>LR738709.1:649198879-649276633 GCA_902687465.1 Secale cereale
GGGGGGGGGGCTCCGTCCACACCCCGCTGTTCGTGCCGCCACCGCCACCGTCGCCGCCCGTCCAGCCCAAGCTGGAGCCGGAGCCGGAGCCGACGCGGAAGCGCTCCCCGCCTCCACCAACTTGGCCGGAGGAGGCCTACTTGTGGACGGGCCAGTACCGCGAGTGGGTGAGCGCGCCTCCCGTCCACTTCGCCGCGACGCCGGCGGAGGAGGCGGCCCACCTCGAGCACTAGAAGGAGCACTGGCTCCGCCAGGAGCAGGCCGACGGCGAGGAGCAGATGCGGTACGAGGCCATGCTCCAACGCGACGCGGAGGCGCTCCGGCTCGAGGAGGAGGAGGAGCGCGCGCGGCTGGCGGCAATGCCGCCGCCCGAGCAGACGCCGGAAGAGGTTGCCTTGGCAGCCTACAGGAAGGCATTCGGGTGGGCTGGCCCTGCTCCGGTCTTCATCGACCTCACCGACGACGACGGCGTCGACGACAAGGGTAAGGGCAAGGTCGGCGACATTTAGGGCAGCGTGCGCGGCGGCAGTAGGCGGGCGTAGACTTTTTTTAATGTTTAATTAAGTTTAAGTGGACTTTGGTCGGCGTTTGACCGGACACTTATGTTTAATTATGTTTATTTATGTTTTTTTCGTGTGAGTTTTTTTTCATGCCGACACATTTGGGTCGGCCTCCCTGTTGGGCGGTCAAGCCGACCCATTTTAAAATGCAGATTTTCACGTCCGTTTGGCCGATCCAAACGGACAAAAATCGGCCAAAGCGCGCGTCCGTTTGGGTCGCCCCATTGGAGTTGCTCTAACATAATGCATTTTAAGACAAATTTGCTTATGTGTCATGTAGTTAATGTGGAGAAAGGTGTTTAGAATAATATAAGAGCATGGTTAATAGTATAGCCAGCTGCTGGCTATAAGCCAATGCCACATCATCTACGGTCCATCTTATAGCCAACATGTACAATAGTGGATCAAAAAAGTATACTACTTTTTTATTATGTTTTTTATGAAGCGCAGGTGAACTGCGTTTGCATTATGAGAAGAAGCAGCGACAGGGCGCTAGTCTGTACAAAAGCAACCAAACGACTATGGAAAGGGAAAGAACGGACAAAAGCGGGCACGGCCTGGCCTACTCTCGCAACATCAGGTGGCGTCCTCCCGCCAGAACCCAGATACCTAATTCATCCGTAACCCAGTCCAGCACCACCGCAACCGGCCGCTCGGCCTCCTTGAAGATGCGGCCGTTCCTATCGAGCCAAATTGACCATACGATGAGGAGAGCGATCGATCGAGCTCGCCTGGGTCTAGCTCAGCTCAAGCTAAGTTTTCTAGCCAGTCGACCGTTTCCCGGGCAGGCCTCCAGGAACTTGGAAGGAAGGAGGCTATGCCGAAACGGCCGGCCGCCGCCTCCCACAGTTGCAGCGACCACGGACACTCCGTGAAAAGGTGATCCATTGTTTCCAGGCTGCGCCAACATAGCGGGCAGAAGTAGGAGTTCGGCCACGCCCTGGCCATGAGACGGTCTGCCGTGAGCAGCCGTTTGATGGAGAATAGCCATGAGAATAGCTTGATCTTCGCCGGCGCCCAGGCATGCCATACGGACTTCATTATAGGCGAAGAGGTCGACCCTATAAATTGCAGCCGATATGCTGAGGACGCCGAGTAGGTGCCTGAGGCCTCTAGCCTCCAAGTGATCACATCATCACCGGTTTCAGAGATGTCAATCTCGCTGATCCGTCCCCAGAGCGAGACGAAAGATGGTAGCAGCTCGCTCGTAATTCTGCCTGATAGGTCACTGACCTAGCGGTTGTCCGTAAGTGCCTGGCGCACCGTGTGGTTTTTACGCCTGGACAGGCGAAAGATCTCCGGCGCGATGACACAAGGTGCCTGGCCTTGTAGCCAGCTGTCCATCCAGAACGAGGTCGTCCTGCCGTCCCCGAGGCTCACCGACGTAGAGGCCACAAACAACAGCCTCTCACTGTAGTTGCATGGCACCGGCAACCCGACCCAGGGCTTGGAAAGGGCCGTCTTCTCCCACTAGAGCCACCTTAGCCGTAGCGCCGCCCCGAAACGATATATGTCGATGATGCCGAGCCCGCCTAGGTCTCTAGGCCGGCAGATCCTGCTCCAGGCGACCTTGCAGTGGCCACCGTGACAACTCTCCTGGCCGCCCCACAGCCATGCCCGTCTAATTTTGTCGATTTTGCGGCGCAACCAGGCCGGCATATGATGCACCGAAAGCCAGTAGATAGTCAGGGCTGAGAGGACCGAGTTCAGAAGAACCAGCCGGCCGGCCATGGTGAAAAGCTTGAATTTCCACACTGCCAACCGGGACAACTCTCCTGGCCGCGCCACAGCCATGCCCGTCTAATTTTGTCGATTTTGCGGCGCAACCAGGCCGGCATATGATGCACCGAAAGCCAGTAGATAGTCAGGGCTGAGAGGACCGAGTTCAGAAGAACCAACCGGCCGGCCATGGTGAAAAGCTTGAATTTCCACACTGCCAGCCGGGCTAGAATTTTGTCGAGCAGCGGTTGCAGGTCTGATTTCTGGACCTTGCGCAGTGATAGCGGGTTGCCCGGGAAACGACACGGCAGGGAGGCGCGCGCGGCGCCTAGAGGCAGAATGACGTCGTCGACATCAAACAGCTCTGGCCGGATCGGAATGGCCACGCTCTTGCCGAAATTGACCCGCAGCCCCGTGGCCTCCCCAAAAGCTTGGAGGATTTGTTTGATGGTGCATAACTCTTGCCGCACGGGGTTGATGAAGATGGCGACGTCGTCGGCATAGAGCGAGGTGCGGAAGCCCGGGGTTTTGCCCTTCAACTTGGAGAGCAGTCCATCATGGACGGCCATGTCGAGCAGCCGCTACAAAGGTTCCATGGCAAGGATTAACAGGAAGGGCGAGAGCGGATCGCCCTGTCTGAGCCCTCTGTGGTGCCAGATCGGCCGCCCAGTAACGCCGTTAATGATCACCCGGGATGAGCTGGTGCCAAGAATCATGGCTATCCATTTGCACCACCTCGGGCCAAAACCGCGTGCCCGCAACATATCGAGCACATACGGCCAGGAGACCGTGTCAAATGCCTTTGCAATGTCCAGCTTAAGGAGGATAGCAGCCCGCCGTGTCCTATGGAAATGTTGTGCCAGCCCTTGCACGAAAACGAAGTTGTCCTGAATACACCGTCCTTTGATGAAAGCACTCTGCGCCAGGGAAATCAGCGAGTCGATGTGCTTGGCCAACCTCATTGCAAGCACCTTAGTGAAGAGCTTTGCCACGCTGTGAAGTAGACTAATAGGCATCTAATCAGCCATGGACGTGGCTCCATCACGCTTGGGCAAAAGCACCACATGCGCCCCGTTAAGCAGATGTAGACCGCCCTGGTTGAGACTGTGAAGCTGTTGGAAGGCAAGCACGAGGTCATCGAGGATGATCTCCGCAGCCGCTTTGTAGAAAGCGCCAGAGAAACTATCCGGGCCTGGCGCCCTATCAGCCGGGAGGTTCGCAATGGCCGCCGCGATCTCATCCCGAGTGAATTCCTCATCCAACATGGCGAGGTCAGCCCTAGGGAGCCCAAGCTCCTACCGGTTAAACCCCGTGGTCGCCGAGCCAGGCTCTCCAATGAGGCGATCGAAAAAATCACTAGCAATCTGCTCCTTGTGGCTCTGCTCCGTGGCCAAAACGTCACCCGATGCAAGGGATGCTATGAAGTTTTTCCTCCTGCGGGGCGTTAGCCTTGATGTGAAAAAACTTTGTGTTAGCATCGCTCGCATGCACGTCCTTCACTCTAGCGCGCTGCCGTGCTTTCATGCGCTCGATGACCGCGAGGCCAAGTATGTGTGACTTGAGCTCTTTGCGAAGCCCTAACTCCTTGGGCTCTAGCTGTCGCTCCTCCTGAGCCTGGTCAAGGACCAGCATCGTGTCTTGGGCCATCAGGAGCTGCAGCTTCGTGTTGCCGATGTGATGCTTGTGCCAAAGTCTGAGCGCCTTTGCCGTTCTCTTGAGCTTGGCGTCAAGCCTAGCAATAGCGCCGCCCTGCACCCCGGGTGCGCTCCATGCCGCCGCGACCACATCCTTGAACCCCAAGATGTGCGGCCAGAATGCCTCAAAACGGAAGCGGGCTCTGCGCGGCACAACTTGTTCACAGGTCAGCAGCAGCGGGCAATGGTCGGACATAGCCGTGGCGAGGGCCTTCAGCCTCGCGGCACTGAACAGCAGATCCCAATCCGGCGAGCAAAATGCACGGTCTAGCCAGACGAGAATGGGCGTGGCTTGCTCATTTGACCAGGTGAAACGCCGGCCCCCTAGTTTGATTTCCTTGAGGTCACTGCTGTTTAGCGCTGAGCGGAAACTGCCCATAAGCCGCAAGTTTAGGTTGGAATTGCTCTTGTCCCTAGCCTCGTAGATGAGGTTGAAATCGCCCATTAGCAGCCAGGGGCCGGAGACAAGGCCACGGATGCAAGCCAGGTCCTGGAGGAACAACGGCTTGGCAGCGTCGTCCGGAGGCCCGTAGACTGTGGTGAGCGTCCAAGCCGGCCCACCGGACAGTGGCGCAACTGACGCGGTGATGGCGTGGTCCGACATGTCCAGCAGCCCCAACTGGAAGAAAGAGGAGTCCCAAGCCAGCAGCACGCCTCCTCGAGTTCCCGTAGCCAGCAAAACAAGTGAGCCATCCAAATGTGGGCCTGCGATCTCCAAGAGCATGGCAGCCGAGATTGATTCGTGTTTCGTCTCTTGTACACAGAGGATGTTGCATCTAGTCTGCTCCACAAGTGATCGCACACCCCATCTACGAGCACGGCTGCACAAACCTCTCGCATTCCATCACAACAGAGAGAAGCTACTCATGTGTAACACAAACTGGGGCCCATTGCATATGCATGCTCGAACAGGGAGCAGCAAGGTTGACGTACAATAGGTAAGGCCGGTGTGACGACACGGGCGCCCAGCGAGGTCGCAACAAACTAACAACTAGCCTACGGCGCGGTCCGAGGACGGCGCGGTGGCCACAACACAACACGGACAGGAAACATACTAACATGACAAATGAAACGGGGCCCCAAGTGTGGCACCCCAGATCAGAGCGACCGGTTTACCAGATATAACTCGTGATCCTTCCGGCGATCACAACCCTGCCCATACTGGGTCTCAAAACATCTCGGAAGCTCTTAAAATCTTATTCTCATATCACTCGTGATCCTTCCGGTGATCACAAACCCACCCATACTGGGTCTCAAAGCATCTCATAAGCTCTTCCATCAACTTATCATAGTACCAGAAATTTAGAACTTAGTAAGCAAAATTTTATTATCTGTTGATCCATGGTGTGACCTACTTTCGGGCGTGTCCGTGACCGTGGACTCGGCTATCGATAGATTAATACACTCTGCAGAGGTAGTGCATTGTACCCACACCACGGAACCCATGGCCTCTTTATCCCATTCGGGTGGACCAACGGCATTCCGATGAAACCTGTCCATTGCCATGACACTCCTCCGGCCACTCCGACTCGTTCCCTCACTGGAACAGTCCTGGGTGGCCCCTGTGTCTACCCAAGACACACCTGCAACCGTCGAGGCCAAACAAAAAAAACTGTCCCAAACGAGAACTCGGTACCATAAAACTATCTACGGGCACACAAGGTTATGTCTGCTTACCGGGCCAGGGTACTGCACGCCCATAACCTTCCCTATCTGGAGGTACCGAGGTACCGCTAGGAGGCATGTCAATGCACAAAATCAAGACCTTCCCATAAAGGTAAATGTGGTTGCACCGGGAAAGACTCAATTCAGTGGCACCATGACCCGGTCAACAATTTATTCAAGTTGAGTTATTATCAGTTTCAACTTAGAAAGAAATAAAGTAACCGGTGTCATACAATGCCATGCAATATACCAAAGTGCAGTACATAAGTAAAATGCAATGCAACAATAAAACTGAGTTAACTATCATCTTAACTTCAATATTACTCTGGTTATACTAGACTTCCAACAAAATCTATCTTAGCAAAATTTTATCATAGTTACTTAATGCAAGAGAAAGTAACTTCGCGTATGTATGTCCATAATCATTCACAATCTCCCCAACTTTATTTTAAGTATCTTAGTGATTTAAGCCAAACTCCAACCTTCTGTAAAGTGAAATGAAACTATTAACTACAGCAACCAAAAGAACTATTTAACAAAATATTTAACATGCATAAAATAAATCATTTGTTCAAGTTGGAAAAATCACAAATATTGAAAGGGCATTATGAAAATGTTGCTGTGGCTTTCATTAGTTCAAATGAGGCTCAGAAGCCTCCTGGTGATCCTTAGGACAAGCCTCTTCTTCTGAAAACAAATAAAAGTTCAAAAAGAAATCATCAAGATTCATTCAAAAATTCACCAAAAAATCTATACAGTACCAAATGGTTTCATTTTTGGTGTGCTCTAAGATTTCTTCACCAGGAACACAATGCAAAAAGAATCAATTCATTTGGACTAATGGTTAAAAAATTACAGCATTTTGAAGTTCTCTGGAATTAATTTAAATTCAGAAGTTTAAATAAAAGAATAAGGGGGGGGGTGACGTCGAAAGCGTAAACGCCCTTGGCTCAAACAGAGAGGATAGATCGACGGAGAAGGTTGAGGCGCACCTGCCTGTACCCGTGGGGTGGCTGGAGGTGGACGGACGTCGACGGAATGGAGCTCGGAGGCGGAGGCAGAACAGAGGACTCGCCGGAGTTGGGAAAGACGACGAGCTACGGCACCTCCAGCAGCTCCAGCTAGGCGAAGCAGCTTCACCAGAGAGTGGCGGATGCACTGGTGCGGTTGCCTTGGACGGAGGGAGGCGGGAGCTACCTCGACGACCCGAGGGGAATCACCGGTGAGCTCGGCTCGGGAACGGTGGCCTGAGGCCTGCTCGGCCGGGCCACGGGGTTCTACTCTATCTGGGATCGTGTGGGAGTGGAGCGGTGTGCTCGAAGTGGCTGGGGAAAGGCCTATTTATAGGCGAGCGAGAGGGGGGAAATCGGTGCTCCGCCGGCGACACCTGGCCGCGCCCGGCGACGAAATAGAGTCAGTGAGAGAGGGAAGAAAAAGACGGGGTCACAAGGGAGCTGTGGCCGTGCGGAGACGAAAACAGGGCCGCTGGAGATGGCGACGAGCATAGTGCGCACCGCACTGTGCCTTGGCCAGACCGCGCCCGTGCTCGCTGCGGCAAGCTCCGGCGTCGGCGAGCGCCAGGAGGCTACTGTGAAGATGAGGACGATGATGGGGGCTGGGTTTGGCGCGGTTGGGCAGGCTCGGAAGCGAGCACGCGCTCTACAGAGCGCTGGCGCCATCCAGAGCGCGTCGGCTGCATGCCATGCCACGATGCGCACGCGTGGTCACCGCACGAACTCGTGTCTGTGGGCTGACTTGGTGCCAAAAACCTTGTCTGGCTTGTTGTTCGTGGTAGATGGGTAAGTTACCCAGGGTAGGTTTGACTCCAGATGCAGTAGAATGAGATTAACTGGCCTGGTAAGTTTCTGGATAGAAACTTTGAGAGCTTGCTGTGGTAAAATGGTGAATAGTTGGAGGCTGTGCTTTGGAGGCTAGTCATGAGTTGCTAAGGTGAATATGCACAAGAAGTTTCGGGAGGATTGGAGCAAGTAAAATGGTAGTTGCTGTAGAAACTACCATTTATGTCCAGAATGGAAAAGATTTTTTGTAGCAAAAATATTCCAAAAAGTAGTGCAATATTTTTGCTCAGGAATGTGCCTAAGGGTCCAAAGAATATTTAGGAATTTCCTCCGAATTTTTGGAGTCAGAAAAATAGGGGTTGCTTTGGAGCACCAAGAATTTAGCTAGGGTTTTAGGGAGAAAAATGAATATTTTTCAAATAAGAAAAATATTCCAAGGAGTATATTAGGGTGGTCCAGAGATATATAATAGTTTGAGATGGATGGGAGGCACTTGGGTGAAAGCCAAGGGTACCCAAGTGGTTTAAGTCCATATGAAATGATTCAAAACCACCAAGGTTTAGAATAAATTCAAATAAATCTTTGGCAAATAAAAGAGGGCAAAAATCAGGCTGTCACAAACCTCCCCCACTTAGAATGAATCTCATCCTCGTGATTTGGTTGCTTGGGAAAACCATTCCGGATAATATGTCTGTAGGAACTCTTCTTGTTCCCAGGTTGATTCTGACTCGGTGTGATGCTCCCACTGGACCTTATAAAACTTCCATACTTTACTGCGGGTGACCCTTTCCATCTGATCTATAATTTTGAACGGCCTTTCTGCATACATTAAATCCTCTGCCAAATCTATGTCGGTTACTGCAGTCTTTTTCTTAGGCGGGGATATGCATCGCCTCAACTGTGAGACGTGGAATACGTCGTGCACATCTGACAATTCCGGGGGTAATTCCAACTGGTAAGCAACAGTGCCCACTCGAGAAATAATTGGGAAGGGACCAATAAATCTAGGTGCCAACTTCCCGCGTGTTTGGAATCTCTTGACTCCTTTCATAGGAGTGACTCGGAGGTATACGTGCTCTCCAGGTTCAAAACTGATCTATCGGTGCCTCGCATCGTAATAACTCTTTTGTCGAGACTTGGCCAACTGTAATCTGTCACTGATTTCCTTGACTTGTTTCTCGGCTTCCATCATGAGGTCCGTTCCAAAAATACGGCTATCTCCCGTCTGGGACTAGTTTAACGGGGTACGGCATTTGCGGCCATATAAAGCCTTGTATGGTGACATCTTTAGACTAGTTTGGAAGTTGTTGTTGTAGGAGAACTCGGCGTATGGTAGACAATCTTCCCATTTGGATCCTTGGGCCAAGACGCAAGCTCGCAGCATATATTCTAGTATTTGGTTTACTCGCTCTGTCTGTCCATCTGTTTGAGGATGATAGGCTGTACTATATCCAAGGGTTGTTCCCAAAGCTTGATGGAGACGTGTCCAGAAAGCAGATGTAAAGAGTGAACCTCGGTCAGAAGTGATGGTTCGAGGTACTCCATGTAGACTGACTATTCTGGACACATACAGTTGTGCGAGTTGGTCTGCTCGATAGGTGGTCCTGACCGGAATAAAATGGGCTACCTTGGTTAGAGTGTCCACGATGACCCATATTGTATTATTGGCCCGCTGAGTCTTGGGTAATCTCGTGATGAAATCCATGCAAACATCATCCCATTTCCACCGTGAAACTGGCAGCGGTTGAAGAAGTCCGGCTGGCTTCTGATGTTCTGCTTTTACCTTGTTGCATATGTCGCAGCAAGCCACAAAATAGGCAATATACTTTTTCATGCCATCCCACCAGAATATTTGGCGAAGGTCTTCATACATTTTTGTTCCCCCAGGGTGAATAGAATATGAGGACTCGTGGGCTTGTGTCAAGATCTTACTTTTTAGGTCTGACTGATTTGGTACACAAATCCTTTCGTGAAATCGGAGAGTCCCATGGTGATCTTTTGAGAAGTCCGATGCACGTTCTGTCTGCAGGTCCTGGGCATGCTTTTGCAGGACAGTATCATCTGGCTGGGCATTGCGGATTTCTTCTTCAAGTGTGGGGGTAACTTCCAGTGTGTTAGCGAGACCAGCCTCAACGATGTTCAGATGGAGTTGAGCAATCTCCTCTTGAAGTTCAAAGGGCAAGGAATTTAATGTATTATTCAAACTGACCGGCTTTCGACTGAGTGCATCAGCCACCACGTTGGCTTTACCCAGGTGGTAGTTTATCCCCAAATCATAATCTTTGACCAGTTCAAGCCACCTTCGCTGACAGAGATTTAAATCAGGTTGAGTGAAGATATACTTGAGGCTTTTGTGATCGGTAAAAATTTGGCACTTCTTTCCAATGAGATAATGTCTCCATATTTTGAGAGCATGCACCACTGCGGCCAATTCTAGATCATGCGTAGGGTAATTCCCCTCGTGTGGTCGCAACTGTCGTGATGCATAAGCCACCACCTTGCCGTCTTGCATGAGTACGTAGCCAATTCCTTGTCTGGATGCGTCACAGTAGACATCAAAACTGCGGTATATGTCTGGAAGAGTTAATACGGGAGCGGTGGTCAGACGTTTCTTTAGCTCACGGAAGCTTTGCTCACAGTCTTGTGTCCATTCAAACTTCTTGTCCTTTTTGAGTAGCTCGGTCATGGGCTTGGCAATCTTGGAGAATCCTTCAATGAAACGGCGGTAATATCCCGTTAGTCCAAGGAAGCTTCGGATGTGAGATACGGTTGTGGGTGGCAACTAGTTGAGCACATCTTTTACCTTGCTGGGGTCCACGGCTATACCTTCGGCGGATAGCACGTGTCCATGAAATCCGACTTGTTTAAGCCAAAACTCACATTTGCTGAACTTGGCGTAAAGCTGATGGTCTCTGAGTCGCTGCAATATTGCTCAGAGATGTCCCTTGTGATCTTCTTCACTTTTTGAATATATGAGTATGCCATCGATAAAGACTACCACGAACTTGTCGAAGAAATCCATGAACACTTTATTCATCATGTGCATGAAGAAGGCACGGGCATTGGTGAGACCAAAGGACATGACCGTATATTCGTAAAGACCGTATCGAGTGGTGAATGCGGTCTTAGGAATATCTTCCTTTTTAATCTTGAGCTGATGGTATCCAGTCCTTAAGTCAATTTTGGAGAATACCTTGGCACCACTGAGCTGATCGAACAAATCATCAATCCTTGGCAGCGGGTATTTATTTTTGATGGTGACATCATTGAGCTTCCGATAATCTACACACATGCGGAGGCTGCCATCCTTTTTGCTTACAAAGAGTGCAGGCGATCCCCATGGTGAGGAACTGGGATGGATGTACCCTTTCTGGAGCATTTCATCGAGCTGCTTCTTTAATTCCACTAACTCTGATGAGGGCATCCTGTAATATTTCTTGAATAACGGTGCGGTTCCAGGTACTAGATCTATTACAAACTCAAGTTCTCGGTCTGGCGGCATGCCTGGTAGCTCTTCCGGAAATACATCAGGAAATTCATTGACCACATGAATTAATTCCAATTCTGCCACGGCGGTAAACATCATCCCCTTCTTTGGTATGCTTCTGCGCGAGTAGAACTTTGTAATCTGCCCTTCTTGATTGATCAAAGTGACTTCTCGGGTTGCACAGTTTATGCATACTTGGTATTGAGTCAGCCAATTCATGCCCGAAATAACATCCAACTGTGCTGATTCGATGAGTATCAAGGATGTTGGAAAGCTTATTCCGTTTATATTGATTTCCACGTTACGGCAGACCAGACTGCTCTTGATTAAAGATCCCGGGGTTTGTACCAGCATATTTTTGCCCAAGAGAGAACAAGAAAGATTGTTTTGGGCAACAAAACTCCTAGAAATAAAAGAGTGGGAAGCCCCCGAGTCAAATATAATTACTGCAGGTATGCTATTAATAGAAAACATACCGATGACCACTTCGGGGTTTTCTTGGGCTTCATCTGCAGAGAGGTGATTGACGTGTCCGGTGATGTTTTGCTGGTCCGGGTATGATCCCATGAAGTTGACTTGTGGCCAGAATAAGGCGTTTGCCTTGCTGTTCCTGGGACACTGACGGGCATAATGTCCACTTTGCCCGCAACTGAAGCAGGAATTATTCCGCTGGCGCTCCTCATGCACTGGGTTGGTAATAACATTCTTGACTTGGGTAGTAGTCTTGTTAACATTTTGTTGCCAATTGGGCTTGTAGTCTACCCGAGTTTGCTGCCAGGTTCGGGCCTTCTGCACCGATGGTCCTTCCTTCCTTGGTTCAAACTTGCGTTTGTGCCCGTTATTAGCGGGCCGGGTGTCCAGTACGAGCTTGTGTTCTCTTTCCGCAATAAAAGCTTTATTCACCAGAGTTTGGAAATCTGGGAAATCAAGCATACTGAGAGTGCACCTGAGTTGCGAGTTTAATCCTCCAAGAAACCTGTCAATTTTTCTCTCTTCTGTGGCCACATCATACAGAGAATAACGGGACACATGGTTGAATTGCTGCAGATATTCTCCCACATATAGATTTCCTTGGTTGAGGGCAAGGAACTCACGCTGCTTGGTCTTCATTACTCCAGTAGGGATGTAATATTTCCGGAACTGCTCCTTGAATTTGGTCCAGGTGAGTGCATCATCAGCAGTCCACATGGCTTTTGTATTTTCCCACCATACGGCAGCAGCGCCTTCAAGATAGTGGGTTGCATATGGAATTTTGTCATCTTCGGTTGTACGGGCAATTTCAAGCTTCCTCTCAATGGTTCACAACCAAACATCAGCATCCAACGGGTCAACTGCCTGACTGAAACTGGGAGGTTGACTTCGCTGAAAATCTGATAGCTTGGAGAAATGGCCATTCTGCTGCCCATTCTGACCAATCATAGCTTGAACACTTTTTAATACTTCCAGCAGATCATTATTTCTTCTTTCCTCAAACATACGCAGGAATTGTTCGGTGGTAGGCGGATGTGGCGGTGGAGGCGGTGGTATGAATGGCTCGGGGGAGTGTCCTGCCTGTCGGGCGGAGCGACGAACAGGAACATCCTCGTGAGCACTGCTACTGTTGCCTCCCCGCGTCATCCTATATTGGATTTTTCCCAAGACAACGCAATCGAGATGAGAAGCATTCAAAAGCAAAAATAGGCGGGGAAAAGCCAGCAACAAAAATCGAGGGAAAAACAGAATTCCGAAGAAGACAGCGAGTAGAAAATACACAACTTCAGCATAATTATACAAAGGCGCATACATGAAAAGAAAATCAGCATGCCCGATTACACTACTCTCATACATAAAATATCACGACTCGTACATCGTACAACAGTCTGACGACTGCTACTACTCTGGAGCTCTACTGCTCTGTGGGTGCTGCGGGGTTCTCTCCTGAAGTCGACTCGGATCCCGAACTGACGCGATTAACGGAAACCTTAGGGTTAAAGGTAACATGGCGACGCTGCCTCGGAGGCTCTCCTTCCGGGGCAGGAGAAGGGTGGATCATAGGGGCTACAGGGGTAGTGAGGAGGGAGATCCACTCGGCAGGGGCACTAAGAGGAGTTATGGTCGAGGTGCCCGAACTACTAGGAGGGGTTACTGGCGAATTAGGGGAAACGGAACTGGGGACGTACGTGGCAAATCCCAGGGGAGGGAGAATGGTGACAGACCTAGTAGAGGCTAAAGCAATACGAGCGTGGGTCAACTCGCGTGCTAGCTCGTGGAGTGTGATGTAACTGGCAGTGATATAACGGGAAAGATGGCTAGCAACACTATCAGACTTCGGATCAATTTCAGGGAAAAGAATATGACTGTTGTCATTCAAAGAAGGATAGTATTGGAAACCTGGGTGGTCCTGCATGCGGACCTCGCTGTGGCGGAGCTCAACGAGGATCTCGAATGCAGCAAACTGGACGGCTAGTGAAGCAGTAGAAGCATGACCGCTTTGAGAAGTACGAGAATACGAGCTGGAATTAGTACGAGCGCGCAGAGTCACCACTGCCTGATATTCATAAACTGAGTCAGCTAGACGCTCCCGGTGCACAAGATAAACTGGGTCGTCTCCATGAGGGTACAACCGACGCCACACATTGCGGAGGAGGTGCGGCGACGTGTACGGCATCAGCTGCAACTGGCACGGATACGGCACCGGAGCCGTCTACACTCACAAGCATTAGTGGGTTAGCATAAAAATAACACAGGTATAGATAAAGCAATAACCAACTAGACAGACTACCGGCACTCAAACTAAACATCTATCTAGCGTTTAAAAGGCACGTCTTAGTCTAACGCATCCTATAGTCAGCGCGGCTCTGATACCAAGCGTTGTGGCACCCCGGATCAGAGCGACCGGTTTACCTTGCATTGCCAGTCCAGAGACCTAGTCTTCTGGAAACACACAACATCTTGGTACAGGAAACAACCGCTTTATTGATACTAGCGGACCAAAGTTTTACATTACAACAGTTAGCGACGCCAAGCGGCACACACGGTGCGGCTAGACAATATGTACATTATTTAATGAACATAAAAGGGCATCGGGCATAAACTATGCAGCAGCGAAACATCGTCGTAGCGAAACTCCATCTCACAGGGACACCGATGTGGATACGGACTAGACTCAGACGGCACTCCTTCCCAGCGGAACTTCCTGAAATCTGGCATGACACGCCAGGTCAGTACTTTGAATGTACTTGCAAGCTTACAGCAAAACAGAATCATAATGACAATCAATACCATGATGATTAGTCAATATTAAATATGCAGCAATAGACTTAAAATAAATTTTAATACCATGCTATGCTCATGACTGTGCATAAATAAAACCTCAGTCTATCTTACTCATGATAATTTATCATAACCACCAACTTATTCAACTTAACCAGATATAACTCGTGATCCTTCCGGCGATCACAACCCTGCCCATACTCGGTCTCAAAACATCTCGGAAGCTCTTAAAATCTTGTTCTCATATCACTCGTGATCCTTCCGGCGATCAGAAACCCACCCATACTGGGTCTCAAAGCATCTCATAAGCTCTTCCATCAACTTATCATAGTACCAGACATTTAGAACTTAGTAAGCAAAATTTTATTATCTGTTGACCCATGGTGTGACCTACTTTCGAGCGTGTCCGTGACCGTGGACTCGGCTATCGACAGATTAATACACTCTGCAGAGGTAGTGCACTGTACCCACACCACAGAACCCATGGCCTCTTTATCCCATTCGGGTGGACCAATGGCATTCCGACGAAACCCGTCCATTGCCATGACACTCCTCCGGCCACTCCGACTCGTTCCCTCACTGGAACAGTTCTGGGTGGCCCCTGTGTCTACCCAAGACACACCTGCCACCGTCGTGGCCAAACAAAAATAACTGTCCCGAACGAGAACTCGGTACCATAAAACTATCTACGGGCACACAAGGTTATGTCTGCTTACCGGACCAGGGTACTGCACGCCCATAACCTTCCCTATCTGGAGGTACCGCCAGGAGGCATGTCAATGGGCAAAATCAAGACCTTCCCATAAAGCTAAATGTGGTTGCACCGGGAAAGACTCGATTCAGTGGCACCATGACCCGGTCAACAATTTATTCAAGTTGAGTTATTAGCAGTTTCAACTTAGAAAGAAATAAAGTAACCAGTGTCATACAATGCCATGCAATATACCAAAGTGCGGTACATAAGTAAAATGCCATGCAACAATAAAACTGAGTTAACTATCATCTTAACTTCAATATTACTCTGGTTATACTAGACTTCCAACAAAATCTATCTTAGCAAAATTTTATCATCGTTACTTACTTAATGCAAGAGAAAGTAACTTCGCGTATGTATGTCCATAATCATTCACAATCTCCCCAACTTTATTTTAAGTATCTTAGTGATTTAAGCCAAACTCCAACCTTCTATAAAGTGAAATGAAACTATTAACTACAGCAACCAAAAGAACCATTTAACAAAATATTTAACATGCATAAAATAAATCATTTGTTCCAGTTGGAAAAATCACAAATATTGTAAGGGCATTATGAAAATGTTGCAGTGGCTTGCCTTAGTTCAAATGAGGCTCACAAGCCTCCTGGTGATCCTTAGGACAAGCCTCTTCTTCTGAAAACAAATGAAAGTTCAAAACGAAATCATCAAGATTCATTCCAAAATTCACCAGAAAATCTATACAGCACCAAATGGTTTCATTTTTGGTGTGATGCAAGATTTCTTCACCAGGAACACAATGCAAAAAGAATCAATTCATTTGGACTTATGGTTAAAAAGTTACATCATTTTCAAGTTCTCTGGAATTAATTTAAATTCAGAAGTTTAAATAAAAGAATAGGGGGGGGGGGTGACGTCGAAAGCGTAAACGCCCTGAGCGCCACCACTTATACCGCTTCATGCGGGAGTGGAGACACTGACTAGCGGGCCCCGCTAGTCAGGTGAGAGGGAGAGAGAGAGATGGGCAGAGGCGGCCGTCGTTTCGCCAGAGCGTACGCCGGTGATGTTGCCCCTTGGCTCAAACAGAGAGGATGGATCGACGGAGAAGGTTGAGGCGCACCTGCCTGTACCCGTGGGGTGGCTAGAGGTGGACGGATGGCGACGAAATGGAGCTCGAAGGCGGAGGCAGAACAGATGACTCACCGGAGTTGGGGAAGACGATGAGCTACGGCACCTCCAGCAGCTCCAGCTAGGCGAAGCAGCTTCACCAGAGAGTGGCGGAGGCACTGGTGCGGTTGCCTTGGACGGAGGGAGTCGGGAGCTACCTCGACGACCCGAGGGGGATCGCCGGTGAGCTCGGCTCGGGAACGGTGGCCTGAGGCCTGCCCGGCCGGGCCACGGGGTTCTACTATATCTGGGGTCGTGTGGGAGTGGAGCGGTGTGCTCGAAGTGGCTGGGGAAAGGCCTATTTATAGGCGAGCAAGAGGGGGGAAATCGGTGCTCCGCCAGCGACACCTGGCCGCGCCCGGCGACGAAATGGAGTCAGTGAGAGGGGGAAGAAGAAGACGGGGCCACAAGGGAGTTGTGGCCGTGCGGAGACGAACACAGGGCCGCTGGAGATGGCGACGAGCACAGTGCGCACCGCACTGTGCCTTGGCCGGACCGCGCCCGTGCTCCCTACGGCAAGCTCTAGCGCCGGCGAGCACCAGGAGGGTACTGTGAAGATGAGGACGACGATGGGGGCGGGGTTTGGCGCGGTTGGGCAGGCTCAGAAGCGAGCACACGCTCTACAGAGCGCTGGCGTCATCCAGAGTGCGCCGACTACATGCCATGGCACGATGCGCACGCGTGGTCACCGCGCGAACTCGTGTCTGTGGGCTGACTTAGTGCCCAAAACCTTGTCTGGCTTTTTGTTCTTGGTAGATGGGTAAGTTACCCAGGGTAGGTTTGACTCCAGACGCAGTAGAATGAGATTAACTGGCCTGGTAAGTTTCTGGACGGAAACTTTGAGAGCTTGCTGTGGTAAAATGGTGAATAGTTGGAGGCTGTGCTTTGGAGGCTAGTCATGAGTTACTAAGGTGAATATGCACAAGAAGTTTCAGGAGGATTGGAGCAAGTAAAATGGTAGTTGCTATAGAAACTACCATTTCTGTCTAGTCTGGAAAAGATTTTCTATAGAAAAAATATTCCAAAAAGTAGTGCAATATTTTTGCTCAGGAATGTGCCTAAGGGTCTAAAGAATATTTAGGAATTTCCTCAGAATTTTTGGAGTCAGAAAAATAGGGGTTGCTTTGGAGCACCAAGAATTTAGCTAGGGTTTTAGGGAGAAAAATGAATATATTTCAAATAAGAAAAATATTCCAAGGAGTATATTGGGGTGGTCCAGAGATATATAATAGTTTGAGATGGATGGGAGGCACTTGGGTGAAATCCAAGGGTACCCAAGTGGTTTAAGTCCATATGAAATGATTCAAAAACACCAAGGTTTAGAATAAATTCAAATAAATCTTTGGCAAATAAAAGAGGGCAAAAATCATGCTGTCACACCAAGACACTATTGGAGAGCTCACACGGCATCGCCAGCAAGCTCGAGCAGGTTTTCCTCAGGCAGGTTGATGGTTGCAGTTGTGTGCACACCACCTGCCTTGGCCAGTGCCTATGCCATCTTCCCCAAGGGCGCCTTGAAACGGTTGGTGTAGCGCTGACGCACGGCCGCTGAGAACTGGGCCGGGTCATTGATGAAACCAACGTTCTTGGCCAGCCGGGCTTGGGCCTTCTGCTGCTGCGTCAGCCCAGCCGTCCTAGCAGAGACACGCGGGCTGGTTCTGCGAGGAATGGCCGGGGTCTTGATCATCTTGACCAGGTAAAACGCCGGCCCCCTAGTTTGATTTCCTTGAGGTCACTGCTGTTTAGCGCTGAGCGGAAACTTCCCATAAGCCGCATGTTTAGGTTGGAATTTCTCTTGTCCCTAGCCTCGTTGATGAGGTTGAAATCGCCCATTAGCAGCCAGGGGCCGGAGACAAGGCCACGGATGCGAGCCAGGTCCTGGAGGAACAACGGCATGGCAGCGTCGTCCGGAGGCCCGTAGACTGTGGTGAGCCTCCAAGCCGGCCCACCGGACAGTGGCGCAACTGATGCGGTGATGGCGCGGTCCGACATGTCCAGCAGCCCCAACTGGAAGAAAGAGGCGTCCCAAGCCAGCAGCAAGCCTCCTCGAGTTCCCGTAGCCGGCAAAACAAGTGAGCCATCCAAACGCGGGCCTGCGATTTCCAAGAGCATGGCAGCCGAGATTGATTCGCGTTTCGTCTCTTGTACATAGAGGATGTTGCATCTAGTCTGCTCCACAAGTGATCGTACACCCCATCTGCGAGCACGGCTGCACAAACCTCTCGCGTTCCAGCACAACAGAGAGAAGCTACTCATGTGTAACACAAACTGGGGCCCATTGCATATGCATGCTTGAACAGGGAGCAGCCAGGTTGATGTACAACAGGTAAGGCCGGTGTGACGAGACGGGCGCCCGGCGAGGTCGCAACAAACTAACAACTAGCCTACGACGCGGTCCGAGGACGGCGCGGTGGCCACAACACAACACGGACAGGAAACAGACTAACATGACAAACGAAACGGGGCCCCAAGTGTAATGCCCCGGATGTAATACTTTCCCTTTTGGGCATATAATATATCTCTGGCTTCATCTATTCCATTCCGGGTTCTTCGTTTTTCAGGTTTTCGTCGTTTTGTTGTGTGCGTGTGTGGCATTCATTCATATCATGTAGTCATATGCATCGCATTGCATTTGTGTTGTCGTTTGCATCCGGTTCCACGCGTTCCTTCCCGTTGTCCGTTTCGCGTTTCGGAGCTCCCTCACGTGTCCGTGACGTCCCGTAGGCCTACTTTGGTGTTTGGCCGTGTAACATTACCGGTTTGGCGCGAGACTTGTCGTGTATTGTTGTTTTGGTGTGTGTAACCCGCCTGTCAAATCTCGTCGCGTTTCGAGTCCGTTTGCTACCCCCAACAGTTATTCTCGTGGGCTCAAAGTGCCTCTACTTTGAGGCCCAAGACACCCCTCCAACAGCCCACCAAACCTCTCCTAGCCACTTCCTTCATCTAGGCCATCCAATCCTGATCGTGTGGCTGAAAACCGCACTCCATTTGGGCAACCCTAGCTACTTGTGCCTATATATTTGTCCACTTCCCCCAATTTTTGCCCCAAATCAAGGAAACCCTAGCTCCCCTAGCCACTTCTTCTTCCACCTCCAGCCACCTCACCGGAGCTTCGCCGGAATTCCGCCGGAGTTTCGCCGGAGTTCCTCCACCTCGCCGGAGCTCCACCGGAGCCTCCTCTCACCTCACCACCGCCGCCACCTCGTCCCCACCGGCGCCACCTCACCATCATCGCCTCCGGCCGGTTCCCCCGCCGCCGGCCAGTCCCACCGCCGCCGGTGCCCGCCTCCTCGTCGCGCGGGATCTCCAGCCGCCGCTTGGGATGATCGCCCGAGTCCCTCGCTCGTATCGATCGGGTCAACGCCCCGATCCAGCGATCGGATCGGCTCCCGCAGTCTTCCGCTTGGGCCGCTCGCCTCCAGCCGCCTGCGAACCCTAGGGCGCCGGCCCAGAACCGCACCTGGCCGCGTCGCCAGCTTCGCCTCCCAGGTCGCGCGACACCAGCGCCTGGGCCGCCCCGCGTCGGGCCGCCGAAACCCTAGAAGGCCGGCCTCCACTCCAGCGCCCCGAGGCCTTCGAAGCCCCAGCCGCCCCAGGCCGCTTCGCTCCTCCAGATCTGCTTCGAACAGGCGCCCGCGGGCCGAATCCGTCGGGTCTCTGCCCGATCCGCCAGCGCCCCGAGGCCATCTCCGATCCGGGCCGGCCCGTTCTCCAGATCCGCTTCGGCCGCGCCCGCGTTGACCCCCAGCCACCGTTGACCGCCCTGAGGTTGCCCTCTTTTCTTCTAAGTCCCTGTTGTTTTGTGTGCCGATGCAATATTAGAACTGTGATAACTTTTTGTGTGATGATCTGTTTTGCGCAAATGAGGTGTCCAGACGTTCGTGGTGACTAGCACTACGTTTCATTCCATTGTGCCATGCATGTTTGAGATCATCTAGGTATTTAAATATTCGTTGCAAGAGTGCATCCCGATATAAACTGCTGTTTGTGTTGTTTTATGCCTTCTTTGCATAGTGATATCTTTTAGCTCGTTTATCCGATTGATGCAAATGACATGTCCACGTGTTCGTCTTGCCATGCTCTACATGTTGTTTGAGTTAGGTTGCATGATAGATTTATTCTTGACATGTTTATCTTCATCGCAAAGTGCTATGTGGCTGTTTAGTTGTTTAACTTGTGATGAGATGCCATCTTGTTGAGCTCATTGCTATCGTTGTGTTTATCTCCATGATGCATGCTTGTATGTTTCGGAATCACCATCATGTGTACTTTGATGTGGTGCTTATCACTTGCCATGTTTAGTTTTGAGGTGACTAAAACTTGCTCTCAAAGATGCCATGATGAAACTGCTGTTTTAACACTTAGTGGATTTTCACTAAGTCTGGAATCTGTAATGTTCCGATGCCATGTTTGCTTGCTGTTCTAGGACAAACCATGATAGTTTTGGAGTGAATCTTGATGGTTCCTTGTAGTATATATTGTTGGCTATCCATTCATGCTCTCACATGCTTATTTGAGTGGCTGTAGCATATTTAACTTTTGCTCCAAAGTTGCAATAAATTACTGCTGTCAGGATTTTGTTGTCAAGTTCAATATGTCCAAGCTTGTTGCTATTGATACGTGGCTCCTTTGGGGGTGCACCTTTGGACCTATTTGCTGTAGAATTTGTCTAGTTTCTGTTCATGCTCTTTGCCATGATGTTTGAGTGCTGTAGCTTAGTTATCTCGTGCTCCGAAGTGGCTATGTGGCTGTAATTTTCAGCTTGTGCATATTTCTTGTTTCGGGCATAACTTTTAGCCCGTAGCTCCGTTTTCAGCGAGTCTTATATGAAACTTGATTGATTTATCCGTGTAGATTCATAATATCCTATTTTTATCTTGTTTTGAAGCTTTTGCTTGAATGTTTATTTTTCCGTGCTCCGTGTGCTCTCATAGTGCATCCATCATGCATCCATCATTTTTGTGTGCGCATTGCATCTTGTTGATTCGTGCCTTGTGTGATTGTATTGTTTAGAGCCGGAAGCTGAGACCGAGTACGAGTACGAGCACGAGGTTACCAACGAGGTTGAGCACGAGGACCCTTCTTACGATCCGAACAACTACTCTTCAGGCAAGATGACCGAACCCGGATACCATTACTATTTTTGCCTATTGCTAGAAGTCTCGATCTATAGTTTTGCCTCGATGCCCATGTCTTTCATGTCAGCCTCCTACTTGTAACCAAGTCCATGTCTAACCACCCTACCTATGCAAACCATTGATTGGCTATACGTAGGCTTCGCTCAGCCCCTCTTATAGCATTGCTAGTTGCAGGTGAAGTTGAAGATGCTTGCTTCATGTTGAAGTTTTGTTGGGTTATATCACACTATATAAATTCTTAAGATGAAATCATCTATATATTGGCAATGGGTGGAAGGCTAAGCCTTTTGCTTGGTGATTTGTTCCACTCATGCCGCTAGGAACCGTATAAACCGGTGTTATGTTCCTTGATTATGCGTTCCTCACACGGTTGGGGTTTATGGGGCCCCCTCGATAAACCGCTAAGTGCTAAGTCTTTTCCAGCAAGTCCCAACATTGGTACTATTTGCCTAATAACTAAATAACTTGCATAGGGAGTAATTAACCCTCTTTCTTAATCAACAACCCCGGGCCAGTGCTCCACATGAGTGTTGGTCCGAACTGGGGGTCCTGCGGGGCCACCTCAAGGAAACTCGAGGTCTGGTAAAAACCCGTAGCATCACCCATCCGGTCGTGGCCTGAGACGAGATACGCGCGGCTACTATCAGGGTGTCGGCACGCCGGGAGGATTTGCTGGATTAGCCTTACCTTAGTTCGGAGTATCTTGAGCACGGGATTCCGAGAATACTCGGGTCTTCCCACCTTGGAGTTGCGACTCCGCGGATCGTGGGCTTGTCATGGGCCAAGTTGGAACACCCCTGCAGGGTTATGAACTTTCGAAAGCCGTGCCCGCGGTTATGTGGCAGATGGGAGCTTGTTAATATCCGGTTGTAGATAACTTGACACATTGTTCTAATACACTACCAGCGTGTGTACCGTGACTGTCAATTTCCGAATAGGGATTCGGGAGTTGAACACGGTGGGGTTATGTTTGTTGAGCTTTAGCTAGGATCACTTCGTGATCATCTCTCGACCGAGGCACTTCTCTTCTCGCACTCTTTCACGTAAGCTAGAGCTAGTTGCTGCTGCAGACTCTTATTCTTTTCTTCAGCCTTATCCTCACCCAAGGCTTAAATAGTCTTGTTACCCGGGAACGGGATTGCTGAGTCCTCTGTGGCTCACAGTTACTTCACCACACCAGATGCATGTCCGACGGTGAGCTATCTAGGTGATGGCACCGAGCTAGACTGGGAGTACGACGAGGAGCGTAGTCGATACTATGTTCGTTATCCTGATGATCAGTAGTGGTGACTTCTACTAGGATTCGATCCGACCTGTGGATTTTAAATTATGTTTGGTATCTTGTCATTTGGATTTTACCCTTAGAGGGCTGTGATGTTTTATTGAATGATGATTTGAACATGTAATGTTTTTGTGTGACGTGGCGAGTGTAAGCCAACTATTTTATGTTTTCCATCCCCATCTTTTACATGAGTTGTGCAAAGATACCAAACTTGCGATCATTCCAGCATGGGGTTATGTCTCTAAGTCGTGCCTCGACACGTAGGAGATATAGTCCCATCCTGGGCATTACAAGTTGGTATTCAGAGCCTTCTCCGACCTAGGAGCCCCCACTGATTGATCGAATCGTTGACGGTCGAGTCTAGGCACACACTGAAAATATTTTGAGTCCTATATTATATCGGAGAGTAGGATTTCTTTGCTTCTCATCCCCTTTCACTCTGGTGAGGACTCCTGACGACTACTCTTGTCTCTTCTACTTTCAAAAATTGCACCAATTTTTTTTTAGGAATCTCGCGAGTATTCTGGGATTGTTTCGATGTTCTTGTGACGAGAATATTGTTCTCGATGCCTCCTGACATTAGGGGTTGTGGCAGTGTCCCGGGGAGTTGAGCTTTGGGGTATTGTCGTCACAAGCATATCGCGGCAGTACTAAATACTTAAGACGGCCGACATCGAAAATCTCTCCTGTACGGTTAGTGGCAAGATAACCCCGACATCACCCAATACTGGGGAGGTAGTTCGGGAGTATTGCCATAGCTTGGTATAGTGGATGCTTTTCGAAGGTCCGAGGTAGACAGTTTCCGAGAAAGACTGGTTATGTGTTGAAGGATGGATACAGCTGGATGTAGGTTTAGAGTTGATTGCGCGGTGCTTCCCCTATATCCCCAACACCTGATTGCATAACTGGAATCTTTCGGAAATTCATAGGTGGGTTAATCCAGTAGATCGTAGGCATTCTTCCAACGAATGTAGGTTAGCGAGTTCGGGGTTCTACATTGAGTGAAGTGGTATTATGACCGATGTTCCGATCGGGAGTTGCATCTTAAAGGGTCCTTGGCTATGCTGATCCGGGGATTGCAAAACCCGTTCGTAACGCGTTCATATGCTTTCAGCACGAAAATGTCGAACGAAGCTCCTATCTTGTGTTTGTTTCCATCCGTACCTTGTTGTTTTTCTTATTTTACCTTTTGTCCCCTATGTGGCTTCTCGTGAAGATTGATGTTATCATTTAACTGAGAATTTCATTCGTTCCTCTTGTTCGAATGATTATTGTGAAGACTTGCTGCAATTCATTCCGTTGTTTCAGCTTATACCTTCTGTCAATCAATTGCTGATTCGTGGTCATCTCTTTCAGGATGGCTCCGAAACGGGTTCCCAACGCTAACCCAGAGGGTGAAGAGGTTCCAGATCGTCCTCCTTCCCCTCCTCCTCCGTCTGAGGCTTGGAGAGCGATTATGCAGACTACAAATCAGAACACCCAGTTGTTGATGCAGATGATGCAGCAGATGCAAGCTAATCAAGCTAATCAGGGTGTTCCAGGGAATCAAGGCAATTTCTTCAAACAACAGCACCATGCTACTCTCAACCAGTTCTTGGCCAATAATCCAAAAGCTTTCAGTTACTGTGTCGACCCTCTTGATGCTGAAGATTGGTTAACCGATATCAAGAAGCATTTTGGGTGCAGTAACGTAAAGGAAGAGGACTATGTGAAGTTTGCAGCCTTCCAACTCAAAGACCAAGCAGCTGACTGGTGGCAGCAGTACAAAGACTCCAGACCAGGTCGTGTGATCTCTTGGGAGGATTTCTGCAAGGACTTTCGCTCTCACCACATTCCTACAAGTGTCATCGAGGGTATGCGTGAGCAATTCCGCAACCTGAAGCAGGGCTCTATGACAGTCTATCAGTATAATGTCAAGTTCCAAAACCTCGCCCGCTATGCCAAGCAAGACATTCCTGACGCCAAGAGCAAAATCTACCAGTTTCGTGGTGGTCTGAAAGATGAACTTCAACTTGCTCTCACCTTGTTCGAGCCCGATGAGTTCGACAAATTCTATAACATGGCTTTGAAACAAGAGGCAACTCAGCTTAAGATGGAGGCTTCTAAAAAGAGGATTCGAGATGCCGTTCACTCCTCCTCATCTTCTCAAGTGGCTGTGAAACAACAGAAATTTTGGCTTCCTCCTCCTCCAGTGATTCGAGCTCCCTACAACAACTCCAACAGCAACAAGAACTCCGGTGGACGTGGTTTCTCCCACCCACCCAACCCGAGCAACCAGTCGAAGAACCAGTTTCAGTCTCAAGGCTCCAAGTCAAGTGGCTCTCATTTCCGTCCTCTCTCAGAAGTGACTTGCAACAAATGCACTCAGAAGGGTCACTATGCCAACAGATGTCCGAACCCGAAGCGTCTTCCACCTCCTCCACTTGTGAGTTCAGCTATTGTTAAGCATAATCCAAAGTCTGCAAGGGTGAATCTGATGAGTGCAGCTGAAGCGGAGAATTCTTCTGATGTGATTTTGGGTAACCTCTCAGTTAATTCCATCCCTGCTAAAGTTTTGTTTGATTCGGGTGCTTCATGCTCTTTCATGTCTCAACCATTTGCATCCAAGTATAATGTTGACATCAAAAGTTTGCCAAGGGAGTTATCAGTTATTTCTCCGGGGAGACGAATGCATTCCAGTATATATGCTCCGGATGTTTCTATTCGCATGGGTGATTATCGTTTTCTGGCTAATCCGGTGGTTCTTGGTAATTCCGACATTGACCTCATCCTCGGAATGGATTGGCTTTCTCAGCATGATGCTCACATTGATTGTGCACAGAAAGAAGTCAAGATGACTCATCCTGATGAAGATGTGATTATCTTTGCCTCCAGGGATAACACTATCAGGCTTTTCTCTCTCAATGACAAGGGCGAGATTAATGCCATATCTCAAATTCCGGTGGTGAACGAATACCAAGACGTATTTCCTGAAGAACTTCCAGGCATGCCTCCACACCGTCAGGTGGAATTCGTTATTGAACTCGAGCCGGGTACTGAGCCAGCATGCCGGCGTCCGTACAAGCTCTCTCCTAAAGAATTGAAGGAATTGAAGAAGCAGCTTGATGAACAGGAGCGTATGGGTCTCATCAGGCCTAGTACGTCGCCTTGGGGCTGTGGTGTCTTATTTGTCAAGAAGAAAGATGGCACGGAGCGTCTCTGCGTTGATTACCGGCCATTGAAGAAGAAGACAATAAAGAACAAGTATCCGCTCCCCAACATCAACGAACTCTTCAAGCAGCTCAAAGGAGCTAAAGTGTTCTCTAAGCTCGACCTTCGAATGGGCTATCACCAAATTCGCATTCGCGAACAAGATATTCCAAAGACTGCCTCCAGAACGAGCTACGGTTCATATGAGTATACAGTCATGTCCTTTGGTCTCGCCAATGCTCCTCCTACCTTCTCGAGAATGATGCACTACATCTTCAACCCCTACACTGGTGAGTTTGTGCTTGTGTATCTGGATGATATTCTGGTGTTTTCCAAGAATGAAGAAGATCACGAAAAGCACTTACGTCTGGTTCTTGATCGACTCCGTGAGCATAAGTTATATGCCAAGTTCTCCAAGTGCGAATTTTGGCTCGATAAGGTTTTGTACCTGGGCCATATCATCTCAGCTGACGGTATTGCGGTAAATCCCGAGAAAGTTGAAGCAATTGTCAA
Organism: Secale cereale; assembly: GCA_902687465.1. Lineage (NCBI taxonomy): Eukaryota > Viridiplantae > Streptophyta > Magnoliopsida > Poales > Poaceae > Secale > Secale cereale. The sequence goes on from LR738709.1 coordinate 649,225,057, forward strand.
CTGGGAAGCTCCTCAGAACGTCAAGCAACTCCGAAGTTTTCTGGGTCTTGCCAGCTATTGCAGAAGGTTCGTTGAGAACTTCTCCAAGATTGCCAAGCCTCTTTCCAACTTGCTTCAGAAGAATGTCAAATACTTTTGGTCTCCAGAGTGTGAAGTGGCATTCAAAACTCTCAAAGAAAAGCTCGTCTCTGCTCCAGTTCTTACTCCTCCAGATGAATCCAAGCCCTATGAAGTATTCTGTGATGCTTCTCTTCAAGGACTTGGTGGCGTGCTTATGCAATGTAATGCCCAGGATGGGACTATACCTCCTACGTGTCGAGGCACGACTTAAAGGTATAAGCCCATCCTAGAATGATCTCAAGTTTGGTATCTTTGCACAACTCATGTAAAAGAGGGATTAAATTGCAAAAGGAGATAGTTGGCTTACACTCGCCACTTCACACAATACAATACATAAGCAATACATCATTCAAAACATCACAACCCGACTACGGGTGAAGATCCAAAAGAAAGATACCAAAACAACATAAAGCCACAGGTCAGGATCGAATCCTAGTAGAAACCACTACTGATCGTCGAAACGTCACAAACATACGGCCACTCTCTTCATCGAGCTCCCAGTGAAGAACTTGAACCAGCTCTTGCATCATCTCGGCTGAACCTGCATCTGGTGTTGTAGTATCTGTGAGCCACGAGGACTCAGCAATCCCATAACCATGGGTAACAAGACTAGCAAAGCTTTATGGGTAGGAAGAGGTAAAGTGGTGAGGTTGCAGCAGCGGCTAAGCATAATATGGTGGCTAACTTACGAGTACCAGAATAAGATGAGCATCTACGCAAACGGTCGCAAAAGGTGATCGCTAAAGATCCTGACTACATACGGTCAAACATAACCCCACCGTGTTCTCTTCTCAAAGTGAGAAGAGACAGTCACGGTTTCTCACACAGTTGTGTCTTTTACTTCGGATCATCTGTCAAGTTTTCTACAACCGAACATTAACAAATTCCAATCTGCCACATAACCGCGGGCACGGCTTTTGAAAGATCATAACCCTGCAGGGGTGTTCCAACTTAGCCCATCACAAGCTCTCACGATTAGCTGAAGTGATAAATATAATATCATAACTCCTTATCTTAGGGAAAATCCGATCAGGCTCGGCATCCCGGTAGCACAAGTCATTTCAACAATGGTAAAACAAGTCCAGCAAGACCTCCCGGTGTGTCGACACCCTGATAGTAGCCGCGCGTATCTCGTCTCAGGACACTACCGGATGGGTGAAGCTACGGGTTATACCAGATACCTCGGGTTTCCCCAAGGCGGCCCCGCAGGCTCCCCGTTTGGGACCAACACCATCAGCACTGGCCCCCCCTGCTATGTAGAATTAAGAAACCTCGGGTAGCGCTAACTCCCTATGCAAAATAATTAATTAATTAAGTTGTTATTATGAGCAAATTAAAACCAATGTTGGGCCTTGCTGGAGGAGTTTTATTCAAAGTCGAACTGTCAAGGGGTCCCCATCCACCCATCGTGTAAGGAACGCAAAATCAAGGAACATAATGCCGGTTTATCGGCGCCTAAGGTGGCATGAGTGGAACAAAACACCGAGCAAAAGGCCAAGCCTTCCACCCATGCCCAGTATATAGGTGTGTTAATAATAATTATAGATATTGTGATATAACCAACAACAAGTTCCCTCCTGGAACGAACTTCATCTTCACCTGCAACTAACAACGCTATAAGAGGGACTGAGCAGGCGAGGCTGAGCAAGCGGGTAACATAGCCAAACAGTGGTTTTGCTAGGAAGGTGTCAAGGTTAGAGGTTTCATGGCAAGAAGGAGAGGCTGACATAAAAGATGGGTAGCGCGACATGTAACGATAGCATCGAGACAACTAAGCATGGCAATGGTAGTAAAGGTATCCAAGGGTATGATCATCTTGCCTGGAATTCCACAAGGGAGAAGAAACGGATCCATGAAGTAGACGGAGCAACACAGACGAGAGAATCCTCACAACTCCGGAACGAAACCGAAGCTAACAAGAGAAGCAACCGGAAAGAAGCAAAACAACACGGTAAACACACAAGCTTAAACATGGCATACGATGCACATCCAAGCATGATGCATGTCCGGTTTAATTATGCATGGCATGGCAAAGTGCACAAACAAGACTACAAGTTAAGTGGAGCTCAATATGCAACGAGTTGCATATTGACGAAACACCACATTTTAACTATTTAATTGACTCTCGTTTATTTACAAGACAAGATTAAAAGTTTGTTAACATGGCAAGAGGTGTAGCATAACTAAACTAACTATTTAGGCATTTTAAATGAGGCCGGAAATAACAACAACAAATTCCGGAAAATCCCCATGAGCATATTTAGTAATTATTAAAGCAACAACAATTAACACATTCAAGGTTGTTAACATGATGCGGATGATATGATCAAGTTTATGCAATTTTATTAAAAGGTTGACATAAGGGATATGAAGCATTGTCACCGTGGTGAAAGGAAAAGGTGCCACGGCAACGATCCGAGAATGATGCAACACAACATCTCAGTTCCGGTAACTCGTTGAGAGACCGGTGCAAAAGATGACGAAGCGTGTCAAACGAGATGAAAGGTGGGCGATCCCGTTACCGGGTTCCCACGAGTCGGCGACGAGGCAACCGAGGAACATGACAAACGGACGAAACGGCACGGAGCACACACGGGAAACATTTCATACAACCACAACAAGCATTCCACGAGTCATTCACGGGGTCGTCTCGTTATACCTTTGAAGTGTGCGTTTCAGGGCGGTTCGAGACGTAGAGGAAGAAGGCGTTCTTGCGGGTCGTAGAGGAAGTAGTTGTACACGAGGTAACGAGGTCGTCGTGGTACACGTTCGTAGAGGAAGTAGTGGTACACGGGTCTTTGGCGACGGTAGACGTTCACGTTACGTGTCGTGGTACTTGCGATGTCGGGGTACATGTTACGTAATGGTACTTGGTCTCGGCGACGGTAGTTGTACATGATCCGTAGCCGTAGAGGTACACGGGGCGACGGTAGACGTTCGGGCGTCGATGGTAGTAGAGGAAGTAGAGGTTCTTGACGTTCGGAGACCGGTCTTGCCTGCGGTGCACTTGACGAAAAAAAACAACAGCACACAAAACAAAACACAGCAGTCTCGGGACTCCATGGTCATCGGTAGTGCTGCAGACCACGGTGCGCGGCTGCTCCTGGCCGGCGCTGGAGCGCATCGAGGAGGCGAGGGTGGATGCGCAGGGCCACCTGGGAGCTGCTCTGCTGTGCGAAACGAGTTGGACGATGCCGCGGTGGAGCTGATGGCCGGCGGGGCGGCTTGAGGGAAAAGGCCTGAGCGCTCCTAGCCGGGCTGCTCGAAGAGGGGGCCCCCAAGCGCGGCGCTGCGGTGAGGTCCGGGCCGGCTCGCGGGGCGAGGCTGGAGAGGCGGCCCATGGCGCGCGCAGAGGAGAAGGCCGCGGCGCTTGGCTCCTGGCCGGGTGGACGACGGCGCGGGCCGCTGGAGGCGAGGGCCTGGCCGGAGGGGCCGTTGCCTGCGCGGAGGAGGGGAGCCGCGCGGAGAAGGGAGGCAGGGGCGCGTCGGCTCCTGGCGCGCAGGGCGCTCGTGGCCGCGGGCCAGAGGCGAGGAGACGCACGGAGGGCACGGCGCTCGTGGCCGTTGTGCTCGAGGCGATGGGATCCCGCAAGGGCGACCAGAGGAGGAAAATTCGGGCGCTGGGAACTGGGATGCGGTCGGGTGCGAGAGAGCTGGCGGCGGGGGAAGGGAATCAGGGATCGGGAGGAGCGATGCGGGACGAGGCTGGCTAGGGTTACGGGGGGATGGGCCAAGAGGCTGGATGGCCTAGAGGCGGAATGGGCCTAGGGGGGAGCAGTTGGGCCGCGGGGAGGCCTAGAGGCCAGAAGGACCTGAGGGAGGCCGGCGGCCTGGAGAGAGGGAAAGGCCAGGAGGAAAAACTGCGGCTGCACTACTTTTTTTTTTCTTTAACAGAAAAGAAGTGATAGTTTAAAAAAATATTAAGAAAGGCCACGAACAAGAAATAAATATGGAACAATTTTGAAAGGCTTTATGGAACTTTTCCAACCCAACAAAATAGTTCCAACAAAATAGGGAAGTGCAAACTAAAACATTTAGTTTGCGATAAAAGGAGTTTGAACGGAGTCTAGATATTTAGGAGGAACCTCGAAAATTGGGAAAAGAATATAGGAAGGTTTTTGAAGGAGAAACTTGAATAAAGAGGCATGGGGAATAAATGCAAGTGTGTTGGGGTAATTCCAACAATGGAATATTTATTATATAGCTCCCTAATAATATTGAGAGGCTTTTATATGTTATAAAGAGAAGTCACCTTCCCTCAATTTAAATGGACCGAAGGTCCACACAATTTATTGTTTGAGATGCAAAAATGAATGACATGATGGCATGATGACATGATGCAATGCAAAAATAAATAACACAAGCACAAAAGAAACACAAGGGGGAACCCTGAACATCTGGAAGCTTCTGGAATCTTCTGGGACGTCGGTCTCGGGCGTCACAACTCTCCCACACTAAGAGAGGATCTCGACCCGAGATCCTAGAGATATCACCGGGTAAAAACGGAATAGGAAGAGGTAAAACAAAGTTGCTTCTACGACAAACGAGTGAAACCAAAGAACCTTGAGGTTGAACAAACTGAAAGCAGAGTACAACGGAGATGAACGAAGATGAAACACTCCGTTAGAAAAGAGGAACAAGGAACATTATGAGAACCTTGTAGGTTAAAAGACATGAAACAAGAGCTTAAGAACCAAAAGAAAAAGAAACTGCAATGGTATAGCCAAGGAATAAGAATGGCAGAATTTGGATAGCACTCCGTCTGAAAATGGAAGGAATTGAACATGAACTTGAGGAGATGGAATGATACTTGATGAAATGAACATCACACAGCCTTTGAAACAATTGAAAGAAAGGCACAAATGGTAAGAAGGATTCAGACAGCACTCCGGTTAAAAGAGAGTTTAAAACTTGATAAGAAGAGGGAACTTGAATGCAGAATACAATGCTCCGGTTAAATGATAAGCAAGGGAAAGAACATGATCTTGATAAAACGATATGATGGTTAAAGAGAGCAATATCACAAAGCCTCCGGAATGAAAGAATAGAATATAGATCGAGAAGAAAAAGACAACTTCTCTCAATATTGAATTTGAAAGAGCATCCTTACGAAGAAGGGTTGAAAGGAGTTGATTTAAAAAAAATCAACAACGAAAACGAATAAGCTTGATGTGGGCTTATGGAAAACATCTCAAAATTATGAGGTGACAACCGGCCACTAACAGAAACGAATTGCTTGGATTGAGATCAACAAGCAGATGAAAAACTTATTCACCGGAATGATAAATGAAGAACTTGGGTCATTTATCAGCACCATAATTAGCAACAACCCTTAGGGAAAGCTTTTAGGTGAAATACAACCCAAGATTACTCCAAGAGATAAAAATGAGGGGTTGAAAGGATCTCCCAAAGAGGAAGAAATGATGGTTTTAATTATCTCATTCTTGATAACTCGTGAATCATGAAACATGAAGGAATTGTCAAAATGACATAACACCATCTGAAAAGATAAGGTAGAAAGAATTGCAATTGGAAAGCATGATGAAGAATGCTTGAGCTCCAACAAGAATCTTGATGAAGACTTCGAGGATGAATTAAATCATGAGAACCACCATGAAGAACTCCGGTAATGAAAGCATGAGAAGTGAAAGATGAAAAAAAATAAGATTCAAGGTCTGCTATGAATTAGATGGAGCTTTGAAATGATAATAGAAATAACTTGGAGCTCCGGAAAACAAGATGAAGAATTTAGAACAAAGGATATGATATGATGGACAAGCTCCAGACAAAAGAATTAAATCACCTTGAAGGAATAAGAATAAGAATTATGTCATGCATCTCCTTCACCAATTTAAATTGATGACAACCAAGGATTTGGCATACTACTTATTTTCGTTGGAAAGAATTAAGAGAGATATAGCACAAGCTTGGATAAATATTCAACGAACCACCGGTAGGACTATGAAAAGAACAAATGAATTAAAACGATAACAACGGAAGGGAAATCCTGAAAGAACCACCGTAAGAATAGGGAGACGAACGAAGAGACATCAATGAAGAATATTGGGAGAACGAAGTTGAAAACTGAGAACGAAGAAATATTCTGAAATGATGGCCTTCGGAGGATCACAAAGAAAAGAGTTCATGAAAAGCTTCGGATGGGTAAAAAGAATTCCTCACAATCGGAACAATAATGAGGATGTCATGAAGCTAGAACCACAATCTTCAAGAGAACGGGTCAAAATTTAAGAGAAAAACTTCTCCGGTCTCCAAATGTTGAGAGTGAAGACGAGAAATGCCATGAAGAATTTCGAGATACTCCGGAAGAATAAAAAGATGGAAGGTGGAGCTAAAGATGGAAATAATTGAAAACAAGCTTGGAGAAGGCATGTGACTGATGGAAATCATTCTTACGTCACACTTTGAAAAGAATTTGAGTATAACTCCAGAAAATTAGAAGAGTCAGGTAAGATCCTGGGAAAAGACCTGTGGGTTAGGGCCCACTCAAAGAAATCACCGTTGAAAAGATTGCTTAAGAGATATTGCACCGGTTGAATTAAATGACTTGAGTAAGATAGCAACCTCAAAATAATTAGAACGGATTAAGAATGGAATTATGAATCTTGAGCACTCCGGATATGAATAACAAGAGGAGAATGATTAATTGGGACACCGGAATAAGAAAGCATTGTGAACTGAGGAAAAGGATAAGATCAACACCGAAATCTTGAATTACATCCACCGACAGAATTTGAGAACAAAAGAATGAAGAACTAGAAGCTCTTGAGCATCTTCACGATAATCACCGGATAAGAACATTGAAGGAAAAGTATGAAGAAACCTCACAAGAATAAAATGGATACTTGATTAAGAATTCCAGCTCCATAAGAAAAAGGGTGGGAGGGTGGGGAAAACAAAGACAACTTGAGATGATTGAAACAGACAATTCGTCAGATTTCTTAACGACGTCCGAATGGAATAACTTGAAGAGAAGGCACACCGGTTGAAAAGGATTAACATGACCATCTTGATGATCAAGAAGAATTAGCACTCCCATAGAAATATGAGAACACCGATTAGGAAAGGTATGGAATCAACATTTGACATCGAAGCAACTCGAATACCAGAATCAAAACGAAACAAAGGATCGATATGTAGCAGCATAATCTTCACAATATCATCCGAACAGAGAATTGAACGAATGAATTCCGTAGGTGCATCAACTTGTCGAGAAGTCACTTGGAGAACAAAAGGTAAATAAAAAGGAACAAGGATCAGATAGAACAAATACAAGATAGAAGCTTCGTTCGACATATTCGTGCTGAAAGCTCATGGAACGTGTGGTACTTGGTCTCGGCGACTGTAGTTGTACATGATCCGTAGCCGTAGAGGTACACGGGGCGACGGTAGACGTTCGGGCGACGGTAGACGTTCGGGCGTCGATGGTAGTAGAGGAAGTAGAGGTTCTTGACGTTCGGAGACCGGTCTTGCCTGCGGTGCACTTGACGAAAAAAAACAACAGCACACAAAACAAAACACAGCAGTCTCGGGACTCCATGGTCATCGGTAGTGCTGCAGACCACGGCGCGCGGCTGCTCCTGGCCGGCGCTGGAGCGCATCGAGGAGGCGAGGGTGGATGCGCAGGGCCACCTGGGAGCTGCTCTGCTGCGCGAAACGAGTTGGACGAGGCCGCGGTGGAGCTGATGGCCGGCGGGGCGGCTTGAGGGAAAAGGCCTGAGCGCTCCTAGCCGGGCGGCTCGAAGAGGGGGCCCCCAAGCGCGGCGCTGCGGTGAGGTCCGGGGCGGCTCGCGGGGCGAGGCTGGATAGGCGGCCCATGGCGCGCGCAGAGGAGAAGGCCGCGGCGCTTGGCTCCTGGCCGGGTGGACGACGGCGCGGGCCGCTGGAGGCGAGGGCCTGGCCGGAGGGGCCGTTGCCTGCGCGGAGGAGGGGAGCCGCGCGGAGAAGGGAGGCAGGGGCGCGTCGGCTCCTGGCGCGCAGGGCGCTCGTGGCCGCGGGCCAGAGGCGAGGAGACGCACGGAGGGCACGGCGCTCGTGGCCGTTGTGCTCGAGGCGATGGGATCCCGCAAGGGCGACCAGAGGAGGAAAATTCGGGCGCTGGGAACTGGGATGCGGTCAGGTGCGAGAGAGCTGGCGGCGGGAGAAGGGAAACAGGGATCGGGAGGAGCATGCGGGACGAGGCTGGCTAGGGTTACGGGGGGATGGGCCAAGAGGCTGGATGGCCTAGAGGCGGAATGGGCCTAGGGGGGAGCAGTTGGGCCGCGGGGAGGCCTAGAGGCCAGAAGGACCTGAGGGAGGCCGGCGGCCTGGAGAGAGGGAAAGGCCAGGAGGAAAAACTGCGGCTGCACTACTTTTTTTTTTCTTTAACAGAAAAGAAGTGATAGTTTAAAAAAATATTAAGAAAGGCCACGAACAAGAAATAAATATGGAACAATTTTGAAAGGCTTTATGGAACTTTTCCAACCCAACAAAATAGTTCCAACAAAATAGGGAAGTGCAAACTAAAACATTTAGTTTGCGATAAAAGGAGTTTGAACGGAGTCTAGATATTTAGGAGGAGCCTCGAAAATTGGGAAAAGAATATAGGAAGGTTTTTGAAGGAGAAACTTGAATAAAGAGGCATGGGGAATAAATGCAAGTGTGTTGGGGTAATTCCAACAATGGAATATTTATTATATAGCTCCCTAATAATATTGAGAGGCTTTTATATGTTATAAAGAGAAGTCACCTTCCCTCAATTTAAATGGACCGAAGGTCCACACAATTTATTGGTTGAGATGCAAAAATGAATGACATGATGGCATGATGACATGATGCAATGCAAAAATAAATAACACAAGCACAAAAGAAACACAAGGGGGAACCCTGAACATCTGGAAGCTTCTGGAATCTTCTGGGACGTCGGTCTCGGGCGTCACATGCAAGATAAGAGAATTGTGGCTTACACTTCTCGTCAGCTGAAGCCAAGTGAGAAGAACTATCCCACACATGATCTCAAGCTAGCAGCTGTGGTACATGCTTTGATTACGTGGAGACATCTGTTGTTGGGCAGAAAAGTCGACATCTTCACCGATCACAAGAGCTTGAAGTACATCTTCACACAGCCGAATCTGAACCTCCGTCAGACTCGTTGGGTTGAAATGATCCAAGAGTATGATCCCAGCATTGAATACACTCCTGGCAAGGCGAATGTGATTGCAGATGCTTTGAGCAGGAAGGCATATTGCAACAGCCTTCTTATCAAGCCGTTCCAGCCTGAGCTTTGTGAAGCATTAAGGAAACTCAACCTCCAAGTTGTTCCGCAAGGATTTCTTACAAATCTTCAAATTGCTCCTACCTTGGAAGATCAGGTCCGTGAGGCTCAACTCAGTGATGCCATGGTGCAGAAGGTGAAACATGGTATTGCAAAGGGCACTCCTAAATACAAGTGCTATCGTGTTGATGAGAGAGATACCTTGTTCTTTGAGGACAGACTCGTTGTTCCCAAAGGTGATCTCAGGAAGCTCATAATGGAAGAAGCACATGATTCTCTCCTTTCCATTCATCCTGGTAGTTCCAAGATGTACCAAGACCTCAAGAAATCTTACTGGTGGACACGCATGAAAAGGGAAATTGCCCAATTCGTGAATGAATGTGATGTCTGCAGAAGAGTGAAAGCAGAACATCAACGTCCAGCCGGTCTTCTCCAACCTCTTCCTATTCCCGAGTGGAAGTTCGACCACATTGAAATGGATTTCTTCACTGGCTTTCCTAAGTCCAAGAGAGGGAATGATTCTATCTTCGTGGTGATTGACAAGCTTACCAAAGTCGCTCACTTCCTTCCAGTCAAAGAATCCATCAATGCAGCTCAATTGGCAGAGTTGTACACTTCCAGAATTGTGTCCTTACATGGCATTCCTCAAGTTATCTCCTCAGACCGTGGAAGTTTGTTCACTTCAAAGTTCTGGGACTCCTTTCAGTCCGCCATGGGCACTAAGATCAGGTTCAGCACTGCTTTTCACCCTCAGACTAGTGGTTAAGTCGAGAGAGTGAATCAGATTCTAGAAGACATGCTCAGAGCCTGTGTCATATCTTTTGGCATGAAATGGGAAGATTGCCTTCCATTTGCCGAGTTCTCTTACAACAACAACTTCCAAGCAAGTGCCGGAAAAGCTCCGTTTGAAATCCTCTATGGCAGAAAGTGCCGTAACCCTCTCAACTGGTCTGAAATAGGCGAACGTCAACTTCTTGGCAATGACTTGATCTCAGAAGCCGAAGAGATGTGCAAAGTCATACGTGAGAATCTCAAGGCCGCTCAGTCGCATCAGAAGAGTTACTATGACGGCAAGCATCGTGATTTGGCCTTCAACATTGGTGATCATGTCTATCTCCGTGTTTCTCCGATGAAAGGCACCCAAAGATTCGGTATCAAAGGAAAGCTTGCTCCTAGATACGTCGGGCCTTTCAAGATCCTTGGCAAAAGAGGCGATCTGGCCTATCAACTTGAGCTCCCTCCCAACTTCGCCAATGTTCATGATGTGTACCATGTGTCTCAACTTCGCAAATGCTTCAAGGCACCTGAACGCATGATTCCGTTTGAAGAGATTGATCTTCAACAAGACATGTCTTACCGAGAGCATCCCATTGCTATTCTCGAAGAAACCAAGCGTAAGACCCGCAACAAGTCCATCAAATTCTTGAAAGTCAAGTGGTCACACCATACCGACCGAGAGGCTACGTGGGAACGAGAAGATCATCTTCGTTCCGAGTACCCTTCCTTTTTCCAGTCCTAGATCTCAGGACGAGATCTTTTTGTAGTAGAGGAGAGTTTGTAATGCCCCGGATGTAATACTTTCCCTTTTGGGCATATAATATATCTCTGGCTTCATCTATTCCATTCCGGGTTCTTCGTTTTTCGGGTTTTCGTCGTTTTGTTGTGTGCGTGTGTGGCATTCATTCATATCATGTAGTCATATGCATCGCATTGCATTTGTGTTGTCGTTTGCATCCGGTTCCACGCGTTCCTTCCCGTTGTCCGTTTCGCGTTCCGGAGCTCCCTCACGTGTCCGTGGCGTCCCGTAGGCCTACTTTGGTGTTTGGCCGTGTAACGTTACCGGTTTGGCACGAGACTTGTCGTGTGTTGTTGTTTTGGTGTGTGTAACCCGCCTGTCAAATCTCGTCGCGTTTCGAGTCCGTTTGCTACCCCCAACAGTTATTCTCGTGGGCTCAAAGTGCCTCTACTTTGAGGCCCAAGACACCCCTCCAACAGCCCACCAAACCTCTCCTAGCCACTTCCTTCATCTAGGCCATCCAATCCTGATCGTTTTGATGAAAACCGCACTCCATTTGGGCAACCCTAGCTACTTGTGCCTATATATTTGTCCACTTCCCCCAATTTTTGCCCCAAATCAAGGAAACCCTAGCTCCCCTAGCCACTTCTTCTTCCACCTCCAGCCACCTCGCCGGAGCTTCGCCGGAATTCCGCCGGAGTTTCGCCGGAGTTCCTCCACCTCGCCGGAGCTCCACCGGAGCCTCCTCTCACCTCACCACCGCCGCCACCTCGTCCCCACCGGCGCCACCTCACCATCACCGCCTCCGGCCCGTTCCCCCGCCGCCGGCCAGGCCCGCCGCCGCCGATGCCCGCCTCCTCGTCGCACGGGATCTCCAGCCGCCGCTTGGGATGAGCGCCCGAGTCCCTCGCTCGTTCCGATCGGGTCAACGCCCCGATCCAGCGATCGGATCGGCTCCCGCAGTCTTCCGCTTGGGCCGCTCGCCTCCAGCCGCCTGCGAACCCTAGGGCGCCGGCCCAGAACCGCACCTGGCCGCGTCGCCAGCTTCGCCTCCCAGGTCGCACGACGCCAGCGCCTGGGCCGCCCCGCGTCGGGCCGCCGAAACCCTAGAAGGTCGGCCTCCACTCCAGCGCCCCGAGGCCTTCGAAGCCCCAGCCGCCCCAGGCCGCTTCGCTCCTCCAGATCTGCTTCGACCAGGCGCCCGCGGGCCGAATCCGTCGAGTCTCTGCCCGATCCGCCAGCGCCCCGCGGCCATCTCCGATCCGGGTCGGCCCGTTCTCCAGATCCGCTTCGGCCGCGCCCGCGTTGACCCCCAGCCACCGTTGACCGCCCTGAGGTTGCCCTCTTTTCTTCTAAGTCCCTGTTGTTTTGTATGCTGATGCAATATTAGAACTGTGATAACTTTTTGTGTGATGATCCGTTTTGCGCAAATGAGGTGTCCAGACGTTCGTGGTGACTAGCACTACGTTTCATTCCATTGTGCCATGCATGTTTGAGATCATCTAGGTGTTTAAATATTCGTTGCAAGAGTGCATTCCGATATAAACTGTTGTTTGTGTTGTTTTATGCCTTCTTTGCATAGTGATATATTTTACCTCATTTATCCGATTGATGCAAATGACATGTCCACGTGTTCGTCTTGCCATGCTCTACATGTTGTTTGAGTTAGGTTGCATGATAGATTTATTCTTGACATGTTTATCTTCGTCGCAAAGTGCTATGTGGCTGTTTAGTTGTTTAACTTGTTATGAGATGCCATCTTGTTGAGCTCATTGCTATCGTTGTGTTTATCTCCATGATGCATGCTTGTATGTTTCGGAATCACCATCATGTGTACTTTGATGTGGTGCTTACCACTTGCCATGTTTAGTTTTGAGGTGACTAAAACTTGCTCTCAAAGATGCCATGATGAAACTGCTGTTTTAACACTTAGTGGATTTTCACTAAGTCTGGAATCTGTAATGTTCCGATGCCATGTTTGCTTGCTGTTCTAGGACAAACCATGATAGTTTTGGAGTGACTCTTGATGGTTCCTTGTAGTATATATTGTTGGCTATACATTCATGCTCTCACATGCTTATTTGAGTGGCTGTAGCATATTTAACTTTTGCTCCAAAGTTGCAATAAATTACTGCTGTCAGGATTTTGTTGTCAAGTTCAATATGTCCAAGCTTGTTGCTATTGATCCGTGGCTCCTTTGGGGGTGCACCTTTGGACCTATTTTCTGTAGGATATGTCTAGTTTCTGTTCATGCTCTTTGCCATGATGTTTGAGTGTTGTAGCTTAGTTATCTTGTGCTCCGAAGTGGCTATGTGGCTGTAATTTTCAGCTTGTGCATATTTCTTGTTTCGGGCATAACTTTTAGCCCGTAGCTCCGTTTTCAGCGAGTCTTATATGAAACTTGATTGATTTTCCGTGTCGATTCATAATATCCTATTGTTATCTTGTTTTGAAGCTTTTGCTTGAATGTTTATTTTTCCGTACTCCGTGTGCTCTCATAGTGCATCCATCATGCATCCATCATTTTTGTGTGCGCATTGCATCTTGTTGATTCGTGCCTTGTGTGATTGTATTGTTTAGAGCCGGAAGCTGAGACCGAGTACTAGTACGAGCACGAGGTTACCAACGAGGTTGAGCACGAGGACCCTTCTTACGATCCGAACAACTACTCTTCAGGCAAGATGACCGAACCCGGATACCATTACTATTTTTGCCTATTGCTAGAAGTCTCGATCTATAGTTTTGCCTCGATGCCCATGTCTTTCATGTCAGCCTCCTACTTGTAACCAAGTCCATGTCTAACCACCCTACCTATGCAAACCATTGATTGGCTATACGTAGGCTTCGCTCAGCCCCTCTTATAGCATTGCTAGTTGCAGGTGAAGTTGAAGATGCTTGCTTCATGTTGAAGTTTTGTTGGGTTATATCACACTATATAAATGCTTAAGATGAAATCATCTATATATTGGCAATGGGTGGAAGGCTAAGCCTTTTGCTTGGTGATTTGTTCCACTCATGCCGCTAGGAACCGCATAAACCGGTGTTATGTTCCTTGATTATGCGTTCCTCACACGGTTGGGGTTTATGGGGCCCCCTCGATAAACCGCTAAGTGCTAAGTCTTTTCCAGCAAGTCCCAACATTGGTACTATTTGCCTAATAACTAAATAACTTGCATAGGGAGTAATTAACCCTCTTTCTTAATCAACAACCCCGGGCCAGTGCTCCACATGAGTGTTGGTCCGAACTGGGGGTCCTGCGGGGCCACCTCAAGGAAACTCGAGGTCTGGTAAAAACCCGTAGCATCACCCATCCGGTCGTGGCCTGAGACGAGATACGCGCGGCTACTATCAGGGTGTCGGCACGCCAGGAGGATTTGCTGGATTAGCCTTACCTTAGTTCGGAGTATCTTGAGCACGGGATTCCGAGAATACTCGGGTCTTCCCACCTTGGAGTTGCGACTCCGCGGATCGTGGGCTTGTCATGGGCCAAGTTGGAACACCCCTGCAGGGTTATGAACTTTCGAAAGCCGTGCCCGCGGTTATGTGGCAGATGGGAGCTTGTTAATATCCGGTTGTAGATAACTTGACACATTGTTCTAATACACTACCAGCGTGTGTACCGTGACTGTCAATTTCCGAATAGGGATTCGGGAGTTGAACACGGTGGGGTTATGTTTGTTGAGCTTTAGCTAGGATCACTTCGTGATCATCTCTCGACCGAGGCACTTCTCTTCTCGCACTCTTTCACGTAAGCTAGAGCTAGTTGCTGCTGCAGACTCTTATTCTTTTCTTCAGCCTTATCCTCACCCAAGGCTTAAATAGTCTTGTTACCCGGGAACGGGATTGCTGAGTCCTCTGTGGCTCACAGTTACTTCACCACACCAGATGCAGGTCCGACGGTGAGCTATCCAGGTGATGGCACCGAGGTAGACTGGGAGTACGATGAGGAGCGTAGTCGATACTATGTTCGTTATCCTGATGATCAGTAGTGGTGACTTCTACTAGGATTCGATCCGACCTGTGGATTTTAAATTATGTTTGGTATCTTGTCATTTGGATTTTACCCTTAGAGGGCTGTGATGTTTTATTGAATGATGATTTGACATGTAATGTTTTTGTGTGACGTGGCGAGTGTAAGCCAACT
Source organism: Secale cereale (assembly GCA_902687465.1). NCBI lineage: Eukaryota > Viridiplantae > Streptophyta > Magnoliopsida > Poales > Poaceae > Secale > Secale cereale. Next base: position 649,240,108 of record LR738709.1, read on the forward strand.
ATTTTATGTTTTCCATCCCCATCTTTTACATGAGTTGTGCAAAGATACCAAACTTGCGATCATTCCAGCATGGGGTTATGTCTCTAAGTCGTGCCTCGACACGTAGGAGATATAGTCCCATCCTGGGCATTACACCAAGACACTACTGGAGAGCTCACACGGCATCGCCAGCAAGCTCGAGCAGGTCTTCCTCAGGCAGGTTGATGGTTGCAGTTGTGTGTACACCAACTACCTTGGCCAATGCCGATGCCATCTCCCCCAAGGGCGCCTTGAAACGGTTGGTGTAGCGCTGACGCACAGCCGCTGAGAACTGGGCCGGGTCATCGATGAAACCGACCTTCTTGGCCAGCCGGGCTTGGGCCTTCTGCTGCTGCGTCAGCCCAGCCGTCCTAGCAGAGACACGCGGGTTGGTTCTGCGAGGAACGGCCGGGGTCTTGATCATTTTGACTAGGTGAAACGCCGGCCCCCTAGTTTGATTTCCTTGAGGTCATTGTTGTTTAGCGCTGAGCGGAAGCTGCCCATAAGCCGCAGGTTTAGGTTGGACTTGCTCTTGTCCCTAGCCTCGTAGATGAGGTTGAAATCGCCCATTAGCAGCCAGGGGCCGGAGACAAGGCCACGGATGCGAGCTAGGTCCTGGAGGAACAACGGCCTGGCGGCGTCGTCCGAAGGCCCGTAGACTGTGGTGAGCATCCAAGCCGGCCCACCGGACAGTGGCGCAACTGACGCGATGATGGCTTGGTCCGACATGTCCAGCAGCCCCAACTGGAAGAAAGAGGAGTCCCAAGCCAGCAGCACGCCTCCTCGACTTCCCGTAATCGGCAAAACAAGTGAGGCATGCAAACGTGGGCCTGCGATCTCCAAGAGCATGGCAGCCGGGATTGATTCGTGTTTCGTCTCTTGTACACTAGGATGTTGCATCTAGTCTGCTCCACAAGTGATCGCACACCCCATCTGCGAGCACGGCTGCACAAACCTCTCGCGTTCCAGCACAACAGAGAGAAGCTACTCATGTGTAACACAAATTGGGGCCCATTGCATATGCATGCTTGAACAGGGAGCAGCAAGGTTGACGTACAACATGTAAGGACGGTGTGACGACAGGAGGCCCGGCGAGGTCGCAACAAACTAACAACTAGCCTACGACGCGGTCCGAGGACGCGCGGTGGCCACAACACAACACGGACAGGAAACAGACTAACATGACAAACAAAACAGGGCCCGAAGACACTACTGGAGAGCTCACATGGCGTCGCCAGCAAGCTCGAGCAGGTCTTCCTCAGGCAGGTTGATGGTTGAAGTTGTGTGCACACCAGCTGCCTTGGCCAATGCCGATGCCATCTTCCCCAAGGGCGCCTTGAAACGGTTGGTGTAGCGCTGACGCACGGCCGCTGAGAACTGGGCCGGGTCGTCGATGAAACCGACCTTCTTGGCCTGCCGGGCTTGGGCCTTCTGCTGTTGCGTCAGCCTAGCCGTCCTAGCAGAGACACGCGGGCTGGTTCTGCGAGGAACAGCCGGGGTCTTGATCATGTTGACCAGGTGAAACGCCGGCCCCCTAGTTTGATTTCCTTGAGGTCACTGCTGTTTAGCGCTGAGCGGAAACTGCCCATAAGCCGCAGGTTTAGGTTGGAATTTCTCTTGTCCCTAGCCTCGTAGATGAGGTTGAAATCGCCCATTAGCAGCCAGGGGCCAGAGACAAGGCCACGCATGCGAACCAGATCCTCGAGGAACAACGGCTTGGCGGTGGCGGCCGAAGGCCCGTAGACTGTGGTGAGCGTCCAAGCCGTCCCACCGGACAGTGGCGCAACTGACGCGATGATGGCGTGGTCCGACATGTCCAGCAGCCCCAACTGGAAGAAAGAGGAGTCCCAAGTCAGTAGCACGCCTCCTCGAGTTCCCGTAGCCGGCAAAACAAGTGAGCCATCCAAACGCGGGCCTGCGATCTCCAAGAGCATGGCAGCCGGGATTGATTCGCATTTCGTCTCTTGTACACAGAGGATGTTGCATCTAGTCTGCTCCACAAGTGATCGCACAACCCATCTGCGAGCACGGCTGCACAAACCTCTCGCGTTCCAGCACAACAGAGAGAAGCTACTCATGTGTAACACAAACTGGGGCCCATTGCATATGCATGCTCGAACAGGGAGCAGCAAGGTTGACGTACAACAGTTAAGGCCGGTGTGACGACACGGGCGCCCGGCGAGGTCACAACAAACTAACAACTAGCCTATGGCGTGGTCCGAGGACGGCGCGGTGGCCACAACACAACACGGACAGGAAACAGACTAACATGACAAATGAAACGGGGCCCCAAGACACTACTGGAGAGCTCACACGGCGTCGCGAGCAAGCTCGAGCAGGTCTTCCTCAGACAGTTTGATGGTTGCAGTTGTGTGCACACCAACTGCCTTGGCCAATACCGATGCCATCTTCCCCAAGGGCTCCTTGAAACGGTTGGTGTAGCGCTGACACACGACCGCTGAGAACTGGGCCGGGTCGTCGATGAAACCGACGTTCTTGGCCAGCCGGGCTTGGGCCTTCTGCTGCTGCGTCAGCCCATCCGTCCTAGCAGAGACACGCGGGCTGGTTCTGCGAGGAACGGCCGGGATCTTTTTTATTATGTGACACACCTTTCATTCTCAAAAAGTGTCTAGGAGCACGTGCTAGAGCTGACTCTTCATGAAGAGCCCGCTTACCTTCTCTTTCCTCTTATCTTTCCTCCAACTAAGCAGAAATATACTCCCTCCATCCCATAATATAAGACGTTTTTTGGCACTATTCTAGTGTCAAAAAACGTCTTACATTATGGGACGGAGGGAGTACTACTTTATTCCTTATAGCCCGCTGACTCAGCTTTATTGTATTTGCTGTAATATGTTACTATAACATAGCGATTAATTTTGCGAGAAAGATGAGTCTACAAGCTAATAAATAAAGGCATATATGCCACTACAATTATGTTACTTTGCATATAGAGATAGTAACTTAGACTAGTGCAATATGCATGCCACTAGTATAAGTTATTCCCACTATAACCAGCCCTAGGGTGTGTTTGTGTTTGGTTGAGGTCACCATGTAGAATGTTCCAAGGGCTCATTTCAGTGTTTGGTCCATCGAAGGAAGAGGAACAGAGTGAGTTCAAAGAACAACATATTCACCCTTTTATGCCGAACGATTGATTCCACCGCATCGAGCAGACCATGCGGAACACCTTGCTCGTGTGTCTCGCTTAGCTCCCCGCTTATCTCCTTATCTCATCTCCCCCTCACATCCGGCTGCCACCGGGAGGTGGCGCCGGAAGGAGGCGAACAGCGGCAAGCAGCAACAGGCGGCAGCGGATAGATTCAAATTCGTGCTCCAGCCTGGCCGCCGATAGGCATCAAGAGGCGCCAAATGGAGGTGAACGACGGCAAGCAGCAACAGGCGGCGACGGATTCGAAGTCGTGCTCCAGCCTGGCCACCGGCAGGCAGTAAGAGGCGAGTGAAGATCAGATCGTGGTCGTCCCCTTCCCTTCTCGTCGAATCCGTTGAGTTTCAACGACGACAGTGTGCTCGTGCGATGTTGTACCCCGCGTTATGGTGTTGCTCCTTGAGGGAAACCTTTGTCACAAGTGCACGTCGTCTCGTGGGTTCGATAATGGTCACTATTTGGGGAAAGAGGCTGGAAACATTTATGCTATCCGTTACCGGGTCACCAAAGGGACTTATCAGCAGGCATCGGTCTAGAATCTCTCTCATTGAGCTTCTCGTTTGCGCCTGCTTTCTTCATGATTTATTGCAGCAGCTAGTTTCCCTTTTCCAAATTCGATTATAAGTGAAGTGTTACCGGAAGACCACATGATGGTGGGCGGCCACGCCCACGGTCCACCAGTCATGGACCCTTGAGGCAATCCGCCAGGGTGCGTGCCATCCGGCCAGATCAGACGACGTGGAGAGCTCTAGAGAGGCACTGGCGGCACACCGGTGTGAAATGAACGGCGCAGAGGCCCTCCTTACCCACGGAGGCGGCCAGACGGGCACACCCGACTCGAGAGATCTGGCATGACACACTGATGCCCGGAGCCAGGCGTCCCACACGGGCCTGGCTGACGCGAGCGGCGCACCCCGTCTCGGGCCAACGGATGCTGACAGGCGAACCCAACCTCCCATCTGCGCATGGTAGCATGCGAGAGGGCGCACGCGGCCGCGGTCCACCCATCATGGACCCCGAGGCCATCCGCCCTGGTGTGCGCCGACTGGACATAACGGACGGCGAGAGAGCTCGAGGGAGGCGCACAGTACCAGCACGAAACGGATGGCACTGAGGCCATCCTTCCCTGCGGATGTTCCCATGGGAGGATAAAATGAGAGTTTTGGCCCTTTTGGGTAACTTTAGAATAAAATAAACCTCGCTGAGAATTTTAGCATGATCTGACCTCTTTTTTGCAACGTCAAACTACCAATTGTTGCTACAACACTAAGAAATGACACAACCCATGATGTTTCACCTTGGAAAACACCACAATCAATGGCGTTTCACCTTGGAAACGTCGACTAATTTGTCATTTATACGTGGGGAAGAAACGCCAGAAGGTTGGTCATTAGGCTGCCCGTAATACAACCCAATAAGAGTCGCGCAAGGGGCACCATCTCGCGCTAGCCACGTAGGATTAGGTACAGACAAAAAAGATCGATGCTGTTTGTTTCGTCCATGTTAGAGCAGACGAGACAATCGATAGTCATCAATCCAGTTATCCTTTCATTAGATGATCCAAATATTTATACAGATGGAATAGACGTGATCGATCACGAGAGGCGTCTGTTCGGGGAAGGAGAAAACCGACACGACGGTTGCAAATGTGGCAACTGCCTACGGTTAGACAAGGGGAGATTCCTCCATAATTAACACATGTTAATTAACTTTAACACTCCCCCTAATCTGCACTTGTTCTTATAGTATCATCTTGAAAAGCTCCTCCAAAAACCCTGTGGGAAAAATGTGAGGAGATATGTGTTGGATATGTGGCTAAAACTCCTTCAAACCCAGTGGGAAAAATAAGGAGAAAATGATGCAACATAGAATGGTTATTGTCTCTTTTTACTCAATACAAGAAAACCCATAGAGTTTAGAGGACAATAAATATGTCGTATATACTTTCATAAAAACCCCGATGGGGAAAATAAAAAGTATGACATATGATCTCATGTTGATATTACCTCATTAAAAACCTTTATGAGAACCTGTAAAGTAAACTCATGAAGGGAAAAAGAGTATAACATGATGCATTGAACAGGAACAATTCAGGAAGATACTCCCCCTGATTCTTGCAAAAATTCAAAGCCGTCACATACCAAAACATAGAAGTTGGTAGAGACCCGCTGAACAAATCTGTCGCATGATTTGACTTGCAAGATATGCAATATAGTGATACTGCTTATTATGTAACCTATTTGCATCCGGGCAACACAAGAAACATTATCGTTGAGATAATGGTTGGTGGATGTAGCCATGAGGCATGTTTTGAAGACTCTTCATGAGAGGGCTACCACACCTAGTAGGAACTCTAAGCTTGTATACGATCTGACATAGTGGGGATCTGATCGATGTATCCAATGGTATTGGTGTTCAAATTTCTGTGAAACTGAAAAATCAGGACAAGATGTTTGATGCCTTGGAGATATCAAAAGATATTCTTGAGTACCAACCAATTGTGTTTGGTGGATCCAATGACATCATGGAACGTTGAGTCCCAATATCTAATTTCCATCATCTCTTGGTCTAAGTAGATCTTTCTCTACGTCTAGAGAATGAACTACCATGAGGGTTATGGATGGATAAGATTTGTCCACAGTGAATTTCTCCAATACATTATGGATATACCATAATGTATGAATGAAGGTGCTCAAGTTGTAGTAACGAGTGATGTTTTGGTTTACACAAATCCTTCGTTTAAACTCCGTCATTTAGATGATTACACGTGTCATCATTGCAGAGACACAAACATGGATAATCATCACTGTAGGAGTAATCCTTGTGTATGGGAAACTCACTACGTCGGTTGTACCATATGTACTGACAACAATAAGTTGTATGGTAACTTACTGATTTTTACACAATGTATGTTGCGTTTTGCATTTCGATTCAGAAGTGAGATTCCATCGGGAATCAGTCATATATGTCTGAATCTAGTGATCCATATGGATATGTGATCACTACATCTATCAACTGCAAAGATAGATGATTTTGTACTTCCAATGATATAAGTTATCGGAAAGAGATTCCACCTCTGGAGAATAGTTGGGTATCTGCGTGAACCCTTGTGCTACAATACTTGCTCTTTGTTTCACCACATCGTTGTTCTCAATTCTGTTTCCAGAAGAAAATTGGTCAAGGTATTGCTTATGAATACCTTCCCATTATTGAGCAAGATCATTTCTACCTAGATTATACCCTTTGCTTGAGTTCAGTCCGAGTGTTGTTCACACTTTGCCATGGCCATGGTCTTTGGATCTGAATCATTTGAAATGTGTTTGCAATCTAGTTGAGAAATGTATGTCGACAATTGTAGACTTCCGGTTATATGATTCTTCAGAATCTATATATGTATATATACAGTTGATGGAAATATCGTTACCCATGGTGACTGTCCGCGATTTCCCAATGCGGTTGAGTCGGGTATTCCGATGTCCCGGTCATTGTGTGCACTATGACCTGGGTTGGTGGAGGTTTCCCTTCCACTGGGTGTATACTACCCATTAGGTGTCTGTCAATGTAAAGTTGGCATGCATTTACTGATTCAGAGGCCTTGATATCCTTGCTTGCAAGAAGCTGAATCCTGATATACTATTGTCGTACTTCTCCCCCAGTTGCTTTGAACGGGGAGTTGAGTGGTTTTAGTTGGTACCTCCACTCTTTCCGACATATTTTTGCAGGATTGTAGGATTGCGTGACACCTTTATATTCAGTAAATGAATTTGGCAGGTTATTTGCAATGTGTTGCAAATCTTCTGAATGCATGGTTCAGATCTTTGAGTACATAGATTTGAGGCAGAAATGTGTTGAACATTCCACTAATTTTCCAGCATTCTTTATGGTACTTGAAATCTCCCCCTAATGCCTGGAAATGTTCCTCATTGAATCAACATACTGACCTTGAATAACTCCCCATGTGAGGGGCTTGAGGTATTGACGGTAATACAGTTATTCCTCACATAGATCCCAACTATATGTTGAGGGGCCAATGATGTATGACGGGTGGTGATATCGACATGCAACCGAAGTACTGCAGATGGGAAATACTTGGTAGATCTCCATGTATCAAAGATAGAGGGGGATAATATATGCAGTTTGGTCATGAGTGTGTAAGACTACATGACTCCAACGTAAAGTTTGTAAGTTGCAATTCAAAGTAAAGATCATGCAATGAGCTCAATTCTTTGGATGGGATTCTACCAAACCATTTTGAGTCTAGACATTAAGACAAATTGCTAAACTTCAATCCGAGAGCCATAGAGGAGGCACTCAAGGAGAATTCTGCAATGTTGTCCATCTGATTTGCTTGAAATCAATGTCAGGATAAAGCCAATGGTTTCGTGTGAATAAGCACACACTTAAAACCATCATGTAGATATGTCTTTTAGAACCATGGAATACCTGAATAGTCTAGTCAATGGATGGGAAGAGCCACTTACCTCAACTTGATGCATTCAAGGAGTCTGAGTGGTTCAGCGTAGACTTTAAGGTGTGCGGACCTTAAAATTAGCTTCCCTGTATCACTTGTAGTGCACATAAAATCCAAATGTTATTAGAATTTAGCATCATAATAATCATAAACTATTGGAATTGCTGATAGTTTCAGCTTCAACCCAATGTCTCGATGACCAAGGCGAGAGTGCCAAGTTTGTCATGTACAAGACACTCTGGAAAACTATCTCATACGCAACATGTGCTACGGGTTGCGTCATATGTGTAGTACAATCCATATGATACAGAAAGAATGTGCTTGCCATATCCGTTGCATATGGTAAAGAAAAGATATTCCTCTTTGTTGTCATCATAAGTTTCTCTATGGAAACTATTTTGACGGATATCTCTATAGTTTAGTATGGTACGAGTTGATCTGGACACGATAAAGCATCCTTGATTCTACTCAAGTACCCATAGGGGTAGTAAATATGACTCGAGTTGAGCCAACAAATACCTCATCGCGTCTAGCGATTTTAAAATATCTCTTTTCTCTCAACGAGAGTGGAAACATTTCACTTCCCCGAGTATAGAGTTCATGGTGCATATGTCCACATGGCACAAATCATCTTTCATCAGATTGACCTCGTAGAAATCTATATATAGACACGAAAATTTTCAATATGAAAAACAATGTCAGATATATAGAATACATACAAATGTATTTGTACCAAAGTGCTGACACAGTATATTGTGATATACAATATATGATGACAACAATAATCATGTTCTTATTAGAACATCATAAATGGACATAAATAAATAAATCACTGAGGAGACTAAGGGACTAAATGTATAGTCTCCAAACATGTCGGTTGATGCATATTCAACCACCATGCTCTCCATGCTCATAGGGTCTCGTGACAGCTTGATGGTGTCAGGTTGAGGGTTTGAAAGGAGTTTCAAACTATTACCCTTGAGGTTCATTGCGTCCCGGTGGCGTAGCTTGGATTGCACGCGCTATCACATGGGATGCAAGACTGATCTTGATGTCCATGACCCTCTTAAGTAAGTTGTGGCCATTGAGGGCAAGAGCCTTAAATTGTTAGCCACCGATTACTTATAGGGGCAAGCCAGAGATAATTAATTTACAAGAAGTAAATTAAAAACCATCATGGTTTTATAATAAGAATGCAAAAATTTGACTCAAGTGTATAACTTGAAAATGTTCTACCTCAAGTTTGGGAATATAACACATTGAAGATCATACAGATCTCATAGTAATAGAGATTGTCAGCACATGGGCAGTAGATCCAACTCATTACCTTGTGTTTTCCTAATATAATGAGGGAGATGTTATTGTAAAAAATTTACAAGTTTGTTGTGCGAGAGAAATCAATCTCGATCGCTGTGACATGTTCATGAAGAATGACAATGTGATAAACACATAGAACATATCATCTCCGATGAAAAATCGGCAATTTATTTATATTACAGATTGTGTAATATAAATACATCTTAATGTTGCAAAATTAATAGATTTCAAGAAGGTGGCTCGAAATCATTAGTGTGAATCTCACATTGCTAAGGATGACACCTTAAATTTTGCATATGTATTTGAAAGAAATTAAAAATCTCCATTGCAAATAGATGTATTAATCTCGACATGTGGTGAACATGGAAATATATACATCATAGAAATATTATGGAATACTGCGTACTCAACAGAGAAACAGTACTGCAGAGGTACTGAATTTATCTTTGCAAGAGATGAGAAATATCAATTGCAAATGAACATAATTAATCTCAACACGTGGTAAACACGGAAATATATTACATCATCTTAAGATTTGGAATACATCTCGGTACTCAACTCTATACACTACTATTGTAATGAATAGTAATGATGTTGCAAACTTGATGTTCAAGTGAAAAAACATGAATTGTATAGATCTCAAAATAAAATGAGAAGATCTTGTATCAAGTTGCAAGATAATTCAGCAAAGTGAATTAATATTTTGCGAGAGAAAAATAATCTCAATCGCAATGAGATTGTTTTGCGAGAAAAAGTTCTCAATCGCAATGAAATTGTTTTGCGAGAAAAATTTCTCAATCGCAAATCAACATTGTTGTGCGAGAAAATTTAATCTCAAACACGGAAAACAATGTCGTTGTATCGGTAAAGAACATGCTAGGCATTAATAATCATGTATCTCTGGAAAATCTAAAATTCAACAGAAGATGATTTAAATGCAGATCTGGCTTAAACGTGACAAATACTAATAAATAGCAATAGTTGTTGGAGCACTAATCTGCTAAAAAGCTAAAAATACAAGCAATTAAGCAAATAATGCAAATTAGCATGAGCACCTGGTGGCTCAACCGCATGCAAGTAGGACACGTAGAGCAGCCCAGCCAGGTGCAGCCTTGTCAACCGAATGGATAAGGAAGAGCAGACGGAGATACTACAGAAGGCAAATTTGACAATCTTGTCCTGTTGCTGCAATCAATTCACGGAATGAACTGCTCGTGAAACTATTTCACAGCCATGAACTTTTTGTGTAGCGCCTGCCACGACGGCGCTGCACCCTACTGTGCAGCGCCTGACTCAGGGGCGTTGCACGCCTGTCCATCGTGGCAGCCCCCGGGCCCGCACCCGGCCGTGCAGCGCCTCCCAGCTAGGCGCCACACAATGTAATGTGCAGCGCCTCCGAGCCAGGCGCTCCACTATGACTTATCCAGCAGCCACGCGAAGGCCCAATCCCCACCCATTGCAGTTACAGAAGAGAGAAGAGAGGAGGCTGTGGCGGCTACTGGATCCCATCCTCTCCCTCTCTCAATCTCATCCCCAAAAAACTTCAGATCTGAGGGTTTTGTCCGTGGATTTCTTCACCCTTCGATCCTACAAGGTACACTCCTCCGATCCCCTTCTTTCTATCCATACATTTTCTTTTTTTTTGAAGATTTGTGTAATCCTTTTTTGATTAGATTAGAATCTTGCATATGTGGGATTTATGATTTGTAGATGATTTATAAGATATATGTAACCTTAGTGTAGTTAGTATGTATTGAAAAAAAATTCTTCTATGTTGGAAACCTACATTATGTTAGATTTTATTAGATGTTATTTTAGATGAGTTAGATGAATTGAATATTAGTTATATGCAAAAGATATTTGTATTGAAGTAGGCTTAGTTTAGTTATTTTGTATTCATAGGATGATGTTATTTATATGGTTTGAGAAGAAAGCATTTTTTCAAATTTTGCATGTAGTAGCCGTAGTTTTGTTTTAGTGTATTCAAAAGTTAATCGTGTTGAATACCTTTTTCCAATTTTTTTTCAAATGGTTAGGATGGATTGGCTTCTCGATGATCACTGGGACAAACAACACCGGTCTTACGCTATGTCCGTGGATCAGTGGGTAATAATGAAAGTTGCCGGTGTTAATTATTTCGTTATTTTTCAAACACATACCCCCAGATTTAATGATTTGTTTGTTTTGCTTGTAGGAGCTTGCACCTCTGAAGCATCGGACTCATAGAGTCAACCTTGGGTGGATGCGCTATGATGAGCGCTACACACCGTATGTTAGGGAGACAGGACTTCTCCCTTTCATTCAGTTGGTCAGCCGGTCGACGCCACCCAACAAGGCTCCGGCACTCACCGCGCTCATTGATCACTGGAGGCCGGAGACACACAGTTTCCATCTGCGGACCGGGGAGATGACGGTGACGCTTCAGGATATAGCAATGATCACCGGTCTTCCTGTCGATGGCAATCCTTTATGTATGAGCACTGATTCAGATGGGTGGCGCGAGCAGATGCATGCCCTTATCGGTATGGTTCCTCCAGAGCCTCAGGAACCAGAAGTTGAAGGCAAGAAGAAGGAAAGAGTCGCAGCCGGTGCCCCTTACACCTGGATTACTACGCACTTTGGTACTTGCCCTTTGGAGGCTGATGAGGACACGGTGAAGACACATGCTCGTGTCTACATGTGGTATGTGATATCCAGGACTATGTTTGCTGATGGCACAGGCAAGAATGCTCCATGGATGTGGCTGAAGGCGTTGACCGTCTTCGATAGCAAATGGAGTTGGGGTTCGGTGACACTGGCTTACTTGTATAGACAGGTATGAAGTTGTTTATATTTCACCTCATTGGTACATGATGAATGCGATCTTGCTGTTAATTCAATCATGTTCTTTTTTATGTGCAGTTGGACGAAGCCAGTTGCAGGCTATCTGGAGGTATCGGTGATTGTTTGCTCGCACTTTCCATATGGAGCTGGGAGCGTTTGCCGGTTGGACGACCGAAGACCGTGAAGTACGAGCCTTAGGACGAGAAAAACGACCCACTACGGCTCTCCACTTGGGCTTACAAGTGGGATGTGTTAAATGAGATGACGGATGATCCATCGGTCATGTACAAGCTCTACAGGAGCGAGATAGACGCGATCACGCCTGAGCAGGTTAGTCGATATTGTATAAGTTATTATCATGCTTATATCGTAACTCGATATCAATTTTGCATTTTATCCCCTTTTGCAGGTTGAATGGGAACCGTATGGAAGTGCAGAGAGTTTTGGGAACCCTATGGAGTTCGCGCTGAATCCGATGTGCACTAGGGATAGGGAACTCTGGCATATGCGGTGTCCACTCATATGCAACTGGGCGGTCGAGGTTCACCTGCCACATCGGGTGTACCGCCAGTTTGGTTTGTTCCAGACACACCCGCCGGAGTGGGAGGACACGGACCGAATGCTACACGCGTAAGATATAACTAACCTTGAGCACCTAGCTGCTTGTCGGCCTCATCGATGGTTTTAATAGTATGTTTCTAACTTCCAGGTTGGATTGGAAAAAGCAGCGTAAGATCAAGGACCGGGCCAAGCATCACAGGAAGTATGTTGTGCAGTGGCAGTATAGTGTTGATCAAGCTAGGCGCAATAAAGGAGCCCCGCTTCATGAGCACTGCCCGATCGCGTTCAACAACTATCTCACATGTTTCCTTCCAAGAACCCGTGTGGAGGTATGCAAGCCGGCGTATGCTGAGGAGATTTTGGAAGATCCCACCGTATTTGATGATATAGCCCAGCACGAGTACAACGCATTAGTCCGGAAAGGCAACTCAGTGATCCCTGCAGGCCCAATGATGAACTTTGTGGTATTTGCCCTTTATTCTTTTCCATTCGCACTATTTACATCTTCGCTTGCCTAACACGTTAATACCATTTGTGTTCATAGCGTGCCCAGATCAAGAAAGCAGCCGATGAGACCGACACTATTTTGGAAACAACCCCGGCTGGCAAAGACGATGGGGAAGGTGCCCTTCGAGCATTCCTTAAGGTTCACATCTCCTTCAAACTAGCACTTAACATGTGTTGGTACGTTCGATGTCTCAATCACTTGTTCATGTTTCAGCACCAGGGCCAAAAGTTAAGGCGGCTATCTAATCTTTTCGATTGTCGTGTGATACGTCCAAAACGTATCTATAATTTCTGCTTGCTCCATGCCTCTTTTGTGTGATATTGCTATGATATTTATGCACTTCCATACACTTTTGATCATATTTGGACTAACCTATTAACTCAGTGCACCACAGTGCCAGTTCCTGTTTTCTGCTATTTCTCTATTTCAGGTTTCCCCATATTAAAAGTGCCCTAAAAATTCCGGGAAAAATACAAGAAAAATCAGCGTATCGGGAGCTTCAAGAAAAACCAAAGCAGGGCCAGAGGGGAGCCAGGGGCAGCCCAGGCGGCCTGCCCACGCGGCCCCCCTCCTGGCCGCGCCGGGGGGGGGGGCGCCTGGGCCCCCCTCTCCTCCTCTGGTGCCCCCCTTTGGCATATATTTACCACGCGTCCCGAAACCCTCGAGGACGGAACCCTTTTTCGCGATCTCATCTCTGTTCCGCCGCCGCCGCGCTTCCAAGATCGGGAGCACCAGGAGAACTCTTCCCGGCACCCTGCCGGAGGGGAGAACCACCACCGGGAGCTTCTCCACCACCATGGACGCTTCCCGGATGAGCCGTGAGTAGTCTCCCTTGGACCATGGGTCCATGACCAGTAGCTATGTGATGTTCTCCTCCCCTTCTTGTTCTTCATGGATTAGACCTCGTGAGCTGCCCTACATGATCGAGGCACATATGTAATCTTTATGCTGTTCATATGCTGAGTTTGCTGGGATCCGATGGATTATGAGATTATGTTCAGATTGTGTGTGAGTAATATATTTGATTCACCTCTTTTATATTTATGTTCTTGAGTAATTCTTGCATGTTCTCCGTTGCTATTTATTGCTTTGGCCGAGTAGTAGGTAGTAACTCCAAGAGGGAACGTTATGCTTGATTGTGGGTTCATGCCCCTCGATGACTGGCTTGAGTGACAGAAACATGAGTCTAGGGGATGTGTTGTTGCCACAAGGGGGAAAACAACGGTGCTTGTACTTGCGGGTGCAAGGATTGTTTACTTTACGCAAAGTTCTTTTAATGCAGTTGTCTGTTGCTTTGAGTTTACACTTTGGGTGGGACTCGCAACTTAATACCAGCGAGATGTTCTGGATAGATATCTCAAGGTGGATGATTAGTAGTAGATGCAGATGGATTTCGGTCTACTTGCCTTGGCGTACCGCCCATGCTTTTGAGCCTCTACCTTTCTGTACAACATAGTTAGCATTGGTTTGTGCACATAATCTTGTCAATTGCCCAGCTGTAATTTGTTTACCTCGCTTAGTTGTTTTATCGTCTTTTGGGAGAGAGACATCACTAGTGAACATCATGGGACTCCGGTCCATATTACCATCACTGATCACACCCGCTATTTACTTCCTATTCTTATTTCCAAGTTGCAGTCATACCTATCACTATTATCTCTTGCGTTTGATCCTTTGTAAACGACAAGGCCGGAGGGATTGACAACCTCTCTGTACTCGTTGGGAGCAAAGTTATTTGTATCTGTGTGCAGGTCCTGTCAAGCGAAAGTTTCTGGCGCCCTTGACACCTTCTTGTCGACCCTCGGAGTCTCACGGGATTCGATCCTTGGTATCTTTGCCAAGGGAAACTTGCCGTTACGCTACATCTCAAACCTTCCACTTGGGGTAACCAACGAGGGGCGAGAAGCCATCAAGCAAAGTTTCTGGCTCCGTTGCCGGGGACTCCACTCTTCAAGATAGGGGAGTTGCACGCTATCTTTTACCTTTGCTTTTTAGTCTTTTTAGTTTCCCTTCCAGTTTTCTTTATGTCTTTTCACTAGTTTTGCTTAATGGAAAACAACAAAAATATGAGAGAGCTTTATAAGCTCTACCTTGCTTTGGGACATGATGTGTTTGAAGAGAAAGTTAAAAAACATATGGAACTTTATTATTTGCATAACAATCATGATGGTGGTGATGTTATTAGTATGCTTTCTTTGAATATCAATATTGCTAATGACATGGAAAGCTCTAAGCTTGGGGATGACACGTTTGATGAACATGATATTTTTAGTCCCCCAACTTTTGAAGAGAAAATTTACTTTGATAATACTTTGCCTCCTAAATATGATGATGGTTATGATAGTCTTACTCTCACTATTCCTAATAAGAAAGATTTTGCTTATATGAAGAGTAATGACACTTTTATGCTTTTGGATCATGGAAATAATGCCTTATGTGATAGTTATATTGTTGAGTTCATCCATGATGCCACTGAAATTTATAATGAGAGAGGGAGACATGGTTCTAAATATCTTAATAATAAGAAGTTTCCTCTCTTTATGTTGAAGGTTTTGAAGCTGCACTTGTTTTGTCTTCCTATGCTTATTGCTTTGTGCTTCAATGAATTATTCTATTGCAATATTCCTATGCATAGGAAGCATGTTAGGCTTAAATGTGTTTGGTATTTGCTTCTTGATGCTCTCTTTTGTTCTTCAACTCTTATTCCTACGAGAGCATCATTAAAGTCTTAAGCCTATCTTTATGGCTATAAATAAAGAGCTCTAGGGAGACAACCCATGTTATCTTTGCTTTCAGTTTGTTCTTTCAGTTTTAGTGGTCTTCATGTTTGTTACTACAGTAGCATCATCATTGTATCTTTTCTTTTCAGCTTTGTGCCAAGTTTAGCCTCTGATTGCAAGAAAGTTCAAAAGTTGTGACGTGCAATCCAGAAAACAGATTATGTCCTTGGACAGAAAAATTCGTATAAAATCACCAGATCATCTTTTTGATCTGAATTTTTTTGACAACGTGCTCTATACAATTGGATTTCATGCGTCTGTTCTGAGTTTTTTGATTTGAGTTGCAGAAGTGCCCCGAAAAAATTATTTACTACCTGCTGGTCTGTTTTTCACAGATTATGTCCTGTTTTGCCTTTTCTTCGTTTTGCAAACCTTGAGCTTGCTTTTTCTTTGCAAAAACCTTTTGGCAATCTTGAGAAACAGTAGCTCTTCAAGATTATCTTTACTTCCAGCAAGGAAAAATTATTTTATTATGGGTACTAACCTCGCTAATCAGATTATGATGAGTTATGTATGAAGGGAGTTTTCAAGTGTGCGAGGGAAGATGATAAAAAGATTCAGGAGGGTCAAACGCTCAAGCTTGGGGATGCCCCCGTGCACCCCCAAGAAATATTCAAGAAGACTCAAGCGTCTAAGCTTGGGTATGCCCCCGTGCATCCCCTTCTTCATCAACAATTATCAGTTCGTCTTTCGTTCCACTATATTTTAATCACTTCATGCGTTATGTGCTATACTTGGAGCGTCTTGCTTTTAGTTTCCTTTTTAGTTTTCTTTAGCTTTGCTTGCTGTTCATAACGAGTTAGAACCCAGCTTTCTTTGTGTGGGAGAGAAACACGCTCCACTTCAACCTAAAACACAACATAGGATTTTCATGCTTATCTTTGCTGTGTGTGTTCTTTGTCTTTCCATAGCTACTGTCATGTTTAGCTCTTAGTTTTCATGCTTTTCTTTTTAAAGAGCTTTTGTCTAGTTGGTTGCTGAACTCTCTTGAGTTTTCATGTTTATCTTGTTAAGAGAGTTTGTCTGTTGCACTGAGTTGTGTGTCTTAACTTAAAGTAGGTAATTGAGGTTGCTATTTAATTTTAGTAGTAACTTGCAATAGTTTTGAGGTATTGCCATGAGTAATGTTTGAACTTTTGGTGTCAAGAGCTTTAGCCTATTAGTGATAGATGTCGTATTTTGGGCAATCCGTGTTTATTTTCGAAAACCAACAAAATAGTTGAGAACTTTAGCTACTAAATGGATCACTAATCTTTGGAGGGATCGAATATTAGAGTACACTCACGTACCATGGGTCGAGGATGCGCAAGGGTAACCAAACCCCCATACACACCTCCTCGGGGTACTTGTCTCTTTGTGAACCTCCTAATTAGATTGAGAGTTACCGATAATAAGTGCATGAGTTCTTCGGACTAATGTGAGTATTCGAAGGTTGACACTACCACCTAACCATATTTTTCTAGCCTCTTCGGTACCGTGCATTGCCCTTTCTCACCTCGAGAGTTGGCGCATACTTCGCCGGTGCATACAAATCCTTGGCACGATACGCTCTGTCATCATAAGCCTCATTATATCCTTCCTCAAAACAGCCACCATACCTACCTATTAAGGCATTTCCATAGCCTTTCCGAGATACATTGCCATGCAACATCCATCCTCTCATGACTTGATCTTCATGTCATACATGCTTTTTGCTTGATTGATGAGCCGCGTGCTAGTTGGGCCTTGCCCTAATCATTGCTACATGACGCGCTAGTATCATTGCATACCCTGCTACACTGGCAGAGGCATACATTTGCATACATCATGATAGTTTCATTTTCTTTATGTTGAGTACTTTTGTAAAGTGTGAAAGATCTTCTATACTTCTTGTAATACATAGAGTGTTGCCCCTTAAGTGAGGAAAAGATCCCAAAGAGGACAAATCAAAAGATCCCAAAGAGGACAAAATCAAAAGATCCCAAAGAGGACAAATGAGAGATAAAAAGAAAGAGCCATTGAGGCCACACAAAAAATAAAAAAAATAAAAAAGAGAAAAAGAAATAAAAATAGAGAAGGGGGCACACTACTATTTCTTTTGAGAGATCCACACTCGTACTCCATCTTATACCTTGTACTCCATAGAGATTATCATTCATGCATATAGCTATGTGGGGACCTTTACACTATAGAACTTAGCTTGTATATTCCAATGATGAGCCTCCTCAAAAGAGCTCTAGGTCTTCTTGAGCAAGCAAATTGGATGCACCCCCACTAGTTCCATTGGAGAGCTTACCTTAGCTCATATGTGCATCCGTTGCATGGCGATCCCTACTCCTCACATCATATCTATCATTTGGCTTTCTCTCGCCGATGATTGTCCTCATTGATGTGAGCCTTTCACACCTTTTTTGTCTTCATCCTCTATCATTTTTCTCTCTTTGCCATCCTAAGTGTCGACTTTCTTGCTTACGCTCATCCATTGCATGAGTGCTCAAAATATCGAAAGGGAGTGGATCATTTTGACTTGTACCTGGCTGGCGGTCTGGGGATGAGTCAAGATAAGATTCCAAAGAAGACCAAGTGTGAAACTTTAGTAGATTAAGTTATCAACAATATAAAAACTATGTTTTACTCTCATATATCCCTATCCCCTTTCTTGCACGCAAACACCATTTGGAGACATTCGAGTCACGGACAGCGAGAGCTCTTGCACCTTTATGTTCTTATGTTACTTGTTACAATGCTAATATAGACTCTTGCTTGTTATGACTTGAATTGGATTACATGCCTTGATTGCTTTACTTAAAAGTTCTTATATGGTTGATAGCATGTCACCACAGAAATTATGCTTGTTATCATTTACCTACTCGAGGACGAGCAGGAATTAAGCTTGGGGATGTTGATACGTCCAAAACGTATCTATAATTTCTGCTTGGTCCATGCCTCTTTTGTGTGATATTGCGATGATATTTATGCACTTCCATACACTTTTGATCATATTTGGACTAACCTATTAACTCAGTGCACCCCAGTGCCAGTTCCTGTTTTCTGCTGTTTTTCTATTTCAGGTTTCCCCCATATTAAAAGTGCCCTAAAAATTCCGGGAAAAATACAGGAAAAATCAGCGTATCGGGAGCTTCCGGAAAAACCAAGGCAGGGCCAGAGGGGAGCCAGGGGCAGCCCAGGCGGCCTGCCCACGCGGCCCCCCTCCTGGCCGCGCCGGGGGGGGGCGCCTGGGCCCCCCTCTCCTCCTCTGGTGCCCCCCTTTGGCATATATTTACCACGCGTCCCGAAACCCTCGAGGACGGAACCCTTTTTCGTGATCTCATCTCTGTTCCGCCGCCGCCGCGCTTCCAAGATCGGGAGCACCAGGAGAACTCTTCCCGGCACCCTGCCGGAGGGGAGAACCACCACCGGGAGCTTCTCCACCACCATGGACGCTTCCCGGATGAGCCGTGAGTAGTCTCCCTTGGACCATGGGTCCATGACCAGTAGCTATGTGATGTTCTCCTCCCCTTCTTGTTCTTCATGGATTAGACCTCGTGAGCTGCCCTACATGATCGAGGCACATATGTAATCTTTATGCTGTTGCTATGCTGAGTTTGCTGGGATCCGATGGATTATGAGATTATGTTCAGATTGTGTGTGAGTAATATATTTGATTCACCTCTTTTATATTTATGTTCTTGAGTAATTCTTGCATGTTCTCCGTTGCTATTTATTGCTTTGGCCGAGTAGTAGGTAGTAACTCCAAGAGGGAATGTTATGCTTGATTGTGGGTTCATGCCCCTCGATGACTAGCTTGAGTGACAGAAACATGAGTCTAGGGGATGTGCTGTTGCCACAAGGGGGAAAACAACGGTGCTTGTACTTGCGGGTGCAAGGATTGTTTACTTCACGCAAAGTTCTTTTAATGCAGTTGTCTGTTGCTTTGAGTTTACACTATGGGTGGGACTCGCAACTTAATACCAGCGAGATGTTCTGGATAGATATCTCAAGGTGGATGATTAGTAGTAGATGCAGATGGATTTCGGTCTACTTGCCTTGGCGTACCGCCCATGCTTTTGAGCCTCTACCTTTCTGTACAGCATAGTTAGCATTGGTTTGCGCACATAATCCTGTCAATTGCCCAGCTGTAATTTGTTTACCTCGCTTAGCTGTTTTATCGTCTTTTGGGAGAGAGACATCACTATTGAACATCATGGGACTCCGGTCCATATTACCATCACTGATCACACCCGCTATTTACTTCCTGTTCTTATTTCCTAGTTGCAGTCATACCTATCACTATTATCTCTTGCGTTTGATCCTTTGTAAACGACAAGGCCGGAGGGATTGACAACCTCTCTGTACTCGTTAGGAGCAAAGTTATTTGTATCTGTGTGCAGGTCCTGTCAAGCGAAAGTTTCTGGCGCCCTTGACACCTTCTTGTCGACCCTCGGAGTCTCACGGGATTCGATCCTTGGTATCTTTGCCAAGGGAAACTTGCCGTTACGCTACATCTCAAACCTTCCACTTGGGGTAACCAACGAGGGGCGAGAAGCCATCACGCCGCACCAGAGCGCCGCCGCCGCCCCCGACGCGCCACCATGCCGCCGCGCCACTGTTCTTCGTCGGGCTACCGCGGCGTCCGCGAGCGCCCGAACGGCAGCGGGTTCTACGCCGAGATACGCTCCGGCGATCTCCGGCTTAGTCTCGGAACCTACGAGACGGCGCACGAGGCCGCCCGCGCATTCGACGCGGCGGCGTGGTGCTTAGGCAGGCCGCGCCGCCAAATGAACTTCGACGACGTCCACACGCTCGAGCAGGCGTTAGAGCTCGCCCCGCCGCCTCGTCTAAACTCCGCACGAGACCGTGCGGAGCACACTGCGCTGCAGACCCACCTCCTCGTCGCCCAGGAGGACGAGCGACGCATGGCGAGTGGCGCCGGCTCCACCCGAAGGACGTCGCCTACGAGCAGCAATATTGGGCAAGTCGCCGCGAGGAGGACAAGCGCCGGCGCCGCGAGGAGCGATTGGACAGGCCTCGTCGGAAGGCATTGGCGTGTCAGCAGTGCGCCATCCGCGATGCAGGCGGGAGGTCCTTCTTCACTGAAGAAGATGAGCGTTGGTTGGACTGCTGGCTGTCAACCTCTGACGACACCAACGACGATGATGATGGTGCAAATGACTGGAGCGACTGGGATTAGTTTTTTATGTTTTCGAACTATCTAGCGCCGAACTATCTATCTATGTTTTCGAACTACCTATCTAGTTGCAATATGTAAAATAACTTTGTATCCTTTTTATTTTAATGCAATTTTATGTATTAAAAAATATTGTGCGCGCGCTGCATTTTTGGGCACTGCTGGAGCGGCGCGCGTGCGCTGCATTATAGCGCGGCTGCTGGAGCTGGCGCCTATCCGCGCGCTAAACCAGCCGAAGCGCGCGCGGCAAATGCATTTTTTGGGCGCGGCGCGTAGCGCGGCTGTTGGAGATGCTCTTAGATTCGAAACTCTGAATTTTACTGATTCCTGTCTTAGCACTCTATGTGTCATGTTACAAACCCTGAACTTGAGTTGTTTTTTAGTTAACTGAAACATACCAGAGAGGTTTTAGACTTACAGTTAACTGAAGCGAAGTTAAATTGATTGACTATTTGTACATGTACTCGTTGTGATTAGCGTAAATTGGAACAGTAGTTTAGCTTTCCAATTTGCATCTTTATAGCCGCATGAATTACTGGAGTAACTAACTGACTGTTCCTATTCCTTGAACCTGAACTGAAGGTTCTTTATGTGGCACACTCCTGAACTCACTCGAATTGATTCGCTGAAAGAAACCTAACTTGTTGGAAGTTGGAACATATACTGATCTAGGAATTGTAGCATTAGTTTACCTCTATCCCCTTACCACCGTGGTCGAGTTACATTGCGGATTTGAGCTTCAAATGTTGTGAGCTTATTGTAGTCTCATGCCATTGATGTTTGTACGTTCACTTCATTTTCCCCTTGCTCTCCCTCCGCTCTAGCCTGCCCGTCGGCTCCTTCATGTCCCAGCCTCTACAACGTCATCCCTGCTGACGAGCTCGGCCTCTGGAGCAGCGGCCCCTGGCTGCCGGTTTGTGGAACGAGAATGTTCAGTCGTTCTTCAACACTAACAGGGAGCCGCTGGGACTGCATGGTGGGCGTGACCTCTCCCGGCTCCATGCCATCGCCCGCGATGACGAGTACCAGGCTGAGCTGCGCCTCGCTGCCTCCAGTCCCAGCTCATGGTCGTGCTGGAAAGGCCCCATGACGTGCCTTGGATTCGGTCATAGCGTGGCTGGGAACCGAACGGTGTTGTCTGGTGCGTCGTACACGCCGGGAGGTTTGGTCCGTCGAGGCCAGGTATGAGTAACTCTTGAGGCTGATGGATGGATGGACGTGTGCACGCATGTATGTATGTATGTATGTATGGATATCAGGGTCATGTTGCTTGGTGGGCAAAGGCCGGGGGTACAACCTCCTTTTCGGTAAAAAAAAAATGAGGGGCGATGATGATGACTCAGGCTGAAATAAGCATGTCTTGAGCAATCAAGACTGTTGTGGCACCACTCTTGCAACATGTTCAATTCATCAGTAATGTTCGATGTTCTGCACCTTTGATGGTCATTCTGATGAGTGATAACCAGGGTAGTTCATTTACATTGCGATGGGTATGTTATGCAGCAAGCGACGTGAGTGTTGGGCTTGAAGATCAAAGACAGAACTGAACCCTCCTTTTGCTATGCTACAAATACACAAATTTTCCTTATCTACCATACATTGTTCTTCCTTCTGTTCTATTCCTCTATTGTGTTGATGCGAGTGAAGATCCACCTGGACCTGAGATTTATGTCTTCTTTTGGTGATGTACTCAACCACCCTAAGCCTACTTCGACTGATTTATAGCTGGGTTTGTTTTGTATGTAATGCAGCGAAGTTGGTGCCTCCATAGCATGTATTAGTGATTGAATAGATGTTCCAGTAAAAAAAATATGTGATGCATGGTGCAGCTTCCATGCTACTTCATACTACTTGAGCGTGTCGTCCTTTCACTTAGGCTAGAATCTTCCGTGCTATTGGCCATATAGATTTTCGTTTTTAGCTCATAACATATGCAGCAAGTGAGACTCCACTGCTAATTCAGTTAGGTTTGCTCTTGTTTAGGTACTGTGAAGTACTAATGACAGGTCATCATAGTTCTGATGGCATGTCAACATTACCGAGTATTTAAAACAAGAGATGACCAGGGCTCTATATAAGAGGTATTCCCCACTTGAAATTATATATTTTTACTTTGCATGATGCAAATTATTTATTTTGACCGAATAGAAACTTCATCATAGATTGAAACTCACCTGGGAAGAGCGAAAGGTTAAATGTATCCCAGCACTACCAAGGATGGAAACGAAGGGATGCTCCAGTTTCTAGGTAAGAGGTTTCCTGTTCTTAAACTCTATATATATTCTTTCTTTTACATGATGTAGATGGCTTGTTTTCATTGGACATAACAATTTATCAGCGACTGGATCATACATGAGAAGAGTGGAAAGTTATATACGAAAGCAATAGCTGGGATCTTTAATTTTGAATTTTAGTGTAGACATTTTGAAAAGGTATTTTTGTTCATATATCCGTGTAATGCGTCACCGCTGCAAGAATTGAACTTTGGTGAAATAGTGCTTCCATAGCACATTGGATTAATATCTTAAATTGCTTTCATTAGTCCAAAGTCATATAAAATTGTTAGTCTTTGACAAAAAAAATCTCTTTTGGTTGACTCCACTATTTATTAGAAATACTTCAAAATACTACAAATGGTTTGATAATACATGGTCCTTATTCTACATCCTGCTGGGATTGGCTGACTTAACCGATGTCAGGATTATTTTCACCGGGTGAGGGATTCCTCACTTTAGTTGATCTATGTTTGTTTTGCATGTGTGCAAGTAGCCGACACTCTGATTAAAATCAGCGGAGTGAACAAGCGTGATTGGAAGTACATAAAGGCATCGCAGAAGACAGTGCAGGATATCCCCGCAGCAGAGACGCCGTCGAGTCCAATGAAGGGTGGCTCTACCTCTGATGGTCTTCTGATGACGAGCGGCCCAGTAGTGCACCCTGACTACCCTCATCCTCACGCCACATAGTCCTACTGCCTCAGGTAACCCACTTGATCTTCGCGAATACCATTGGAGCGGTCGTAATCCATCATTTGTGTGTGGCATCTATCTATTTTATCATACATGGTTAATATGTTTTTCTCACCCTGCACCCATTATATATCTGCAAAAGCACCAAAGACTGGAAATTAACAAATGGGTTTACGTTACTGAAACTCAATACCATCTTAGAAAATAATTACCAGTGCCCGCTGGTCAAGCAATTGGCATGATATTATTAGGCAAAGCATGTAAATTGATATTGAACTTCGGAAGAATCTATTTTTTGGTTGAATAAACAACAGATCTTGGCAAAACATGCTATCAAGAGGAATTATCATAAATACATTAGGTTTACCCTGATTTTGCTTAAGCAACAACTGACCTCATAGGAAAAAAATCTCAGGTAACAACAAGATTTGGAGATAGCAGCAGATTGCAACATATTAGTGTTTGAGCAAAACATAAAACTATTGGACGACCATCAAAACAAATATTTAGCAATCACATAAAGGAGAGGAAGTATGAGTAAATGAAAGTGCATGCATAAAGCTATATGTTGATGGTTCTGTCCACCCTCGGCATGAATAAAACATATCCATCAGCAGCCGGCGCGGGCGTGAGGTTGGATTTGATGACTCTTGAACACACATTTCTTGCTTCCGATCCACCCTCGCACTGGCTTTTATATTCAAGACCCGGTGCCCAAGTTTAGTTTACAACGGTTAAAACATAGTTTACATAGTTAAGCACTTTTAGGTGTAAATTACACTTAATCTGGACTTTGAGTAAACAAAGATTTAAGGCCGTAAGATTGAGTCGCAGAAGAAAACGTGCATCCTGGTCGCTCCTTCTCACTTTTCCTCTGCTTTGCTATGCTTGCTCTGTTCTGAACATTCTGACTTTTTGAACACTTGCAGGTAGATTATCAACTTTGAACTCTTATAGTAGGTGTCTTTATATTTTTCAAGCGTCAGGTTGACTTGGGGCCAGACAACGCCAAAGCTGGCCTATACACACTCTGTACAAGTATTTGTCAGGGTCCCCGCAAGATAAAGTATCTGCGCAGGGTTGTGCTGCAGTCTGCCCAAGCTTCCCAGTGCAGTTCTAGGTGAGATTCCTCATTTATACTCGATCCAATAAGCTTCCCCTAATGATGGTTTGGTGATATTTTTTTGTTTTACCTTGTTTAATTTGTAATACAGTTGGTAAGCAAAAAAATGTTGCCGGAGTTGGGTGCATGACTGATAGATGGAGTGGTCATGTAGCCTAGAACCAAAACATGATGTTGATGATTGATTTCGGTATGTAGTAATATGAGTCCCACGCTTGGCTGCTCATGTTGACTCTGCACCACCCTGACCTTGAACCACTCCATCCTAGATACACAACTCTTTATTTATTTCTATTGTGACATCTAATAGATTCAGGCTTAGGATAAACATATATGGCTTGTGCTCCCTGTATTTTCTAATTTGTTTCAATGGAATATGATGAACACTTCATAAGGTGTGTTCCCCTCAAATACTTTCCTCTTGATCCTTCATGTGATTTACATGGATTTTTATTTCCTATTGATTTACAGGTTAGTAAGTTTTATACGTCTGGTTGGATATTAATTTACAAGATAGTAAGTTTTATACGTCTGGTTGGATATCAATTTACAAGCTAGTAAGTTTTATACGTCTGGTTGGTTATTAATTTACAAGATAGTAAGTTTTATACGTCTGGTTGGATATCAATTTACAAGATAGTAAGTTTTGTACGTGTGGTTGGATGTCAATCTTTACTGTTCGATGGCCAGATTTATCCGCTGCAGATCAGAGTTGTCATAATGGAATATGGATGGACAGCACAAAATGGTCCAGTTCCTTAATTTTGTGGTTAACGGAAGTATATGGTTCAGCCTAAATTAACAAGAATCAACACAAACCTGGGCGCGTTGACTCTGAACGGTAATGTAGTGCATGAATACTACACACTCGATCGCTCCTTTTCCCTGTTGGCATCTTACTTCGTTTAATCATGTTGGATCTTTGTGATTGTTCTTCCAGGTAACAACAATCTTGCAAGCTTGATCCCCATCATCCATTGAATACTCTTGGTATGCATTTTGATATAACTTTTTTTTTGGATTCAGTTCTGTATTATTGTTTGTTTCCAAGGGTTTGTCACTCGAGTTTCTGATAACTGTAGTGGGTGTCGGCAGAGTGGTGCAAGGTGGTTTTGCCGTAGGACATTACAGCTGCTCCCAGATCAATTCAACCTCCATTTGAATGTTTTAGTTCATCTATGTTTTTTATTATATTTTTTTTGTAGATAGTGGGGTTATTTCCGAGGGCCTTTTGGAGAGTATTCAGGTACCTGTTTGTATCTCTTATGAGTATTCACCTATATCTTGATATGCTACAAGAGAAGATTTATATATGTTTCTCAAGTATTTTCACTACACTATGCATGCTGTCATACACAGAGGCTAACAAATACGATAGCATGATTAGTGTGCACAGATCCGCCTCAAGAGACGCGTCCTGGGCGCGTCCCAACCACTAGTGGGAGTATCATAGGTAGTATCATGCATGCCAACTAAGCAATTTTGGTGAGGTCGCATGAAATTAAATGAAGAAAGAGATGCTTGAGTATCATATCATGATACCGTATCATATTAAATGATGTGTTACTTTGTGTCATGCATGCCAATAAATGTACTACTCTATGATACCAACATATGATACTATGCATTACGGATGTAGTATCATACACTAGTATCATAGCATGATACTAGAATATGATACTCCCCATTACAACCAGCCTTAATCAAAAGGGTAAGATCTTGAAAAAGGTCAAATTGTGT
The DNA here is from genome assembly GCA_902687465.1 of Secale cereale. Classification (NCBI taxonomy): domain Eukaryota; kingdom Viridiplantae; phylum Streptophyta; class Magnoliopsida; order Poales; family Poaceae; genus Secale; species Secale cereale. Next base: position 649,266,754 of record LR738709.1, read on the forward strand.
TAAAAGTTTTCCCAAGGGGTCAAAACACTGATTTTATTCCCCAGGAGGCGGGTACTTTAACATCCTTTGTAAGAGTACATAATACCGTACTGAAATAATTTGACACATATTGAATCCAAACCGTACCTTAATTTTACTCCTTCCGTCCCAAAAATCTTGTCTTAGATTTTTCTAGATACGGATGTATTTAACACTAAAGTGTAACTAGATACATTCGTATTTGGACAAATGTAAGACAAGAATTTTGGGACGAAGGGAGTACTATATTTACTGAAGTATTAATACCATATAAACCAAACCATGTAATAAACTGAGTAGACCGAATGCACCGAGTTACTCCTCGCCTATCCCGGTCGAATATGAATTGGCAGTCGGTCGTTCTGGAGCCTAGTTGTCCAGAAGTGTTGATCAAAGCGATAGGCTTCCGGTATAAAGTGTCATTGAGCCCCTAAAATCATCAGGCATCTTCATCAAGTCTGTTAGAGATCCTGTGGTTGGGTCATAAAGTTGTAGGCTGCACCAAACATCATATAGATCTTCATCTTCTATCTCGAACGCGTTCAACATAAGTATTCTTCCGTCGACGAAGATCTCCAGTACTTTAAAAATGCACCAATTTTTAGTCATTTGTATCATGCACTCTCTTTTCCATGTGCTCTTCTCAGGATCAACTAGAAGCCATATGTTAGTGTATCGGCCACCGAGATAGTAAGGGGGCCATACGGTTTGAATGACGCTCAATGTATTTTTGAGCTCCGCTAGTGTCAACTCCCATCTCTCATCCTCCTTCGGGCAGCCGATTGGCGGGCCGTCGGTCATCGCCTTCCACTCCTCGCTTTCGAGGTCGAAAGAGACTATGTGGTTCCAGTCAGGATTCGCCGGACGTTTCCCATGGGTAGGAGCACCACGATCCATGAAGTGGAGGACGCCATTGACAGTGGCCGTGCAACCGGAGCACCAACAAGTAAGGATAGGGGGCTCCGGTCTCTGCCTCCACGTCGTGGGTTCTGCTGTGGTTGTCGCCATGGCCGTGGCCGCGGCCCCTATTGTGGCAACTTGGCAGATCTGTCCATCGCCAAGCGCCGTGACGGCGTTGCGGAGACGGACGACCTTGTACGCACCGGACGGCGTGGCGCGGCCGAAGCTGGAGTGGCAATAGTCGTCGTGCATGGAATCATACGGGATTCCATTGCTGTCGGCTTTGGGATATTCTATGGACGCCTCTCCACCGACGGTGAGCACTCGCCCGGTCGCCGGATCGATCACCCTAGCGCCATGCACGCCTTGGTCGACGAAGACAAGGTCGAGGCCTGTGCGCATCAGCTTTGCGCTCTTGACATCTTTCACCACTTTGACGACGTTGCCGTCGGCCGTGTCAATCACACGCAGCTCGAGAGACGGCTGGGGAAAGCGTGGCGGTCTGGACGGGTACTCTTCCTCGAACGGGCCCCGTTTTCCAAACACACCGACAACGAGGGGGGTGTCGGCGGCGGCCGCATGGGACCGCTGTGCGGCGGCGAAGGCTGGGTCAGAGAGGAGGGCGCGCCAGCCCTTGGACACGCACCGGAACCGGAATAGGCTCTTCACCGGGAGCCTGGTTAGCACCTCCAAGATGATGTCCACCGGCAGCGAGATCGAGATGACGACGGCATCGGGAATGCCTTCTTCTGGGTTCACCTCGGCCGTTGTTTCCTCGTTGCAGGTGCGGCCGGACGGAGAAAAACACGAACTCGGCAGCTCAAGAGCCCAAGGATTGCCCATGTCGATTGCGGTTGCCCTTGTTTTTTGTTTATTTCTTCTCTCTTGTCTCCTTTTCGCTCTTCTTTGTCTCAAATTGTCCACAGTACTATTACAAATCTCACGCGGGCACCTGGATATGTACTCAGCCGGGTACCTAAACCGACTTAGACACGTACCCAAACGCTAGCCTCCACGTACTTGCTTTTTTTTCACTCCAAACGCTACACGGACAGGACAAACAAAGGCAAGACCATGGTCGGGAGCTGCTAGGGATCAGCCGGCTGATCTTTTCCTAAGATCAGTCGGCTGGCCAGCCGTTGATTTGGGCCGCGAGATCTCCTAAGTCATGCCATCCGAGTACGTCCATGTCCACTTGATCCCTTGGACCACAACATTACAATACGTCTCTGTCTCTGCACTCCAGCCCGCCGGTGTGAGCAAGGCAGGTTCGCATAGCTCCGGCGAGAACCCAGCTAGCGGACTGGCAGCACCAACTTTTGCATGCACCACCCCCACTGCTCAGGTTGCAGCAGCCACGTCGCCGGTCAAATCACAACAACCTCAACGAGCTTGCCATAGATCGGCCGTGGCTACAACACCGGCATGCTCTGGGATTGCCGCACCAGCAATGACACTGCTGCTACCATCCCTTGAAGCATGGACGATGCTCCGGCTGCCCGACAATGCCCCATTGCAACATCGATGATGCTCCGGTGGCCTGACAATACTCCGTTGCAGCGCCGACAATGCTTCGGGTGCCCAGCGATGCTCCATTACAGCATCGATGATGATTTGGTGGCCCCGCGACGCTCAATTGCAGCGTCGACGATGCTCCAACGGCCCGACAATGACCCACTGCAACACCGGTACTGCTCCGGCGGACCGATGATGCTCCGTTGGAACGCCGACGATGCTTTGGCTGCCCGGCGATGCTCCTGTGGCCTAGCGACGCTCTATTGCAGCGTCGACGATGCTCCGGCAGCCCGACAATGGCCCATTGCAACACTGGTGATGCTCTGGTGGCCCAACGATGCTCCGTTGCAGCACCGACAATGCTTTAGCTGCTCGGTGATGCTCTCGTGTCCTGGCGACGCTCTATTGCAGCGCCGACGATGCTCCGACAGCCCGACAATTGCAACACTCGTCTCCGTTGTACCGCTGACTATGCTTCGACTGGTCGTGATGCTTCGTAGCAACGCCGACGATGCTTCGTTGCAGCGCCAATGCTCCGTTGCAGCGCCAATGATGCTCCGGCTCCGACAATACTCCGTTGCAGCGTCGATGATGCTCCGATGGCCCCGCAACGCTCCATTGCAGCGTCGCCGACGATGATCTGGCGGTCTGGCGACGCTCCATTGCAGCAGCCAACTGACGCATGCAGCAGAGGTCGCGACTTGCAGCCCACTGGTGCTCCGCCATGCCAGCATCGCCGGCCACCGACGTGGCATAACAGCGAGACGACCTTGTAGCGCCGTGGCTGGCTGGCTAGTAGCAATGCCGTTGAAATGCAGCGATGCTACACCTACAGACAGTTTTCGACGGATTCAAGGCTACGGACGGGATTGTTGTGATCTGGTTGATTGGAGAGAAGCCCCACCCCTAGATTTCAGGGCCTAGGAGTGAATTAGGAGATGCCACATAGGTCTGTAAGATTGTTTCCGTGAGCCTCGTCCATAAGTCTATCATTTTCACGTTGAAATGCAGCCCTCCGCGACACCATGCAACTGAGTGTAGCAAGCCAGGAAATACACGATAGTGTTCAGAAAAAGAAAAAAAACACGATAGCCTGTGGGGAGCAGCCACGCATGCAAACACGCAGAACGTGCTTTCTCGGCTAATCGGACCGCGCAGCGGGCGGTTTACAAGTCGTCGAAATCAGCCGGTAGAATATAAACGTTTCCCTATATATGCGTATCTTATTTGATACTTGGACTCCTAATCTGTTATACTTTTTTGAATATAGTATATAATCGAAGCCGCTCACATACACAAGTATACACTCATCTAGAAATAAGAACCGCAACAAGCTCCGGGCTCTCTCAGAGCTCAGGGTATTTCGGCCGTCGGATCGTTTTTTATGCGATTCTGGGCGTCGGATCTCGCTCCCGATTGATATAGGCCGCCCGATCAGAACAAAACACTGTAGCAATGAATAGTTACTTCTGGCTGTAAATATCTGGTGCCACCGTGTGTAAACTCGGTGACCGGCCGAGGGCATTTTCGTTATTTCGCGTACCCCTATAAAAAGGAAGTAGCATGGTCACTAGAAACCCGCCTCCTCCTCCCCATCCTCGGATCCCAGCCCCCATCCCCTAACCCGCTCCTCCCGCTGTTGCCAGTCCTCCTCCTCCCACAACCCATCATACATGCTCTAACAAGCCTGTCTCATTATGCCGGCATCCTCGAAAATCTTCTAAACTAAGTAAACTACAAAAGGCCAAGAACCAAAAGGACCCTTTTTTCCGAAAGTCCTCCTCTACGCCCGAGCTCAAATGAGCTCGGATGAGCAGTAAATCGAAAAACACTGGAAAACATTAAAAAAATGATTTTTAAGGCAAACTTTAACAAATGTTCTAAAAGCTTGCAAATTTCATTATGAAAGCACATTTATGAAAGTTGTGGCAAAAACAAAAAAATAAACTAGTGCTCCAAAATGCTTTCGAAAGTAGCATTTTCTATCGATTTTGTTTGTTTTGCCAAGCCTTCCAGGAATGTGATTCCTTGATGAATCATTGCAAGCACTCGAAACATTTGTCAATCTTTGTCCTAAAAAATCAGATCTTTTCTGTTTTTTTACTGTTCATCCGAGCTCATTGGAGCTTGGGCCGGTTGATGTTGGCTGGCGGCTCCGGCCTCCAATCGTGCGTGTGGCAGCATGCAAGAGGGTGCAAGTGGGCACGACCGAAAATACCACATGACGATGGCCCTAGCCGCGCCCACGGTCCACCCGTGATGGACGCGGAGGCCATCCCAGGTGTGCGCCGACGGGACAAAACGGATGGCGGGAGCCCGAGGGAGGTGCATGGCGCCAGCGCGAAACAGATGGCGTGGAGGCCATCCTCGCTCGCAGATGCTACCATGAGAGGAAAAATCAGAGTTTTGGCCTTTTTGGGTACTTTAGCATAAAATAAACCTTGCTGAAAACTTTAGCATGACCTCACCTGACCTCTTTTTTGTAATGTCAAACTGCCCGTGATTGCTATTGCACTAAGAAATGTCACAACCCATGACGTTTTATCTTGGGAATCGCCACAGCCCATGACATTTCACCTTGAAAAACACCACAACCCATGGCATTTCACCTTGGAAAACATCTAACAAATTCGTCATTTGTATGTGGAGAAAAAACACTAGAAGGTTGGTCGTTTATCAAAAGGGTAAGATCGTGCTAAAAATTCTAAAAAAAGGTAAATCGTGTTAGGCTGGTGCCAACGCACCGCCCCACTATCGCCCCGCCACGTCAGCTTTTACCCTCACTCTCACCCCACTCTCACCCCACTCTCACATCACGGTGCCAGTGCACGGGCTGTAGTGGCAGACTACCGCCACGTCATCTTCTCTCTCCTCATATTTAGTTATTTCACTCGCATTTCTTTAGACATTCAAAATAATGTAAGAAAATAATTTTATTCAACTACAAATTGTACTGATTACATAATAAATAAAAAAATTACATAATAAATAAAAAAATTACATAAAAAATTAAAAAAAATTACGTGGACGAATCAGAGCGCGCCGTGGACGAATCAGAGCGCGCCACGTCAGCTAGCCGTTGCCGCCCCCACTACCGCCTCACTACCGCCCCGCCACGCCATCGCGCCGCCCCGCCTCCCGCCCCACTGCCGCCCCACTGCCGCCCGCCTGCCGCCGCCAACGCGGGCGAGAGCGGGGCGATAGCGCCCGCTCTCGCCCGGCGACGGATCCACCGCCCGCCCCTCTCGTCTCGCCCCTCTCTCGCCCCGCTACCGCCCGACCGCGGGCGGTACCGCCCCCACTACCGCCCGCGTTGGCACCAGCCTTAAAGTTTTCCCAAGGTGTCAAATCAGGGATTTTGTCCCTCAAAAGGCAGGTACTCTAACATTCTTTATAATAAGACTATATAATACTGAAAACATTCCAAAATAATTTGGTACATACCTAATCCAAACTGTATATTATTTTTATATTAATTTTTTTTCTCAAACACGCATGAGTATGCGTATCATTCATTGAAGAAGAAAGGGAAGACTCCCAAATGGCATATGTACAAGGATTATTTATATGCCAGATTTTCCAACACCACCGAAAAGAGCGCAAAATTTACTACTCTAAAGCGGTCCACCTGCCTACTACCTCCTCCTGTGCGCCCTTGCCTAGCAGCCCCGCCTTGGCCCAAATCACCCCTTCATCCACAATCCGCTGCTTGAGATTTGAGATTGATGGTGACATACCGTTGAACATTAGAGCATCTTCAGCCGCGCCCCCAACAGCCCTCCCAGAACACTTTGTTGGCGCCGGCGCCGAAAAAATAGCCCAGTCGCGTCCCCAGGACGCCAAAAATCGCCGGATTGAGCCGAAACTGGCGCAGGCGGACCCAACCCGAACCCGGGGCGCTGGGGGTCGCCTGGGGGCGCCGGACGGGGTGTTTTTTTTGCGCGAATGTGATGGGTCCGCCCTGTCAGCGACGCGCTGCTTCGTCGTCCTCATCGCCTCGGTTCCCGCGGGAATCAATGCCAAAGCTGCCGCACTGCCGCGTCGTCGCCTGCATTGATGCCCCGCGCTGCCGAGATGCAGCGCCGGTCAGCTTGCCCGTTGATGCCGTGCAGCGAACCGTCGTGTCGCCCGGCGTCACGGGCGCCCGCCACGCGTCGCCTGGCATGCGCCTCTCGCCGCCCGAGCTCCGGCTATAAAAGCCGCCCACCTCGCCGGTGAACGCCACACCGCAGCACATCCCCTCCCTCCCGCACTCTCCACACTGCCACGCACGCTTCACCGCTTCCTCCGCCGCTCGCTGCTTCGTCGCCGACACGCACTGTGCCCCCATGCCGCCTCGCCGCCGGGGAGCTGCGGGCTACTGCGGCGTCCGGGTTCGTCCGTCCGGCACCTACTCCGCCGAGATTCGGTCGGGCGACGTGCGCCTCGGCCTCGGAACCTTCGACACCGCTCAGGAGGGCGCCCGGGCGTACGACGCTGCGGCGTGCCGCCTCCGGCGTTCCCGTTGGGACATGAACTTCACGGACGTGCCAACTCGGGAGCGGGCACAGGAGTTGGCGCCTCCCCCGCGGCTTATCACCGACGAAGATTGTCAGAAGAACCGTAGGCAGGCGCACCGTCTCAACCTAGCCGAGAAGGACGAGGAAGCCATGGCGACGTGGCGCCAAAACTTCCCGCAAGACATCATCAACGAGCACCAGTTTTTGGCCGAGAAGAGGGCAGGGAGGAAGAAGAGGAGGAAGGAGCGAGCGGCTTATCGCGAGGACAAGCGAGCGCGGAAGGCGGTCGCTAAGTTCAACATCATGCTAGGAGATGCGTCCTCCTGGGACTCCACCGACGAGCGGTTCCTTGACGCCTACGCTGAGACGTCGGAGGAGGACATCACCGAGGCAGAGTCCGAGACGGAGAATGACGAGTAGTAGTAGTTCGTAGGAGAAGACTGGGTCATGAGATTATGTGAACTATCTATTTATCTATCCATGTGAACTATCTATGTGAACTATCTATGAGAACGTCAAGCCTGAGCTGTTTTGCGTCGGAAATGGACTTTTGGCGCCGAAAATGGCTAAAAGCGCCGAAACTGGGTCGATATCGGCGCCCGGGGGCGACCTGGGGGGACGGCGACTGGGAACGCATTGGCACCCAAGCCAAAAACTAGCGCCGGCTCGCCCCCAGGCGGCGGTTTCGGCGCGTCTTGGGGGCGCAACGACTGGAGATGCTCTTGCTCTTACATCATTCCTCTGCTTCCAAAGCATCCACGTAACCAGAAGGCTGTTAATATCATATAAACCAAACCATGTAATAAACTGAATAGACCGGATGCATAGAGTTACTCCTCACGTGCCCCGATCGAATATGAATTTTCAGTCTGTCGTTCTCGAGCCTAGTTTTCCAAAAGTGCTGATCAAGACAATAGGCTTCCGGTATAAAGTGTCATTGAGCCCCTAAAATCCTCAGGCATCTTCATTAAGTCTGTTAGAGCTCCTGTGCTTCGGTGATAAAGTTGTAGGATGCACCGAACATCACATAGATCTTCCTCTTCTTTCTTGAACGCGTTCAACATAAGTATTCTTCCGTCAACGAAGATCTCCAGTACTTTTAAAAAACACCAATTTTTAGTCATTTGTATCGTGCACTCTCTTTTCCATGTGCTCTTCTCAGGATCAACTAGAAGCCATATGTTAGTGTATCGGTCACCTAGATAGCAAGGTGACCATACAGTTTGTATAACACTCAAAGTATTTTTGAGCTCTGCTAGTGTCATCTCCCATTTCTCATCCTCCTTGGGGCACCCGGTTGGCGGGCCATCGGTCATCGTCTTCCACTCCTCGCTTTCGAGGTCGAAAGAGGCTATGCGGTTCCAGCCAGAATTCGCCGGACGTGTACCATGGGCAGGAGCACCATGGTCCATGAAGTGGAGGACACCGTTGACGGTGGCCGTGCAACTGGAGCACCAACAAGTAGGGATAGGGGGCTCCGGTCTCTGCCTCCACATGGGTTCTATGGTTGTGGCTGTGGCCGCGGCCACTATTGTGGCAACCTGGCAGATCTGGCCATTGCCAAGCGCCGTGACGGCGTTGCGGAGACGGACGACCTTGTACGCACCGGATGGAGTGGCGCGGCCGAAGTTGGAGTGGCAAAACTCGGCGTGCATGAAATCGTACGGGATTCCATTGCAATTGGCTTTCGGATATTCTATGGATGCCTCTCCACCGACGGTGAGCACCCGCCCAGTCGCCGGATCGATCACCCTAGCGCCATGCACGCCCTGGTCGACGAAGACGAGGTCGAGGCGTGTGCGCATCAGCTTTGCGCTCTTGACGTCTTTCACCACCTTGAGGACGTTGCCGTCGGCCGTGTCAATCACCCGCAGCTCGAGAGATGCCTGGGGAAAGCGTGGCGGTCTGGACGGGTAGAATTTCTCGAGCGGGCGTGGTTTTCCGAACACGCCAACGACCAGGGGAGCGGCGGCGGCGGAGGCACGGGATCGCTGTGCGGCGGCGAAGGCTGGGTCAGAGAGGAGGGCGCGCCAGCCCTTGGACACGCACCGGAACCGGAACAGGGTCTTCACCGGGAGCCTGGTTAGCACCTCCAAGATGATGTCCACCGGCAGCGAGTTCGAGATGACGACGGCATCGGGAACGCCTTCTTCTGGGTTCACCTCGGCCGTTGTTTCCTCGTTGCAGGTGCGGCCGGTCGGAGAAAAACACGAACCCATCAGCAGCTCAAGAGCCCAAGGATTCCCCATGTCGATTGCGGTTGCCCTTCTTTTTTGTTTATTTCTCCTCTTTTTTCTCCTTTTCTTTTTGTTTCAAAACTGTCCACAGCCTGTATTACAAATCTCATGCGGGCACATGTATACGTACTCAGCCGGCTACCTAAACCGACTTAGACACGTACTTGCTTTTTTTCACTCCAAAAGCTACACGGACAGGACAAACAAAGGCAAGACCACATACGTATCTTATTGATACTTGGACTCCTAATCTATTATACTTTTTTGAACATATTACAATCAAAGCTGTTCACATACACGAGCATACACTCATGTGGGGAGAATTTGAGGTTTGATCTATCATCGTCCGCGGGCGCTTCCGGGCGCATCACAGACAAATAGGGCACCGGATTTGGTATCTGTAGATGCTCTAAGAGCATCTCCAACAGCCACGATATACTAACGCCGCGCCGCAAAAAAGACAATTATAGCGCACGCGCAACGCGGCGGACAGCTCTAGCGGGCGCGCGCGCGCTAAAACGAGTTGGGCGCGCTGGCCATAGCCTCATCCCGCGCGGTTAATTTGGGGCGTCCACTTCCGCGCGCGGCAGACTTGAGCGCGCGCGCGAACTCGCCCTTTTCTTCCTCCTTCGCACCCGCGCGCGCCGGCGCCAGCGCCCCTGCCACCATGGACGCGCACACCGGCACCCCGCTGACCCCGCTGTACAGCCG
>LR738709.1:649285658-649316182 GCA_902687465.1 Secale cereale
AAAAAAAAAAAAAAAAAAAAAAACACCACATTTGAAGTTCTCATCCGAAATTGCCACCATATTTCTTGAGTGCCTCAAAAATCTACCTCTTTTCTTGTTAATTTTCTCAATAAACACTGATGACAGATCTGGGCCAAATTAATCCGATTTCTGACAGTTGGGGCCCACCTGCAACTGCTGACATGACATAAACGGTCAACGCCGTTTGTTGATCATCAAATTAGACATGGGGCCCACTTGGGGCATTTCCACAAGCACCTTGTGTGCAGGCCCAGTGTGCCACCGGAGCAGCATGCCATGGCACCAGGAGCGCGGCGATGAGGACCTGCTCACCATACCCGGTGCTCCGATGGGCTTGACCACCACACATGTGCCGCCCTACTGATCCTCGTTCGGCACCACCACGTCCAAGGGTGAAGGCACTGTTCATGGCGGCTGTGCGAGGAGGACAACGGCTGCGAGCTCGCCGTCATGATCCCAATGACTAGTTGGACCGTTGTTAGTGCCACCACCTCTTCCTCCTCGCCGGTCCGGTAAGTCGGACATCTTTGTGGTGTCGAAGCTGTTGTCGTGCGCTTGGGTCGTTCCAGTGGCTATTCACGGCGGCGGCCGCGTATCCCTCGTCGCCCTGGATCCCGATGGCGACGCCGGGAGTCGCTTCCATGGACGAAAGCACGACACGGGCGGCAGCGCGCAGCGGGCGCTCGGGTGATAGCCCTGGTGCGGCCGCGGAGCAGCTCGGGTCGCGCTTCTCAAGGGGGCGACAGTGCCGTCTCCGCTGCCCAGAGAGCAGCGCAAGTGGTGGGTGGCCTCGGGCCTGTGCTGGATCATCAAGTCATCGGTGACAAGCAGCGGAGTATGTGTCGACGGCAAGCAGTGGTGGCGGCAACCAATGGCGGCGGGTGCGTGCGGGCATGAGAGGTGCGGCAGGGAAGTAGAGCAGGTGGACGAGGGGTGGGTAAGACCCTGATAGGTGGGCCCTCCTTCAAGTTAACGGGCAGTGCCATTTATGTTGACCATATAGTGCCACATGGACCTGACCAGCAGACCCCATCTATCAGAAATCAGATTAATTTGGCCCAAATCAGTCATCGGTGTTAATTGAGAAATTTAACAAGAAAAGAGGTGGATTTTTGGGGCGCTCAAGAAATGTGGTGGCAATTCCGGATTAGAAGTTCAAATGTGGTGTTTTTTGCAATTCACTCGGAATGATACTCATATGCTCAGGCACAACACATTTGCAAGCAATAATCATGCTAGTACCGTAGTACATATGATGATATGAAGAGAGTGTGCAAAAAATCCCATGTCTCAGGGTATTCTGGTTTGTCTCACTTTCAAGGCAAGATTTGTGTCCATTTTAATGACTCTGAAATTGACTAATGAATTTCAAAGGACTTGGGTATTGTACTACTGCCATCTTCATCATGTCTAGATATTGATGTGAATAAGTGGTCTATCCCTTGATCTTTCAAAAAAGTAAGTGTTCTATCCATTGATCTTTAAAAAAAGTGTTCTGTCCCTTGAGCTTATGGATTGACGCAAGCGAGCATGGTAGTTTTGGACATCCAAATCACGAGTATGAGTATTGAAATATTTAGGTGCTGTTTGGTTGGCGCTCAGGCCAGCCACGCCAAAGCAGGGCGAGACAAATAATTGGCAATGAAATTTGCCGCCGTGATACGTCTCTAACGTATCTATAATTTTTTATTGTTCCATGCTATTATATATTATGTTTTGGATGTTTAATTGGCTTTATTATACACTTTTATATTGTTTTTGGGACTAACCTACTAACCCAAGGCCTGGTGCAAATTGCTGTTTTTTTGCCTATTTCAGTGTTTCGCAGAAAAGGGATATCAAACGGAGTCCAAACGGAATGAAACCTTCGGGAGAGTTATTTTTGGAATCGTATCTTCACATAAGACTTGGAGTACACAAGAGGGAACGAGAGAGGCGGCCACGAGGGTCTAGGGCGCGCCCAGGGGGGCAGGCGCGCTCCCCACCCTCGTGGGCCCCCTCTGGCTCCCCCAATGCCCTCCTTCCTCCTATATATATCCATGTACCCTGAAAACATCGAGGCAACAGAGAAAACCCTAATTCCACCGCTGCAACCTTCTATTCCCGTGAGATCCCATCTTGGGGCCTGTTCCGGAGCTCCGCCGGAGGGGGGATCGATCACGGAGTGCTTCTACATCAACACCATAGCCTCACCAATGAGTTGTGAGTAGTTTACCACAGACCTTCGGGTCCATAGTTATTAGCTAGATGGCTTCTTTTCTCTTTTTGGATCTCAATACAAAGTTCTCCTTGATCTTCGACGAGATCTATTCGATGTAATCTTTTTGCGGTGTGTTTGTCGAGATCCGATGAATTGTGAGTTTATGATCAAGATTATCTATGAACAATATTTGATTGTTTTCTGAAATCTTTTATGTATGATTATAATGTCCTTGCAAGTCTCTTCAAATTGTTGGTTTGGTTTGGCCTACTAGATCTATAGTTCTTGCAATGGGAGAAGTGCTTGGCTTTGGGTTTAATCTTGCGATGTCTTTTCCCAGTGACAGCAGGGGCAGCAAGGCACGTATTGTATTGTTGCCATCGAGGATAAAAAGAAGGGGTTTATATCATATTGCTTGAGTTAATCCCTCTACATCATGTCATCTTGCTTAAAGCATTACTCTGTTATTATGAACTTAATACTCTAGATGCATGCTGGATAGCGGTCGATGTATGGAGTAATAGTAGTAGATGCAGAATTGTTTCGGTCTACTTGTTACGGACGTGATGCCTATATATAATGATCATGCCTAGGTATTCTCATAACTATGCGCTTTTCTATCAATTGCTCGACAGTAATTTGTTCACCCACCGTAGAATTCTGCTATCATGAGAGAAGCCACTAGTGAAACCTATGGCCCCCGGGTCTATCTTTATCATATTACTTTACCTTCAATTTCTATTGCCGTTGCTTATTTACTTTCTTTACTTTCTGTTCTTAAACCAAAAATACCAAAAATATTATACTATCCTATCTATCAGATCTCACTTTTGTAAGTGACCGTGAAGGGATTCCCTTATCGCGTTGGTTGCGGAGTTCTTATTTGTTTGTACAGGTGCGAGGGACTCACGCGCGGTCTCCTACTGGATTGATACCTTGGTTATCAAAAACTAAGGGAAATACTTACGCTATTGTGCTGCATCACCCTTTCCTCCTTGTCGTGGAAATAACACGGCAGATGTCCGGTTTAACGGACTTAGTGATGGAACCATCGCACGGGTTAGCTTGAATGGGTTAAAAGCACACAAAATACACAAGGGATTTTATACTAGTTCGGCCCCTTCGATGAAGGTAAAAGCCTACGTCTAGTTTTGTTTGGTATTGCTTGGGCGTCGATGAACAGGGAGCGGATCGCTTGCCTGTGTCTCGACGGGTTCTTTCTCCCCTTGAACCGTCGCCGGGTCGTCCCTTTATATAGAGGTGACGCCCGGTCCGGTTTACAGAGTCATGAGGCCGGCTCATACTTGTGTCCGCCTCGGTCTCTGCTCTTTCTTACTTATCTCTCAAGTTACATGATCAGGCGGTTTACAAACCATAACGTTACACATGGGCCCTAAGCCTTCATGGGCCGTAACTCCTACTGGGTATTACAATTATACAACTAATTTATCATAATCCGGTTTATACTAGCCGGTTTATACCTGCTAGTAATATCCCTGACATTAGGCCCCAGAATGATTTGAACTTGTTCACATCAATCTTCTCAGTCTTGCATGATCTTCTCTTCTTGTGTCTTCTCATTTTTGTAAACCGGACCATGACGTCATCCTTGAAAATCACTTAATTTAACCGTGACATCATCTCCGCATTTAACGCGCGCAGCTGTCTATCACCTTTGTTTAAAGGCTATCCCGAGAATCGAGGCGACAGGGAATCTTTATCCAATCTTCTGCCTCCTCAAATCTCGCGCCTGCCGTTTCATCTCTGCCCCCTTATAAATATTGTTGCCGCTCCTCCTCGTCTCTTTCCGTTCGTTCTTCTTCCTCCGTCGCCCGAGCTCGAGCCTCCGCCGTCGTCCGTCAAGCTCGCCTTCGTCGGCCGCTGCATCAACCTGAGTGCGACCAGAAAAAACTCCGCCGCCGCTTCTTGCTGTTTCAGGTATTCCATCTTCCTTGCTGTAGATCTATAGCTTTAGGGTTCTTCTCGCGCCTCCGCCATTAAACCTCGGAGAAAGCTTCATCTGTTCTTCCTAGGCACCAAGTTCGAAGTAGTTTCAGCCTTTAGATCTTGCCTTTAAAACTTGCCTCTGTTCCGCTGCCGTATACCTAGATTTCGGCGTTTTAGATTCAATCTTTTAGATTTGTCCGCTCTGTATAGGATCCTTGCAGTTCTTCCTATAATAGTCTTGCATTTGTTTTTCTTTTCCCTGGGTGCTCAGATCTGTTTTTACTTTAGCTATCTGTAAAAACTTGTTTCTTCACCCTTGTAGATCTGTAACATATTCTCCGGTTCAGTCAGTTAAATATTGCTTCTGTAATGCATCGACAACGAACACGACAGTTTAGCTCCTCTCTTTGTTATTTCTGAACCGGCAGTAATGCGTTCCCTGCTTACTTCCGGGTTAGCCATGCCATTAGTCCCTTGCCTAAACCGTCGGCATGACTTTGCATACGCGATCCGGTTTATATATCTGTCTTTGAATAATCCGGTTTTTTATACTTCATCTTTTCAGCACTTTCATTCTGTTACTATGGCTGCCAAACAATTTGTTTCTTGCGACTGGGTTCCTTCCGTCATTACGGAAGAAGATTTAATCAATGCTGCTGCAATCGGCACTCTAGGCCCTCAGTCCGTTTTAAAATGGCGGGCCCCAGGAAATGAATGTCCTCCTGCTCCCAGAGAGGGGGAGGTTATTGTCTTCTTTGACCACATTGCTCGAGGTTTCACTCCTCCCGGTTCAAAGTTCTTCCGGGACGTGCTTGCCGCTTTCTGACTTCACCCTCAGGACATAGGTCCCAACTCTATTTCAAACATCTGCGATTTTCAAGTTTTCTCAGAGGTGTATTTGCAAGAAGAGCCATCAGTCGACCTGTTCCGGGATTTCTTCCACTTGAACCGGCGAACTGAGTTTACTAGCGGACCTCATCAAGAATTGGGCGGGGTCAGCATTCAGAAGAGAAGAGACGCAGTCTTTCCTCATGCCGCTCTCCGCACGCACCCCAAGGATTGGAATAAGTCTTGGTTTTATTGCATTGACACTTCACCTGAAGAGGAAAACCCACTGCCGGGTTATCGCGAACATCGTCTTCCGGAGGATCACCCTTTGCCGCAGCGCCTCGGCTCCTCAGAACGGCCCCGGTTTGCTTCTCAACTTGCCAGGCTGAAAGCCTTTATGGCCAACGGTTTAACCGAAATTGATTTTATGCGTTGCTGGCTTTCTTGGAGTATCCTTCCTCTGAGTCCGCGCCCGAATCTGATGTGTAAATATTCTGGTAAACCGGATGATCCTCAACGTTTTTCCAAGGACAAACTTTCTGAATCGGAGGTCATTGAGTCTGCTAAGAAGATGCTCAATGTCTCCTTAGAAGAATGTAGCAAAACTGGATTGGCCCCTTATTATAAGAAGAACAAGCTGCCTGCAGTAAGTCTTGCTCTCTTTCGTATGCTTGTAATCCGTTCCTTTAAATCGTTCTTTCAATTATCTTTCACCTTTTGAACAGGCTGATGATCCTTTTTGGAAGAGGAAACCTCAGGAGAAAGCTGGAAAACCGTTACGCCGCAAAACTTACGTTATCAAGAAGAAAAAGGCGGCTACTGGCTCCGGTTCACATGATGAAGATGATGATCCGGACTCTGAGGTATGAGTTAATCCGGCTATGACTTGTTCACTTTTATCCAAATTTGTGTTAATGGTATCTTTTCACAGGATTTGGCGGAAGGAGATAAACCGGCAGAAATTGAGGTAACTATTCTTTCTTCAGATTCAGAACCACCTCCACCAAAAATTCGTCGGACAGTCCGGAAATACCAGTTTTCTCACTCTTATGCTCAACTGGACCCCAATTTTCTTTTGAAGAAACAACAACATGAAGCCCTTCGCCGGACTACCCGCCACAGCGGCCTAGCGGTTGAATCATCTGGAATATCTCTTACTCCGGCTCGGAGGCGCCGCCCTGAGGTTATACTTTCTCCAACTCTTCTTCATCCCAAGGCCGGGCTTATACGCAAACCCCTTAAACCGTCTGACCCTAATTATCAGGAGACTCCCTTATCTTCTTCTGGTGAATCCACTGCCACACAAGTCCCGGTTCTGAAGACTGTCCCTGGGTAAGTCTTTTACTTTTTTTCTGGTTTATGACTGTTTTTGCTTCTGTGGCACTGATTTTTCTTTCTAATTCCTTTCAGCAAGCCTACGCCTAGCAAAAGGGCAAAGGCCAACAAACCAACTGCTGAGACTGCCACCGATGATCCGGCGGTTGATCTGGATACAACCATCCCTCCGGAAGGTGAACCCACAATTCCGCTTGAAGATCTTGCTCCTATGGATCATACTATTGCACCTGAAAGTCCCAACACTGAGAACGTCCATGAATCGGCAAGTCCTGTCCGGGCTGATCCTCCTCGGACTAGTCCGGCTCCTGTTAGCCCGGTTCACACTGCTACCCCTCCACCAACAACTGCTTCTCCGGAAGTTCAAGTAACCGGTACAGCTTACACCGCTCCTGCTGAGCCCACTGTCTTAGCCAAACATACGGCTAAAGAGGAGAAGTTGCATCAAGAAAAGGGTAAATGGAGTATAGAGCTGTCTAGCTTCGCCGACATGAGTGCCCAGGAGCTCTATTACGGGTATTTGAACCGGCTTCATACTAGTCGAGATTATGAAGCGGGCTTGGTTAACATGATGAAGGACAAGTATGAGGTAAACCTTTGCTCTCGATTTTTGCTTTTGATGTGCTTCTGTCTATATCATAGTAGCCCCCAAGTTCCGGTTTAGCTATGTTTAGAAGGTGAACCGGTACTTCCTGATTAAGCAAATGATCTTACATTATCCCCCAAGTGCCAGGGGCATAATTCGGTTTATGTGCCTGGGACTTGTCTGAATTTTTCCTTTGGTACTTCAACTAACCATTAGCCCCCAAGTGTCAAGTAGACAACTTGTTTGTATGCTTGAGACTTGTCTTTGAATTGCTACTGTTTGACGCTTCAACTGCCCATTAGCCCCCAAGTGTCAAGTGGATAACTTGGTTATGTGCTTGAGACTTGCCTGATGTTTACCTTTATTCCACTTGATTTTTCTTGCAGGCAGATTTGAACCGGCGGGCTGAAGAAATTACTGAACTCCGGAACAGACTTGCCGAAACTGAATCTGCTGCTGCTAAGGCCAAGAAAGATTTGGCGGTAAGTTTAACTACCGCTGAACAGCTGAAGAATTTTTTTGAAGAGGAGCGGACAGCCTTTGAGGTACAAAAGAAGGATCTGGAAAAGAGGGCAAAGGATGCTGAAGAAGCCCTTAATCCGGTGACTGAAGAGTTAACCGGGTTAAAGCGGCAAATAGAGCTGATGACTTCTGCTGTCTTCCGTAAGTACTTAATCTGTTCTCCTGCTTTTATCCTTGCAATCTTTAATCCGTTCCGGTTTAACTGTGATAATCATATGCAGGGCGCCGTGTCACCCATCTTGGGGATGATTTACGGAAGAAACTCAAGGCGTCTTATACTCTGGTCGAGCAGCTGTATTCCGGCGCTCAAAGGATCATAAGCGCAATGTCCTACAATAAACCGGCCCCCACTACCATCCAAGGCACTTTAGAGAAACTTTCTGTTTTGCCTGCACGTTTAGAGGAAACGAAGAAATCTGCTGCTCGAGCCGGTTCTCTCATGGCGCTTACCAGAGCCAAAGCGTGGGTTCCGGACTTTGATCCGTAAGAAGCCTTGAATGGGTATCCCAACACTAAAGAAGACGGATCAGCTTTTACTGCCAAAGATCTCCACGCCTTGACGAAGGAGATGCGTCCTCTCGCTAGCAATCTTGCTGCCGAATCAGACTTGTCCAGGTATCATCCGGGGTATGATTTACAGAATGAGCGGGTGGATCGGCCGGTTTATGATACCGTCAATCTAATCCCACCAGTGCGCCCTCACACTTTCGCCCCAGATATTGATCCGTCTGAACTCATCAATGAAGAGATGTACTTTCGTGCTTTAACGAAAATCGATTGGTGCGTCCCTGACTTCCAGCCGCTTCAAGAAGAGGAAGAGACTCCGGAACAAGTTGATCCCCAGCCATCGCAGCAGGAGGAAGCGTAGGTCATAGTATATCTTTGTAGTTGCAGTCTCATTTTGCTGGACAATCTTTAATCCGTTCAGGCTTGCTATGTCTTGTAATAGGATAGCGTAAAACATTGTTCGTCTTGATCCGGATGTTCCAACTTCTTGTTTTGATGTTTGCCAATTTAAATCTGGTCTGATATAGTTTATCCTGCATATTATTTGTTCCTGCATAGATAATACAGAAATAACTTCATACCTGCCATCAAGCATGCTTGATATTCTTAATCCGGCGAAATTTGCAATTTTTTCTGAGGGAACCTTTGTGATAGACCCAATAGTAATTCCGGGTTTAATAGAAACTACCGGTTTAGATCATGCTGGAACTCTGTCCAGACTTTTGAAGATACGTGGTCAACTCTGGAGTTGTCCCACTCCTGATTAAAGAACCATAAAACATAAATACCAGAAATGCAAGTTTGCAAATAAAACCATGTAGTCGAGGCTTTTTATGAGCTGCCAGGCTCAAAGCAAGGTTCAACCAATCAATGGATGCGGGTACCATCCAGAGGGCCTTATGGTTCGGATACGACCATAGGAACCGGATACACCCAACAGGGGTTAAGCTAAGATTCGGGTACAATCCTGCCCCCTGTTGGCTATATAAATCTTAGCCAATCAATGGATTCAGATACGATCCAGAGGGCTTATGCCATGTCCTCTTTGGTTCGGATACGACCTATGTTTGAACAGAATGGCATTATTAAGTTTGGGTATGTTCTCTTTGGTTCGAATACGACCTATGTTTGAACAGGAATCCCTTCAGTAGGTTTGGCTATGTCCTCTTTGGTTCGAATACGACCTATGTTTGGACAGGAAGCCCTTCAGTGGGTTTGGCTATGTCCTCTTTGGTTCGAATACGACCTATGTTTGGACATGAAGCCCTTCAGTGGGTTTGGCTATGTCCTCTTTGGTTCGAATACGACCTATGTTTGGACAGGAAGCCCTTCAGTGGGTTACTGCTCTAGAGTGCATATGCCCTGCTGATGACCCACAACCGTAAGGGATCTATTGCAGCGTTTTTGATAAGTAAGAGTGTCGAACCCAACGAGGAGCAGAAGGTATTGATAAGCGATTCTGAGCAAGAAATTACTGCAAGCACTGAAAGATAACTTTTTAGGGGTTTTCTTGATATAAGCAACAGGAAAGTAAAAGCAAGCAAAGTAAAAGGCACTGAGAGTAACAAGTGGCCCAATCCTTTCTAAGCAAAGGAGAGGCCTAGCAACTGAACTTATAAAGGCTAAAGCGTTCCTGAGGACACACGGGAGAGGTAGTCATGTGCTTTCGCCATATTCTGTATCGGTACTATGTTATGTGTTGATAAGTGTTGAGTGGGTGGATCTATGCTAGTACACCCTCTAGACTAAGATGAGTGCACTCTTATGATTAAACACCTTGCAACATCCGCAAATACAAGATAGAATTTAAGGCAAAAGCCTAACCATAGCAATACGATCGATGATCCATTGTTCCCTTGTGCAAAAGCGTGCGAACTGGGGTTCAGGTTTCTGTCACTCCGGCAACCCACCGTAAGCATTCTTTGTACACAATGTATTCCCCTAGGTCCTTAATAAGGCGAAGTGTTGAGTGTTCGACTCACACAACACCACTAGTAGAATGACAACACAACTTAAGTATCAAACAACACATATTACTTCAACAGCATATGACTACTAACAACAAGACTTTTCCCATGTCCTCAAGAACTAAGGTAACTACTCACAAGACATAAAAGAGATCATGATCAGTGGAGATAAATGGATGATAAACAATCTGGACATAATGATATTTCTCCAACAAAACTCAATAGCATTCACCACAAAGTAGTAATCAACACCGATGGAGTAGAGAGGATAGGTAGTACGAGTTACAACACAAGTTGCAATTGTGAGATGAGATTTGGATGAAGATGGAGATGGTGCTGGTGTTGGGGATGATGTTGATGATGATCTCGATGATGCCCGTGACGATGGTGATGACGATGGCGATGATCTCCCCTTCCGGGAGGTGATCTCCCCGGCGAAATCTGCCCGCCGGAGATGGCTTTTTCTTCTCTGTAGGTTTCCTCCACGGAGCGGCGGCGGAACTCCGTAAAAACTCTCGTTTTTAGGGTTTTCGGATAACGGAGAGTATATAGGCAAAAGGGGGCAGCCGGAGGTGGGCCAGGGGCTCCAGGCGCCCCCCCGGCGCGGCCAGGGGGGGGGGGGCGCCCCCAGGGCGCCTGGCCACCCTGTGGCCCCCCTCTGGTTGCCCTTTTGCGTGCCTTCGTGATCCGTCTGGAAAATATCCCCCGTCAATTTTCAGGTAATTTGGAGGTATTCTTCTTCAGCAACTCAGCGTCCACTTTTTACTGCTGAATCCTGCGTCTGCTGCTTCGGCATCGGAAAGTTGCAAACTGTGTAAAATAGGCCAAAACAACATAAGAACATCATCATAACGTGAAATATTTCAATGAATAAGGATAAATTATGATATAAAATAGTGATGCATTTTAGACGTATCAATACCCCCAAGCTTAGACCTCGCTTGTCCCCAAGCGAATACTGAGCTCGGTAAACCTGTCCACAAGTTTAGAGAGTGAAGTGTCGATAAATAGAATACGGACAAGAAGCATCACAGCTTCTTCACCAACTCAAATATCCTCAACAGCAATCTTCAACTCATAAGGCCCTTATAAAAGAGTGGTAACACTTATATTCGAAAGTAGGGCTAAGGAAATTCATCAAATCATAGCAAACATGTCCTTTGGTCAAAGAACAACAAATAGCTTTAACTTTTGTTCTTTCTTATGTTTTGATGAGATTAATTGAAGCTTTTGAAAGAACATGTTATTAGGCAAGAAGTGAAAGTGTTAACACAAAGGAAGATATTTGCCTTAGCTGGGCTTGACAAACAACTTACTTATCAAATGATAATGTCAACAAGGATATGATATGACCAATCTTAATGCAACTTTATATGAATGAATCCTTGTCAACATCAAATGTCTGCTCTCTTTAAGAATAGAAGGAAGTAGGAATAACTGACTCAACCTAAAATTAAAAGATAGGCCCTGCTCTAGGGAAGTAGGGAAAACTCATGTGCTATCCTTAAATCAAACAGAATGAAAACAAGTTTTGAGAGGTGCATGATTTGTCAACGAATGCTAATAGATAACTCAATTACTTCTCGAGCTGGACAAGTTTCGAGGAACGGCTCCCGCACGAGGACGATCACATCCTCTTAATATCCTTTGTTTATCACTGCCAAAGTTTTCTGATTTCTCATGAACAAAGCGTGAAGGAGGGTTTGTTTGTTGTATATATATTTTTTAATGAGCCGGGCGCACTCTTTGCCAGTTCCTTCTCGTATTAGGGGTTTGCAGATTAGACATGCAATCCCGGGGTGAAACTTGTCCAACTCAAAAAGACCATGAATTAACTATTACTTCCTCATGAGCTAAAACAGAGGCACAAAATAAAATATTTTGAACATTTTAAGGATAACACATAAATTATGTACTTTAGGAGGTGGTAGTGGAATACCACGAATAGGAAGGTATGGTGGACTCATATGGAAGGTATTGGTTTAAGGGTATGGATGCACAAGCAGAATTCCGCTTAGTACGGAGTTAGGCTAGCAAAGGTTTTGAGAGAACAGACAATTGATGATGACTATGATGCAAAGCAATATAAAGCATAAACATTGAAGTAAGCATAACACATCAAGTTGTCTTCCTTGTCAGCATAGCACATCAAGCATAATAACATAAAGGTTTTGGCTATGTCGATACTTTAAGAAAGTCATGCTTGTTGTTATGACCAAAGCTATGTTTGCCAAGATTAAATAAAGTTTTCACAGCCATACCTGATATAAGGTCAATACTCCTCATAAGAATCATCATATAAGGTCGATTGCGTGAAGAGAATACCGAGTGCGGCAAAGGAACCAATAGACTTCTCATTAATATTCCATCATAGACGACTCCACACTCACGGATACAATCTCTCCACCGAAGGAGTGATAGACCTCAATGCACACACCTATTTCATATAGTAACCTCCCTAAACATGATATGACTCTACTTGACTCTAAAAGACAAAAGATAAAGATAAAGATACCGGGCACTCCCCCAAGCTTGGAACAAGCCAAGGGAATGCCGTTACCCAAGGAGATTTCACTCCTCATTCTTGTTGGCGTTGATCACGTAGTCCTCGGCGAAACGCTTCCATGGAAGGGGTTCTCCAGTCTCATATGAGAAGTTTGTCTCCTGAATTCTGCATGCAGCACCCATACCCATGCGCATAAACCTTAGTTCATACTCACAGTTCTGGTTATGTAGATCATAAATTTGCCCTTGGAGCTCTTCAATTCTTTCTTCAGACGCGGTAACGCTTTTCCACATCTCCTTCAGGAAGTAGGTCTTCAGCTCGTTGATGATGTCAAAGTTAGCTTCAACACCACGTTCGATCATCTTCTTGTACTTGAAGACTTCTTGCTCCACTTCTTCCAGCCTGGCCTGGATGCTCCCCTCCTTGATAGGTCCCTTCAGATCTTCTTGATGAAGGAAACCGTCCTCCACCCGAACAACCTGAGGGTGCTTCTTCACCTCAGCGAGGTAAGGGTTGATGACGTTGACGACGAACTTGTCCTTGGGGGAACTTGGAGAAGCCATGGCACCTAGATTCAGCTGAAAGATTCCCTGGCAGAAACAGATCGAAAAGAAAACACACGAAATCGCAAGATACGTTGCCGGAACAATCCGGGCAAATATATAGCAAAAATTTATGCATAGAAAGGAAGGTAACAGTCTAAAGCGGGGTCGGAGACGGACTTCCGGGTGTCCAGGCGGCCTCCCGGCGCGGCCAGGAGGTAGGGCGCGCTAGGGGGGGCGCCTGGACCCCCTGGAGCTCGTCTCCGGCTCCACTTAGGCTTAGAAGTTTACTAATTTTGCAAAAACTCGTAATGTAGAACTTTTATGGTGGTTCGCGATGTTTCCTTACCGTAATACATACCTTTTCTTTATTCTGCTTCTGCTGGTGTCTGAAACAGGGCTGCAACATGTTCTTCGTGAGTTGTTGTGTATATCAAATTCACATCAACATTGACAGGATCTCCTGCTATGTAATGCTTAAGTCTTTGCCCATTCACAACTTGAGGTTTGGTGCCTTCAAAATTGTTAATCTTAATTGCCCCAGACCGATAGACTTCTTCAATATGAAATGGCCCTTCCCACCTGGAAAGTAGTTTGCCTGGAGAAAACCTGAAACGAGATCTAAACAACAAAACTTTATCACCAACATTAAATTCACGTTTCAGAATCCTCCTATCATGCCACTTCTTTACCTTTTCCTTGAACATTTTAGCGCTCTCGTAAGCTTCACTTCTCCATTCATCTAGAGAAGTCAAGTTCATGAGACGCTTCTCACCAGCTAATTTTGGGTCAGCATTAAGCTCTCTAACAGCCCAGAAAGCTTTGTGCTCTAACTCTAATGGCAAATGGCAAGCCTTGCCATACACCATCTTATAGGGGGACATGCCCATGGGGTTCTTGTAAGCAGTTCTATACGCCCACAAAGCATCTCCTAACTTATTTGACCAGTCCTTTCTATTTCTGTTTACTGTCTTCTGCAAGATCAACTTAATCTCTCTATTGGTGAGCTCAACTTGCCCACTAGTTTGAGGATGATATGGTGAAGCAATTCTATGATTGACATCGTATTTGGCTAAAGCTTTTCTAAAAGCTCCGTGCGTGAAGTGTGATCCTCCATCGGTCATGAGATACCTAGGTACACCAAACCTAGGAAAAATTACATCCTTGAGCATTTTCAAAGATGTCTTGTGATCAGCACTTTCAGTGGGGATTGCTTCAACACACTTGGTCACATAATCAACAGCTACTAAAATGTGCGTGTACTTGTGCGAAGAAGGAAAAGGACCCATAAAGTCAAAACCCCAGCAATCAAAAGGTTCAATCACTAGTGAGTAATTCATAGACATCTCATTCCTTCTACTAATGTTACCAACTCTCTGACATTTATCACAGGCTAAAACATAATTTCTAGCATCCTTAAAGAGAGTAGGCCAATAAAAACCTGATTGAAGAACCTTATGTGCAGTCCTCTCACCGGCATGATGTCCTCCATAGGGACTATCATGACACTGTTTGAGAATGTCCTTTTGCTCATGTTCCAGTATGCATCTTCTAACGATCCCGTCGGGGCCTTCTTTGAAAAGATGTGGGTCATCCCAAAAGTAGTGCCTCAAATCATGAAAGAACTTCTTCCTTTGCTGAAATGTTAAACCTGGAGGCAAATACTTTGCAACAATAAAATTAGCATAATCTGCAAACCAAGGATCGGAAAGAGATTGTACTTTTACACCGGCAAGTTGTTCGTCTGGAAAACTGTCGTTGACTGGGATGGGATCATGCGGTATATCTTCCATCCTTGAAAGATTGTCCGCCACCGGATTGTCTTCCCCTTTCCTATCAACAATCTGCAAATCAAATTCTTGAAGAAGGAGTACCCATCTGATAAGCCTTGGCTTGGCATCCTTCTTTGTCATAAGGTACTTAATGGCAGCATGATCAGTATGAATAATAACTTTGGAATCAATAATATACTGCCTAAACTTATCACAAGCAAATACTACAGCTAAGAATTCCTTCTTAGTAGTAGCATAATTCCTTTGAGCACTATCAAGGGTTTTACTAGCATAATGTATAACATTCAATTTCTTATCAACTCTTTGTCCTAAAACAGCTCCAACAGCAAAATCACTAGCATCACACATAATCTCAAAAGGTAAATTCCAGTCAGGTGGTTGTACTATAGGAGCGGTTATTAAGGCTTTCTTAAGAACTTCAAAAGCTTCCTTGCAATCCTCATCAAATACAAAAGGAACGTCCTTCTGGAGAAGATTAGTGAGGGGCCTCGAAGTCTTAGAAAAGTTTTTAATAAATCTTCTATAGAAACCAGCATGACCAAGAAAGCTGCGAATACCTTTGATGTCCCTTGGATAGGACATCCTCTCAATAGCTTCGATCTTGGCCTTGTCCACTTCAATTCCCCTTTCGGAAATCTTGTGACCAAGAACAATTCCTTCGTTAACCATGAAGTGGCACTTCTCCCAGTTGAGTACCAAATTTGTCTCCTCACATCTCTGCAAAACTTTATTAAGGTTGTGGAGACAATGGTCAAAGGAAGTTCCATAGACGGAGAAATCGTCCATGAAGACTTCCATAATATCCCCACAGAAACCATGAAAGATAGCAGACATACACCTTTGAAAAGTAGCAGGGGCATTACATAAACCAAAAGGCATACGCCTGTAAGCATAAGTACCAAAGGGACAAGTAAAAGTGGTCTTCTCTTGATCAGCAGTGTTAACATGAATTTGAGAGAAGCCAGAATAACCATCGAGATAACAAAAGTGGGTATTTTTGGATAACCTTTCAAGCATTTGGTCGATGAACGGCAACGGGTAGTGATCCTTCCTGGTTGCCTTGTTCAGCTTCCTGTAATCAATACACATTCTATATCCAATAATAATTCTCTGAGGTATTAGTTCATTCTTATTATTAGGAACCACAGTTGTACCTCCTTTCTTGGGAACACAATGTACCGGGCTTACCCACTTACTATCAGCTATAGGGTAGATAATACCTGCGGCTAGAAGCTTGAGAATTTCAGTTCTTACAACATCCATCATCTTCGGGTTCAACCGTCGTTGATGATCAACAACTGGTTTAGCGTCAGGCTCAAGGTTGATAGTATGTTGACAGATAGATGGACTAATCCCCTTAAGGTCATCAAGGGTATAGCCAATTGCGCCTCGGTGTTTACGAAGTACTTCCAATAATCGCTCTTCTTCATATCCTGAAAGGTTAGAGTTGATAATAATAGGATATATTTTCTTTTCATCTAAATAAGCATACTTGAGCGTATCGGGAAGAGGTTTAAGATCGAACACCGGGTCTTCTTTTGGTTTTGATAAAATTCCCAAAGGTTCAACCGGAAGGTTGTGCTTCAGGATAGCAGGTTGCCTCAAGAATATTTCATCTAGTTCATTTCTTTCCTGCATATGCAAATCATTCTCGTGGTCCTCCATATATTGCTGCAAGGGATCATTAGGGGGAATAGCAATAGAAGCAATACTTTCAATAATTTTATCATCACTAGGTAAATCGGTACCACGAGGCTGCTTAGAGAACTTAGAAAAATTAAATTCATATGGCTCACCATTGAATTCAACAGAAACTTTACCTTTCTTGCAATCTATTATAGCTCCACAAGTTCTAAGAAAAGGTCTACCAAAAATATTAGGACAAAAATTGTCCCTCTCTGAACCAAGTACTAGAAAGTCGGTAGGGTATTTTACCTTTCCACATAGGACTTCAACGTCCCTCACAATTCCGATAGGAGAGATAGTTGTTCTGTTTGCAAGATGAATGGTAACATCAGCTTCTTCAAGTTCACAAGGGGAAATCTCACCGATGATCTCTTCATAAAGTGAATAGGGGATAGCACTTGCACTCGATCCCAAATCGCATAGCCCATAATACTTGTGATCTCCTATTTTAACATATACCACTGGAGTACCTGAAATCGGGCCTTTATTCTTGGCTGTGACAAGGTTAGTGGAAACAGCACAAAAATTCACATTGGAATCCAAAACATCATTAGTAACAAGGTCTTTAATCAATGAAACTTGAGGATCGACCTTGATCTGGTCCTCAGGCTCATCAACTCTTCTCTCACTTTTATTTATTACGCCTGTCACAAGAGAGTGCTCCCTTATCCTTGCGGGAAAAGGAGGCTTTTCATATATAACTGCAGGCAAAATAGGGTCAGCAACATGAATATCAACAGGTAGCTCTTTAAAAGGTTCATGATGCTGGTCTCTCTTCTTTTTAAAAGAATCAACGTGAGAGGCAAAATTCTTACAGAAATCAATCATTAGATGGGAATCAAGACCAATCTTAGAGCAAAAAGTATTGAAGTAATTAGTTTTCACATAGCTCTCAATATAATCATGTTCATAATTTATAGCGGGTTCAATACCTTTATCGATTTCCCAATCTACGGTATTCCTCTGGATCCTTTCAATGAGATCCCACCTTTCTTTAACACTCTTCGTCTGAAATACCCCACTAGAGGAGGCATCCAGCATCTCCTTATCCTGACGAGAAAGCCTGGCATAAAAATTTGTAAGTATAATTTCCTTGGGGAGCTCATGAATAGGACATTTGAGCATTAGGGACTTCAATCTCCCCCAAGCTTGAGCAATGCTTTCTCCGTCACGAGACCTAAAGTTATAGATATAGTTCCTGTCTCGATGAATTTCATGAAGAGGATAAAACTTAGTATAAAAGAGAGACATAAGCTCTTGCCAGTCAAGCAAGTGCGAGTTATCGAGAAGCCTATACCAATCTGAAGCTTTATCTATAAGTGATACGGCGAACATTTTCCTCATGACAAACTCCCTTGATACACCTGCAAGCTTAAATAATGAACATAGTTGTGACAGATATAGCAAGTGTTCACCGGGATGTCTGTCTCCTGCATAACGATTAGCCAAAACATAATCGATAATACCAGCTGGTATTTTATAGGGCACAATTTCAGTAGGGGGAGGAGCAACCACCACAGGTGTGGGGCGTCTTCCCACAAGCAATGATCCAATAGCAAGGTTGTCCATAAGGACAAAGAGCAGCAACAGCAAAAAAAAAACAGAATTATAAAAACTTCCTTACCAGTTTCACTTTACCAATAGCGCTACGCTCCCCGGCAACGGCGCCAGAAAACGGTACTTGATGACCCACAACCGTAAGGGATCTATTGCAGCGTTTTCGATAAGTAAGAGTGTCGAACCCAACGAGGAGCAGAAGGTATTGATAAGCGATTCTGAGCAAGAAATTACTGCAAGCACTGAAAGATAACTTTTTAGGGGTTTTCTTGATATAAGCAACAGGAAAGTAAAAGCAAGCAAAGTAAAAGGCACCGAGAGTAACAAGTGGCCCAATCCTTTCTGAGCAAAGGAGAGGCCTAGCAACTGAACTTATAAAGGCTAAAGCGTTCCTGAGGACACACGGGAGAGGTAGTCATGTGCTTTCGCCATATTCTATATCGGTACTATGTTATGTGTTGATAAGTGTTGAGTGGGTGGATCTATGCTAGTACACTCTCTAGACTAAGATGAGTGCACTCTTATGATTAAACACCTTGCAAGCATCCGCAAATACAAGATAGAATTTAAGGCAAAAGCCTAACCATAGCAATACGATCGATGATCCATTGTTCCCTTGTGCAAAAGCGTGCGAATTGGGGTTCAGGTTTCTGTCACTCCGGCAACCCACCGTAAGCATTCTTTGTACACAATGTATTCCCCTAGGTCCTTAATAAGGCGAAGTGTTGAGTGTTCGACTCACACAACACCACTAGTAGAATGACAACACAACTTAAGTATCAAACAACACATATTACTTCAACATCATATGACTACTAACAACAAGACTTTTCCCATGTCCTCAAGAACTAAGGTAACTACTCACAAGACATAAAAGAGATCATGATCAGTGGAGATAAATGGATGATAAACAATCTGGACATAATGATATTTCTCCAACAAAACTCAATAGCATTCACCACAAAGTAGTAATCAACACCGATGTAGTAGAGAGGATAGGTAGTACGAGTTACAACACAAGTTGCAATTGTGAGATGAGATTTGGATGAAGATGGAGATGGTGCTGGTGTTGGGGATGATGTTGATGATGATCTCGATGATGCCCGTGACGATGGTGATGACGATGGCGATGATCTCCCCTTCCGGGAGGTGATCTCCCCGGCGAAATCTGCCCGCCGCAGATGGCTTTTTCTTCTCTGTAGGTTTCCGCCACGGAGCGGCGGCGGAACTCCGTAAAAACTCTCGTTTTTAGGGTTTTCGAATAACGGAGAGTATATAGGCAAAAGGGGGCAGCCGGAGGTGGGCCAGGGGCTCCAGGCTCCCCCCCGGCGCGGCCGCGGGGGGGGGGGGGCGCCCCCAGGGTGCCTGGACACCCTGTGGCCCCCCTCTGGTTGCCCTTTTGCGTGCCTTCGTGATCTGTCTGGAAAATATCCCCCGTCGATTTTCAGGTAATTTGGAGGTATTCTTCTTCAGCAACTCAGCGTCCACTTTTTACAGCTGAATCCTGCGTCTGCTGCTTCGGCATCGGAAAGTTGCAAACTGTGTAAAATAGGCCAAAACAACATAAGAACATCATCGTAACGTGAAATATATCAATGAATAAGGATAAATTACGATATAAAATAGTGATGCATTTTGGATGTATCACCTGCACGACCAGTTAGACCGATTCAAGTATTTGAAATATGACATATGATAAGAAATGTATGGTTATCACCATAAGACACTTGTATTGGAAAAAAGGCTAAGCCCCCGGTTTACCGAGGGTGCCGGTTTATTCATTAATCATAATATATACATAGGATACAGTGGAGCTCATGGCTCAGGTATAGTAGGGCCGCAAGAGGGCGATGTTCCACGGCCTCTTTGTCTCTTCCTCCGATGTTCGTGAGTCCTTGTGTTCTCTAACGTCCACCAAGTAATATGAACCGTTGTGCAGATTCTTGCTGACCACAAAGGGTCCTTCCCAAGGCGGGGATAACTTGTGCATATCAGTTTGATCTTGGATGAGCCGGAGCACCAAATCTCCCTCCTGGAACGTCCTGGTCTTGATCCGGCGGCTGTGATATCTGCGCAAGTCTTGTTGGTAAATCGCAGACCGTGCTGCTGCTATATCACGCTCTTCATCCAGCCGGTCCAAACTGTCCTGTCTCGCCTGCTCGTTGGCCGCTTCAACATAGGCCGTCACCCTTGGTGAATCATGGCGGATATCACTTGGAAGGACCGCTTCAGCCCCATACACCATAAAGAAAGGCGTGTAACATGTGGACCGGTTTAGCGTAGTATTGATACTCCAAAGGACAGAAGGTAACTCCTCAACCCAGCACCCTGGTGTTCTTTGCAAGGGAGTCATAAGCCGGGGCTTGATACCTCGCAAAATCTCCTGATTCGCTCTTTCAACTTGACCATTGGATTGAGGGTGTGCTACGGAAGACACATCCAGGCGAATATGCTCTCGTTGACAAAATTCTTCCATCTCTCCTTTAGATAAATTGGTGCCGTTGTCTGTGATGATGCTGTGTGGAAAGCCAAACCGGAAAATTACCTTTTTGATAAATTTAACCGCTGTTGCCGCATCACACTTGCTCACAGGCTCTGCCTCAATCCACTTCGTAAATTTATCCACAGCCACCAGTAGATGAGTTTTCTGATCTTGGGATCGTTTGAAGGGCCCAACCATATCAAGCCCCCAAGTCGCAAACGGCCAGGTTATTGGTATCATCCGGAGCTCCTGTGCCGGAACAAGAGCACGTCACGAAAACTTTTGACAAGCATCACACTTCCGGACTAAATCCGCCGCATCAGCATGGGCTGTCAACCAATAGAACCCATGTCGAAAAGCTTTAGCCACCAAGGATTTTGAACCGGCATGATGGCCACAATCCCCTTCATGGATCTCGCGAAGAATATCACAACCTTCCTCAGCTGAGACACACCGCTGAAACGCTCCAGAAACGCTGCGATGATGAAGTTCTCTGTTTGCAATTGTCATGGACTTAGAGCGCCGGATTATCTGTCTTGCTTCGATCTCGTCGTCCGGCAGCTCTCCTCGGCTTAGATACGCCAAATAGGGCAGCGTCCAATCCGGAATAACATGAAGTGCCGCAACTAACTGTGCCTCCGGATCAGGAACAGCCAGGTCTTCCTCCGATGGTACTTGAACCGATGGACTGTGCAACTCATCCAAAAAAGTATTCGGCGGTACCGGTTTACGTTGAGAACCTAGCCGGCTCAGGGCATCGGCCGCTTCGTTCCTTCGCCGGTCTATGTGATCCACCTGATATCCTTTGAAATATCCTGCAAATGCTTCAACTTCTCGTCTGTAAGCTGCCATAAGAGGATCTCTGGAGTCCCACTTACCGGATACTTGTTGCGCCACTAGATCCGAATCGCCAAAGCACTTGACCCGGCTCAAGTTCATCTCCTTGGCCATCCGCAAGCCATGAAGCAACGCTTCATACTCTGCTGCATTATTAGTACAAGGAAACAATAAACGGAGGACATAACAAAACTTGTCTCCTCGCGGGGAAGTTAAAACAACTCCAGCCCCCGAGCCTTCTAACTGCCTTGAATCGTCAAAGTGAATCGTCCATTATGTAAGATCCGGCTTCTCCTCTGGTGTTTGCAGTTCTGTCCAATCATTGATGAAATCCACCAATGCTTGAGATTTGATAGCGGTGCGTGGCACATATTTCAATTCGTGTGGGCTCAGCTCAATGGCCCACTTCGCTACTCTGCCCGTAGCTTCCCTGTTCTGGATTATATCCCCCAACGGTGCGGAACTAACAACAGTTATTGGGTGGCCTTGGAAATAATGTTTCAACTTCCGGTTTGCCATGAATACACCATATACCAGCTTCTGCCAATGCGGGTACCTTTGCTTGGACTCGATGAGAACTTCACTGACATAATAAACTGGACGCTGGACCGGGTATTCCTTCCCAGCTTCCTTGCGCTCAACCACGATTGCCACGCTGACTGCCCGTGCATTGGCGGCGATGTATAACAGCAACGGCTCATTATCAACAGGGGCGGCCAGGACCGGCGGCTTTGCTAGCTGCCGCTTCAAATCCTCAAACGCAGCGTTTGCCTCATCACTCCATATAAACCGGTCCGTCTTTTTCAGCATCTGATAAAGCGGAATCGCCTTCTCTCCCAAACGGCTGATGAACCGGCTCAATGCTGTGATCCGGCCGGTGATACGCTGAACATCGTTGATGCAAGCCGGTTTAGTCAAAGATGTGATTGCCTTGATCTTCTCCGGATTAGCTTCTATTCCTCTATTTGACACCAAGAATCCAAGGAGCTTGCCCGCCGGAACACCAAAAGCACACTTCTCCGGATTACGCATCATTTTATAGGCTCGAAGATTGTCAAAAGTCTCTTTGAGGTCCTCTATCAGTGTCTCCTCCTTCCTTGACTTCACCACAATATCATCCACATAGGCATGAACATTCCTCCCTATCTGCCCCTTAAGACAATTCTGCACGCAACGCTGATAAGTTGCTTGGGCACTCTTGAGCCCAAAGGGCATAGAAACATAGCAGAAAGCACCAAAAGGCGTTATGAAGGACGTCTTCTCCTGATCTTTAACTGCCATCTTGATCTGGTGATACCCTGAATATGCATCCAAAAAACTTAGCCGCTCACATCCCGTTGTAGCATCGATGATCTGATCAATGCGAGGGAGAGCAAAAGGATAAGTTGGACAAGCCTTGTTTAGGTCCGTGTAATCCACACACATTCTCCACTTTCCATTTTTCTTTAACACCAGCACTGGATTAGCCAACCACTCCGGGTGAAAAACTTCAACTATGAACCCTGCAGCCAAAAGCCTGGCCACCTCTTCTCCTATAGCCTTGCGCCTTTCTTCGTTGAAGCGGCGCAGATACTGCTTGACCGGTTTAAACTTCGGATCAATATTAAGACTGTGCTCAGCGAGTTCCCTCGATATACCTGGCATGTCAGAAGGTTTCCATGCAAAGATATCCCGGTTCTCACGGATGAACTCGATGAGCGCGCTTTCCTATTTGGGATCAAGGTTAGCGCTGATAGTGAACTGCTTGGATGAATCGCCTAGCACAAAATCAACTTGCTTGGTCTCTTCTGCGGATTTAAACTTCAACGCCGGATCATGCTCCGTAGTTGGCTTCTTCAACGGGGACATATCCGCCGGATCAACATTGTCTTTGTAAAACTTCAACTCCTCCGTAGCACACACTGCCTCCGCGTAGGCAGCGTCTCCTTCCTCACACTCCAATGCAATCTTGCGGCTTCCATGAACCGTGATTATTCCTTTGTGACCCGGCATCTTGAGCTGTAGATAAACATAACACGGCCTGGCCATAAACTTGGCATAAACCGTCCTCCCAAATAGAGCATGATAAGGGCTCCGGATCTTGACCACTTCGAAGGTTATCATCTCTGACTTGGAATCCTGTTCATCTCCAAAGGTAACTTCTAGGTCAATTTTTCCAACAGGGTAAGCTGATTTACCTGGCACCACTCCATGAAACACTGTGTTTGATTGCCATAGCTTTTTATCCGTCAGCCCCATGCGGCGGAAAGTCTCATAATACAAGATATTCATGCTACTGCCGCCGTCCATGAGGACTTTAGTGAACTTGTAGCCACCCACCTGTGGTGCTACTACCAAGGCCAAGTGGCCCGGATTATCAACTCGCAGCGGGTGATCCTCCCTGCTCCACACAATGGGCTGCTCTGACCAGCGCAGGAACTGCGGCGTTGCCGGTTCAACCGCGTGGACCGCCCGCTTCAAGACTTTTTGATCTCGTTTACATAAACTCGTAGTAAACACATGATACTGCCCACTACTCAACTCTTTCGGATTACTCTGATATCCGGATTGCTGCTGCTGTTGCTGACGCTGCTGATTACCTTGGCTGTTATGATTACCCTGGCCCTGCTGTTGGTTGTTTTGGTTATTGTAACCACCTTGGCCATGCTGCTGATTGCCTTGGTTATTATAGCCTCCTTGACCATGCTGCTGATTGCCTTGGTTATTATAACTGCCTGGACCATATTGGTTATTGCCTCGGTTATTATAACCACTGTTGTTACCACGATATCCTGATCCGGAACCGTTCCCCTGGTGACCCGGACCATAAAATCCCGGGCCTGAACCGCCTCCTGGAGGCCCACTGTTGGAGTTGAACCGGCTCATTACGGCTTCCATCATGTTCTTGCATTCTCCTATAGTGTGTTTTACCGGACGTTCCCTTGAGCCGTATTTCGGACAAGGCTCATTTAACTCTTGCTCCCAGCTAACGTTCCCTCCGCCGGTTTGTGGAGGCGGCTTACCCCTATTGCGCTGGAAACCCCCTTGAACTTGGGTATTGGCCACGAAATCTGAGCCACCCTCTGCCTTACGCTTGCCTAAGAAGCTTGTACCAACCGGACTAGCCTGCGCCGGTTTACCAGGTTTATTGACTTTTCCAGCCTTGTCTCCCTCCGCTTCTGGATATTTATTGTTGTCGGAGTCCCCGTACTTCACCAGAGCGCTCATGAGAGTTCCCATGTCATTACAATC
Organism: Secale cereale; assembly: GCA_902687465.1. NCBI lineage: Eukaryota > Viridiplantae > Streptophyta > Magnoliopsida > Poales > Poaceae > Secale > Secale cereale. The sequence continues at coordinate 649,310,206 of LR738709.1, forward strand.
CCGTTTAAGCCGTCCCAGTTTTAACTTTAGAGACTCAAACCGGCAATTGTTTTCCAGTGTCACTATTGCCGTACTGGGATTGATACCATTCGAAGAGTGCAAGATTTCTGATACTCGCCGCACCCATGCACTTGTAGACTCGTGTTCTCCTTGTACACAGGCTGCTAGATCTACTATTGACATCGACTGCTTGCATGTATCCTTGAAGTTTTTGATAAACTGGCGACGTAGCTCTCCCCACGATCCGATAGAATTAGGGGGTAAACCCTTTAGCCAAGTCCGGGCTGTACCTTCAAGCATCATGGTGAAATATTTCGCACAAGCCGCTTCATCCACGTCCAACATCTCCATGGCCATCTCGTAACTCTCAACGCAAGCTTCTGGAGCCAAATCTGCTGTGTAATTAGGCACTTTACGTGGACCTTTAAAATCCTTGGGCAGCTTCACGCTCCGTAAAGCGGGAATAAGACATTGCACCCCAAAGGAGCTCGATGTGACTCCTGTCTCTGCTGTGGTTGTGTGAACCGGCGTCGTTTGACGGACCTCCTCACGGGCCACAGATCTAACCCGATTTGCATCCTGAGCTTGTGCATATGCGCCTGCCGGATTATTTTGTGTGTGACGGTGTCGCCTGCGTTCACTACTAGAAACTTCTGGTTCCTCCCAATGCCTAGTGTAACTCCGGCTGTGGTGTGGTGTTGAATGGAGCCTCTCCCTGCTGTAAGAATACGCTTGATGTTGTGTTAATGCCGTATTAAGCATATCCTTGACCCTGCGTGCCTCCAATGCCACGGGGGATGTCCCTTCAATGGGTAAAGCGGCCAGGCATGAAGCGGCAGCAACAATGTTGTCCAAAGGGTTTGAGTAATGACCCGGAGGGGTCGGGATATGAGGCGCAGGCATGGCCCGCCGATCCTGCTCTGCAGTGGGCTGCTGAACCGGTTCATCCCTAGCCGGGGCCGCCCTCCGGTTTATCGCTGGATCATTGCTGGTTCCCGCTCCTGGTGTCCTGAAGAGATTCGTCGCCTCGTAAACCGGCGGTAGACGAGACTGGTATTTCCGACTCCTTACTCCCTATACAGAGGCCTGTTCCATCCTTAGCTGAAAAGCCTGATCATCCAACTCTGCTTGCCTCATGGCTATCATAGCCTTCTCCGCCTTCAGATTTTCTTTTGCTTGATCGATCCGGTTCTTCAGCTGAAGGAGCTCTGCATCGTGTTGCGCCTTGTCTGCTGGAGCCACTTCTGCCATGGCTCGGGTTGTGAACTCCTCGACTAAGGTGGATAGAGCGTCAGAGGGCGAGAGGGCTTGGCCGCTCCCCCCCACACCAGCGTCTGCTGTCATCGCCCCATTCACCGTGGACTGCTGCGTAGGTTGTGAACCGGCCATAAAGACAGCCACCCGGTTTGGCGGATCAAAGGGGTCCGGAATACTGTCTCCATCGGACATACCCTCAGACCGGCCGTCCCGCAACTAATACAAGGACTCAGTTTCTCCGGATGAAGATTCATCGTTGGAATAGATAACTGTCTCGCCACCGGAATCCGATCCGTCCTCGGCTTGAACCCCGTGAACTGCTCCAACGAAAACGTGCTTCATGGCGGGCTGAATCCGGGCCGATCTCGCACGCTGAGCCGGCTCGATGATGTTGAGGAAGACGTCCGGCTCAGGTCCCGGTTCGCCGATCTTGCCGATGAAGACGTGGATGTCGCCGAAGGGAACCCGGTACCCGTATTCAATTGAATCGGCCTCCGGTCCCAAACATGCGTCGTCGATGTAGATCCGGCCGCGGCGACTCTTGGTCATCCGGCCGACCGCGTAACCCCTGAGCCCTTCAAAGCTGCCCTTCAAGAACTCGAAACCATCGTGCGGAGGCCCACGGTGGGCGCCAACTGTCGTGGAAATAACACGGCAGATGTCCGGTTTAACGGACTTAGTGATGGAACCATCGCACGGGATAGCTTGAAGGGGTTAAAAGCACACAAAGGACACAAGGGATTTTATACTAGTTCGGCCCCTTCGATGAAAGTAAAAGCCTACGTCTAGTTTGGTTTGGTATTGCTTGGGCGTCGATGAACAGGGAGCGGATCGCTTGCCTGTGTCTCGACGGGTTCTTTCTCCCCTTGAACCGTCGCCGGGTCGTCCCTTTATATAGAGGTGACGCCCGGTCCGGTTTACAGAGTCCTGAGGCCGGCTCATACTTGTGTCCGCCTCGGTCTCTGCTCTTTCTTCCTTATCTCTCAAGTTACATGATCAGGCGGTTTACAAACCATAACGTTACACATGGGCCCTAAGCCTTCATGGGCCGTAACTCCTACTGGGTATTACAATTATACAACTAATTTATCATAATCCGGTTTATACTAGCCGGTTTATACCTGCTAGTAATATCCCTGACACTCCTCGAGGAAATACAACGCAAGCTCGATAAGTAGCAAGAAGAATTTCTGGCGCCGTTGCCGGGGAGTGAAGCGCCTTTGATAAGTGGAATTTGGTAAGGAAAATTTTATATAGTGTGCTGAAATTTACTGTCACTTGTTACTATGGTTAAGGGGCTTGTTCAGAGTATCTTCATCCCAACCAGAAGAGTAAAGAGTTGCTCCTCAACCTACTGAACCTACTGAAAATGTTTGCTTTGAAATTCCTTCGGGTATGATAGAGAAACTGCTAGATAATCCCTTTACAGGAGATGGAACACTGCATCCCGATTTGCAACTAATCTATGTGGATGAAGTTTGTAGATTATTTAAGCTTGCAGGTATGACCGAGGATGTTATCAAGAAGAAGGTCTTCCCTTTATCTTTAAAGGGAGATGCATTGACATGGTTTAGGCTATGCGATTGTAACATCCCAAATTTTCAATTTGGAATGTTATACATAGATCATATTGCATATCATTATTTTATCGCATTTGTGTGTTGTGATCCTCGAAATTCTAAGCAACTCAAGGACCCACGGAGAGAGTTTGGGATTTTACTGTTTACGTATTTGAGTTTTTCTCAAATACCGGTACGAGGATCACTTGGTTTAATTATTATTTTCTCCGAAAAAATATTTCTTAATAAAATATATGAGCGGAGATAATATGACTTCTCCAAAATAAAATAAATATTGGAGGAAAAATATTAAAATCACTTTTGGTATTTTATTCGGATTTATTTGCAATTTTATTTGCATAGGAAAAATGCGCGTTTTACAAAATTGCATTTAGGTCTAGGAAAAATGTTCACTTTGTTCTAAGTATTATTAGAGGACGGTAAAATTTATTTCAGAATGTTCCGAGTCCGTTTAGTATTATTTTTCGCCCGATTTGCCGCGTCGGGACTGTTATAAAAAAAAGTGAACCGCATTACCGGGCCGTGTCTGGCTAGGACACTGCACCCGGCCGGCCTTTAAAGCACGAGCCGCACCGCCCCTCAGCCCACCCCGCCCGCCTCCAAACCCTAGCCCGCTTGAGCCGTCGGCCGCCTCGAATCGCGCGCCGCCGCCGCCGCCGGAGCACGCTGCCGCCGGAGCCCGCGGCCGCCGGAGTCTCGCCGCCGCCGAGGTAGTCGCCGCCGCTGCCAGTTTTCTAGAGAAAACCGATCGGTTTTTTTCGAAACCCTAGATCCGTTTTTTAAAATCGGTTCGTTCGGTTTTTCTCGGTTTAGTTAAATAACGGACGTTCGTCCGTACGTTCGTTTTAACGAACGTTGTTCGCCCGTTAGTCACAGACAACGAACGTTCGTTCGTTAGCCTGTTCGCCAGTTTTTATTTTTCAGGGTTTTTCCGCGATTATTTTCGATCGAGATTTCTACCCTGATCTTCTTTTTAGTTTTTCTTTTCGCTCGTAAGTCGGAATCAGGCGATTCAAGCGCCTAGATCTTCGTCTCGAAGCCCTCTTTCTGTTAACCAGCTTGAACAAGGTTTTGATACTGTAAAATTTGATCAATCTAGTAAACGGATCTTGTTTCTTTCGCAGTTTGAGTTTTGTTGCTCCGTTTGATTTGATTCTTTTTGCAAACCGGAGTTCTTGAGTTGAACTTTCTAGTTAGATCTTCTTATTTGGAGTTTTACATGTGCATCTTTGCTTGGTTGCTTATGTATGCTATTGTTTGCTTGAGATAGAATTCCCGAAGTGCGAAGCGTGCTACTACGAGTCCCTAGGTTTTGCGAATCATCAGCAAGGCAAGTAACACTTTGATCATACCCTTTATTACCCATTTTTTATGCATTAGATCAAACCCTCACACATTGCATGAGTAGGATCTCTTAACTTGTGGGTCTGGGAAGTAGATTGTGGTAGAACCTATTACCTGCATTATTTTCAAACCCTTGGGAGTTACCTCTACGTTATGCTTAGGTTGCCATGCTATGCTCGTAGAAGTGGATTGGGTTTGAGTGTATCCATGACAGATGTGAGATTGTTAATTAATGGTTCAACTTAAGGTGGCTACTTTAACACACATCTAGGTGGATTGGTTGCAGGGCACCTGGAGAAACCTAGTGTTGTCCGAGGAAATCCCGGGGGTACCGTGTGATTTTTCCTATGGAATGCCACCCAGACTCAAAGGGATCATAAAACTATTCATGCTAGAAACTTCTGTGTGCAGCCACAATGCCATTATGGGCTCTGGCATAGTTTAGTATGTTGTGTGAGCTCTTTCGTGGTGGACTAGCAGATGTAGGGGAAAGTAGGTGCACCAGTCCACCTGGGGTAAAGAGTAACTGCTTCTGAAAGACTGTGTCTCGGTCATCCGTTTCTCAAACACCATGCAGTGCGAGAAATCCAACGGAGGAGACCGAGTCTTGTGGGGAAAAGTGCGCAAACCTCTGCAGAGTGTACAAACTAATCATGATTAGCCGTGTCCCTAGTTATGGACATCTTGAGTATCTGGTACTTGAATTATTGGTTGATCTCATCACTCTAAAACTAATTTGCTGGGTTAATGATGACTACTTTAATTGGGATTGAGTTGGAGGTACCTTCTCAATGATGTTTCAACTACCATGATAATTAAAATAAAAGTTATTCCTTTGTTGTAGAGAAAAATTGGCTTTATGCAAAAACTTTAACCTTAGAGCCTCCACCAGCCATATATGCATGTAGTGTTAGCCTTTATTTTGTTACTTGCTCTACTGTGTTATCTTGCCAGCATATTCCATGTGCTGACCCGTTTCGGGCTGCAACATGTTACGTTGCAGACTTTTCAGAAGAAGAGTAAGGTGCGCTAGGTCGTTTGTCATGCACTCAGCTATGCTGTTGGAGTTGATGGACTCACTTATCTTCCAAGTCTTCCGCTGTTATTGTGTTAGATGGCCTTATGCCATATACTTTTGTAATAAGTTCTCTTTTGAGACATTCGATGTAATAAGTGTGTGATTGCCACTATGTTATAAATCCTTCAAGTACATTGTGTGTCAGCATTACCGATCCAGGGATGACACAAAACACAGAGACTTCGGTCCATTCCGATCGTGGTCGCTACATTGACGATATTGGATCATGGAACTACAATTGATTGAAGTTGGAATTTCATCAGAAGTTATATCCTATGCATCAGGTTCATCGTGATCATAATTATATATATATATATATATATATATATATATATATATATATATATATATATATATATACCACCAATACACTATAATTTTACGTTCCATAAGTTTTGTCTTATTTCTGACGTAAAAAGAGACCGTAAGAAAATATATAATCGCTGTAAAAAATATTTTATGTTATGTAAAATTACAAACGTAAAAACATAGTGTAAAATATACATAAACTACAAATTTTCTTGTCTTATGACCTATATTTTTTATTTTCTTGTACCAAATTTTACGTAGTGAATCAATAGGAATGTAACTATTTGAATTCCAAATGTAATTTAATTATGAAGTGATCGTAAGATTACCTCGGGTGAAGAATAACTTATTCTGCACCCTAGGTGATGCATATCATCAATATATATATGAGGTATATTGAGGTATATTG
>LR738709.1:649316213-649529202 GCA_902687465.1 Secale cereale
ATATACTTCTTTATCATTTTGGCATTAATATGCATTAATTATACGCATTAATATACTTTATTAATGCGAGTATACGCATTAATTATACTTCTTTATCATTCTCAATATACTTTATTAAATATTCTAAGATACCCCAATACGAGTTTTGTTGAAAAAATATCATCTGCGACGTACTTTTCTAAATATACCTTTTTCACGTACAAACACATCAGTATATACGTAAAACATTTAAAATATGTAGACTCGCATGAATTTTTTCATTAAAATCATTTTGGGGTATCTAATAATTACTAATGAAGTAAATTAAAAATAATAAAGAGGTATAAAAGATTCATCTATATGGTATATGAGAAGCGGGAGTACGTACTCCCAGGAGTACACAACCATTTTCCTATATATATATATATATATATATATATATATATATATATATATATATATATATATATATATATATATATATATATATATATTGGCCTCGCGAAAGAGAAAGTATTGCTCAAGCTTGGGGGAGGCTTAAGTCAATGTTATATTCATGCCCCCAGTCATGAGCTGTCAAGAGAAATGATCATTCAAAAAATTTATGCTCAACTTTCTCTCAATAATCGATCCATGCTCGATAATTCTTGTACTGGTTTTATGATGAAGACTATTGAAGTCAAATGGGATCTATTGGAAAGAATTAAATGCAACTATGAAGATTGGGACCTCGACGAAGGTAAGGAGTCAGGTATGACCCCTAAGTTTGATTGTGTTAAAGCTTTTATGGATACTGATCTTTTCCGTGCATTTAGCACTAAATATGGACGTGACTCTGAGATAGTAGCTTCTTTCTATGAACCATTTGCTACTCATGTTGATCTCCCTAAGGAGAAGTGGTTTAAATATCATCCTCCCTTTGAAGTAAAAGTAGTTGAACCTGTTAAAGTTGAAGAAAAGACTATCACTTATAATGTTGATCCTATTGTTCCTACTGCTTATATTGAGAAACCGCCTTTCCCTGTTAGGATAAATGATCATGCTAAAGCTTCAACTGTGGTTCGTAAGAGTAATACTAGAACACCTACACCCTCTGAGAAAATTAAAGTTGAACCTAGTGTTGCTATGGTTAAGGATCTCTTGGTTGAAAATTTAGATGGACATGTTATTTACCTCCAAGAGGAAGCTGCTAGAATAGCCAAACCCGATACTAGGAATAAACATAGACATGTTGTAGGCATGCCTGTTATTTCTGTTAAAAATAGGAGATCATTGCTATCATGGTTTATGTGACGTAGGTGCTAGTGCGAGTGTAATACCTCATTCCTTATATAAATAAATTATGCACGATATTGCACCTGCTGAACTAGAAGGTATTGATGTCACTATTAAGCTTGCCAATAGAGACACTATTTCACCAATGAGGATTGTTAGAGATGTTGAAGTCTTGTGTGGAAAAGTTAAATACCCTGCTGATTTTCTTGTTCTTGGTTCCCCACAAGATAATTTTTGTCCCATTATATTTGGTAGACCCTTCTTGAACACTATTAATGCTAAGATAGACTGTGTGAATGATATTGTTACTGTTGGATTAGGGGATTGATACGTCTCCAACGTATCTACTTTCCCAAACACTTTTGCCCTTGTTCTGGACTCTAACTTGCATGATTTGAATGGAACTAACCCGGACTCACGCTGTTTTCAGCAGAATTGCCATGGTGTTATTTTTGTGCAGAAATAAAAGTTCTCGGAATGACCTGAAATTCAATGGAGATTTATTTTGGAATATATAAAAATTATCTGCGGAAAGAACCAAGCCAGGGGGCCCACACCCTGTCCACGAAGGTGGGGGCGCGCCCCCTCACCCTAGGCGCCCCCTGCCTCGTGGGCCCCCTGTTGCTCCACCGACGTACCCCCGGACTCCATATATTCACTTTCGGGGAGAAAAAAAACCAGAGAGGAAGAATTATCATGTTTTACGATACGGAGCCGCCGCCAAGCCCTAATATCTCTCGGGAGGGCTGATCTGGAGTCCGTTCGAGCCTCTAGAGAGTGGAGATCGTCGCCATCGTCATCATCAACCTTCCTCCATCACCAATTCCATGATGCTCACTGCCGTGCGTGAGTAATCCCATCGTAGGCTTGCTGGACGGTGATGGGTTGGATGAGATTTACCATGTAATCGAGTTAGTTTTGTTAGGGTTTGATCCCTAGTATCCACTGTGTTCTAAGATTGATGTTGCTATGACTTTGCCATGCTTAATGCTTGTCACTAGGGCCCGAGTGCCATGATTTCAGATCTGAACCTATTATGTTTTCATGAATATATGTGTGTTCTTGATCCTATCTTGCAAGTCAATAGTCACCTACTATGTGTTATGATCCGGCAACCCCAAAGTGACAACAATCGGGACCACTCCCGGTGATGACTGTAGTTTGAGGAGTTCATGTATTCACTATGTGTTAATGCTTTGGTCCAGTACTCTATTAAAAGGAGGCCTTAATATCCCTAGTTTCCATTAGGACCCCGCTGCCACGGGAGGGTAGGACAAAAGATGTCATGCAAGTTCTTTTCCATAAGCACGTATGACTATATTCGGAATACATGCCTACATTACATTGATTAACTGGAGCTAGTTCTGTGTCACCCTAGGTTATAACTTTTACATGAGGAATCGCATCCGACAAAATTCTCCATCACCAATCCAATGCCTACAAGTTTTTCACATATTGCTTGTTGCTTATTTACTTTTCCGCTGCTACTGTTACAAAAACTGCAAAAACACTACCGTTACTTTTATTGTTGTTACCACTATTTCCATATTACCCTGCTACTAAATTACCTTGCTGCAGATACTAAGTTTCCACGTGTGGTTGAATTGACAACTCAACTGCTAATACTTAAAAGTATTCTTTGGCTCCCCTTGTGTCGAATCAATAAATTTGGGTTGAATACTTTACCCTCGAAAACTGTTGTGATCCCTACACTTGTGGGTTATCAAGACTATTTTCTGGCGCCGTTGCCGGGGAGCATAGCTATATTCTTTAAGTCACTTGGGATTTATATCTGTTGATCACTATGAAGAACTTGAAGGACTCAAAAACCAAGATCTTTCCCTCAACTATGAGGGGAGGTAAGGAACTGCCATCTAGCTCTGCACTTGATTAACCCTCTGTTATGAGTAAGTTTGCGACACCTACTCCTGCTGTTGAATCTGATATGTCGCATGTTCTTGATGATGCCACTTCTGCTATGTATGATGAAACTTCTTCTATGCTTGATAATATTGTGCCACTAGGTGAATTTCTAGATGAACAAATTGCTAAGGTTAGGGAGAATGCAAATATTGAAACTGATAATATAGATGAAAGTGATGATGAAGATTCTCCCCCTAGATATGAATTGCGTGTTATTCCTGAGGGTTATGTTATGGATGAAGAAACAACTAGAGACTTTCTTGCTTGCAATGATAGATATGATCTTAAGAAATTATTAGCTAAGCTGAAAGAATAGTCTTTGAATGCTAGAATGAAATATGACCCTGCTTTTGCTACTTCACCTATCTTTGTTACCGATAAGGATTATGATTTGTCTATTGATCCTGAGTTAATTACTTTCGTAGAATCTGATCCTTCCATGGTTATGAATCTGAGACTGTTGTGGCACATCTTACTAAGTTGAATGATATAGCCACCATGTTCACCAACGATGAAAATATTCGTTATTACTATATCCTTAAGTTATTTCTGTTCTTGTTAAAGGGTGATGCTAAGACATGGTTTAATTCTCTTGATCCTGGGCAGGCCGGAGAAAAATCATGACAGAAAATGGGTTTTTCGTCCTGGGCAGGCCGGAGACACAACTACATGACATTCTTTGGGCCGTTCATGACGGAAAAAACCGTGGTAGAACCGAGGGCGAGGAAAATATCGAGGTGTTCCCAGTTACGGCGGGTGGTCGGGGCCGAGCGATGCGCATTTCTCTCGTACACGCATGCGCGTGGGTGCGAGGCGTTGGGCTCTAACTAAACCCGAGCGAGCGTTGGGCTCTAACTGAACCCGAGCGATTGCACTGCAGGCTACGCGTTATTGAACCCGAGCGATCGATCGATGGCTGTTAACTGAACGGGGGGAGCGATTCCTTCGCTACTGCTGCTAACTGAAGCCGATCGATGCTGCCTCTGCATGAAAAATGAGCGTTGATGGGGGGTTTGGATGAACAGATCCCGGTGGGGGTGGATGAACAGGACCCCGTGGTGTTGCCTCTGGATGAAGAGGACCCCGATCGATCGAGCCGGTTGGGGCTGCATGAACAGGACCCCGTGGAGGGCTGGATGAACAGGACCACCCCGTGGAGCCTGGATGAACAGTAGATGGTGGAGGGCTGGATGAACAGTAGCCCATGGAGGGGTGGTTGAACAGGAGCCCGTGGAGAGGGCTGGTTGAACAGTAGTCGGTGGAGTAGCGCGCGGTGGAGGCTGAACAGTCGCAGGTGGAGGCAGGAGGAGGTCGAGGTGGATGAACAGTAGCCCGTGGAGGCTGGAGGGGGTCGATGGTGGAGATGAACAGTATCCCGTGGAGTCCCGTTTTGTGGTACGCCACACCCCTCCTGTCGTGGTTTTGTCACGACAGATGTCCTAGCATAAGGACTTAGTTGTGGAGCCATCGCTACGGGTTAGCTTAAAGGGGTTAAAGCGGACAAAGGATGCAAGGGATTTTATACTAGTTCGGCCCCTTCGATGAAGGTAAAAGCCTACGTCTAGTTGTTGTGGTATTGCTAGGGTTTCGATGACCAGGGAGCGAATCTGATTTGCCTGTGTCTCGAGTTGTGTTTTTATTCTCCCTGAACCGCCGCCAGGTCGTCCCTTTATATACATAGGATGATGCCCGGCCGGCTCACAGAATCCTGAGGCCGGCTCATAAACGTGCCCAGCTCAGTCTCTACCTTACCTAGCTTACAATACAAGTTACACGCCATATGGCGGTTTACATCTACGGGCCCTAACACTTTTTGGGCCCTGGGCCTTTTAGTCTTTTATATTAAAACACCATATTCTATGTCTTGCTGGGCTTCAATAGGAGTAATTCTTCATAGGCATAAACCGACCCCTCCTGGGTGGTTTATACCCAATAGTTATATCCCTGACATTAGGCCCCAGATTGATTTGAACCTGTTCATGTCAATCTTCAACACTTCGGGAAAAACTTGTCTTCCATGCCTTCAAATAACCTTGTAAACCGCCATGACGTCATCTTCTATGATCATGTTAAACCGCCATGACATCAAATGTTCATTAAAAACTTGCATATGCTTTAACCTTTATTTATTAATCCTCCGAAGACCGAGGCGACAGCTCCGCCCTATATCCATTTTTCGGGCTCCTTGATTCCCGCACCTGCCGTTTATCCCTTCAGCTTATAAATAGGGCGAGGGGTCCCTTTCTCTTTCTTCCCCTTGCCTCTTCGTCCTTCTTCTTCCTCGTGCCTCCTCAGTGCCTAAGCACCGCCGCCGTCGTCGACCTTCACATCTGCTTCATCCCAGGCCGCTGCATCAACCTGTTCGGACCAGAGTTTCACCGGCGCGCCTCCGCATCCGATAGCTCCGGTAAGTCCTTTCCTCACTTCTCCTATAGATCTCATTAGGGTTTCTTCCGCGAGTTCATCAAAGCTACTCCGCTGTTCTTCCCTGTTCTTCATCACGGCTTCGATGGCAAATGTAGATCTGATGCTTTTGTACGCAGCTGTAGTGATAATCCTCCTTTCTTATCATTAGCGCGCTTGTCTTTTTAAAGTAGTCCCCCATCTAGGTCTGATGAACTGTTGCGGTACCTGTTCAGCTTAAGTCTGAATATACCTGAATTTATTGACATGTTGTAGATCCGTAATTCTGCTGTTGATCTGTGAAACTTCTTTTTCCATAACTTTAGATCTGCATCTTTCGTACCCTCATCAGCGATTTAACTTTTAGAAAAGTCATAATCCGGTAGGTAACATTAGGCCCCACTTAAACCGTCATTGCAGCTGTCCTTGTAGCGCTTCCAATATCTAGCTCCGGTTTAATATTGTGTATATACCTCAATACCTGTCGATGTTTTATATCTGTCAACCATGAATCATAAACCGGCCTTTATCTTTAATTTTAGCTTTTTCCTTTGAAATGGCAAACCAAGCCAAGCAATTTTATTCCTGCAACTGGGCTCCATCCCGGGTTACTGAAGAAGAACTGAACGGTTTAGTTGAAATTGGTTCCTCAGCCAAAAAGGGTGCCATCCATTGGAGAATCCCTGGTCCGGAAAACCCTCCTGAACCCAAAGATGGAGAAGTAGTTATATTTGTTGATCACTTAGCCCGAGGGTTTAGTCCTCCCGGATCAAAATTCTTCCGTGATGTTCTGACTAGCTTCCAACTCCACCCTCAAGATATTGGACCAAACTCTATGTCCAATATTTGCAATTTTCAAGTATTCTGTGAGGCTTATTTGCAAGAGGAGCCCACAGTTGAGTTGTTTAGAGATTTCTTCCACCTGAACTGTCGTAAGGAATTTACGGATGGACCTAACACCGAACTTGGCGGGATGTCCATTCAAAAAAGGAAAGATGTTGATACGTCTCCAACGTATATATAATTTTTTATTGTTCCATGCTATTATTTATGATGTTTTGGATGTTTAATGGGCTTTGTTATACACTTTTATATTATTTTTGGGACTAACCTACTAACCCAAAGGCCCAGTCTAGATTGCTGTTTTTTTTGCCTATTTTAAGGTTTTTCAGAAAAGGAATATCAAACGGAGTCCAAACAGAATGAAACCTTCGGGAGAGATATTTTTGGAGCAAAATACGCACGGGAGACTTGAGAACCACGGAGTAGGGCACACGTGGCGTTCACGAGGGTGGGGCCCCCCTACAGGCCTGTTCCGGAGCTCCACTGGAGGGAGGATCTTCCACAAAGTGCTTCTACATCATCATCATTGCATCACCATGAGTTGTGAGCAGTTTACCACAGACCTTCGGGTCCATAGCTAGTATCTAGATGGCTTCTTCTCTCTCTTTGGATCTCAATACCAAGTTCTCCTCGGTCTTCGAGGAGATCTATTCGATGTAATCTCTTTTTGCGGTGTGTTTGTCGAGATCCGATGAATTGTGGGTTTATGATTGATGTCTACACACGCTTCTACTCTTGTAGACTATGTTGGGCCTCCAAGCGCAGAGGTTTGTAGGACGGCAGCAATTTCCCTCAAGTGGATGACCTAAGGTTTATCGAACTGAGGGAAGTAGAGGTTGAAGATGGTCTCCCTCAAGCAACCCTGCAACTAAGATACAAGAAGTCTCTTGTGTCCCCAACACACCTAATACAACTAGGAGTTGTATAGGTGCACTAGTTCGGCGAAGAGATGGTAAATGGCAAGTGATATGGATGGCAAAACAAAGTAATATAAATCTGTAATAAAAAGTGCAGCAAGCAAACAAGTGGTAAACGTGAGCACAAATGATATTGCAATGGTGGAAACAAGGCCTAGGCTTCATACTTTCACTAGTGGCAACTCCCAACAACATTAACATAATCGAATCACATGATATTTCCCATAAAACATGCAATGGAGACGCACCCGGAGGTCATTCCTTCGTGGTCAAGAGAGGACGAGAATTATGTAGGGCTACAAAAGCACACCTCAAAGTTCGTAGTTCTCAATCTAAGGATTTCCCAATGTCACCGCGGCCATCCAAAGAGAGTCCCACGATCACCACAACATATCTAAAGGATAGTCAAAGACAAGCACCAAGAGACTCTCAATCTTCAATCAACACACAAGAGAGGAAATCACTCATGAAAATATTTTTCTAATCCATGTCCAATAGACCGCTGTCACCTTGGTCTCGGGGATTATACTAGATAAAGACAAGTGAGTACATCAATCCAATACATAGAGGAAGGGGAAATATCATGGGATCACCCTAGATTAACATAGCCTATGATCACAACGAAGATCACATCATGGGAGAGAGAATTGACCACATAGCTACTGGTAGAAACCTCAGCCCCGAGGAGGAACTACTCCCGCATCATGGAGGGAGGAAGCAACGTCGATGGAGATGAATCCGGGGGCACTTCCCCGTCCCGGCAGGGTGCCGGCATAGGAATTCTGGTCCCCCGAAGCTTGATGGCGATGGCGGCGGAGATCGGAATTGCGTCTGGAGAAAAGGGGTCCGAAATCAGGGTTTCTGCGACGGGTGTTAAATATATGCCAAAGGGGGGCATCAGCGGAGGCCCGGGGGGCCCAGGCGCCCCCCCGGTGCGGCCAGGGGGGGCCGCGCCAGCAGGGCGCTTGGAGCCCTGGTGGCCCCCCTCCGGCTGTACTTTGGCTTCTGGGATGCTTCTGGAACGCTGATTTTTTATATAATTTTTCCGGGATTTTTCTGGCAGTTCACGTGACGGGAAAACCTGAAATACAAAAACAGCAGAAAACAGAAACTGGCACTGGGGTGCACTGAGTTAATAGGTTAGTCCAAATATGATCAAAAGTGTATGGAAGTGTATAAATATCATAGCAATATCACCCAAAAGAGGCATGGAGCAAGCAGAAATTATAGATACGTTTTGGACGTATCAACATCCCCAAGCTTAATTCCTGCTCGTCCTCGAGTAGGTAAATGATAACAAGAATAATTTCTGTGGTGACATGCTATTAACCATATAGGACTTTTCATAGTCATATGACAAAAGCTTACTGAGACAATGAATCTGTAGTACTTAAGTTTCCTCATGAGAAAATCACAAAGAACTGAAAGTTTTACAATGTGATACTGAAACATCAAATAGATTTGTAATGAGCATGGTGTGCAAATATGATAAAGTGATATCTCGCTTGCCCCCTTTAGTGAAGCAAAACATAAATGCATGGGCACCTCCAAGGTTTAAGTGATGACTAGATACAATGATTTCAGAATAAACGATATCACAATCATGCAAAAGACAATGCTACTTTGGGACAATGCACATTACACTCAGAATGAGAATCATGCTCTCAGTAGTTGGTGCTTTAAAAGAAGGTGGAGACTCTCGAACCGTGGCTTTTGTTGGCAAGGTTGAAAACCCGTGGTCGGAAACAAAGACAAAACATGTACCAGACCTCTTGGTTTTAAAAACAGAGGTAATAATTATTTTTCCAGATTATGCATGTTCCGTCAACGAATGCTAGCAGACAACTCAATCACTTCTTGAGATGGACAAGTTTCGAGGAACGGCTCCCGAATGAGGACAATCACATCCTCTTAATCTCCTTTGTTTATCACTGCCAAAGTTTTCTGATTTCTCATGAACAAAGCGTGAAGGAGGGTTTGTTTGTTATATTAATTTTGAGCCGGGCGCACTCTTTGCCAGTTCCTTCTCGTATTATGGGTTTGCACATTAGACATGCAATCTCGGGATGAAGCTTGTCCATCTTAAAAAGATCATGAATTAACTACTAATTCCTCATGAACTAAAACAGAGGCACAAAATAGGAATGCTTTTTTGAATAATTTCGAGATGGCACATGAAAGTCTTCGTTAGGAATGGCAGGTAAATACCATGTATAGGAAGGTATGGTGGACTCATATGGCATAACTGGTTTAAAAGAATTTGGATGCACAAGCAGTCAGTCTGCTTAGTACAGGTGGAGGTTAGCAAAAGACTGGTGTCGGGGGAAACTGTCCGCCACGAACACCTATGGGACCGGAGCCCCTTGTCTGTGCGGTACGAGGGCGGAGAGAGCACGAAGAGCAGATCATAGCGAGCACGCGGGCAGTTTTACCCAGGTTCGGGCCGCGGTAAACGCGTAAAACCCTACTCCTGCTTAGTTGTGTATTGAGTTGGAGAGCTCGGGAGCTTGAAGAAGCAGCTACACCGAGCGTATGAATGATCTAGGTTCCGAACCCCCTCCACGTTGTGCATGGGCCTCCTTTTATAGTGCAAGGGGTCACCGACAGGTGTCAACGTAGGAGAAAGGGGTAAAAACGTAAAAGAGGTGGTAGTTGTAACAGTGCGGGAACAGTGGAGCTACAGTGCATGAACAGTGGTCTATACCTACTTTGACAGTGGGGGACAAGGGCATTTAATGCCCGTCGCCGTCGACCCCAAAAGCTCCCGCCATTGCGTCTCCGTCTGCCACGGCGATGAATCCACCACCGTGGAGTGCCACCGTGTCCCCCAGGCTGCACAGCCATCCGCCGCGCGTCCCTGGATAGGCCCCAGGGCGACGCGTGGGCCGATGAGCTGGAGCGCGGGCACACAGCGCAACCTTCCCGGCAAGCACCTTGCCGGGGGCTTGATCTTGCCGGGCCCGGGAGCTTGCCGCTCCCCGGGCCCTCGTCGGGTCTTCTACAATGGAATCTTCTAGTCTTCCTGGCAAGCTCCTCTTGCCAGAGCCTTGTGCTAATGAGGTAATCTTGAGCCTGGTACGGCCTTCCCGGCAAGCTCCTCTTGCCGGGGTCTCGGTCTTCTTTCTTGTATACTTTGTTTTTGAATGGTTTAATATGGAGCAGGAAGGTCTCCGACGAGCGCGTGGTAAGCCCTGCCGCGGGAAGCTGCAAATGCCCGTGCACAAGTTGGGGTACTGAGGTACCCCTACCTTAGTACACCGACAACTGGGAGCGACCAACTAAAAGAGCAATGACGGTCATAATCATGCAGAGCGACAAAGCAACATTGAATCAGGCATGGAAGTTATATCGCTACTCAGAAATAAAAGATCATCAAGGCTTGACAGACTTTCTTTACAGTCTTAAATATGCGTGAGCATACGCCAAGTCAATCAAAATAAATTCTTGAAGGAAGATATTACTAAACCATACCACATCATAGACAAACAAATCATGTTGGTACTCCAATAAGACATTGGAAACCCCCCAGCTATTTGAGACTAACCATAAGAAAACATGAACTACTAAGCACCATTATGCACGTAGCATTTTTATCATAGACATATCGACCAATGCAACAGAAGCAAACTCTCTTAATAAGATAAGCATGACAACTAAAGAGAGTTCAAGCAACCAACTGAACAAAAGCTCTTTAAAAAGATAAGCATGAAAACTAAGAGCTAAGCATGATAGTAGCTATTAAAAGACCAAGAACATACACAGCAAAGATAAACATGAAAATTCTATGTTGTGTTCTAGGTAGAAGTGGAGCGTGTTTCTCTCCCACACAAAGAAGGCTGAGTTCCGACTCGTTATGAAAAGCTAAAGAAAACTAAAAAGGAAACTAAAAGCAAGACGCTCCAAGCATAGCACATAACACATGAAGTGATAAAAATATAGTGGAACGAAGGACGAACTGATAATGTTGATGGAGAAGGGGATGCACGGGGGCATCCCCAAGCTTAGACGCTTGAGTCTCCTTGAATATTTCTTGGGGGTGCATGGGGGCATCCCCAAGCTTGAGCGTTTGACACTCCTGAATCTTTTTATCATCTTCCCTCGCACACTTGAAAACTCCCTTCATACATAACTCATCATAATTTGATTAGCGAGGTTAGTACCCATAATAATATAATTGTTCCTTGCTGGAAATAAGGATATTCTTGAAGGTCTACTGTTTCTCAAGATTGCCAAAAGGTTTTTGCAAAGAAAAAGCAAGCTCAAGGTTTGCAAAATGAAGGAAAGGTAAAACAGGACAGAATCTGTGAAAAACAGAACAGCAGGTAGTAAATTATTTTTTCGGGGCACTTATGCAACTCTAATAAAAAAACTCAGAACAGACGCACGAAAGACAATTGTATAGTGCACGCTGTCGAAAAAATTCAGACCAAAAAGATGATCTGGTGATTTTATACGAAATTTTCTATCCAAGGACAGAATCTGTTTCCTGGACAGCACGTCACAACTTTTGAACTTTCTTGCAATCAGAGGCTACACTTGGCACAAAGTTGAAAAGTAAAGATACAATGATGATGCTACTGTAGTAACAACATCAAGACACAACAAAAGCAAAATAAAATTTTATTCATGTGGGCTGCCTTCCAAAAGCGCTTTCTTTTATGCCTTTAAGCTAGGCATAATACTTTAATGATGCTCTCGTAGGAATAAGAGTTGAAGAACAAAAGAGAGCATCAAGAAGCAAATACCAAACACATTTAAGCCTAACATGCTTCCTATGCATAGGAATATTGAAATAGAATAATTCATTGAAGCACAAAGCAATAAGCATAGGAAGACAAAACAAGCATAACTTCAAAACCTTCAACATAAAGAGAGGGAACTTAATATTATTGAAATATCTATAAGCATATGTTCCCTTCTCATAATAATTTTCAGTGGGATCACGAATAAACTCAACAATATAAGCATCACATAAAGCATTGTTACCATGATCCACATGCAAAAAGGTACTCTTACTCTCCACATAAGCATAATCTTTCTCATTGGTAATAGTGGGAGTAGGACTATCATAAACAACTTGAACACTGTAGATTAATTGTGCATTAGGAATATGGTGTTCAACAAGGGAGTAATTCCCTCCATGATTATGACAAGTTTCATAAGGATAATTTCTCCTTATGTCATAGGTACCTTTATAATCACTATAGATTGGAGTTATAACATCATCATGGTAGAGAAGAGCATTATCATTGCTAGCAACTATATTTGTAAACATGTTGTCTTTATTCTTACTAGCAAAAGAATTATCAATTATCACATCACTAGTGGGTAAGGGATTTGCAATCCTATCATCCCCAAGCTTAGAGCTTCCCATATCATCACTTTCAGAGTTGGTACCAAAAAGATTTTCAAGATCATAAGTAGCATTATCATCATTTTCCCAATCACAATAAGTAACATGCATATCATAATCGAAATCATCTTCAATAGTACCTACGGACGTATCATCAAGATGATAATTAAGGCAATAAACTTCACCTTCTTCTTTAAACTTACAACCGTTAGGATAAAAGTTGATGGGAGGAATATGCTCAGGCCAGGTTGATACCCATTCTTCTTCCTTCTTGCCCCTCTTCCTCCTCTTTTTCTTTTTCTTCTTCTTCACCTTAGGAGGGAGCGGTTGGAGATGAAGCTTCTCCACATATCCTGGTTTATCATTAGAAACAATAGGGGAAACTTGGGAGAAATTCTCCTTTTTATTACCAGAAATATAAGAGACATTTTTATACTTTGGTAAAGTTCCCTCCTTTCTAATCTTACTTATGTAATCATTTTCATGGCAATTAACAACACAATAGAGATGGCAATTTTGCAAAGTGTTTTTTATTCCTATGGCATTAACATCTAGCCAAGAAGTCTTTTCTGATAACTCTTCACACATCAAAAATAACATAAGCTCATCATAAAGATCAGAGGTGATCATGTTATCACACAACCGGTTAACAGTTATGTTTTGAAAGTTCATGCATTGAAAATTAAAGTGACCCTCTATACGGCAAAGTTCACAAGTAAAAGGATAAAGGTCACACAATTCTCTAGCAATTTCATTTAAATCTCTGACCCAAGTGATTGTTCTTTCATGCTTATGTTGCTTACAGTACTTCTCTTCTTCAATCATAGGCCTTTCACAAGGTCTATCCACTCCACAAAAATTAACATGCTTATATAAAACTTCATTTTTAGGAATTGGATCATGCATGTTGCAATCATCATGAACAATTTCATTTTCTTTGCAAGTCTCTTTAAAAGTTTTATGATACTTGATCCAATCCTCCTTGGGCATATTAAGATGTGAAGCAAAAGATTTGAGGAAATCAACAAGGAGTTGAGAATCAAGCCCAAGCTTAGCACTAAACTTATTAAAACTTGTAGTTTCAACAAAGGACTTAATGCAATCATACTCATAAATTATACCTGACTCTTTACCTTTGTCGATCTCCCAATCTTCAGTGTTGCGTTGAATTCTTTCAAGGAGTTCCCATTTAGCATCAGTCTTTTCGTTTGTGAAAGAACCCATAGAGGAAGCATCGAGCAAATCTTTATCCTGTCGAGAGAGCCTCGCATAGAAATTAGTAATAATCATATCTTTGGGGAGCCCATGGTTAGGACTTTTTAGCATTAACGTTTTCAGTCTCCCCCAAGCTTGAGCTACGCTCTCTCCCTCATGAGGATAGAAATTATAAACATAATTCCTATTCTTATGGACTTCATGAAGAGGATAAAACCTAGAGTAAAAGAGAGACATAAGCTCTTGCCAATCAAGCAAGTGCGAGTTATCGAGAAGCTTATACCAATCTGAAGCTTTATCTATAAGTGATACGGTGAACAATTTCCTCATGACAAACTCCCTTGATATACCTGCAAGCTTAAATAATGAACATAATTGTGACAGATATAGCAAGTGTTCACCGGGATGTCTGTCTCCTGCATAAGGATTAGCCAAAACATAATCGATAATACCAGCTGGTATTTTATAGGGCACAATTTCAGTAGGGGAGGAGCAACCACCACAGGTGTGGGGCGTCTTCCCGCAAGCAACGATCCAATAGCATGGTTTTCCATAAACATAACTAGTGAAATAAAAACAAGAAACAAAAAGATTTAATTGCAAGATCTAAAGATATACCTTCAAGCACTCACTTCCCCGGCAACGGCGCCAGAAATAGCTTGATGTCTACACACGCTTCTACTCTTGTAGACTATGTTGGGCCTCCAAGCGCAGAGGTTTGTAGGACAGCAGTTATTTCCCTCAAGTGGATGACCTAAGGTTTATCGAACTCAGGGAAGAAGAGGTTGAAGATGGTCTCCCTCAAGCAACCCTGCAACTAAGATACAAGAAGTCTCTTGTGTCCCCAACACACCTAATACAACTAGGAGTTGTATAGGTGCACTAGTTCGGCGAAGAGATGGTAAATGGCAAGTGATATGGATGGCAAAACAAAGTAATATAAATCTGTAATAAAAAGTGCAGCAAGCAAACAAGTGGCAAACATGAGCACAAATGATATTGCAATGGTGGAAACAAGGCCTAGGCTTCATACTTTCACTAGTGGCAACTCCCAACAACATTAACATAATTGAATCACATGATATTTCCCATAAAACATGCAATGGAGACGCACCCGGAGGTCATTCCTTCGTGGTCAAGAGAGGACGAGAATTATGTAGGGCTACAAAAGCACACCTCAAAGTTCGTAGTTCTCAATCTAAGGATTTCCCAATGTCACCGCGGCCATCCAAAGAGAGTCCCACAATCACCACAACATATCTAAAGGATAGTCAAAGACAAGCACCAAGAGACTCTCAATCTTCAATCAACACACAAGAGAGGAAATCACTCATGAAAATATTTTTCTAATCCATGTCCAATAGACCGCTGTCACCTTGGTCTCGGGGATTATACTAGATAAAGACAAGTGAGTACATCAATCCAATACATAGAGGAAGGGGAAACATCATGGGATCACCCTAGATTAACATAGCCTATGATCACAACGAAGATCACATCATGGGAGAGAGAGATAACCACATAGCTACTGGTAGAAACCTCAGCCCTGAGGAGGAACTACTCCCGCATCATGGAGGGAGGAAGCAACGTCGATGGAGATGAATCCGGGGGCACTTCCCCGTCCCGGCAGGGTGCCGGCTGATGTCTACACACGCTTCTACACTTGTAGACTATGTTGGGCCTCCAAGCGCAGAGGTTTGTAGGACAGCAACAATTTCCCTCAAGTGGATGACCTAAGGTTTATCGAACTCAGGGAAGTAGAGGTTGAAGATGGTCTCTCTCAAGCAACCCTGCAACTAAGATACAAGAAGTCTCTTGTGTCCCCAACACACCTAATACACTTGTTAGATGTATAGGTGCACTAGTTCGGCGAAGAGATGTTAAATGGCAAGTGATATGGATGGCAAAACAAAGTAATATAAATCTGTAATAAAAAGTGCAGCAAGCAAACAAGTGGTAAACGTGAGCACAAATGGTATTGCAATGGTGGAAACAAGGCCTAGGGATCATACTTTCACTAGTGGCAACTCCCAACAACATTAACATAATCGAATCACATGATATTTCCCATAAAACATGCAATGGAGACGCACCCGGAGGTCATTCCTCCGTGGTCAAGAGAGGACGAGAATTATGTAGGGCTACAAAAGCACACCTCAAAGTTCGTAGTTCTCAATCTAAGGATTTTCCAATGTCACCGCGGCCATCCAAAGAGAGTCCCACAATCACCACAACATATCTAAAGGATAGTCAAAGACAAGCACCAAGAGACTCTCAATCTTCAATCAACACACAAGAGAGGAAATCACTCATGAAAATATTTTTCTAATCCATGTCCAATAGACCGCTGTCACCTTGGTCTCGGGGATTATACTAGATAAAGACAAGTGAGTACATCAATCCAATACATAGAGGAAGGGGAAATATCATGGGATCACCCTAGATTAACATAGCCTATGATCACAACGAAGATCACATCATGGGAGAGAGAATTGACCACATAGCTACTGGTAGAAACCTCAGCCCCGAGGAGGAACTACTCCCGCATCATGGAGGGAGGAAGCAACGTCGATGGAGATGAATCTGGGGGCACTTCCCCGTCCCGGCAGGGTGCCGGCACAGGAATTCTGGTCCCCCGAAGCTTGATGGCGATGGCGGCGGAGATCGGAATTGCGTCTGGAGAAAAGGGGTCCGGAATCAGGGTTTCTGCGACGGGTGTTAAATATATGCCAAAGGGGGGCATCAGCGGAGGCCCGGGGGGCCCAGGCGCCCCCCCGGCGCGGCCAGGGGGGCGCGCCACCAGGGCGCCTGGAGCCCTAGTGGCCCCCCTCCGGTTGTACTTTGGCTGCTGGGAAGCTTCTGGAATGCTAATTTTTTATATAATTTTTCCGGGATTTTTCTGGCAGTTCACGTGACGGGAAAACCTGAAATACAAAAACAGCAGAAAACAGAAACTGGCACTGGGGTGCACTGAGTTAATAGGTTAGTCCAAATATGATCAAAAGTGTATGGAAGTGTATAAATATCATAGCAATATCACCCAAAAGAGGCATGGAGCAAGCAGAAATTATAGATACGTTTTGGACGTATCAATGATCAAGATTATCTATGAGAAATATTTGGTTCTTTTCTGAACTCTTTATGTATGATTATAATATCCTTGCAAGTCTCTTCGAATTATTGGTTTGGTTTGGCCTACTAGATCTATAGTTCTTGCAATGGGAGAAGTGCTTGGCTTTGGGTTCAATCTTGCGGTGTCCTTTCCCAGTGACAGTAGGGGAAGCAAGGCACGTATTGTATTGTTGCCATCGAGGATAAAAAGATGGGGTTTATACCACTATGTTTGAGTTTATCCCTCCATATCATATCATCTTGCTTAAGGCGTTACTCTGTTCTTATGAACTTGATACTCTAAGTTTTGTGTTGTGAAGTTTTTAAGTTTTGAGTATTGCGTTGATGGACTACGGAACAAAGAGTGGCAAGAGCCTAAGCTTGGGGATGCCCAAGGCACCCCAAGGTAAAATTCAAGGACAACCAAAAGCCTAAGCTTTTGGATGCCCCGGGAAGGCATCCCCTCTTTCGTCTTCATCTATCGGTAACTATACTCGGAGCTATATTTTTATTCACCACATGATATGTGTTTTACTTGGAGCGTCATGTATTATTTGAGTCTTTGCTTGTTAGTTTGCCACAATCATCCTTGCTGGACACACCTTTTTGAGAGAGTTAAATATGGCCTAGGAATTGTTAGAACACTCTATGTGCTTCACTTATATCTTTTGAGTTGCATAGTTTTTGCTCTAGTGCTTCACTTATATCTTTTAGAGCACGGTGGTGATTATATTTTGTAGAAATTGTTGACCTCGCATGCTTTACTTATATACTTTTGAGAGTCTATTAAAACAGCATGGTAATGTGCTTTAGCTATAAAACTAGCCTTCACATGATAGGCATCCAAGATGAATGTAGTAAAAACTTTCATACTAAGTTCATTGAATATGATGAGAAGTTGGATGCTTGATAATTGTTTTGAGATATGAGGATAGTGATATTAGAGTCATGCTAGTGGAGTTATTATGAAATTGAGAAATACTTGTGTTAAAGGTGATTCCCGTAGCATGCACTTATGGTGAACCGCTATGTGACGAAGTTAGAGCATGAGGTATTTGTAGAGTGTCATCCTTTGTGTGGAGGTCGGGGGCACGCGATGGTTAACTCCTACCAACCTCCCCCCTAGGAGCATGCGTTGATTGCTTTGTTTTGATGACTCGTAATTTTTTGCAATAAGTATATGAGTTCTTATGACTAATGTTGAGTCCATGGATTATACGCACTCTCACCCTTCCACCATTGCTAGCCTCTCTTGTATCGCGCAAGTTTCGCCGGTACCATACACCCACTATATATCCTTCCTCAAAACAGCCACCATATATCTTCCTCAAAACAACCACCATACGTACCTATCATGGCATTTTCATAGCCATTCCGAGATATGTTGCCATGCAACTTTCCAGTGTTCCGTTCATATGACATGCTTCATATTGTCATATTGCCATGCATGATCATGTAGTTGACATCGTATCTGTGGCAAAGACACCATGCATAATTTTTCATACATGTCACTCTTGATTCATTGCATATACCGGTACACCGCCGGAGGCATTCATATAGAGTCATACTTTGTTCTAGTATCGAGTTGTAATATCAAGTTGTAAATCAATATAAGTGTGATGATCATCATTATTAGAGCATTGTCCCATGTGAGGAAAGGCTAAATAAAGAAAGCCCCTCCAAAAAAGAAGGAAAGGCCAAAGAAAAAAAAGAAAGGCCCCCAAAAAATGGGACAATTGCTACTATCTTTTTCCACACTTGTGCTTCAAAGTAGCACCATGTTCTTCATGATAGAGTCTCATGTTTAGTCACTTTCATATACTAGTGGGAATTTTGATTATAAAACTTGGCTTGTATATTCCAACGATGGGCTTCCTCAAATGCCCTAGGTCTTCGTGAGAAAGCAAGTTGGATGCACACCCACTTCGTTTCTTTTGTTGAGCTTTCATACATTTTAGCTCTAGTGCATCCGTTGCATGGCAATCCCTACTCACTCACATTGATATCTATTGATGGGCATCTCCATAGCCCATTGATACGCCTAGTCGATGTGAGACTATCTCCCTCCTTTTTGTCTTCTCCACAACCACCACTCTATTCCACCCGTAGTGCTATGTCCATAGTTCACGCTCATGTATTGCGTGAAAGTTGAAAGGTTTGAAATAATAGAGTATGAAAACAAGTGCTTGGTTGAAACCGGGGTTGTGCGTGATATGAGTATTTTGTGTGATGAAGAGGGAGCATAGCCAGACTATATGATTTTGTAGGGATAACTTTCTTTAGCAATAGTATTTTGAGAAGGCATGATTGCTTTGTTAGTATGCTTGAAGTATTATTATTTCTTATGTCAATATAGACTTTTGTCTTGAATCTTTCAGATCTGAACTTTCATGCCACAATTAAGAGAACTACATTGAAAATTATGATGGTTAGCATTCCACATCAAAAATTCCGTTTTTATCATTTACCTACTCGAGGACGAGCAGGAATTAAGCTTGGGGATGCTTGATACGTCTCAAACGTATCTATAATTTTTGATTGTTCCATGCTATTATTTATGATGTTTTGGATATTTAATGGGCTTTGTTATACACTTTTATATTATTTTTGGGACTAACCTACTAACCCAAAGGCCGAGTCCAGATTGCTGTTTTTTGGCTATTTCAGGGTTTTTCAGAAAAGGAATATCAAACGGAGTCCAAACGGAATTAAACCTTCGGGAGAAATATTTTTGGAGCAAAATACGCACGGGAGACTTGAGAACCACGGAGTAGGGCACACGTGGCATCCACGAGGGTGGGGGGCGCCCCCCCCTACAGGGCGCGCCCCCTGCCTCGTGGGTCCCACGTCTGGCCCCCGATGCCCTCCTTCTTCCTATATATATCTACGTACCCCGAAACCAAAAGAACAACAGAGAAAACCCTAGTTCCACCACCGCAACCTTCTGTTCCCGTGAGATCCCATCTTGGGGCCTGTTCCGGAGCTCCGCCGGAGGTGGGATCTTCCACGAAGTGCTTCTACATCATCATTATCGCCTCACCATGAGTTGTGAGTAGTTTACCACAGACCTTCGGGTCCATAGCTAGTATCTAGATGGCTTCTTCTCTCTCTTTAGATCTCAATACCAAGTTCTCCTCGTTCTTCGAGGAGATCTATTCGATGTAATCTCTTTTTGCGGTGTGTTTGCCGAGATCCGATGAATTGTGGGTTTATGATCAAGATTATCTATGAGAAATATTTGGTTCTTTTCTGAACTCTTTATGTATGATTATAATATCCTTGCAAGTCTCTTCGAATTATTGGTTTGGTTTGGCCTACTAGATCTATAGTTCTTGCAATGGGAGAAGTGCTTGGCTTTGGGTTCAATCTTGCGGTGTCCTTTCCTAGTGACAGTAGGGGCAGCAAGGCACGTATTGTGTTTATACCACTATGTTTGAGTTTATCCCTCTACATCATGTCATCTTGCTTAAGGCGTTACTCTGTTCTTATGAACTTAATACTCTAGATGCATGCTGAATAGCGGTCGATGTGTGGAGTAATAGTAGTAGATGCAGAATCGTTTCGGTCTACTTGTCTCGGACGTGATGCCTATATATAATGATCATGCCTAGATAGTCTCATAAGTATTCGCTTTTCTATCAATTGCTCGATAGTAATTTGTTTACCCGTCGTAGAATATTGCTATCATGAGAGAAGCCACTAGAGAAAACTATGGCCCTGGTCTATTCTCAACATATCAATCTACAATCTACTTTACTTTTCCGCTTTTACTTTCTATTCTTATATCCAAAAATACCAAAAATATCAAACTATCATCTCTATCGGATCTCACTTTCGTAAGTGATCGTAAAGGGATTGACAACCCCTTATCGCGTTGGCTGCGAAGTTCTTATTTTTTTGTGCAGGTGCGAGGGACTCGCGCGTGGTCTCCTACTGGATTGATACCTTGGTTCTCAAAAACTGAGGGAAATACTTACGCTACTGTGCTGCATCACCCTTTCCTCTTCGAGGGAATACAATGCAAGCTCGAGAAGTAGCAGATGTCAGTTTCCCTCACACCAAGCATCATAGTCATCCTAAAGATTAGAACCAGACTTGGTTTTATTGTCAAGATACATCTCCAGCTGATGAGAATCCTCTGCCGGGTTACCGTCCTCATCGTCTTTCCAATAACCATCAATTTCCCCAACGGCTTAGTGCCCAGGAGCGATCCAAGTATGCACCACAGCTTTCAAAGCTTCGGGCCTTTACCTCAAACGGTTTAACAGGCATCAACTTTGTTCATTGTTGGATTTCTTGGAGCATTTTACCTCTAAGCCAGCGTCCCGGTTTGATGTGCGAGTACATAGGGGACCCCAAAGACCCTCAACTTCATACTGAGATTTTGTTAACAGAAAATGAAATCAATGAATCTGTCAAGAAGATATTGGATGAACCGATGGATGTCTACAACAAAACTGGGCTGGCTCCCTTCTGCAAAATCAATAAACCGCCAGCGGTAAATATCCTTATCACTTTTTGCTTTATTTCAATATGTTAAGTATCGTTTCTAAAATTCCTCAATTTTTGACAGGGTAATGATCCGTTCTGGAAGAGGAATGCCCAAGATAAACCGGCAAAGGTATCTCACCCTAAGACCAAGGCCATCAAGAAGACTGTCAAGAAGAGAACTGCTAAAGCATCCGAGTTAAATATTGAGGATGATGAACCAGCATCAGAGGTAGAACTTGACTCCCTTCGCTCCCTTTTCTTGCACCTCATTGACAATGATTATATTCAGGAAAATGCTGAAGGCAGCCAAGCTGATGGTGTTGAGGTAATTATCCTTTCCTCCGGTTCAGATCCTCTGCCAACACAGAAAATCCGTCAAGCAAACCGGAAAGTAAGATTTTCTCACCCTTTAGCTTACTTGGACGCAAACTTTATTTTGAAGAAGCAGCAACATGAAGCTCGCCGCACAACTCGGCACAGCGGCCAAGCAATCATGTCCACTGGTTTACCAAATACTCCGATCCAGAAGCGTCGATTAGAGGTCTTGTATATTCCAGATGTTCTTTATCCCAAAGCGGGCCATTTCCGGCAGCCTCTTAATCCGTCTGATTCAAATTATCAGGACACACCTCATTCATCATCTGGCGAGTCAACAGCCACGCAGCTTCCTCCTCTCAAGACCGTTCCTGGGTGAGCTTTTATTTTTCTGTTAACCTTATGTTTTAGTCCACAGACTAACTTTTACCTTTATCTTTCTTAGTAGGCCAAAACCCAGTAAGAAGGCGAAATTGAGTAAACCGGCTGATGGTGATGTAAACCCTGAATCGGAGAAGACTCCAGAGCTGGCAGAAGAAAATGTTGACGCCTTGCATGATGATCCACTACCGTCGGATCATGATATTTTTACTGATCAAGAAGCTGCACCAATGGATCTTGGTGACAAACAGAATAGCCCAGTCCGAGCCAGTGATAACCCGGCAAGCCTAGCCAAAGCTGTTGCTGCTACCACAGACGATGTTATGATTACTGGTTTTGGCCACACCACTCCTGGCGAGCCCGTCGCTTTGTCAAAGCATAGCGCCAAGGAGGAAGTTTCTGGTATGGACAAGGGCAAGTGGAATGCCGACTTGTCGAGCTACGCTCATCTCAGCGCCCAGGACCTTCACTTCGGCTATCTAAACCGGCTGTATACAAGCTGTGATTATGAAGCCGGTTTGGTGAAACTAATGAAGGAACGATATGAGGTAAATGCTGATTGATCTCTGCAATATTACTTCTTCCTTGGTCAAATATCTTGTATCAACTCCACTGTAGCCCCCAAGGGCCGATTTATCTCTTCAAGATGAACCGGGTCTTCAGAACACCAAATTTGCAGCTTTTCGCATGTGCAGCCCCCAAGGGCCGGTTTATCGCTTCAAGATGAACCGGGACTTTAGTCTGTAACTTTTCTTTGAGCAATTATGCATTAGCCCCCAAGTGCCAAGAGTATAACTTGTTATGCGCTTGGGACTTTGTAAAAAACGTCTGATAACTGCAAATACGCATTAGCCCCCAAGTGCCAAGTGTATAACTTGTTATGCGCTTGGAACTTTCAATATGATTTACCAATTTATGATATGTATATCTCTGTCTAGGCTGATTTGAATCAGAAGGAATCTCAAGCCGCTGACCTTCAAGAAAACCTTAAGGTCCAGCAAGCAGCAACCTCCAAAGCCAAGGATGAGTTGACCAGCGCTTTGGCAAGTATGGAAAATTTGAAAATGGACTTCCAGAAGGAACGGGCGGATTGGGATACAGAGAAATCCGCTTTGGAAAAAAGGGCTGTTGACACAGAAGTCGCCCTTAAACCGGTGGCAGAAGAACTATCTGGCTTAAAGCGTCAATAAATGCTATGACCGCTGCTGTCTTTGGTAAGCACCCTTATTACAACTCTGAATATGTATCATCCCATAAATTGCCGGCTTAACAATGGTTCCACTGATGCAGGAAAATGCACTGCTCATTTAGGCTCTGACATGCAGAAGAAGCTGAAGGCTGCCTATACACTTATAGAACAACTCTATACCGGCGCGCAACGAATCATTTGTACTGCCGCTCACAACAAACCGCCCCCGACTTTGATCAAGGAGACCCTGGGAAAGCTATCAATGCTGCCCGCCCGGTTTGAAGAGCTGAAGAGATCGGCTGCAAGGGCAGGTGCTTTGACTGCACTAACCCGGGCGAAAGCATGGGTACCCGACCTTGATCCGGCTGACGTAGTGAATGGCTATCCAAGCTTGAAAGAGGACGGATTAGAATTTAACAATGATGATCTTCGAGTTTTGACAAAGGAAATGCGGCCCTTGGCCAGCAAGTTAGCCGAAGAAGCTGATCTGTCCCACTACCAGGCGGTTTATGACATTGACAACAAACGGGTTAATGCGCCGATTCATGATGTGGAGGATCTCATCCCGCCCGTCCGTAAGAACACTTACGCCCCTGAAGTTGAACCCTCTGAGCTTATAAGCGATGAAGCTGTTTTCCAAGCCCTAACTGGGATCAATTGGGCAACCACTGACTTCCAGCTGCTGGGTGGATACGAAGAGGAGGAAACAGCGCAGGGTGATTCGCAGCCGTCTGGCCGGGCCGGCGAGGAGTCATGAACCGGGGCCGGTTTAATCTTAGACATACCATAATACTTGATGAGCAACGGTTATTCTTTTGGGCTACAAAACGCCTTGTAATAGGCTAGCTGAAAACACTTGGTCTGTTATACCATCATGCACATTCCGTTTGCATAACACTGCTTAATCCGATATCTTTATAATATTTCTGCTTATTCTTCTGAATAGCTTTACTCAACCTGTTTCTGCATAAAACAAATTTAAAGTGTCCTGGCGGTTCATCATCGGACGGGTCATAATGCCCAAATACATGACCTATGTTTATAACCCAGGCTGCATTTTGAAATAAATAAACATGAAATATATCATACCTGTGATATCAAATCACATTGTTGGTGTTACCAACTTTTGTACTAAGGGTGATAATCCCAAATTGCGAGTATTGATGATTCCTGTAACATTTCGCCGGTTTATGATAAAACCATACCGGGTTGTGATAAACACCGGATTAGCTGCAGATGATACTGGCGATTTGTTAATCAAACCAGACCGGGTTAATAAACACCGGATTACTTGATGGTGGTGACTTATAGTCAATCACTAGGCCGAATTAATAAACATCGATCTAAAATAAAAATGTGTCGTAAATCGCAAAAGAGAAAGCAACTTATCAAAAAATCATGCGAGGCTTTTTATGGGCTGCCAGGCCTAAATTCGAGGGTTTTCATGGGCTGCCAGGCCACTGAGTTAAACCATTTCACGAAGCCTGTTAAGATGGACCTCACATTAACCAATCATCGTTTTAACGTTGACAAGTTCAGGGTCTGTATAAGATTGACTTGTCAAACGTTCGACGGGTCATACCAGGTTTACCTGGACGGAGTGACTTACTTGATGCAGGCAGGTTAACCCGGGGTTTTAGGTGCATGCACCTGGCTTCCAAGCCTGGCTTGATAGCCTATTACAAGGGCCTTAAAAACTCTTTGTCGCTGGGCAACAAGAGCCCCCAAGTAACATTGTGAGCTGTGCTCAATGGGTGCCTATGTTTGAGTTGTGCTATGCATCAAACTCTCTCTTGCCCCTTATCATCATGTTGTCTTGATAGACGAATTACCGAAGTAACCAGAGCTGTGCTCTTATGATAATATTGGCTTGATAGCCGGTCTAAGAGGGCCATGAGAACTCCGTTTTATACCCAGAAGACCCCATGTGACAAACTCTTATGGAAAAAACAGCAGAGGCCCCGCTTTAACAGGGATGCCGGCTTATTATATTGATCATAATATATACATTGTGAATATATGTACATAAAGGGAGCCTATGGCTCAGGTATAGTAAGGCCGAAGATGAGCAATGTTCCACGGCCGTTGGGTCTCCTCCTCCGTTGTGCGTGAGTCCTTGTGTTCTCGAATGTCGATGAGGTAGTATGACCCGTTGTGCAGATTCTTGCTGACCACAAAGGGTCCTTCCCAGGGTGGGGATAGCTTGTGCATATCAGTCTTGTCTTGAATGAGCCGGAGCACCAGATCGCCTTATTGAAACGTTCTGGTTCTAACCCGACGACTATGATATCGACGCAGATCTTGCTGGTAAATCGCCAGTCGAGCCGCTGCAATGTCACGTTCCTCATCCAACTGGTCCGGTGCTTCTTGTCGTGCCTTCTTGTTGTCAGCTTCAACGTAAGCCGCCACACAAGGTGAATCATGATGGATGTCACTACGGAGAACTGCCTCTGCCCCGTACACGATGAAGAAAGGCGTGTAACCCGTAGACCTGTTGGGCGTGGTATTGATGCTCCAAAATACGGAAGGTAACTCCTCCACCCAACAACCCGGCGTCCTCTGTAAGGGAACCATAAGACGGGGCTTGATGCCTCTCAAGATCTCTTGATTGGCTCTCTCAGCTTGACCATTAGATTGAGGGTGAGCCACTGAAGATACGTCAAGCCGGATGTGCTCTCGTTGGCAAAATTCTTTCATAGCCCCCTTGGACAAATTAGTGCCATTGTCAGTTATAATGTTGTGTGGAAAGCCAAACCGGAAAATCACCTTTTTGATGAACTGAACCGCCGTTGCTGCGTCACACTTGCTGACTGGCTCTGCCTCCACCCAGAAGGTGGGTCTTCTTATCTGGAGACCTCTTAAAGGGCCCAACCATATCTAGCCCCCAAGTCACGAACGGCCAAGTAATTGGATTCATCCTCAATTCTTGAGCTGGTACATGAGCACGCCTTGAAAATTTCTGACAGGCATCACACTTTTTGATCAAATCTTCCGCATCAGCATGAGCCGCCAGCCAATAGAAATCGTGACGAAAAGCTTTAGCTACCAAGGACTTTGAACCAGCGTGGTGACCACAATCTCCTTCGTGGATCTCCCGTAGAATCTCACGGCCTTCATCCGGAGACACGCAACGCTGAAACACCCCTGTTACACTGCAATGATGTAATTCTCCATTGACGATAGTCATTGACTTGGACCGCCGGATTATCTGCCTGGCCAAGATTTCATCCTCTGGTAACTTGCCTCGGTTCATATACGCAAATATGGGAAAGTCCGATCCGGGATAGCGTGAAGCACCGCTACCAACTGAGCCTATGGATCAGGAACAGCCAAGTCCTCCTCTGAAGGTAATTTAACCGGCGGATTATGCAGAATGTCCAGAAAAACATTAGGTGGAACCGGTTTACGTTGGGAACCCAAACGGCTTAATGCGTCCGCCGCTTCATTCTTTCGCCGGTCCACATGGTCCACTTGATAACCCTTGAAGTGTCCAGCGACAATATCCACTTCTTGACGATATGCCGCCATGAGCGGGTCCTTAGAATCCCAGGTGCCAGATACTTGTTGAGCCACCAGGTCCGAGTCGCCAAAGCACTTAACCCGGCTTAGATTCATCTCCTTAGCCATTCGAAGACCGTGGAGGAGAGCCTCATATTCTACTGCATTATTAGTGCAAGGGAACATTAAATGAAGAACATAACAAAATTTGTCACATTGTGGGGAAGTTAATACGACTCCAGCCCCCGAGCCCTCCAATTGCCTGGATCCGTCAAAGTGAATAGTCTAGTATGTGTGATCCGGCTTATCTTCCGGCGCCTGTAACTCCGTCCAATCGTTGATGAAATCCACAAGTGCTTGGGATTTGATTGCACTATGAGGCACATACTTTATCCCATGAGGTCCAAGCTCAATGGCCCACTTGGCAACCCGATCAATTGCTTCTCTGTTTTGGATTATATCTCCCAGAGGGGCAGAGCTAACCACAGTGATGGGATGACCCTGAAAATATTGCTTGAGCTTCTGGCTTGCCATGAAGACTCCATACATCAGCTTCTGCCAATGCGGATACCTCTGCTTAGACTCAATGAGCACCTCGCTGATGTAGTAAACCGGCCGTTGAACCGGATATTCCTTCCCGGCTTCCTTGTGTTCCACCACAATGGCAACACTGACAGCTCGGGCATTAGCAGCCACATATAGTAATAGTGGCTCTTTATTGACCGGAGCAGCAAG
Source organism: Secale cereale (assembly GCA_902687465.1). Classification (NCBI taxonomy): domain Eukaryota; kingdom Viridiplantae; phylum Streptophyta; class Magnoliopsida; order Poales; family Poaceae; genus Secale; species Secale cereale. The sequence goes on from LR738709.1 coordinate 649,343,842, forward strand.
GACAGGCGGCTCTGCCAACTATTTCTTCAACTCCTCAAACGCGACATTAGCAGCATCACTCGAGACAAAATTGTCTATCTTTTTCATCATCTGGTAGAGCGGGATAGCCTTCTCTCCCAATCGGCTGATAAACCGGCTCATCGCTGCAATGCAGCTTGCCAGATGTTGAACATCATTGATACACGCCGGTTTAGACAATGACGTAATAGCTTTGATCTTCTCCGGATTAGCTTCAATTCCTCTGTTTGATACCAGAAACCCTAGGAGATTGCCTGCTGGTACACCAAAAATGCACTTGGCCGGATTAAGCATCATCTTATAAACCCGGAGATTATCAAAAGTTTCCTTCAAGTCATCTATCAATGTCTCTTCCTTTCTGGATTTCACCACAATATCATCCACATATGCATGAACATTGCGCCCAATCTGTGTATGAAGACAATTATGCATGCAACGTTCATAAGTCGCCTGGGCACTCTTGAGCCCAAAGGGCATAGACACATAGCGGAAGGCTCCAAAGGGAGTTATAAAAGTTGTCTTCTCCTGGTCCTTAACTGCCATTTTGATCTAATGATAGCCGGAATACGCATCTAGAAAACTTAAACGCTCACAACCCATCGTAGCATCAATGATTTGATCAATACGAGGGAGAGCAAAGGGATCAGCTGGGCAAGCCTTGTTCAAATATGTGTAATCCATGCACATACGCCAAGTACCATTCTTTTTTAGTACTAGCACCAGATTAGCCAACCACTCAGGGTGAAACACCTCTACAATAAACCAGGCCGCCAAGAGCCTGGCTACCTCTTCACCAATAGCTGTGCGCCTTTCTTCATTGAAGCGGCGAAGAAACTGTTTGACCGGTTTGAACTTGGGATCAACATTAAGAGTGTGCTCAGCGAGTTCTCTCGGTACACCTGGCATGTCAGAAGGTTTCCATGCAAAGATGTCCCGGTTCTCACGGATGAACTCGATGAGCGCGCTTTCCTATTTCGGATCTAGGTTAGCGCTGATGCTAAACTGCTTCGACGAATCACCAGGAACAAAATCAACTAGTTTGGTCTCATCAGCCGATTTAAACTTCAAGGCCGGATCATGCTCTGTAGTTGGCTTCTTCAAAGGACACATATCTGCCGGATCAACATTGTCCTTGTAAAACTTCAACTCTTCTGTTGCACAAACCGACTCAGCATAGGCTGCATCACCTTCTTCACATTCCAAAGCAATCTTATGGCTCCCATATACTGTGATAGTCCCCTTATGACTCGGCATTTTGAGCTGCAGATAAACATAACAGGGCCTGGCCATAAACTTAGCGTAAACCGGCCGTCCAAACAAGGCATGATACGGGCTCTTGATTTTTACCACTTCAAAGGTCAAGGTCTCTGATCTTGAGTCATGCTCATCTCCAAAGGTAACCTCCAGATCTATCTTACCAACCGGATACGGTGATTTACCAGGTACCACGCCATGGAAGACAGTGTTGGACGGTCTGAGCTTCTTATCTGTTAACCCCATGCGGCGGAAGGTTTCATAATAAAGGATATTGATGCTGCTCCCTTCGTCCATGAGCACCTTGGTAATCTTATACCCCCCAACCTGAGGTGCAACCACCAGCGCCAGCTGTCCCGGATTATCAACCCGGGGCGGATGATCCTCACGACTCCACACAATGGGTTGCTCCGACAAGCGTGAATAACGAGGTACTGCCGGCTCAACGGAGTGCATCGCCCTCTTATAAACCTTCTGATCACACTTACACAAGCTAGTGGTGAAGACATGATACTGCCGACTACTCAACTGCTTCGGGTTGCTCTGATAACCTGGCTGATGTTGCTGATGATTCCTGTGATGATTATAACCACCTTGGCTGCCTTGATTGTTGTGTCCATTCTGATTGCCATGTCTACCCTGGTTGCCTTGGAATCCCGAGCCAGAACCACCACCGTGATAACCCGGCCCATGAGAACCGGGGCCTGAACCGCCGGGCGGTCCATGATCATATTGAAAACGATCCGAATTTTTGAACTCCCGCATGATAAAGCAATCCTTCGAGAGGTGTGTGGCTAGTTTTTCCTTCGTGTCGTGCCTAGGGCAAGGCAGATTTAACTGGCGCTCCAGATTGATATTTGACCCCCCGCCTCGTGGGGTGGCCTTACCTTATGACGCTGACCATCATTTTGCGTACTAGTGTTAGCCACGAAATCTGAATTATTCTCCGCTTTACGCTTACCGTTGTATCCATGGCTCACCGGATTAGACTGCGGCGCTTTACTGTTCTTCTTTCCCTTTCCCGACTTCTCGTCTTCACACTCTGGATATTTGGCACTATCAGATTCGGTGTATTTCACCAGAGCTGCCATAAGTGTTCCCATGTCATCGCAGTGACGTTTGAGTCGTCCCAACTTCAGCTTCAGAGGCTTGAACCAGCAATTGCCTTCCAATGTCAAGACTGCTGTGTCCGGGTTGATGCGATCTGATGAATGCAGGATCTCGGAAACCCGGCGCACCCAATGACTTGTTGATTCGTTCTCTCCTTGGACACACACAGCTAAGTCCACAATTGACATAGGCTGCTTGCATGTATCTTTGAAATTATTGATAAACTGGCGCCTTAACTCGGCCCATGATCCAATGGAATTAGCTGGTAAACTTTTCAACCAAGTATGAGCCGTTCCTTCCAGCATCATGGTGAAGTACTTAGCACACGCCGCATCGTCCACATCCAGCATCTCCAACGCCATCTCATAGCTTTCAACCCACGCCTCAGGGGATAGATCAGCAGTATAATTGGGCACCTTCCGTGGTCCTTTGAAATCTTTAGGCAGCCGCACATTACGTAAAGTGGGGGTGAGACACGGTACTCCCAAAGAGCTGGAAGAAACTCCTGGTTCAATCATTGTAGTTGGACGAACCGGGGTAAACTGACGGGTTGTCCATTGTGCTGCTAACTCGGCTTCTCGACACTGTCTACCCTGGTCTACCACATCCCGAGCATTTGCACCACCACCTGCCGGGTTATCCCCCCGAGGTGGGTTACGGTTCCGCGCACTACTTGATACGGCCGGTTCATCCATATGCCTGCTATAACTCCGGCTTGGGCGGGGGGTGGAATGAATCCTCTCGCAGCTGTAAGAATAAGCCTGCCGCTGAGTCAAAGCCGTCTCTAGGAACTCTGTAGCTCGTCGTGCCTCCACTACTATAGGGGATTCTCCTTCAACGGGGAGGGCTGTCAATCGTGAAGCGGCTACGACTATGTTATCCAAGGGGTTGGAGTAATGACCGGGAGGCGTCGGTACACACTGTGATGGAATGATCTGACGAGACACATCCGTTGCATGCGGCTGGACCGACGCCCCTGTTCCAGGCACTTCCGCTCGGTTTACCACTGGCTGATTGCTGGTTCCTGCTACCGGCGTATTAAAGTGAATCCTTGCCTCATAAACCGGAGGCAGGCAAGACTGCTGGAGCCTTCTCCTCATTACGTTATTTGATGCGTTCTGATCCATCATGAGCCGGTAAGCCTGAGCATCCAACTCAGCTTGCTTCGCGGCCATCCTGGTGTTTTCAGCTGCCAGATCCGCCTTGGCTTGATCTATCTGACCCTTTACTTTAGCAACTTTTGCATCGTGTTTCTCCTTATCGGCCTGACTGACTTCCGCGGTCAACAGCGATGTCAAAGTGTCGAATAAACCGGACAGGACTTGAGCCGGCGGCTGCACAGGGCCTCCTGCCCCAGCTGCTGCTGCCGTCGCCAAACCGGACTTTAATGTTGCCGTAGTCGAAGATTGTTGCACAGATTGTGACCCGGCCATGAAGACCGCAACTCGGCTTGGCGGATCAAGGGTGTATGGAGTACTGTCACCGTCGGAACAGCCCCCAGACCGGCCATCCTAAAGTAGGTATAAAGATTCAGTCCCTTCGGTAGATGACTCGTCGCCCGAATAAACAACAGTCTCACCACCAGATTCCGATCTATCCTTAGCTTCCGATCCATGGACAACTCCCACAAAGACACGCTTCACGGCGGGCCGAACCCGGGCAGGTCTCGCACGCTGAGCCGACTCGACGAGGTTGGTGCAGATGTCCAGATCAGGGCCCGGTTCACCGATCTTGCCAATGAAAATGTGGATGCCGCCGAAGGGGACCCGGTACCCGTACTCGATTGAATCGGCCTCAGGGCCCCAGCCTGCGTCGTCGATGTAGACCTTGCCGCGATGACTCTTAGTCATCCAGCCCACTGCATAGCCCTTGAGTCCTTCATAGCTGCCCTCTAAGAACTCGAAACCATCGTGCGATAGCCCCACGGTGGGCGCCAACTGTCGTGGTTTTGTCACGGCAGATGTCCTAGCATAAGGACTTAGTCGTGGAGCCATTGTTACGGGTTAGCTTAAAGGGGTTAAAGCGGACAAAGGATGCACGGGATGTTATACTAGTTCGGCCCCTTAGATGAAGGTAAAAGCCTACGTCTAGTTGTTGTGGTATTGCTAGGGTTTCGATGACCAGGGAGCGAATCCGCTTTGCCTGTGTCTCGAGTTGTGTTTTTCTTCTCCCTGAACCGCCGCCTGGTCATCCCTTTATATACACAGGATGACGCCCGGCCGGCTCACAGAATCCCGAGGCCGGCTCATAAACGTGTCCGACTCGGTCTCTACCTTACCTATCTTACAATACAAGTTACCCGTCGTATGGCGGTTTACATCTATGGGCCCGAACACTTTTTGGGCCCCGAGCCTTTTAGTCTTCTATATTAAAATGCCATATTCTATGTCTTGCTGGGCTTCAATGGGAGTAATTCATCATAGGCATAAACCGGCCCCTCCTGGGTGGTTTATACCCAATAGTTATATCCCTGACACCTCCCGATGAACAGGACCCCCGTTTCGACCGTAGCGCTCCAACACAAGTCCGTTTCCTCCGTTTTGTGGTACGCCACACCCCTCCCGATCAACAGGACCTCCATTTCGACTGTAGGAGGTTCGTTTCCTACGTTTTGCGGTACGCCAGACCCCTCCCGATGAACAGGATCCCGTTTTGACCGTAGCCGGTCGAACACAAGGCCGTTTCCTCCGTTCTGCGGTACGCCAGGCCTGTTTCCATCGGTTGTTCCGTCCAAGCCCTCCTGATGAACACGACGACGCATTCCGTTCTGACCGAGCCGGTTGGCTCCCCATGAACACGACGACGACGATGTTTCTCCGTTCCGACCCAGCCATGTACACGAGCCATGGCCGTACGTATGCGCGAGTAGGCATTCGAGACCCTGCCCGTATGTACGTACGTGGCCGTATTTTCTTTCTTGCACACTGGCCATTGTACGTACGTGTACATGCTACGTGCACGCCTCTACTACGACACGTGCGCGCCTCTATATCGACCAGTATGTACATACACGTTCGTGACCAGAATGACAATGCTACGTACGCTTCGACCAGGTGGGTCCCGACTGTCAGGCACTTCCTTGCGTGCGAAGATGTAGTTGGTGGGTCCCAGCAGTTAGGGGGGCGAATCATTTTTTTGCCCGGACGCACTTCCTTGGGTGCGAAGATGTAGCCGGTGGGTCCCAGCAGTCAGGTGGAAATGTTTTTTTCGCGAAATACGGTGGCCCGTCCGGTGGGTCCCCGCAGTCAGGTGGAGGAATAATTATTTTGCGCGTAATAAGGAGGCACTTCCTTGTTGCGGTCGTGGACCCAGCTGTCAGCCTCTCCACGTACAGTACTTTTCCGATGGAAGTCGGCCGTTGACCACATTGACCACGCCGCGCCGAGAGCACCAAGGCGGTGGACGGCGGCGAGGCCTAGGAAGGGGATGACGCGGAGCCAGGGAAGATGCGACAGTGGATGCCCACGCGGAGAGGAGTACGAGGGTTCACTGGTTCGGCTGCGGTGTGAGGCTGCCATCGCCGCAGAATAACAGGGGGTGTGGGTGAGTAGAGGGATGGCCTGGCCAGCGGTGGGAGTAGTAGGGGACGGTGAGGCCTCCGCGGCATCGTAGCCGGCCACGGGAGGCAGGAGCACGAGGCACGACCGGTGCTGGTTTGGGTGGCTGGAGCAAGAAGACCACAGGTTGAAATAGCACTACGGCCGTTGGATGGACATCGTACGGTCAATGGAGCTAGAATCGTGCATATTGACTAAGTTGACAAAGCCCTCCGTCCCCGTCAACTTAGTAGGCCCAAAAGTCAGCCTCCCACTATACGGGGTCCCAGCTAGCAGAGGGAGTATTCATTTTTTTGTGCGTAATAAGGAGGAACTTCTAGTGGGTCCGAGCTAACAGCGGGGGGAACGTTTTTTCGCGAAATACGGTGGCCCGTCCAGTGGGTTCCAGCAGTCAGGGGGAAACATTTTTTTTCACCAAATACGATGGCCCGTCCGATGGGTCCCTCTTGATAACCAACAAGTGTAGGGGATCAGTTGTAGCCTCTTTCGATAAGTAAGAGTGTCGAACCCAACAAGGAGCTAAAGGCAGAACAAATATTCCCTCAAGTTCTATCGACCACCGATACAAGTCTACGCACGCTTGATGTTTACTTTGCCTAGAACAAGTATGAAACTAGAAGTACTTTGTAGTTTTTGTGGGATAGGTTTGCAAGAATATAAAGAGCACGTAAATAAAACTAGGGGCTATTTAGGTGAAGACACAACTAAATTAGTTTAAGTAGAGAGCTTTTTGTCACGAGAAAGTTATTTGTCCCTAGGCAATCGATAACTAGACCGGTAATCACTATTGCAATTTTATTTGAGGAAGAGGCATAAGCTAACATACTTTCTCTTCTTGGATCATATGCACTTATGATTGGAACTCTAGCAAGCATCCGCAACTACTAAAGATCATTAAGGTAAAACCCAACCATAGCATTAAAGTACCAAGTCCTATTTATTCCCATACGCAAACAACATACTTACTCGGGTCTGTGCTTCTGTCACTCACACCACCCACCATAAGCAAATCATGAACATATTGAAAACCCTACAGCGGGGATCCCTCACGCTTGCGCGACACGGAGAGCACCATAGGACAGCACCAATAATAAAACATGCAACTCAAACCAATCACGATCATCACTTAACCCATAGGACAAAACAGATCTACTCAAACATCATAGGATAGCCATACATCATTGAGAAATAATATATAGCGTTGAGCACAATGTTTAAGTGGAGATTACAGCGGGTAGAAGAGGGGTTACACCGCTTCATAGAGGGGGAAGAGTTGGTGATGACGGCGGTGAAGTTGTTGGTGTAGATTGCGGTGACGATGATGGACTCGGCGGCACTCCGGTGCCACCGAAAGCGAGGGGGAGAGAGCCCCCCTCCTTCTTCTTCTTCCTTGACCTTCTCCCTAGATGGGAGAAGGGTTTCCCCTCTGGTCCATGGTCTCCATGGCGTGGGAGGGGCGAGAGCCCCTCCGAGATTGGATCTGTCTCTCTGTCTCTCTCTGTTACTGCGTTCCCAGATTCTGGCCTTCCACCGTTTCTTAAATTCCCAGAGATCCGTAACCGATTGGGCTGATTTTTTGACACGATTTTTATCCAGACATTAGCTTTCTTGCAGCGAAAAAAGGGCATCAACCACCTTACGGAGTGTCCACGAGGGCTGAGGGCACGCCTGCCCCCCTGGGCGCGCCCCTCACCCTCGTGGGCCACCCGGGCATCGCCTCACGTTGGTTCTGCTTGCCAAAATTCATATATATTCCAGAACAAATCTCCATCCATTTTTATCCCGTTTGGACTCCGTTTGATATGGATATTCTGCGAAACAAAAACATGCAATAAACAGGAACTGACACTGGGCACTAGATCAATATGTTAGTCCCAAAAATAGTATAAAAATTTGCCAAAAGTATATGAAAGTTGTAGAATATTGGCATGGAACAATCAAAAATTATAGATACGATGGAGATGTATCAGCATCCCCAAGCTTAATTCCTGCTCGTCCTCGAGTAGGTAAATGATAAAAACGATAATTTTTTATGTGGAGTGCTACCTAGCATAATCTTGATCATGTAATCTAATCATGGCATGAATATTAAGATATGAGTGACTCAAAGCAATAGTCTATCGTTTGATATAAAAGAATTTAATACTCGGGCCTCCCAACAAACAATCAAGTCTTTCAAAATATCAATGCTAAAGAACGTTATCCCTACAAAATCATATAGTCTTTTATGCTTCCCTTTTCTTAACACAAAGTACCCCTCATGCCTATCCCGGTGTCAGCCAAGCAATTGTTTTCATATTTTACTTTTTCGAACCTTTTCAACTCTTCACGCAATACATGAGCGTGAGCCATGGACATAGCACTATGGGTGGAATAGAAGGTGGTAGTAGACAAAAGTAGGGAGAAAGTTTCACATCAACTAGGCGTATCAATGGGCTATGGAGATGCCCATCAATAGATATCAATGTGAGTGAGTAGGGATTGCCATGTAATGGATGCAGTAGAGCTATAAGTGTATGAAAGCTCAAAAGAAAACTAGTGGGTGTGCATCAACTTGCTTCCTCATGAAGACCTAGGGCATCTGAGGAAGCCCATCGTTGGAATATACAAGCCAAGTTCTATAATGAAAAATTCCCACTAGTATATGGAAGTGACAACATAGGAGACTCTCTATCATAGAGATCATGGTGCTATGATGAAGCACAAGTGTGGTAAAAAGATAGTAGCATTGTCCCCTTTTTTATTTTGTTTTTGTTTTTCTTTTTCTTTTTTGGGGGGATTTTTATTTGGCCTTTCTCTTTTTTTTGGCCTTTCCTTTTTTTATTTGACCTTTCTCTTCTTTTTTTTCTTCTTTTCTCAAGGGACAATGCTCTAATAATGATGATCATCACACTTCTATTTACTTACAACTCGGTATTACAACTCGATACTAGAACAAAAATATGACTCTATATGAATGCCTCCGGTGGTGTACCGGGATGTGCAATGATCTAGCGTAGCAATGACATCAAAAACTGGACAAGCCATGGAAACATCATGCTAGCTATCTTACGATCATGCAAGGCAATGTGACAATGATGGTGCGTGTCATAATAAACGGAACGGTGGAGTTACATGGCAATATATCTCGGAATGGCTATGGAAATGCCATAATAGGTAGGTACGATGGCTGTTTTGAGAAAGGATATAAGGTGATTTGATGCACCGGCGAAAATTGTGCGGTACAAGAGAGGCTAGCAAGGTGGAAGGGTGAGAGTGCGTATAATCCATGGACTCAATATTAGTCATAAAGAACTCACATACTTATTGAGAAAAATCTATTAGCCCTCGAAGCAAAAATACTACGACGCATGTTCCTAGGGGGGAGGTTGGTAGGAGTTAACTATCGCGCGCCCTCGACCTTCACGCAAAGATAAAGAATCAAAATACAATGCGCGCCAATTTGGTTACATAGTTAGGAGACCATACGTGCATGCTTCGGGAATCACAAAACTTAACACCAATATTTTTACTAAACCATAATCTTTCACTAGTTCCTCCCACATATTAGCATCTCTATATCGAAAAACTATTTCAAGGAATCAAACATATCATATTCAGCGATCTAAAAGTTTCTGTAGGATTTTATGACTAACCATGTGAATGACCAATTCCTGTCAACTCTCTAAATAGATATAAGTGAAGCAAGAGAGTTTTAATTCTTTATACAAAAGATATGCCCACGCTCTAACAAATATAAGTGAAGCAAAAGAGCATTCTACAAATGGAGGTTTTCTATGTGAGGAGAAACAGGCAATCCAAACTTCAAATGATATAAGTGAAGCACATGAAGCATTCTATAAAGCCATACTCAAAAGATATAAGTGAAGTGCAAAGAGCATTCTATAAATCAACCAAGGACTATCTCATGCCAGCATGGTGCATTTATTAAAAGAAAAATAGAAAGCACACGATGCTCCAAGAGTTTACGCATATCATGTGAATGAAACGAATCCGAAAACATAACGATACTTGTTGAAGAAAGACGGGATGCCTTCCAGGGCATCCCCAAGCTTAGACGCTTGAGTCTCCTTGAATATTTACTTGGGGTGCCTCGGGCATCCCCAAGCTTGAGCTCTTGCCTCTCCTCCTTCTCCTCGCATCGAGAGCTCCTCGATCTTTGAACACTTCATCCGCACAAAACTTAACCAAACTTTTAGTGGCGGGGTTAGTGCATATGATCAATAAAATCACATCATGTACTGCTCTAACATTATTATATAATTATGAACAAACATTACCGACTGTATGCTATCACAATTCTATGGCCCCAAGTCAAGGAGGCATCAACAAGAATTCAAACATATGCAAATAATGAAGCTATAACAGCAATCTGTGAAAACAGGACAGTCTGTAGTAATCTGACCATTAAGCATACTTCTGTAACTCTAAAAATTCTGGCAAAATTAGGAAAAATCAACAATTTGTATAGCAAGACTTTGCAAAAAGTTTCAGATCCTTTCGACGTTCCAGTAAAAAAATGTAAAATCACGCACTACAACCAAAGTTTCTGTTTTTGCACTGCACAAACCAACAAGCAGTTTAATCATCCTAAAGGAAAATCTTGGCACATTATTTTTATAATACATTGGAATTGTACAAGGGGATAATTATTTTTGTTGAAAAGTTTCTGTAATTCAAGATTTGCAAGGTTTCCATGGGCATGAACAAAGTTCAAGGAGCTCCCCCATTTCAACGGTGCTCATCCTTCTTACTTTCACTTTTATTTTTGAAAAAGTTTTAGGTTCCCCTCTTTATTTATTTTTGTTTTTAAACTTTATAAAAGCACACAACATAAATAAATGACTCTCTAAAACTTACGGGTTGTCTCCCTGGCAGCGCTTTCTTTAAAGCCATTAAGCTAGGCATATAGTGCTCAAGTAATGGATCCACCCGGATCCCAAGGTATATCAAAGCCAATTTTAATTAGCAATGATTTGGCATTTAGTAGTGAGCACAAAGTGATATGTGTCATGAAACAACGAAGTCTAACTCTCTTCCTATGCATAGGCATGTCATACAAGAACAATTCATGCACATCAAGTAAAGGCCAATGCATAGTATAAGCAGTTTCTTGCAATTTTATCGTGTTGGAAACATAGAGAGGTGGAGATGTAGTTCCTCTCTCATAATAATTGCAAGTAGGAGCAGCAAGAACATGCATATTATACTCATCAAAATCATCATGTGTAACAGAAAAAGGCAACCCATCAATATAATCCTTAATAAGTGCAAACTTCTCCGATATAGTGTAGTTTGGAGAATTCAAAAAGATAATAGGACTATCATGTGTGGGTACAATAGCAACTATCTCATGTTTAACATAAGGAACTATAGCAAGTTCATCTCCATAGGCATAATTCATATTGGCATCTTGGCCACAGGCATAGCAAGCATCATCAAAAAGGGAAATTTCAAACGAATCCAAGGGATCATAGCAATCATCATAGCATTCAACCTTCGGTAAGCACAAAGGGAAATTAAACAAGGTATGAGATAAAGAGTTACTCTCATTAGAAGGTGGGCACGGGTGATCAATCCGCACTTCCTCCTTTTGTTCTTTGCTCTCCTCCTCATCTTTTTCATCCAATAGGCTCACAATGTCATTATTTTCTTCTTCCATAGACTCCTGCAAAATATTAGTCTCTTCTTGGACAGCGGAGACCTTCTCAATAAACACATCAATATTGGAGTTATATTCATAATTCAAATAGCAATATTTCAATATAGCAAGATTTTCAGGCCTATAAACATTATCATCAAAAGCATCATTCTTTTTAAACAGAGATTCAATTTCATAAGCACCCTTAAAAGCAACGAATTCTTCTATTTGTTCCACATAATAATAATCATATATACCATTAGCATAAGAAGCTAAGGTTTCATTATCATTAAATTTGCATGAAAAGGGAAGGTGTGGAGCCTTCATCCTAGAGCAACAAGTATAATCATATCTCAAGCATAGTTGCCGAGCATACCAATGCAACATATGAATTTGATCCCATAACAGTTTCCCTTTTTGTGTCAAGCGATAATCCCTGAAGTATTCATGTTGATCCAACGTTACTCCCATTACATAGTTGAATGGGGGTTTCTCAGGATTATCAAAGTAGTACATAATATCTTTCACATAATGAGCATCGAGGGTTTTAGGAGGTTCCCCATTTCCATGAGTAGCAAGTACACCTAAGTTTTTTGGTATTTTGTGCTCCATATCCATAACTAAAGATAGAGAACAACTTAGAACAGCAAATAAAATCTACTTAGTGATAAAGCAAACAAGCACACACGAGAATATTCACCCCACGCTATTGCTCCCCGGCAACGGCGCCAAAAAAAGGTATTGATAACCCACAAGTGTAGGGGATTAGTTGTAGCCTCTTTCGATGAGTAAGAGTGTCGAACCCAACGAGGAGCTAAAGGCAGAATAAATATTCCCTCAAGTTCTATCGACCACTGATTCAACTCTACTCACGCTTGACATTTACTTTACATAGAACAAGTATGAAACTAGAAGTACTTTGTAGTTTTTGTGGGATAGGTTTGCAAGAATATAAAGTGCACGTTAATGAAACTAGGGGCTATTTAGGTGAAGACACAACTAAATTAGTTTTAGTAGATAGCTTTTTGTCATGAGAAAGTTATTTGTCCCTAGGCAATCGATAACTAGACCGGTAATCACTATTGCAACTTTATTTGAGGGAGAGGCATAAGCTAACATACTTTCTCTTCTTGGATCATTATGCACTTATGATTGGAACTCTAGCAAGCATCTGAAACTACTAAAGATCATTAAGGTAAAACCCAACCATAGCATTAAAGTACCAAGTCCTCTTTATTCCCATACGCAAACAACCTACTTACTCGGGTTTGTGCTTCTATCACTCACGCCACCCACCATAAGCAAATCATGAACATATTGCAAACCCTACAGCGGGGATCCCTCACACTTGTGCGACACAGAGAGCACCATAGGGCAGCACCAATAATAAAACATGCAACTCAAACCAATCACGATCATCAATTAACCCATAGGACAAAACAGATCTACTAAAACATCATAGGATAGCCATACATCATTGGGAAATAATATATAGAGTTGAGCACCATGTTTAAGTAGAGATTATAGCGATTAGAAGACGGGTTACACCGCTGCGTAGAGGGGGAAGAGTTGGTGATGATGGCGGTGAAGTTGTTGGTGTAGATTGCGGTGACGATGATGGCCCCGACGACACTCCAGTGCCACCGGAAGCGAGGGGGAGAGATCCCCCTCCTTCTTATTCTTCCTTGACCTTCTCCCTAGATGGGAGAAGGATTTCCCCTCTAGTCCATGGTCTCCATGGCGTGGGAGGGGCGAGAGCCCTTCCGAGATTGGATCTGTCTCTCTGTTTCTGCGTTCCCATATTCTGGCCTTCCACTGTTTCTTAAATTTCCAGAAATCCGTAACTCCGATTGGGCTGATTTTTGGACACGATTTTTATCCGGACGTTAGCTTTCTTGCGGTGAAAGAAGGGCATCAACTGCCTTATAGAGTGGCCACGAGGGCCCATGGCGCGCCTGCCCCCTGGGCGCGCCCCTCACCCTCGTGGGCCACCCGGGCATCGTCTCACGTTGGTTCTGCTTCCCAAAATTCACATATATTCCAAAAAAAAAACTTCGTCCATTTTTATCCGGTTTGGACTCCGTTTGATATAGATATTCTGCAAAACAAAAAACATGCAACAAATAGGAACTGGCACTGGGCACTGGATCAATATGTTAGTCCCAAAAAGTAGTATAAAAAGTTGCCAAAAGTATATGAAAGTTGTAGAATATTGGCATGGAACAACCAAAAATTATGGATACGACGGAGACGTATCAGTCTCTGCTGTCAGGTGGAGGAATAATTATTTTCCGCGTAATAAGGAGGCACTTCCTTGCGGCTGCCGTGGACCCAGCTGTCAGCCTCTCCACGACAGTACTCTTCCGATGGAAGTCGTTCCTTGACCACGTTGACCAGGCCGCGCCGAGAGCGCCAGGGTGGTGGACGACGGTGAGGCCTAGGAAGGGGATGACGCGGAGCCGGGGAAGACGCGGCAGTGGATGCCCGCAGAGAGGAGTACGAGGGTTCGCTGGTTCGGTTGCGGTGTGAGGCTGTCGTCGCCGCAGAATAACAAGGGGTGTGGATGAGTAGAGGGATGGCCTGGCCAGCGGTGGGAGTAGTAGGGGGCGGTGAAGCCTCCGCGGCATCGCAGTCGGCCACGGGAGGTAGGAGCACGAGGCACGACCGGCGCTGGTTTGGGCGGCTGGAGCAAGAAGACCATAGGTTGAAGAAGCACTACGGTCGTTGGATGGACATCGTACGGTCAATGGAGCTAGAATGGTGCATATTGATTAAGTTGACAAAGCCCTCCGTCCCCGTCAACTTAGTAGGCCCACAAGTCAGCCTCCCACTATACTGGGTCCCAGCTAGCAGGGGGAGTATTCATTTTTTGTGCGTAATAAGGAGGCACTTCCGGTGGGTCCGAGCTGATAGCGGGGGGAACGTTTTTTTCGTGAAATACGGTGGCCCGTCTGGTGGGTCCCAGCTGTCAGGGGGGAAACGTTTTTTTCGCCAAATACGGTGGCCCGTCCGGTGGGTCCCTGCTGTCAGGTGGAGGAATAATTATTTTCTGCTTAATAAGGAGGCACTTCCTTGCGGCTACCGTGGACCCAGCTGTCAGTCTCTCCACGACAGTACTCTTCCGATGGAAGTCGTTCCTTGACCACGTTGCCCACGCCACGCCGAGAGCACCAGGGCGGTGGACAATGGCGAGGCCTAGGAAGGGGACGACGCGGAGCCGGGGAAGACGCGGCAGTGGATGCCCACGCAGAGAGGAGCATGAGGGTTCACTAGTTCGGCTGCGGTGTGAGGCTCCCATCGCCGTAGAATAATAGGGGGTGTGGGTGAGTAGAGGGATGGCCTGGCCAGCGGTAGGAGTAGTAGGGGGCGGTGAGGCCTCCGCGGCATCGTAGTCGGCCACGGGAGGCAGGAGCACGAGGCACGACCGGCGCTAGTTTGGGCGGCTGGAGCAAGAAGACTAGAGGTTGAAGAAGCACTATGGCCGTTGGATGGACATCGTACGGTCAATGTAGCTAGAATCTTGCATATTGACTAAGTTGACAAATCCCTCCGTCCCCGTCAACTTAGTAGGCCCACAAGTCAGCCTCCCACTATACTGGGTCCCAGCTAGCAGGGGAGTATTCATTTTTTTGTGCGTAATAAGGAGGCACTTCCGGTGGGTCCGAGCTAACAGCGGGGGGAACGTTTTTTCGCGAAATATGGTGGCTCGTCCATTGGGTCCCAGCAGTCAGGGGGGAAACATTTTTTCGCCAAATACGGTGGCCCGTCCGATGGGTCCCTGCTGTCAGGTGGAGGAATAATTATTTTCCGTGTAATAAAGAGGCACTTCCTTGCGACTGCCATGGACCCAGCTGTCAGCCTCTCCATGACAGTACTCTTCCAATGGAAGTCGTTCCTTGACCACGTTGACCACGCCGCACCGAGAGCACCAGAGCGGTGGACGACGGCGAGGCCTAGGAAGGGGACGACGCGGAGCCGGGGAAGATGCGGCAGTGGATGGCCATGTGGAGAGGAGTACGAGGGTTCACTGGTTCAGCTGCGGTATGAGGCTGCCGTTGCCGCATATTAACAGGGGGTGTGGGTGAGTAGAGGGATGCCTTGGCAGCTGTGGGAGTAGTAGGGGGCGGTGAGGCCTGCACGGGAGGTGGGAGCTGGCGGTCCCGCCGGCGCTGGATTTGGCGGCTAGAGCAAGAAGATCAGAGATTGAAGAAACACGGCGGCCGTTGGATTGACATCCAACGGTTAAGTCTGCTAGAATCGTTTGTTGACGTATATAATAACTAAAAAAATCTTGCATACGCGCCAACTTAATAGGCCCATAAGTCAGACCATTCCCTCTTTTTTTAATAATTTATATATAGCTCATTGCGACTTCTTATGCAATTTATTGCAGTCTGTATTTTTAGGTTGGCCAGGGCCAATTTCGCATATTTCTGTGGGTTCCAAACTATTTTTAATTCCGAAATGTCGAGCCAGATTTAAAGTACTTTGAAGATATATTTAAATTAGGTTAATGCCGAGTGAAATAGGAATCTGAAAATGTGAAAAAAAATCAGAAATTGTAAAGTAATTGCCAATTTTTCATTTGTTTTTATATTTACAACCAATTTCATACTATTTTCAAGATTTGCAGGCGTCTTGAAAGAGTTGCAGCCCATCAGGGCGTAGAAAAATAAATAGGCCTGGATTGGGTATTCTTCAGAAAAAATAGACTGGGCTCATTTTATAGTTTGTTAAAAGTACAGCCCATTTTCTAGGTAGGAGAACGATTAATAATTTCAACCAACCGTTTAAGACAGTATTCAATAAAATTTCCCACATTTTGATGGGATCCGAAATATTTTTATCCCGAAATTTCTAGTCAGATTAAATATAAATTTGTATTACGTAAAAATCTAACGAAACATTGCGCGCGCAACAATTAAAAATTAAGATTTTCAAAATCCATAAATAATATTTTATAAACTAATTCCGTGCTTGGTGCATTTTTTTATAGTTACTGCCCAGTTTTTATAATTACATCTCATTTATTATTTTTAAAGCTCATTTTTGCTGTTAAGCCTAATGCATCCCTTCTAGGAAAGATTTGCAGCCCAGCGGGGCGGAGAATAACAAGTTGACCTTGCCTGGGTATTCCTCACAAAAACGTATAGCTGGGCTAGCCATTTTCATCTTGAAAAAAACTAATATCTGGGCTGGATATCTGTCCTGGGCTAGACGGGTCACAGCCCGCGCAGTTAATACCCTGCTCTCCTCTCAACAACAACGAAAACATCGCCAAGAAAAACTCTGCAGTGCTCATGCCTTAAAAACACAAATACTGCTCGAGCTGCTTGGTCCCAGCTGTCGGCCACACCTTGTGCAGTTCTCTCATTTATATTAACTACATAGGTTGACAATGGTGTGGGACCGTGATGTCAGGAAACCAGGAGGAAGCAAAAAAATATAGTTGTACATAATAAGGAGGCACTTGCGTACGTACGGCTATGGCCCTAGTGGGTCCCTAGTGTCAACCAGTCAAAATAAAGTCATCTCCTGAATCCTCATGTTCATTGACCATGTTAACAATGCTCGGCGCCACGGCGAGCACAACAACTCGAAGGACGACGGAGAGGGCATCGGGGGCCCTACGGATTGTCTGATACAGCGCCTGCTGCTCATTCAGGAAGCCAGGATCATCGGACACCTATGAGAACCTTCGAGAGACTGCGACGGCATGAAACGGTAAGGCTGCGCTTGAGAGCTCTGGTTTATTTCACACCTGTATTAAGATACAAGTGTAATTTACTCGTCATCAGAAACAACGCGTAAAATACATGCGTAATGAAACCAAGGCCCTGAGGTCTGTAAGTAAAACCGGCGGGTTACGCGTGTAATTTGAGAGGCCGGTGTATATTTTACTAGTCGAAGTCGACCAACCAAGCGCTTCGCCCGAGACCATCTACTTTTATTTACAAGCATCAGTTTTACAAGAGGTTTTGGTTGGAAAACGATGATCCAATCACAGCCTAAGATGATGAGTTGGTCGGAAGATCATATGGTTTCACGTCTAACCTACCCGACTTGTCGTATAGGCTATGAATGAAACATAAGACGATGAACTTCTTAAGCACGGAAACAACAGAAGAGGATGATCTTCCTAACAAGCAAATCACTGGCATTAGATCAACATGCAAAACAATACGAAGCTATTCTCAGGAGGCATGGTGAACAGCTCGTGATGCCGCATGCCACAACATTCCAAGCTCAACTTTGCAATCAAACACAAGGCTTGGCATTACATAGACAATATTCAGAACAAACTCTTAAAATATCTTAGATAAGTCAACATTCATGTGACTATGCATCTCAGCAGAGTAAATATTTACTTCTGAACTGAAGACGGGAATAGGAAAAAACGATCAACGTTGCTCACAGCAAAGGGTGTCCCACTCAAAAATATCAAATGCATGTCTTCTGGTTAACATCAATGAGCAAAAATTGACAAGGTTTTCCAATTCCAATATATTGAACTAATGGCAACTTTGACAAGCTTTTCCCATTCAAAATATGTAATGCCTATGATTGTGGTACGGGCAGGGTTTGTCATCAGTTTGTCATCTGATAGTCTGGTGGCTGAAGGTGACGACGAATGATTAGAGAACCATTCGATGTATTGTGCATGATGAAGTATTATTATGGAGGACACGAACCATCTGAACATTTTGTTCAGTTCCACTAAAATCAAGCTGAGCATCCCTATGGATTTCGTATTTATATCCTGCCAGAAAACAAAGACACATCAGCACACACATGAATATTGGCCCCAGTGTCAACCCACCAATCGGTGGACTAACAAACTGAAAGTACGGTAAACAGATTACCATACCCAGATGCCCCATCATTGTTGCTTAGAATGACATTGACAGATTTGGAGTCCTGTCCTGGCTTCCTGTACTTGTTTGGGCAGTTTTTGCCCAGTGCACTCCACGTGTTGTAGAGTTTCCTATGCTCTCTGCAGACTAGTCATGTCACCAGCGTCTACTAATACTCTGTAAAGCTTCTCGATCATTCCTTGTGTAATGTAGCGCAAACAGTGACTGCTTCTTTTTGAAAAGTGGTAAGACCAACTGGACCCACTAATGCAGCAGTTTGCCTTAGACACATTGGCTCCTTTTGTGCAGTTCTTCTAAAATCAAAGTTGGAACTAACCGAGCTTTAATTTTGATATCCCTGTAAGCAACAAAAGGTATAAGGGAAACAATTACTGAGAAATAATGGTTGATGACTTGTACTCCCAGAAGAAAAACATCTTCTGATATACCTTATCTTAATGGGAAATAAAGCAGGAGAGTTGCAATTCTCAATCAGTGTGATTCATTCATATTAACTGAGACATTATCTTAACAATGCCTTGTTTCAACATGTATAAAGAACGACAAAGAAGAAAAGTATCATTCCTAAAACAATGAGACAGATACATTTTAACAGAGACATTATCTTAACAGTACCTTGGTTAAACATGTAGAAAGAACTACAAAGCGGGATAGTACCATTTGTAAAACACTGTAACTGATATATAATAACAGAGACATTATCTGAACAATACATTTCTTAAACATGTACTCCGGTCGATCCCTAACAGAAATGGTACTCCCCCCGATCCCTAACAAGTGTTGCAGTTTTGAACTAAGATTCACTAGTTAATTCTGAGGAAAGTCGGGTTTGACCTTTCAAGACCAATATTTGAAATAACGCGTGACGAAGACCTCAAGAGATCTCTTCACATATATGGAAATCCGGTCTCATTTTATGCAGTTCCACCAAAATTAAGCGAAGCAAAATGTCGCAATAGCAACAAGTTGAATAGATATCCCTGTTTTAACAGAGGCAAAAAAGGTATCAATTACTGGCCAATAAAGGAGGATGAAACATGTGGCCACAAAAATGGTAATCTCGCCAATCCCTAACAAGTGTTGCAGTTTTGAAATAAGATTCAGTAGTTAATTCTGAGAGTGGCATTGCTTAATTTTACTAGCGGCATTAGATTAACAAAAAGCATAAACAGTTCCATGGGAGAGTGGGCGCAACAACAACATGTGCTTCCATCTACTTATAAAGGGGGTGATGCAGAGTTTATTTAAAACAATACCAATACAAGTAGCACAACATCTCAAAACACTGCACAATCATGTGGATGGGACATGGGACATGCCAGCACCATGTGCGTTCGCACGTATAAATGGGTGATGCGGAGTATGTAGCCAAGCAGCATATATGTGTTGGTCCCATATTTGTTCTCTTTGAAACTTTTTACGATGTGAGGGTAGCAAATCTAGTCCTGCACAAACTACCCGACCCCCCCAGTTTCTTTCCCTTTGCAACAAAGAGTTCGGTTCCTTACAGATGTGTGTACTGGGTTACCCCCTTTTTCCCTTTTCGACCAACAAAGCGGCTGGATAGCTAGTCTATACAACTTCCTCTCCCTCATTTACTCGTTGAACCACGTCCTAGATTCATGCTCCACCCCACCGCACCCTTCTTTCCTCTTTGAACCAAGACCTAGATTCGACTACGGAATTGAAAAAGATTAGCATGCAGCTAGACCAATGATGGTTTCAAAGAAACTTATACCTTAGGGTCGTCGGGATGTGGCAAGGCGTGCGGCGGGAGGTCGGACCTGCCCACACTACGTATGGCAGCGAGGAAGAAGGGGTCGGTGGCCCTCCTGCACAGGCGCTGGGTGAAAGAGAAAAGCGCAACCGGCAGTGGATTGCCTCCCTCGCCGAAGGCGATAGAGTGAACGTTGCACCTCCTCCCCTTCCCGGTGCGACGGGACCCGGACGCCTCCTTCGTCGGCTGTGAGGGGGGTGAGAGAGACAGAGGCCACAACGCAGTCTTGTTTAGATCTGGTGAAGAGGGTGAGAGACAGTAAATATAGTAAACCCTAGCAAAGGAACGCTGAGCCTCCAGTGTGTGTATATATATATGTAGTGCGGCGAGAGTGTCGAGAGTGCAAACCCTAGCGAACAAGCGCTGAGGCTCCCGCTTATATATATACTGTTGTACAGACTGAGCTCCGGTGCCTTAACTGCACCTGCTTTTGGCTGTATGACAGGTGGGTCAGCCACATTTTGGGCCCATCTGTCATAAACCCAAAGGCAGGTGCACTAAAGTCAATGAAGGTGCGTCCATATAGTACTCCTGTATACGACTAATATATAGTGGAGTGGTGATGACCCACAAGTGTAGGGGATCTATCGTAGTCCTTTCGATAAGTAAGAGTGTCGAACCCAACGAGGAGCGGAAGGAAATGATAGGCAGTTTTCAGTAAGGTATTTTCTGCCAGCACTGAAATTATAGGTAACAGATAGTTTTGTGATAAGATAATTGGTAGCAAGTAACAAAAGTTCAAAGTAAATAACGTGCAGCAATGTGGCACAATCTTTTTTGTAGCAAAGGACAAGCTTGGACAAACTCTTATATAATGGAAAGCGCTCCTGAGGACACATCGGAATTATCGTCAAGCTAGTTTTCATCACGATCATCTGATTCGCGTTCGGTACTTTGATAATTTGGTATGTGGGTGGACCGGCGCTTGGGTGTTGTCATTACTTGGACAAGCCTCCCACTTATGATTAACCTCTAATGCAAGCATCCACAACTACAAAATAAGTATTAAGGTAAACCTAACCATAGCATGAAACATATGGATCCAAATCAGCCCCTTACGAGGCAACGCATAAACTAGGGTTTAAGCTTCTGTCACTCTAGCAACCCATCATCTACTTATTACTTCCCAATGCCTTCCTCTAGGCCCAAATAATGGTGAAGTGTCATGTAGTCGACGTTCACATGACACCACTAGAGGAGAGACAACGTACATCTCATCAAAATATCGAACGAAGACCAAATTCACATGACTATTAATAGCAAGACTTCTCCCATGTCCTCGGGAACAAAAGTAACTACTCACAAGACATAATATTGTTCATGATCAGAGGGGTATTAATATGCATAATGGATCTAAACATATGATCTTCCACCAAATAAACCAACTAGCATCAACTACAAGGAGTAATCAACACTACTAGCAACCCACAGGTATCAATCTGAGGTTTGGGTACAAGGATTGGATACAAGAGATGAACTAGGGTTTGAGAGGAGATGGTGCTGGTGAAGATGTTGATGAAGATAGCCCTCCCCAAGCTGGGAGAGTTGTTGGTGATGACGGCGGTGACGATTTCCCCCTCCGGGAGGGAAGTATCCCCGTCAGAACAGCCCTGCCGGAGCCCTAGATTGGTTTCCGCCTCGGTTCCGCCTCGAGACGGTGGCGTCTGGTCCCGAAAGCCTCCTTATGATTTTTTCCAGGTCAAAACACCTCATATAGGAGAAGATGGGCATCGGGGGGGGGGGGCCTTCGGGGGGCCCACGAGACAGGGGGCGCGCCCTAGGGAGGGGCGCGCCCCCCACCCTCGTGGACAGCCGGTGGACCCCTCGTGAACTTCTTTCGCCAGATATTTTTATATTTTCTGAAACAGAGTTCTATTGAGTTTCGGGGCTCTTGGAGTTGTACAGAATAGGTTTCCAGAATTTGCTCCTTTTCCAGTCCAGAATTCCTGCTACCGGCATTCTCCCTCTTCATGAAAACCTTGTAAAATAAGAGAGAAAAGGCATAAGTATTGTGACATAACATGTAATAACAACCCATAATGCAATGAATATCAACATATAAGCGTGATGCAAAATGGACATATCAACTCCCCCAAGCTTAGACCTTGCTTGTCCTCAAGCGAAAGCCGATATCGAAAAATATGTCCACATGTTTAGAGATAGAGGTGTCGATAAAAATAGAATACGAACATGAGGGCATCATGATTATTCTCATAACATCAACACATATATATTGTCATATGATTCTTATGCTAAAGTAACAATTCATCCACAATATCAAGTATGAATCATAAACTTCATTAAAAACTAACAAACTTTGATCTCGGTCATTGGAGCAATTGCAATTTATCGTAACATCGGAAAGAGTCAATATAAGAGCTTTTCAGCAAGCCTACATACTCAACTATCATATAGTCTTTCACAATTGCTCACACTCACGCAATACTCATGTTTATGGAGTTTTAAATCAGACACAGAGAAAGATAGGGGCTTATGGTGTTGCCTCCCAACCTTTTACCTCAAGGGTAATGTCAACAGTAATAGACCATGAAAACTTACTTCCAAGTGGGTATATATGTCAGGATCTTTCCAACACAATGTGCTTGCCAAAGGATAAAATGTAAAAAGGAAAGTTGAATTTCACCTTGACTCTTATAAGGCAAGAATAATAGATAGGCACTTCACAGAGGGAAGCAGAGTTTGTCATGTGTTTTTATGGTTGGATGCACAAAGTCTTAGCATAGAAGAACTTCACTTTATATTGCCACTTGTGATAAGGACCTTTATTATGCAGTCCGTCGCTTTTATTACTTCCATATCACAAGATTGTATAAAGCTAATTTCTCCCACACTAATAAATCATACATATTTTAGCGAGTTTACAACATGACAACTTACTTGGAAGGATCTTTCTCAATCCATATGTAGGTATGGTGGACTCTCATGGAAAAACTGGGTTTAAGGATATATGGAAGCACAAGTAGTATCTCTACTTGGTGCGAGGAGTTCTGGCTAACATGAGGGGGAAAGGCAAGCTCAACATGTTGGATGATCCATGACAATCTACTTTATTTCGGATATAGGAAAACATAACCCATTATGTTGTCTTCCTTGTCCAACATCAACTATTTAGCATGTCATATTTTAATGAGTGCTCACAATCATAAAAGATGTCCAAGATAGTATATTTGTATGTGAAGCCTCTCTTCTTTTATTACTTCCTATTAATTGCAACGATGACCAAAACTATGTTTGTCAACTCTCAATAACTTTTATTCATCATACTCTTGTATGTGAAGTCATTACTTCCCATAGATCAATATGATCTCTTGGATACTCTTTATGTTCTCTTACTTTCTATCATGACCAAAGTGAGGAAATCAAGCCCTTGACTCAACACTAATCTTTATTATATAGCTCACGGACTCTGTCAGGGATATTACTAGCAGGTATAAACCGGCCAGGAAGATCCGGATTACACTGACATACTTGTATTATCACAAGCCCGGTAGAATATGTACAAAGATTACAGCCCGTAGAAGTTAGGGCCCATGAGTAAAGCCCACGGTTTGTAAACCGTCATATCATGTAACTTGGGATGTAAGACAGGAAGAGTAGAGACCAGGCGGACACGTTTATGAGCCGGCCTCGGTACTCTGTAAACCGGGCCGGGCGTTGCCTCCTATATAAAGGAACGACCTGGCGACGGTTCAAGGATAAGCAACAACAACTCGAGACACAGGCAAGCGATAAGCTCCCTGTTGATCGACGCACAAGCAATACCACACCAAACTAGACGTAGGCTTTTACCTTCATCGAAGGGGCCGAACTAGTATAAACCTTCTGTGTCCTTTGTGTGCTTTTAACCCCTTCAAGCTAACCCGCGCGATGGCCTCACACCTAAGTCCTCTAAACCGGACATCTGTCGTGCTAATTCTATGACAGTTGGCGCCCACCGTGGGGCTATCGCACGATGGTTTCGAGTTCTTAAAGGGCAGCTTTGAAGGACTCAAGGGTTACGCGGTTGGCCGGATGACCAAGAGTCGCCGCGGCCGGATCTACATCGACGACGCAGGCTGGGGCCCCAAGGCCGATTCAATCGAATACGGGTACCGGGTCCCCTTCGGTGGCATCCACGTCTTCATCGGCAAGATTGGTGAACCGGGACCTGAGCCGGACGTCTTCCCCAACATCATCGAGCCGGCTCAGCGTGCGAGATCGGCCCGGATTCAGCCCACCGTGAAGCATGTCTTCGTTGGAGCAATACATGGAGTCCAAGCCGAGGACGGATTGGATTCTGGTGGCGAGACAGTTGTCTATTCCGACGGTGAATCTTCATCCGGAGAGACCGAATCTTTGTATCTGTTGCAGGACGGTCGATCTGAGGGTATATCCGATGGCGATAGTATTCCGGACCCCTTTGATCCACCAAACCGGGTGGCTGTTTTCATGTCCGGTTCACAGTCTATGCAGCAGCCCTCGACGACCGGGGCGTTCACCTCAGAGGTAGCCGGTGCTGGAGCAAGCAACCAAGCCCCGTCGCCCTCTGATGCTGTAGGATCGAAAGTATGTCTAGAGGGGGGGGTGATTAGACTACTTGTAAATATAAAAATTCTGCCTTTTGACAAAGAACAGTTTTTGGCAGATTCACAATTTTGATCAAGTCAAGTATCACCCTACACATGCAATTCTAGAGTATAGGCAGCGGAAAGTAAATTGCACATGTAGTAAAGAGAGGTGGAGAAGAGCAAACGCAATTTTGGAGACGCGGTGATTTTTCCCGTGGTTCCGATAGGTGGTGCTATCGTACATCCACGTTGATGGAGACTTCAACCCACGAAGGGTAACGGCTGCGAGAGTCCACGGAGGGCTCCACCCACGAAGGGTCCACGAAGAAGCAACCTTGTCTATTCCATCATGGCCTACGCCCACGGAGGGCTAGCCTTACTCGGGGTAGATCTTCACGAAGTAGGCGATCTCCTTGCCCTTACAAACTTCTTGGTTCAACTCCACATCTCGATGACGGAGGCTCCCAAGCGACACCTAACCAATCTAGGAGGCACCACCCTCCAAAAGGTAATAGATGTTGTAGATGATGATGAACTCCTTGCTCTTGTGCTTCAAATGATAATCTCCCCAACACTCAACTCTCCTCACTGATTTGGCTGTGGTGGAAGAAAGGATTGAGTGGAAAGCAACTTGGGAAGGTTAGAGATCAAGCTTCATATGGTGGGAGTGGAGCAACTTGATCTCAACACAAGGGTAGGTAGTTCTCTTCTCAGAAATGTAAGGTAGGAGTGGTAGTTCTTTCTGATGGCTCTCTCCACGAATGAAGAGGGGGTGGAGGGGTATAAATAGCCTCCACACAAAATCCAACCGTTACACACATTTGAGCAATCTCGGTGGGACCGAAGTGGACAACTCGGTGAGACCGAAAGTTCAAATAATGTGAACGTTGGGGTTTTCGGTGGGACCGAATATACAATCTCGGTTAGTCCGATTCGTGCAATGACAAGAGCATGCCAGTTTTGGTGGAACCGACTTCATCATCTCGGTGACACCGATTTGATGACAGAAGGTTACAGAAGCTTGGCAACTCATGTTTCGGTGAGACCGAGTTCAGAATCGGAAAATCCGAGTTTACTAGGGTTTGGCTTATGGCTGAGGTGGTTCATCTCGGTGTGACTGAGTTTGGAATACCGGTGGGACCGAGATTACTTATGAGTGTATATGGCAGTGAAAGTTGCTGATAGTTTAGGAGATGTATCACTAAGCACTTGAGCAACCAGATCATCATCATAACCTCATCCCCTTTTAATAGTATTGGCTTTTCCTATGGACTCAATGTGATCTTGGATCACTAAACCAAAAATGGAGTCTTGAGCTTTTGCCAGTGCTTGCCTTAGCATTTTGAGGGGTCCACTTCTTCAGTCCTTGCCATACCCATATCACTGAACTTCTCTGAAATGATTCTCAAGAAACTATTAGTTCAATGATATATATGTTGTTATTAATTGCCAAAACCACCCGGGGATTAGTTGCACTTTCAATCTCCCCCTTTTTGGTAATTGATGACAACATATAGATCAAAGCTTCGACAAAGGATATAATCAATGAATAATATCGTCGCTTTGAGAAGTATGTGATAAGCAAGAGCTCCCCCTAAATTTGTGCATTATTTAAGATTCGCGTTTGAATGCAAATGCACAATCGATTAGGATCATGGGTCACTCTTCCATGTCACATACATCTTGGTGGAGCGCACAAAATGATAAGAATGAACAGCATGCACCCAATCACCAAGACATGAGTAAATAGTCATACGAGATAGGAATGGCATATGATAAGCATTAAGCACACATTAAAGCATAGTACGACCAAGCACTCATTAAGGTAGCATCAAACGGAGTATCAAGCACACTGAATGTCTCGAAAACCAAAAGTATCTCAAAGAAACCGCAAAAGAACGAAAGAGCACTCTCTCTCTCGAAGCCCTATGATCTATACAATTTCTCCCCCTTTGGCAACAAGTTACCAAAAAGTTCGAAAAAGCATAGAGCTAAACATCACTGTGGACTCTGCTGGCGGCTCCCGTCTGGGTTGATGTCGGAGTGGAGATGACAGCATCGGCGAAGACTTCAGCTGATGTCTGTGTTGGAGGAGTGGACACTGGTGCTGGAGCTGGAGTAACTGCTGGAACTGTGGGAGGTGCTGAAGCTGTAGTCCTGGTGTCAGTCACTGGAATAGCAGCTGATCGGGATCCTTTGGGAACCGGAGCAGTCTGTCGATGAGAATCCTGGACTAAGTCATCCTGCAACTCACGCATAAGCTCTGCCTTGTCCTGCTTTGCTTCCTCAATGTCTGCCTCGAGCTTGTTGACGGTCACTTGTACTTCAGTCAGCTTCACGTCCAGAGCGTGGATCTTCTCGTCAACAATCCTCCCTAAGCTCTCCTGAGACTGTTCAATGCTGGCCAGGCGTTGTTCAATCCTTTGAGTAGCTTCAAGAATTTGCTCTCCGAAACTCTTTGGTTTAGCTGCTGCTGCTGCTGCTGCTTTGTCAGCTTTGGCTTTCTTAGCAGCTGCGATCTTGGCTTGACCTTCAACAGATGTCGGATCCTCCTCATCCATCACAACAACATTGTCTTCATGCTCTGGCTGCAGCGGTAAATGTTTTCTATCCAACAAGAATGTGCCCGTGCCAAACTTGGCATTGATAAGCATCTGAATCTGCGGGGCAAATCCACATGACCTTTTCTGGTCAGCTGCAGTCCTCTTAATGGTCTCTACCATCAAGTCCATCACCTTGAAAGGTGCTTTCTCATCAAGTATATGCAGCATGTTGATAGAATATCCTCTGATCATGCGATGATCTCCAGACTTGGGCATCAAGGTATGCCTCAAAATGGTATTAGTGGTAGGTAAGCCTGCCTGGAGATGGTAGACTGAGCCGAGCTTCCAAATTTCCAAATCCTCTGCTGGAATCTCTTTGTACATGTTTTTCATGGATTCATGATTCTTCTTTGGAATCCCATATACATCAATATCATCTTCTCGTTGCACTGGAGCATTCAGAATTTCTGCCCATTCTTCAACAGAAGAAGAAAACCTTTGACCTTCAGTCATCCACGTAATCTTTCCATCAGGGTAGAAGTGAGCTGTGGCATAAAATTGCATTATCATCTCATCGTTCCAACTGGTCAATTTCTGACCTACAAAATCTGCAACTCCACATGCAGTGAAACTTTCATGCACATGTGGAAAGAAATCTCTGTGCTCTTCGCTGTCAATGTACTCCCAGTCAACATATCTGGTGTCTGCGACTATGGGCTTCTTGTCCATCAGCACGGTCTCATAGAAGTCCTGCTGCTCTCTGGTGTGAAATCTAGGATCTACAGCAGTTCTTCTCCTCACGGCATATGGGTCAGTTTGTCTCCATAGCCTGAGACCTCTATCTTTCCTTGCCTTCATATCCTCGGCTTGAGGATGAGCATCATTATGGAGTGGCAGTTTTGGACGAAGTTTCAGCAAAACTTGTCCTTCATCGTCAGACTCAGCTGGTGGCACATCATCCTTGTTCTTTTCAGAAGCTGGAATGTTTCTGATGGTCCTCTTGGGCTTGGCAGCAAGCTTTGCTGGAGCTGCCTTAGCTGGAGCAGATTTCTTGGGCTTTGATGTGGCTCCAGCCATAATGGCATCACCCATGAGCTTCTGCTTCTGAGGTGGAGGCTGGGGTGCTTCCTCATCCTCATCCTCGACTGCTACATCTGCATGAGAATCAACATACATATCTGCTCTAGCTTCTGACACATGCACTATCCTCTTTCTCTTGGTGGTTTTCTTCACTTTGCTTGCAGCTGCCTCTCCCAAATTCAGCTTCTTAGCAACAGTTGACTGCTTGACTTTGCTGGTACCCTTCTTAGATTGTTGACTTTGTTGCTCTTTGGCAACAACCTTCCTTTTAGGCTTTGAGGTCACCTCTTCCTCAACAACAAAATCTGAATCCTCATCATCGGAATTCTTCTCCTTTCTAGCTCTGGTGGCTGCAGGAGGCATGCCACTTGGTGTACTCCTCTCACCATCATCAGATGAGCTATCAGGACTAGTGTCTGCCTCTGGAATGTCTGCAATGGGTGTCTCTGACCTGTTCTGACTGTCACTGGTATCTGACATGGCTGACAACCTGTGAATAGATAAGGTATAGGCAGAGAAGAAGAGTCATCACAAACTGCAGAAGTTTTTGCAAAAAAAAATGAGTTCAAATTCTAGTATTAAGTTTTCACAGAAGACATTTTGGTCAGACCGAGTTTAAGTTTCGGTGAATCCGAAGTGTTAAACAGGAGCTTGGCACACCACTTTCGGTTTGACCGAAGTGGGTTTCGGTCCTGCCGAAAACACTAGGGTTTCACAAAAACTTCATTTCGGTCACACCGATTTTGCACAACTCGGTTGGACCGAAGGGTGCAGTGCAATGGCCATAGGCCAAATCGGTCACACCGAAATTATAAAATCGGTCTCACCGAGATGTGTTCCGTGGAAACCTAACCCTAAAAATTTTACTCGAATCTAGTTCAAATGAACCAATCTGGTGTACAGGAGGATTTCAATCGTGGCAAGATACTAGGCAATCCAAACGTGCATTGAATCGGAGATGGGAGCACGAGTGGGATCAAAACTCACCCTAACTTGGTGGAGTTTTTCTACGGCGGCAACGGCGCGGAGGAGATGGCCGTTGACGACGATGGAGACCTGCGGCGTGGGCGCACAGGCGACGACGGCGACGATCCGGAGACCAAGGCGACGGCAGCAAGGGATGTGGGGGCGAAACGTTTGAAGGAGGAATCAACGCGCGCGGCCCTTGGAATATATACCCCTTTGCTGTCGGTGGGACCGAGTTGTAAAACTCGGTGGCACCGAGATGGATAACTGCTAGGCAGTTATGCACTTCGGTCACGCCGAAAATCACAACTCGGTTTCACCGAGATGAGAACCTAGATCAGTCTAAATGCTTTCGGTTCGACCGAGTTAGAGTGAGTTGGTCTGACCGAAATTAATTAGAAGGTTTTGGAGATTAGCCCTAGACGGATCGGTGGCTCCGAGTGCTCCTCACCCGGAGGGTCCGAAAATGACTTGTTCAAAGTTTGTGATGTAAGCATGAATAGAATTTGAGACAAGAAAGCATAGATAGCTAGGGGAGGTACTTAGGCATTCTTGTCCATCCATTTGGTCAGAAAAATCAAAACGACCAAAACAACAAATGGATGTCCTCGAATGGATAAAATCATGCATCCAACATGCTCACACAATAAGATAGCAAATGAAATATGTGTCAAACATGCACAACCAAAACTCTAGCAACTAACACACAATTTGTCGATGACTAGGTCATCTTTATATGAGTATTTTGACTTAGGAGCCAAATGAGAACATTTGATCATAGGTCATACTCATCGTTTAAGCACAAGTGGGGTTACCACTTTTACATAAAGCATTGATGTGTTCACATCATTTGAAGATGCTTTAGCTCAATTTTTTTTTTAGAGCAAAGCTCCCCCTAGATGTGAGAACCCCTTTTAAAGGGTCAAACTAACCTTGGGTTGTCGTAGAAGACTTCATGTAGATGTTGAAGATGTGGATGCTCAATGTTGATGGAGATCATCAAGAGTTGGGAGCTATCCTTTGGATTCGGGCACTTTCAATACCTACATGGGTTAGTCCCACAAGGAACAAACAAGGATATCCATGGACATAGATTGAAGTTCACAATAGATGATGTCTATGAAAGCAATGATTACCTTGTCCCTTGACTTACCAACAAGAGGGTTTGTGACTCCATGAACTAGTGCACGATATGGAAGTTGATTGCACAAGTTCTTTGCCAAAATGAATGTGAGTGAAGTATGTTGGCGGAGTCACCCTCAAGAACTTTCTAGTTCTTCTTCTTCGGGATCCACATCATCTTGATGGGAATCCTTGGGGTTGTAGTTGAGCTTGACGAAGTAGAACTTGACGTTTCCTTGGGAACCCACTTGACCATGGCTTGAGGTGCTTCAACGAATGCATCAATCTCCTCTTGAAGCTTGTCCTTGGCTTTTAGCTTGTGGTCTTGTGGTGGAAGGTCATCTTGAGCTTGTTCCACATTGGAAGAAGTAGGATCATACTTCTCCTTTTGAGAAACAAACTGTGGAGTAGGATATTGACCTTCTTCCCACTCAACACCTTCGGCGTTGAACTTTCGCTCAAAACCAATTCCTTGATTCTTCCGGTGCCTTCCTTGCTTGCGAACAATTTCCTCAAAGTTCTTGCTTCCGGCAAGGCTCTTGTAGACACCTTTCTCTATGATCCCTTTCAATAAACTATTCTCTTGCTCAAGTGTAACTTGGCTTGAAACATTGTTAGTGGAATCAAGAGAACTACTAGAGCAACAACATTGGATTTAGCATGGTTATTGTTACTGCTAGAGGAAGAATTTTTCTTATGCTTGTCATGCTTAGTCTTAATGGGTGGCAAGAAATTAGACAAGAGAAGTCGTTTGGCAAGATATGAAGAACTCTTCTTTCGAAGATCGTCATTGATTGCTTTTAGAAACTCATGTTCTTGCTCTAGAGTGAGCTTCTCGAAGCGTAGCTTCTCATGAGATCTTAGGAGCTCTCTATGATCTTCTTGAGTTGTTTCATGAGCTAACTTAAGAGTGTTTAGTTCTTTAGTTAGATGCTCAATCTCCTTCATAGCATTGTCATTCGACTCTTCTCGACTATAAAGACTACTAGCATGTTCATCGTTACTAGGCTCACTGGATTTATCATGCAAGAGCTCATCTTCACCAAGCAAGTCATCCTCATCACTATTGAAGTCAATGAATTCAGGGTGTGATACCTTGGGGCCTTTAGCCATGAAGCATCTTCCAATTCCCTCATTTGGTGAATCAAATAAGTCGTAGGAGTTGGAGTTGGAGGATACGAGAGCAAGACCGGCAACACCTTCATCTTGACTGTAGTCGGAGTCGGAGTGATAGCTTCCATCGGATTGATTGTCGGAGTCGGAGCCGGAGACCCATTCACCTACATGATCTTGATGTTTTCTTCTTGTGTAGCTCCTTGATGACTTGTCTTTCCTCTCCGAATCCTTGCTTCTCCGAGAGGGTCTTCGTTCATAACGATCATCTCTACTCCTTCTCTCTTTCCGAGGTGACTCATCTCTTGAACTTCTTCTTCTTGGAGATTCTTCTCTTCTCTTGTGGGGAGCCGTACACTCATTTGAGTAGTGTCCGGGTCTTCCACAATTGTAGCAGTTTCGATCACGACTAGAAGATCTCTTTTCATCATATGATCTAGACTTTGAGCTTCTCTCTTTGCCTCTATTCTTGTAGAATTTGTTGAAGTTCTTAACCATTAGGCTTATCTCTTCATTGGAAACTAACTTGTCACTTGAGGTTGTGGGAGCATCACTTGTAGCTTTGTAAGCACCACTTGACTTGTTGTGAAGTTCTTCCTTATCCTTAAGTGTCATCTCATGAGCAACAATTCTTCCAATGACTTCGGTTGGCTTGAGAGTCTTGTAGTTTGGCATCATTTGGATCAAAGTGCACACGGTGTCATACTTTCCATCCAAAGCTCTGAGAATCTTCTTGATGATGAATCGGTCGGTCATTTCTTCGCTTCCTAAGCCGGCAATCTCATTTGTGATGAGAGCAAGCCTAGAGTACATTTCAGCGACTCCTTCACCATCCTTCATCTTGAACTTGTCAAGTTGACCTTGAAGAATATCTAGCTTTGATTCCTTCACAGACTCGGTACCTTCGTGCATTTCAACCAAAGTATCCCAAATCTCTTTTGCATTTTCAAGACGGCTGATTTTGTTGAACTCCTCGGGACACAAGGCATTGAAGAGAATGTCACAAGCTTGAGCATTGTTTTGCAACATCCGCAATTCTTCCGTTGTAGCTTCGCGATCCAGAACTTTTCCTTCCTCGAAGAATTCACCTTGCATACCAACACAAATAATGCCCCATGCGGCTGGGTTATGACCAAGAATATGCATTTTCATTTTATGCTTCCAACTAGCAAAATTTGTACCATCAAAGTAAGGACCTCTACGAAAATTACCCTCACTAGACGCCATACTCTCCTAGGTTGTGAAACCAAGCTTATGGAGTCCAATGCAATGGAAACCAATACAATGGAGACCAAAGCTCTGATACCACTTGTAGGATCGAAAGTATGTCTAGAGGGGGGGTGATTAGACTACTTGTAAATATAAAAATTCTGCCTTTTGACAAAGAACAGTTTTTGGCAGATTCACAATTATGATCAAGTCAAGTATCACCCTACACATGCAATTCTAGAGTATAGGCAGCGGAAAGTAAATTGCACATGTAGTAAAGAGAGGTGGAGAAGAGCAAACGCAATTTTGGAGACGCGGTGATTTTTCCCGTGGTTCCGATAGGTGGTGCTATCGTACATCCACGTTGATGGAGACTTCAACCCACGGAGGGTAACGGCTGCGCGAGTCCACGGAGGGCTCCACCCACGAAGGGTCCACGAAGAAGCAACCTTGTCTATTCCATCATGGCCTACGCCCACGGAGGGCTAGACTTACTTGGGGTAGATCTTCACGAAGTAGGCGATCTCCTTGCCCTTACAAACTTCTTGGTTCAACTCCACATCTCGATGACGGAGGCTCCCAAGCGACACCTAACCAATCTAGGAGGCACCACCCTCCAAAAGGTAATAGATGTTGTAGATGATGATGAACTCCTTGCTCTTGTGCTTCAAATGATAATCTCCCCAACACTCAACTCTCCTCACTGATTTGGCTGTGGTGGAAGAAAGGATTGAGTGGAAAGCAACTTGGGAAGGTTAGAGATCAAGCTTCATATGGTGGGAGTGGAGCAACTTGATCTCAACACAAGGGTAGGTAGTTCTCTTCTCAGAAATGTAAGGTAGGAGTGGTAGTTCTTTCTGATGGCTCTCTCCACGAATGAAGAGGGGGTGGAGGGGTATAAATAGCCTCCACACAAAATCCAACCGTTACACACATTTGAGCAATCTCGGTGGGACCGAAGTGGACAACTCGGTGAGACCGAAAGTTCAAATAATGTGAACGTTGGGGTTTTCGGTGGGACCGAATATACAATCTCGGTTAGTCCGATTCGTGCAATGACAAGAGCATGCCAGTTTCGGTGGAACCGACTTCATCATCTCGGTGACACCGATTTGATGACAGAAGGTTACAGAAGCTTGGCAACTCATGTTTCGGTGAGACCGAGTTCAGAATCGGAAAATCCGAGTTTACTAGGGTTTGGCTTATGGCTGAGGTGGTTCATCTCGGTGTGACTGAGTTTGGAATACCGGTGGGACCGAGATTACTTATGAGTGTATATGGCAGTGAAAGTTGCTGATAGTTTAGGAGATGTATCACTAAGCACTTGAGCAACCAGATCATCATCATAACCTCATCCCCTTTTAATAGTATTGGCTTTTCCTATGGACTCAATGTGATCTTGGATCACTAAACCAAAAATGGAGTCTTGAGCTTTTGCCAATGCTTGCCTTAGCATTTTGAGGGGTCCACTTCTTCAGTCCTTGCCATACCCATATCACTGAACTTCTCTGAAATGATTCTCAAGAAACTATTAGTTCAATGATATATATGTTGTTATTAATTGCCAAAACCACCCGGGGATTAGTTGCACTTTTAGATGCCCTATCCACCTTGGTTGGAGAATTGACGGCACTTGCGACAGCACAAGTGGCCCCTGCCAACAAGGCGCAGCATGATGCGGAGATCCTTCAACTGAAGGGCCGGATTGAGCAGGCTAAACGGGATCTGGACGTAGAGAAAGCCATGATAGCTACAAGGCAAGCAGAGCTACACTCCCAAGCTTTCCGGCTCAGGGTGGATCAGACTTCTGCAACGGAGGTAATGTACAGAAGACAGCAAACTCGTCTACCGTCGGTTTACGAGGCGAGGAATCTCTTTGGCACACCAGGGGCGGGGACCAGTAACCGCCCAGAGGTAAACCGGGGAGGAGCCCCAGGGACTGGCACGTCGGTTCAGCCGCCGACCGCAGAGCAAAATCGTCAAGTTGTGCCCACGCCGCACATCCCTGCCCCTCCCGGCCATTATTCTAACCCGTTGGATAACATTGTCGCCGCCGCTTCACGACTGGCCGCTTTACCCATTGAGGGAACATCCCCCGTGGCGATGGAAGCGTGCCGGGCTAAGGAATTGCTAGACACGGCGCTGACACAGCAGCAGGTGTACTCTTATAGCAGGGAGAGGATTCATTCAACCCCCCGCCAAAGCCGGAGTTACACTAGGCACTGGGATGAACCGGCCATGTCTAGCAGCGAGCGGAGACGTCACCGCCACAGGTAGGATAATCCGGCAGGAGCAGAAGCGCACGCCCAAGAAGCGGTAAACCGGGCCAGACATACCGCCCGCGAGGACACTCGTCAAACGACGCCGGTTCACCGAACCACAGTAGAAACGGGAGTCACGGCGAGTTCCTTTGGAGTACAGTGTCTTGTCCCCGCTTTACGAAGCGTAAAATTACCCAAAGACTTCAAAGGTCCACGCAAGGTGCCTAACTATGCGGCAGACCTGGCTCCAGAGGCGTGGGTTGAGAGCTATGAGATGGCTATGGAGATGCTAGAGGTGGATGAAGTGGCATGCGCCAAATACTTCACCATGATGCTGGAAGGCACAGCCCGGACATGGTTAAAGAGCCTACCACCTAACTCCATCGGATCATGGGGAGAACTGCGTTGCCAGTTTATCAAAAAATTCAAAGACACGTGCAAGCAGCCAATGTCAGTGGTAGATTTAGCGGCATGTGTTCAAGGAGAGCAGGAACCTACGAGCGCCTGGGTGCGACGAGTATCAGAAATCCTGCATTCCTCCAATAGCATCAATCCTAGTATGGCGATAGTGACATTGGAAAACAATTGCTGGTTTGAGTCTCTGAAGCTGAAGCTGGGACGGCTCAAGCGGGATTGTAATGACATGGGGACACTCATGAGCGCTCTGGTGAAATATGGGGATTCTGATAACACTAAGTACCCAGAGGCAGATGGGGACAAGTCCGGGAAAGCAAACAAGGCCGGTAAACCGGCGCAAGCCAATCAGGTAGGAACAGGTTACAATGGTAAGCGAAAGGCAGAGGGCGGCTCTGATTTTGTGGCCAATACCAATGTTCAAGGAAACTTTCAGCGCCGTAAGGGTAGGCCACCTCCACGTAGCGAGGGAGTATCCATCAATCTAGATCAACAGTTAAATGAGCCTTGCCCTAAACACAGTACGGCGGAACACCCGTCTAAGCATTTATGGAAGGATTGCAAGATCATGATAGAGGCCATGAAGCAAGCCAGATATAACCACGGACCCCCTGGCGGCGGCTCGGGTTCAGGCTTTCAGGGTCCGGGTTACCAGAGTAATGGTTCCGGATCAGGATATCATGGCGGTAACAATAACTACAACCAAGGCAACCAGCAGCACGGTCAGGGTGGTTACAACAACCAAGGCAACAAGCAGCACGGTCAGGGTGGTTACAACAACCAAGGCAATTAGCACCGCCAGCAGCATCAGCAATCCGGATATCACAGTAATCCGAAGGAGCTAAGTAGTGGACAGTACCATGTTTTTACCACGAGTTTGTGCAAACGAGATCAAAAAATTCTGAAGCGGGCAGTACACGTAGTTGAACCGGCAACGCCACATTTTCTACGTTGGTCGGAACAACCTATTGTGTGGAGCAGAGAGGATCACCCGCCACGGGTTGATAATCCGGGCCAGTTGGCCCTAGTGGTGACACCACAAGTGGGTGGCTACAAATTCACAAAGGTACTCATGGATGGCGGCAGCAGTATCAACATCTTATATTATGAGACTTTCCGGTGTATGGGGTTGACTAGGAAGAAGTTGAGGCAATCCAACACGGTGTTCCATGGAGTGGTGCCAGGTAAATCGGCTTACCTAGTTGGAAAAATTGATCTAGAAGTCACCTTTGGGGATGAGCAGGATTCTAGGTGAGAGACAGTGACCTTTGAGGTTGTAAAGATCAGGAACCCATATCATGCTCTGTTTGGGAGACCGGTTTACGCCAAGTTCATGGCTAGACCGTGTTATGTTTATCTACAGCTCAAGATGCTGGGTCACAAGGGAACCATCACGGTTCATGGAAGTCGTAAGATCGCATTAGAGTGTGAGGAGGGAGACGCAGCCTATGCAGAGGCAGTGTGTGCTACGAAGGAGTTGAAATTCTATAAAGACAATGTTAATCCGGCAGATATGTCCCCATTGAAAAAGCCAACTACAGAGCATGATCCGGCGTTGAAGTTTAAATCGGCAGAGGAAACCAAGCAAGTTGACTTTGTACCAGGCGATTCATCCAAGTAGTTCACTATCAGCGCTAACCTAGACCCCAAATAGGAAAGCGCGCTCATCGAGTTCATCCGTGAGAATCGGGATATCTTTGCATGGAAACCTTCTGACAGCCAGGTATACCGAGGGAACTCGCTGAGCACAGTCTTAATATTGATCCGAAGTTTAAACCAGTTAAGCAGTACCTGCGCCGCTTTAATGAGGAGAGGCGCAAGGCTATAAGTGAGGAAGTGGCCAGGCTTTTGGCCGCAGGGTTCATAGTTGAAGTGTTCCACCCGGCGTGGTTGGCTAATCCGGTATTGGTGTTAAAGAAAAATGGAAAGTGGAGGATGTGTGTGGATTACACAGACCTAAACAAGGCTTGTCCAACTGATCCTTTTGCTCTCCCCCGCATTGATCAGATTATTGATGCTATGGCAGGATGTGAGCGGCTAAGTTTTTTGGATGCATATTCAGGGTATCATCAAATCAAGATGGCTGTTAAGGACCAGGAGAAAACAGCTTTCATAACTCCCTTTGGAGCATTCTGCTATGTATCTATGCCCTTTGGGCTCAAGAGTGCCCAAGCAACTTACCAGCGTTGCGTACAGAACTGCCTCAAAGGGCAGATTGGAAAAAATGTCCATGCCTATGTTGATGACATTGTGGTGAAGTCAAGGAAGGAGGAGACGCTGATAGAAGACCTAAAGGAAACCTTTGACAACCTCCGGGTTTATAAGATGATGCTTAATCTACAGAAGTGCGTTTTCGGTATTCCGGCAGGCAAGCTCCTTGGATTCTTAGTATCAAACAGAGGAATAGAGGCCAATCCGGAGAAGATCAAGCCGATCACATCCTTGACTAAACCGGCTTGTATCAATGATGTCCAGCGCATAGCAGGCCGGATTACAGCATTGAGCCGATTCATCAGCCGTTTGGGAGAGAAGGCAATTCCACTTTATCAGATGCTTAAAAAGACAGATCGGTTTATATGGAGCGATGCTGCAAACGCTGCGTTCGAGGATTTGAAGCGGCAATTAGCAGAATCGCCAGTTCTTGCTGCCCCTGTTGACAATGAGCCGCTGCTGTTATACGTGGCCGCTAATGCCCATGCAGTTAGCGTGGCGATTGTGGTGAAACGCAAGGAAGCAGGCAAGGAATATCCGGTTCAGCGCCCGGTTTACTATGTCAGTGAGGTTCTAATTGAGTCAAAGCAAAGGTACCCACACTGGCAGAAGCTGGTATATGGCGTGTTCATGGCAAACCGGAAGCTGAAGCACTATTTCCAGGGCCACCCAATTACTGTTGTCAGCTCAGCTCCATTGGGGGATATAATCCAGAACAGAGAAGCTACTGGCAGAGTAGCAAAGTGGGCCATTGAGCTTAGCCCACACGAATTGAAGTATGTACCACGTACTGCTATTAAATCCCAAGCATTGGTAGATTTTATCAATGATTGGACAGAATTGCAAGCACCAGCGGAGAAGCCGGATCATACATACTGTACTATCCACTTTGATGGTTTAAGGCAATTAGAAGGCTCGGGGGCTGGAGTAGTGTTAACTTCCCCGCGAGGTGACAAGTTTTGTTATGTCCTCCGATTAATGTTCCCTTGCACTAACAATGCTGCTGAGTATGAAGCTCTCCTTCACGGGCTACGGATGGCTAAGGAGATGAACTTGAGTCGGGTCAAGTGTTTTGGTGATTCAGATCTGGTGGCGCAACAAGTGTCTGGCAAGTGGGACTCTAAAGATCCGCTCATGGCAGCTTACAGGCGGGAAGTTGAAGCGGTTGCAGGATGTTTCAAAGGATATCAGGTGGATCACATAGACCGGTGGAAAAATGAAGCGGTCGATGCTCTAAGCCGGCTGGGCTCTCAGCGTAAACCGCTTCCACCAAATACTTTCTTGCATGAATTACACAGTCCATCAGTTCAGGTACCATCGGAGGAGGATTTGGCTGTTCCTGATCCGGAAGCACAGCTAGTCGCAGCGCTTCATGTTATTCCAGATTGGACACTCCCTTACTTGGCGTATCTGAGCCGAGGGGAGTTGCCGGATAATGAGGTTGAAGCTAGGCAGATAATCCGGCAATCCAAATCTATGACTATCGTCAACGGAGAACTTCATCACCGCAGCGTTTCTGGGGCATTTCAGTGCTGTGTATCGTCGGAAGAAGGCAGTGATATTCTTCGAGAGATACATGAAGGAGATTGTGGTCATCACGCCGGTTCAAAATCATTGGTAGCCAAGGCTTTTCGTCACGGGTTCTACTGGTTAACGGCCCATGCTGATGCGGAGGATTTAGTCCGGAGATGCGACGCTTGTCAGAAATTTTCACGGCGTGCTCTTGTTCCGGCGCAAGAGCTACGGATGATCCCAATTACTTGGCCATTTGCAACTTGGGGACTTGATATGGTTGGGCCTTTTAAACGATCCCAAGATCAGAAAACCCACCTGTTGGTGGCAGTGGACAAGTTTACAAAGTGGATTGAGGCAGACCCTGTCAGTAAGTGTGATGCGGCAACAGCGGTTAAATTCATCAAAAAGGTAATTTTCCGGTTTGGCTTTCCACACAGCATCATTACTGATAATGGCACCAATCTATCTAAAGGAGAGATGGAAGAATTTTGCCAAAGGGAACATATTCGCCTGGATGTATCTTCAGTAGCTCACCCTCAAGCCAATGGTCAAGCTGAAAGGGCCAACCAAGAGATCTTGCGAGGCATCAAGCCCCGGCTTATGACTCCCTTGCAAAGAACACTAGGGTGCTGGGTTGAGGAGTTACCTTCTGTCCTCTGGAGCATCAACACTACGCCTAATAGGTCTACAGGCTATACGCCCTTCTTCATGGTATATGGTGGTTCTCCCTAGTGATATCCGGCACGACTCACCACGGGTGGCGGCTTATGTTGAAGCGGCCAATGAGCAAGCAAGACAGGACAGCTTAGACCGGCTGGATGAGGAGCGTGACATAGCAGCGGCACGATCCGCAATTTATCAGCAAGACCTGCGCAGATATCACAGCCGCCGGGTTAAGACCAGGATGTTCCACGAGGGGGACCTGGTGCTCCGGCTCATCCAAGAACAGACAGATATGCACAAATTATCCTCACCTTGGGAAGGACCCTTTGTGGTCAGCAAGAACCTACACAACGGTTCATACTACCTGGTGGATGTTCGAGAACATAAAGACTCACGGACAGCAGAGGAAGAGATGAAGAGGCCGTGGAACATTGCTCTTCTGCGGCCTTACTACACTTGAGCCATGGGCTCCGCTTCATGTATCCTGTATATATTATGATTAATAAATAAACCGGCACCCCGGTAAACCGGGGATCAGCCATCTTCTTCAAATATAAGTGTCTTATGGGAGTTCACTCAGGTGATATCCATCTAAAGTTTATTTCTCTTGATATATATTATTTTCATCAAGAAAACAAGATGCTTTGATCAATCTATTTTGGTATGCAGGATAATTCTATAAGGGACCAAACAGGGTTTGCCATACAAGCGCAACTCTCAGATCGGTACCCTGCCTCTACGGTCGCTAGGGGGCTTCCTGTTCAAACATAGGTCATATTCGAACCAAAGAGAACATAACCAAGCTCACTAGGGGGCTTCTTGATCATATTCGAATCATAGCTTAACCCCTTTTTGGGTCCGCCTTGGATCGTATTCAAATCCACTGATCGGCGCAATATCAAAGCCACTAGGGGCTACATGATCGTAATTAAATCCTAGCTTAACCCCTTTAGGCCAATATATATGATCGTATTCGAATCCTAGCTTAAACCCCGTTTGGGTCCGCCTTGGATCGTATTCGAATCCACTGATCGGCAAAATCTCAAGGCCACTGGGGGCTACATGATTGTATTCGAATCCTAGCTTAACCCCTTTGGTCTGGTTTACTGATCATATTCGAATCAGAAGCCTCAAATATGGAGCCTGGCAGCTCGTGAAAAACCAAGAGCTTAAGGACCGCTCTTAAAATAATGCCTAGAGCTTAAAGGCCGCTCACAAAAAGCCTGGAGCCTGGCAGCTCGCAAAAAGCCTCGACTACATGGTCTTATTTGCCAAAAATGCTTTGTTTTTTGTGATTTTACAAGTTTTTGTGGTTAAGCAAGTTTTTTGATCCGGAATTGGGCAACTTCAAAGTTGACCACATATCTACAAAGTTAAAAGTCTGGGTCATGAATACCAGCATAAGTTAAAAGTCTGGGTCATGAATACCAGCATAAGTTCGAAGTCTGGGTCATAAACACCAGCATGATTTAAACCGGCGTTTATCATAACCCGGAACAGTCATTAGGCAAACGCCAAGAGAGCCAAGAGCCTCATCAGAATCTACACATTCAATTATGCCTACCGGATTAAGGACGTCAGGCACACTTAATCAAAGTTATGAGGTATTTTTGGGTATAAAAAAGATACTCGTTCAATATATGTCTATGGGAGCAATATAATAGGTCCGGTGGTAAACCGCGAGGACATCTTTTTAGCATTGTTTATGCAAATGCAGATAACATAGATGGATCAACCATAGCAAATAAGGGATTAAATTGGCAGACGCCAAGTCAAGCTGTGACATCCACATTGGGACAAAGACAATGCTTCGAACTATCCTGTTACAAGGCACTCGTAGGCCCGAACGGATTTTTTTTTTTGCAAAAGTCTTCAGCAGCTATGAATTAAACCGGACGGTTTACGATTCCTCTTCATGCTGTGAAGGCTGAGGATCGACGTGTTCCGGATCTTCTTCATCTTCAGGTAGTGGCTGGAAATCAGGAACGCGCCAATCAATCTTGGAGAGTGCGCGAAAGTACATTTCCTCATTAATCAGATTGGACGGATCAACATCTGGAGCGAAAGTATGCCCACGTACTGGCGGGATCAGATTCTCGGTGTCATAAACCGGCCGCTCCACCCGTTCATTTTCTAAGTCATGGGCCGGATGATACCTGGTCAGATCCGCTTCATCGGCAAGTTTGCTGGCGAGTGGGCGCATCTCTTTGGTTAAGGCACGGAGGTCTTTGGCAGAGAAGGTGGATCCATCCTCTTTATTACTGGGATATCCGTTCATAGCCTCCTCCGAATCAAAGTCCGGAACCCATGCCTTGGCCCGGGTCAGTGCTATAAGAGAGCCAGCCCGTGCAGCAGATTTCTTCACTTCCACCAGGTGCACAGGCAGGACAGATAGCTTCTCCAAAGTACCTTGGATAGTAGTTGGGGCCGGTTTCTGATGGGACATTGCACTTATAACCCTTTGAGCCCCGGAATACAGCTGCTCCACCAGGGTATAAGAGGCCTTGAGCTTCTTCTGGACATCATCTCCTAGATGAGTTAAGCGTCACCCTAAATATGTTTGTCAAAGTTAAACCGGAGCAGAACAAGGATTGCAAAGATGAAAAGCATATACAGTTGAGCGCTCACCAAAGATAGCAGAAGTCATAAGTTCTATTTGCTGTCTTAAACCGGTCAACTCCTGCGTAACCGGATTAAGGGCACCTTCAGCATCCTTTGCTCTTTTCTCAAGAGCATTCCTCTGCACCTCCCAGGTGGATCGCTCCGCTTCAAAGTCCTTTTTCAATTTTTCCATGATGGTTAGGTTCAGCACAAGCTCCTCCTTGGCTTTGGCAGAAACAGTTTCAGTAACAGCCAATCTATCCCGGAGTTCAATTACCTCTGCAGCCCTCCGGGTCAAGTCAGCCTACAAGGAAATCAAATGGATTAGAAAGACAAGTCAATCAAGTCTCAAGCATATAAACAAGTTATCCACTTGACACTTGGGGGCTAATGTAAGTTCATTGTCGGATACACTAGAAGTCCCGGTTCATCTACAACGAAGCTAAACCGGCACTTGGGGGCTACTATGGCCCAAACATAGGATTGCAAGAACACAAAACAGAGACAAGTAAAAGGAAAGGAAGTTACCTCGTATTTATCCTTCATCATGTTAACCAACCCGGATTCGTAATCGCGGCTGGCAAAGAGCCGGTTCAAATACCCGGAATGAAGTTCCTGGGCACTCAACTGGGCATAGCTGGATAAGTCCGTGCTCCACTTGCCTATTTCTTGTTGAAGTTTTTCCTCTTTGGCAGTGTGCTTGGCCAAGATGACAGGCTCAGCAGGAGCGGTAAAACCTAACCCGGTTATCTCAACGTCCGGGGAGGAAGCGGCAGTTGGTTGAAGAGGGGCAGCAGTAGGCGCCGGGCTAACAGGAGCCGGACTAGCCCGAGGAGGGCTAACCAGGACAGGGCTCGCCGGTTCAACTACATTCTCCATATTAACATCCTCCGGAGCAGCAATGTCGCCACGATCCATGGGAATAGGGTCATCAAACTGAGCTGCAGGATTATCTTATGGAGGGATAACTTCTTCTGGATCAGCGGCCGGTTCAACAGTAGCAGTTTCGGCAGCCGCTTTGGTTGCTTTCGCCTTCTTGCTAGGCTTTGGCTTGCTGGAAAAAATCAAAGGAACGATGAGAATCATAAAGGTACAAATGTAAAGATAAACCGGATGTTGAAAGGGACTTACCCAGGCACGGTCTTCAGCAGGGACCTGTGTAGCAGTCGACTCGCCGGAAGAGGACAAAGGAGCCTCCTGATAGTTAGGATCAGACGGTTTAAGCGGTTTACGTATGAGCCCGGCTTTTGGATGAAGAAGAGTTGGAGAAAGTAAAACCTCGGAGCGGCGCCTGCGAGCCGGAGTAAGAGGTATTCCAGATGATTCCACCATGTGGCCACTATGGCGCGTGGTCCGGCGTGCTTCATGCTGCTGCTTCTTCAAAAGAAATTTGGGGTCCAATTGAGCATAAGGATGAGAAAAAGGGTATTTCCGGGACACCCGGCGGATTTTGGGGGGCAGCGGTTCTGAGTCTGAAGAGAGAGAAATTACCTCAACTTCCGCAGCTTTAC
The DNA here is from genome assembly GCA_902687465.1 of Secale cereale. Taxonomy (NCBI): domain Eukaryota; kingdom Viridiplantae; phylum Streptophyta; class Magnoliopsida; order Poales; family Poaceae; genus Secale; species Secale cereale. The sequence goes on from LR738709.1 coordinate 649,387,851, forward strand.
TTCCTTCAGCCAGATCCTGCGGAAGGGCACTGTTAACATAAATTTGGATAAAGGGAGATTAAAACATATCAGGTTTAACTCGTACCTCGGAATCCGGATCATCTTCCTGAGGATGTGAACCGGAAGCAGCAACAGCCTTCTTCTTCTTGATAGCATACGTCTTCCGGCGTGGTTGTTTGGCCAATTTATCTTGAGGTTTCCTCTTCCAGAAGGGGTCGTTGGCCTGTGCAAAAGATAAGAAATAAATGGAAGACAATTGATATGGCCGGATCAGAACAAACAGAAAAGATCAGAAAGAACTTACTGCTGGCGGTTTATTGTTTTCGCAGAACGGAGCTAAACCGGTCCGGCTGCACTCTTCCAGAGAGATGTTGAGCATTTTCTTTGCGGATTCAGCGACTTCTTTCTCAGGAAGTATTACGTCAATGTGGCGCTGAGGATCATCCGGTTTACCAGTATACTTGCACATCAGGCCTGAGCGCCGGCTCAGTGGAAGAATGCTCCAGGCAAGCCAACAGCGAACAAAGTCTACTCCGGTTAAGCCGTTGGCTACAAAGGCCCTAAGCTTAGAGAGTTGAGGGGCAAACCGGGCACGGTCCGGGGCGCTGAGGCGCTGCGGCAGGGGATGATCCTTAGGTAGACGGTATGCGCGGTAACCCGGCAATGGGGTTTCTCCCTCAGGCGAAGTATCTATACAATAGAACCACGTTTGGCTCCATTCCTTGGGGTGCGTGTGAAGGACAGCGTGAGGGAAGCTCACATCCTTTCTCTTTTGAATGCTGACGCTGCCCAATTCTTGATGCGGCCCATCAGAAAACTTTGTCCGCCGGTTTAAATGGAAAAAGTCTCTGAACAGATCCACTGAAGGTTCTTCTTGAAGATATGCTTCTGAGAAGACTTGAAAATTGCAGATATTTGATATAGAGTTCGGACCTACGTCTTCAGGATGGAGCTGAAAAGCAGCTAATACATCCCAGAACAATTTTGAGCCGGGAGGGCTAAAACCCCGGGTCAGGTGATCAAAGAAAACAATGACCTCTCCTTCCTTAGGAGTAGGTGGACACTCATCTCCTGGGGCCCGCCAGTTCAGAACCTCCTTAGGGCCCAGAATACCAATTGAAGCGGCATTCGTTAAATCATCCTCAGTAATGCGGGAAGGAGCCTAGTTGCAAGCAACGAACTGCTTGGCAGTCATCTAGAATAAGGAAACGCTGAAAAATACAATGCACAAACCGGTTTGCCAATTGCTAAAGTATAAGCCGAAGCATTGTGTAAAGTTATGAACTCAATCGACGGTTTAGACAAGGGACTAATGGCATTGGCAATCCGGAAACAGATGCGAGGTGAACAGTTACCGGTCTATCATAATAGAGAAAGAGGAAGCTAAACCGTCAATTACATATAGGGGCTTACTTTTAACCCGTCAAAGAAAGCGTATGATTGATTAAACCGGAGAAGACAGGCTACAGATCTATAGTGTGAAGAAACAGTTTCCACAGAAGGCTGAAGTAAAAATGGATCTAAGGCATAAGGAAAAGATGAAATAAATGCAAGTCATAGACAGGAAGAACTGCGGAGGTTTTCTACAGATCAAATCTAAGCTGGTAAACTAGAGGAACTAAAGACGTGAGCCCAGAGCAGGAGTGCATTCAGGACGAATCTAAATAAGGTTCGAATCTACAGCAAGGTTAAACCTATAAGGATGAACAACAAAGCTTCCAGGTTTTCATGGCGGAGCTACGGACGAAACCCTAGATCGAGATCTGCAGGGAAAAGGAAAGAGTACCTGATGAAGCAGACGACGACGGTGAGGCGCTCTGGACACGATTCAGGGTGATGCAGCGGCCTGGCTCGAGGACAGCGACGGGCTCGAAGAGCGGCGGCGGAGCTTCGAGCGACGGAGGAAGACGAAGGCAGAAGGGGGAAAAGAAGACATGCCCCAGCGGTATTTATAAGCCGAAAGGGTGAAAATGGTAAGTGCGGGAATCGAGGAGGCCAGAGATTGCATAAAGATTGCACTGTCGCCTCGATTTTAGGTGTAGCATTTAATAAAGGTAACAGACAGAGGCAAGCATTCAAGTGCAGAGATGACGTCACGATGGATTAAAGTGATTCCAGGAAATGACGTCATGGCCGGTTTACGAAGCAGATAAATTGCAGGGAAGAAATTTATATAAGACCTAGAAGACTGACATGAACAAGTTCAAATCAATCTGGGGCCTAATGTCAGGGATATTACTAGCAGGTATAAACCGGCTAGGAAGATCCGGATTACACTGACATACTTGTATTATCACAAGCCCGGTAGAATATGTACAAAGGTTACAGCCCGTAGAAGTTAGGGCCCATGAGTAAAGCCCACGATTTGTAAACCGTCATATCATGTAACTTGGGATGTAAGACATGAAGAGTAGAGACCGAGGCGGACACGTTTATGAGCCGGCCTCGGGACTCTGTAAACCGGGCCGGGCGTTGCCTCCTATATAAAGGAACGACCAGGCGACGGTTCAAGGATAAGCAACAACAACTCGAGACACAGGCAAGCGATCCGCTCCCTGTTGATCGATGCACAAGCAATACCACACCAAACTAGACGTAGGCTTTTACCTTCATCGAAGGGGCCGAACTAGTATAAACCTTCTGTGTCCTTTGTGTGCTTTTAACCCCTTCAAGCTAACCCACGCGATGGCCTCACACCTAAGTCCTCTAAACCGGACATCTGCCGTGCTAATTCCACGACAGACTCGATTACAAAGGGTAAAGATCATAAGGCAAAAGCTCACAACTAGATCATGCTAACTTTATACTACTAGATCAAGATACTACCAAAAGGATCGAACTAAGAAAAATGGTAAAGATAGGAGTGATGGTGATACGATATCGGGGTCACTCCCCCAAGCTTGGCAGTTGCCAAGGGGAGTGCCCATACCCATATGATTATGTTTCCTTCTTCGGGGGTGGTGATGATGGGGTCTTCCTTAGCTTGCGCTTAAGGACAGAATTTTGCTCCTTTAGATCATTGATCTCTTGCTCAAGATTTAATATCCTCTTGCATAGTGCCTGCTTGTTTTCCCGCAAGAGGTTAAAAGGAATAAATTCGATCTTAGGTTTCTTTACTCTGTCTGGGAGGCTTGACTTTTTAAACTCCACGTGCATGTCTCCAAGTTGAGGTAGTGGGACTTCGTCTTCATCCGAGCTGGTCCAATCCTTCCCCTTGGGATCATGGTCCTCTTCTTCCTCCGTAGTCCAACCATAATGCTCCAAGTCCCCATAGACCTTAGGGTCAGCCAGGGAATTAGCCACATAGCTTTCTCCCTCTGAATCATGGGACGACATGTTGCTTTTATCTGCGACAGAAACAGCTCGAAACGAAACAGAGGATTTTTGCGTGATATAGAGGTCAAAACCTTTGGGAGTATATATAATGAATTTTTACCGACCAAAAGGAGTAACCCACAAGAAAACGGAGTCCGGGAGGCACACGAGCTGCCCACGAGGCAGGGGGCGTGCCCTGGGCAGGGGGGCGCGCCCTCCACCCTCGTGGACGGCTCGTGTCTCTTCCAGACTGCTACTTATTTTTCTATTTTTTTAAATACTCCAAAACGGAGAAAATTTGCCTTTAGAACTGTTTTGGAGTCGGTTTACTTACCGTACCACATACCTCTTCCTTTTCGGAGTCTGGATCGTTCTGGAAAGTGTCCCTTATGTATTCCTCCGGGGTTACGATTTCAATAACATTGGTTTCAACATTTATAGGATTACCTGAGATATAATGTTTGATTCTTTGACCATTCACCACCTCCGGATTTGTGCCTTCGAAGTTGTTGATTTTTATGGCACCGGAACGATAGACCTCCTCGATAACGTAAGGTCCTTCCCACTTGGAGAGAAGTTTTCCTGCAAAAAATCGTAAACGAGAGTTGAATAGCAAGACATAATCACCTACATTAAACTCACGCTTTTGTATCCTTTTGTCATGCCATCTTTTAACTTTTTCTTTAAACAGCTTGGCATTCTCATAAGCCTGGGTTCTCCATTCATCAAGGCAGCTAATGTCAAATAATCTCTTTTCACCGGCAAGTTTGAAATCATAATTGAGCTCTTTAATAGCCCAATATGCCTTATGTTCTAGCTGAGGAGGTAAGTGACAAGCTTTTCCATAAACCATCTTATATGGAGACATACCCATAGGATTTTTGTATGCAGTTCTATAGGCCCATAATGCATCATCAAGTTTCTTGGACCAATTCTTTCTAGACCTATTAATTGTCTTTTGCAAAATTAATTTCAACTCTCTATTACTTAGTTCTACTTGACCACTAGTCTGTGGGTGATAAGGGGATGCAATTCTATTGTTGACATCATACTTTGCAAGCATCTTACGGGAAGCACCATGAATAAAGTGTGAACCACCATCAGTCATTAGGTATCTAGGGACTCCAAACCTCAGGAAAATAACTTCTTTAAGCATCTTAATAGAGGTGTTATGATCAGCACTACTAGTTGGAATAGCTTCTACCCACTTAGTAATGTAATCAATAGCAACTAAAATATGTGTGTACCCATTAGAGGCAGGAAACGGTCCCATATAATCAAAGCCCCAAACATCAAATGGTTCAATAACAAGTGAATAATTCATAGGCATTTCTTGACGTCTACTGATATTACCAATTCTTTGACATTCGTCACAAGATAGGACAAACTTACGGGCATCCTTGAAGAGAGTAGGCCAATAAAAACCGGATTGCAATACCTTGTGTGTAGTTCTATCTCCTGCATGGTGTCCTCCATAAGCTTCGGAGTGGCACTTGCGTAGGATATGTTCCTGTTCATGCTCAGGTACACAACGTCTAATAATACCATCTACTCCTTCTTTATAAAGATGTGGGTCATCCCAGAAGTAGTGTCTCAAATCATAGAAGAACTTTTTATTTTGCTGATATGTGAAGCTAGGAGGTATAAACTTAGCAACAATATAATTAGCATAATCAGCATACCATGGAGCAGTACGAGAAGTATTTATGATAGCTAATTGTTCATCAGGAAAGCTATCATCAATAGGTTGTGGGTCATCAAGTACATTTTCTAACTTAGACAAGTTGTCTGCAACGGGGTTCTCAGCTCCCTTTCTATCAACAATATGCAAATCAAATTCTTGCAGCAAGAGAACCCATCTAATAAGTCTAGGTTTAGCATCTTTCTTTTCCATAAGGTATTTGATAGCAGCGTGATCAGTGTGAATAGTTACTTTAGAATCAACAATATAGGGTCTAAACTTATCACAAGCAAATACAACTGCTAAAAATTCTTTCTCAGTAGTAGCATAATTTCTCTAGGCACTATCTAGAGTTTTACTAGCATATTGGATAACATTTAATTTCTTATCAACTCTTTGCCCTAGAACAGCTCCTACAGCATAATCACTAGCATCGCACATAATCTCAAAAGGTAAATTCCAGTCAGGAGGCTAGACAATAGGTGTAGAGATCAATGCTTTCTTAAGAATTTTAAATGCTTCTAGATAATCATCATCAAAGACAAAAGGAATATCTTTTTGTAAGAGATTAGTCAGAGGCCTGGAGATTTTGGATAAGTCCCTTATGAACCTGCTATAAAACCCGGCATGACCAAGGAAACTTCGTATACCTTTGATATCCTTAGGGCATGGCATCTTTTCAATAGCATCAAATTTAGCTTTGTCAACTTCAATACCTCTTTCAGAAATTTTATTTCCCAAGACAATGCCTTCATTAACCATAAAGTGGCACTTCTCCCAATTCAAGACAAGATTAGTGTCTTCACATCTCTGCAAAACTCGATCAATGTTGCTTAAGCAATCATCAAAAGAAGTTCCGTAAACGGAGAAATCATCCATGAAAACCTCAACAATCTTTTCACAAAAATCAGATAATATAGCCATCATGCATCTTTGAAAGGTAGCAGGTGCATTACATAAACCAAAAGGCATACGTCCATAAGTAAAGGTACCGAAAGGACAAGTAAAAGTGGTATTTTTCTTGATCCCCTTTTGACACGGGTATTTGAGAGAAACCAGAATAACCATCTAGAAAGGATAAATGAGTATGTTTGGATAACCTTTCTAGCATTTGGTCAATAAAAGGCAAGGGGTAATGATCTTTCTTAGTAGCTTTATTTAACTTACGGAACTCAATTACCATCCTATAACCTGTAACTATTCTTTGCGGGATCAATTCATCTTTATCATTAGGAACGACAGTCATACCTCCCTTCTTAGGTACACAATGGACAGGACTTACCCACTCGCTATCAGCAACTGGATAGATAATACCTACCTCTAAAAGCTTTAGTATTTCCTTCCTTACCACTTCTTTCATCTTAGGATTTAACCGTCGCTGATGATCAATAACCAGTTTAGCATTTTCTTCCAAATTTATCTTGTGTTGGCATATAGTGGGACTAATGCCCTTGAGATCATCCAGAGTATATCCAATAGCAGCACGATGCTTCTTTAGAGTTTTCAATAATTTTTCCTCTTCCTGCTCTGAAAGGTTAGCACTAATAATAACAGGATATATCTTCTTTTCATCAAGATAAACATACTTAAGATTATCAGGTAAAGGTTTAAGTTCAAACACGGGATCACCCTTGGGTGGAGGAGGATCCCCAAGGATTTCAACAGGCAAGTTGTTTTTCAATACGGGTCCCTGTTTAAAGAATATTTCATCTATTTCCCTTCTCTCATTCATATGCATATCATTTTCATGGTCTAGCAAGTATTGTTCTAAAGGATCATTAGGTGGCACGGCAATAGAAGCAAGACCAATAATTTCATCCTTACTGGGTGGTTCCTTTTCAAGGGGTTGTCTACGAAATTTAGCAAAGTTAAAATCATGAGACATATCCCCTAACCCCACAGTAACAATATCTTTCACGCAATCTATCTTGGCATTAACAGTATTCAAGAAGGGTCTACCAAATATAATGGGACAAAATTCATCTTGTGGGGAACTAAGAATAAGAAAATCAGCAGGGTATTTAACCTTCCCACACAAGACTTCAACATCTGTAACAATCCCAACTGGTGAAATAGTGTCTCTATTAGCTAGCTTAATAGTAACATCAATCCCTTCTAACTCAACAGGTGCAATCTCATGCATAATTTCTCGATATAAATCAAGAGGGATAATACTAAAACTAGCACCTATGTCACATAAACCATGATAGCAATGATCTCCTATCTTAACAGAGATAACATGAAAGCCTACAATAGGTCTATGTCTATTCCTAGCATTGGGTTTGGCTATTCTAGCAGACTCTTCTTGGAGGTAAATAACATGTCCATCTAAATCTTCTACCAAGAGATCTTTAACCATAGCAACACTAGGTTCAACTTTAATCTGCTCAGAGGGCGTAGGTGTTCTAGTATTACCCTTACAAACTACAGTTGAAGCTTGAGCATGATCCTTTATCCTAACAGGGAAAGGTGGTTTCTCAATATAAGCAGTAGGAATAACAGGATCAACATTATAAGTGATAATCTTTTCTTCAACTTTAACAGGTTCAACTACTTTTACTTCAATAGGGGGATGATATTTAAACCACTTCTCCTTGGGGAGATCAACAAGAGTAGCAAAAGATTCACAGAAATAAGCTACTATCTCAGAGTCAAGTCCATATTTAGTGCTAAACTCACGAAAAACATCGGTATCCATAAAAGCTTTGACACAATCAAACTTAGGGGTCATACCTGACTCCTTACCTTCGTCGATGTCCCAATCTTTGGAGTTGCGCTTAATTCTTTCCAATAAATCCCATTTGAATTCAACAGTCTTCATCATAAAAGAGCTAGAATAAGAATTATAGAGCATGGTGCGATTATTGAGAGAAAGCCGAGCATAAAAATTTTGAATGATCATTTTTTTTTAGAGCTCATGATTGGGGCATGAATATAACATTGACTTAAGCCTCCCCCAAGCTTGAGCGATGCTTTCTCCTTCGCGAGGCCAGAAATTATAAATATAATTATGATCACAATGACCCTGGTGCATAGGCTAGAACTTCTGATGAAATTCCAACTTCAGGCGATTATAGTTCCATGATCCCATATCATCACATAGCCTAAACCATGTCAATGCATCTCCCTTCAAAGATAAAGGGAAGACATTCTTATTGATAACAACCTCGGGCGTACCTGCAAGCTTAAACAATCCTCAAACTTCATCCACATAGATTAGATGTAAATCGGGATGCAAAGTTCCATCCCCTGTAAAAGGATTTTCGAGCAGTTTCTCTGTCATACCCGAAGGAATCTCAAAGCAAACATTTTCAGTATGTGCAGTAGGTTGAGGAGCAACTCTTTGCTCTTCTGTTTGGGGTGAAGATACCCCGAACAAGCCCCTCAAAGGATTTTGAGCCATAGTAACAAGTGACAATAAATTTCAGCACACTATATAAATTTTTCCTTACCAAAGGCGCTTCACTCCCCGGCAACGGTGCCAGAAAAGAGTCTTGATGACCCACAAGTGTAGGGGATCTATCGTAGACCTTTCGATAAGTAAGAGTGTCAAACAACAAAGCGGCTGGATAGCTAGTCTATACTACTTTCCCTCCCTCCTTTCCTCATTGAACCACGTCCTAGATTCATGCTCCACCCCACCGCACCCTTCTTTCCTCTTTGAACCAAGACCTAGATTCGACTATAGAATTGAAAAAGATCAGCATGCAGCTAGACCAATGACGGTCTCAAAGAAACTTATACCTTAGGGTCGTCGGGATGTGACAAGGCGTGCGGTGGGAGGTCGGATCTGCCCACACTACCTATGGCAGCGAGGAAGAAGGGGTCGGTGGCCCTCTCGCACAGGCGCTGGGTGAAAGAGAAAAGTGCAGCCGACAGTGGATTGCCTCCCTCGCCGAAGGCGATAGAGTGAACGCTGCACCCCCTCCCCTTCCCGGTGCGACGGAATCCGGACGCCTCCTTCGTCAGCTATGAGGGGGGTGAGAGAGACAGAGGCCACAACGCAGTCTTGTTTAGATCTGGTGAAGAGGGTGAGAGACAGTAAATATAGCAAACCCTAGCAAAGGAACGCTGAGCCTCCAGCGTGTGTATATATATGTAGTGCGGCGAGAGTGTGGAGAGTGCAAACCCTAGCGAACAAGCGATGAGGCTCCCGCTTATATATATACTGTAGTACATACTGAGCTCCGGTGCCTTAACTGCACCTGCTTTTGGTTGTATGACAGGTGGGCCACCACATTTTGGGCCCACCTGTCATAAACCCAAAGGCAGGTGCACTAAAGTCAATGAAGTTGCGTCCATATAGTTCTCATGTATACGACTAATATATAGTGGAGTGGTGATGACCCACAAGTGTAGGGGATCTATCGTAGTCCTTTCGATAAGTAAGAGTGTTGAACCCAACGAGGAGCAGAAGGAAATGATAGGCAGTTTTCAGTAAGGTATTTTCTGCAAGCACTGAAATTATAGGTAACAGATAGTTTTGTGATAAGATAATTGGTAGCAAGTAACAAAAGGTAAAAGAAAATAAGGTGCAGCAATGTGGCCCAATCCTTTTTGTAGCAAAGGACAAGCCTGGACAAACTCTTATATAATGTAAAGCGCTCCCGAGGACACATGGGAATTATCGTCAAGCTAGTTTTCATCACGATCATCTGATTCGCGTTCGGTACTTTGATAATTTGGTATGTGGGTGGACCGGTGCTTGGGTGCTGTCCTTACTTGGACAAGCCTCCCACTTATGATTAACCTCTAATGCAAGCATCCGCAACTACAAAAGAAGTATTAAGGTAAACCTAACCATAGCATGAAACATATGGATCCAAATCAGCCCCTTACGAAGCAACACATAAACTAGGGTTTAAGATTCTGTCACTCTAGCAACCCATCATCTACTTATTACTTCCCAATGCCTTCCTCTAGGCCCAAATAATGGTGAAGTGTCATGTAGTCGACGTTCACATGAAACCACTAGAGGAGAGACAACATACATCTCATCAAAATATCGAACGAAGACCAAATTCACATGACTACTAATAGCAAGACTTCTCACATGTCCTCAGGAACAAAAGTAACTACTCACAAGGCATAATATTGTTCATGATCAGAGGGGTATTAATATGCATAATGGACCTGAACATATGATCTTCCACAAAATAAACCAACTAGCATCAACTACAAGGAGTAATCAACACTACTAGCAACCCATAGGTACCAATCTGAGGTTTGGGTACAAGGATTGGATACAAGAGATGAACTAGGGTTTGAGAGGAGATGGTGCTGGTGAAGATGTTGATGAAGATATCCCTCCCCAAGATGGGAGAGTTGTTGGTGATGACGGCGGTGACGATTTCCCCCTCCGGGAGGGAAGTATCCCCGGCAGAACAGCTCTGCCGGAGTCCTAGATTGGTTTCCGCCTCGATTCCGCCTCGAGACGGCGGTGTCTGGTCCCGAAAGCCTCCTTATGATTTTTTTTCCAGGTCAAAACACCTCATATAGGAGAAGATGGGCATTGGGGGCCCACGAGACAGGGGACACGCCCTAGTGGGGGGCGCCCCCCACCCTCGTGGACAGCCGGTGGCCCCCCTCGTGAACTTCTTTCGCCAGATATTTTTATATTTTCTAAAACGGAGTTCTATTGAGTTTCGGGGCTTTTCTAGTTGTGCAGAATAGGTTTCCAGAATTTGCTCCTTTTCCAGCCCAGAATTCCTGTTGCCGGCATTCTCCCTCTTCATGCAAACCTTGTAAAATAAGAGAGAAAAGGCATAAGTATTGTGACATAATGTGTAATAACAGCCCATAATGCAATGAATATCAACATATAAGCATGATGCAAAATGGATGTATCAAGTGGTTTTCTTATTCTCTCCATAACAATCGTTTTAAATTGTGTAAGTACGAAGCAAAACTATTTATTTAACGTACCAGTGAAGAAAACTACTACTCCCTCTGTTCCTAAATATTTGTCTTTCTAAAGATTTCAACAAATGACTACATACGGAGCAAAATGAGTGAATATACACTTTAAAAAATGTCTATATACATCTGTATGTGGTAGTCCATTGCAAACCACTTGAAAGACAAATATTTAGGAAGGGAGGGAGTACTTCCGATGAACTAACGATCCACGCGCCCTGGTCGCACTTCCTGTCCTTCACGTGTGGTACACTACCCTCCCTTAAGTGAACAACCACACATGCGCCAAATTATCAGAAACGTGTGAGAGTGTGTACAAATAAAGAATTTTAATTTCAATTATCGGAAAGGTTTGAGAGTATGTACAATTTTCCCTCTCTAATAATTATTGTTTGTTGTGTTCGTCCTAAACTTGGTCAAACTTTACAAAGTTTGACTTCAGTCAAATCTAATATGCGGAGTAAATAAAAATGGAGGGCTCCTACGTCCATCCGGGTTTTTAGTCCACACCATTTTTTTAATCAAAGTTAATAGCTGGACAAATAAAATTACAGGGGAGCTAGAGACAAAGTTGTGGGAAGGCTTAGAAATCAATACAAAACTTATGCTCTTAGTACCAACGTCGATCCTTCTTCGAGGAAACATTTGGTTCATAGCCAATTATGTGATAAAATTGCACCAACATGAAAGACGACTGCGTCTCCAATGCAACCAGGGTGAACTGACGAACGATATCATCTTTGTGGGTAACAAGCAAAGAGCACTGATGGAAGACAACTTGTTTTTCATTGAAATCGATCAGCTTCACCAGCCGACGCAACCATGAGCATCGATAGGTCATCGTGGTGATGCATCATCCATTTGGCATCAAGTTTGGGTGAGGCACCTATGAAGTTCGACAAATCTTCACTGTGGTCTGTTTCTTCTCAGTAGTCAAGCTCGAGGAAGGAAGAACCACGTGGCAGAGGACAGTGAGGCGGAACAACAATGGCCATCCAATTTTGTGTAGTTCCACTAAAATTGAGGAAGACATGCCCGGGTATGGAGATACGCATCGCTGTTTCCAAAAATATAAAAAAGGGATATAGTGTTGTTACTTTGTTTTACAAGATTAACAACGACATCTCAATTGTCAATAAGAATTATGAAAAGTACACCAACAAATAGAAGCATCATGATTATCTTGATGGGAACTAAACCAGGATACCCAAGAAAAAAAAGCATTTCTTCATTTAACCAGTGATAGTATTAGATTAGCAGCAGCAATAGGAGCATATGGACAATGACCGCACAACCACCATGTACTTTTTGTTGAAACAACATGTATACCTCCATCGAGGCATAAATCATGACAACTTTTCGAGTGGCATTTCCCCTATAATAGTAGGTGATGTTGGACCAGCCGACGGACCCTATCTACTATACATGGGGAGCTGGGGAGTAGTCGCATAGAAGAAAACCCGCATGCAGCGACCTCGGGAGCTGGACCAGTACAAGAAGTTATACCTCAGGTGGGCGAGATGTCGCTTAGGCGGGCGGGCGGGATCTGCAAACACGACGGCAGCGAACAAGGGCGCGGAGGACCTTCATCCGCTCCAGCGCCGGCTCCGAGAAGACGGTGCGCATCGGCTTCCTACATCGCCGACGGCGACAACGTCAATGTTGCACCTCCTCACCTCCCGCAGCGGACGGGATTCGGCCGGATCTGTGACCACCGGTGAGGAGAGAGATAGTGTGGACAATGTCATCTTGTTTTGATATGGAGAGGGTAAGAGAGTGAGAGGCGAGAAACTCTATCAAACAAGAGGTATAATGGAGTAAAACAATCTCTCCATAGCAGTGGTTTTAAATAGAATACGCGCATTCCCGGAAAAAAGAAACAAAAACTGGCGGACAATTTTTTAAACATACCAAGAAAGAAAACTCGATCAAAAACACGCCCTCGCTTCCAAGTCGCGAGAGTCGTCGCGCACACACACATAGACATAGACATGCATATCCATGTTTACGTAAAATTCCATTTCCCTCTCCATCTCCAATCATATTTGTCCAACTGGCACATTATTTACGTTGTTAATTATATACGCGGCAGTATTAACGTACATCATCTCTTGTTTGCGGGTGTCCGGAATGCTGCCACGGCCGCTCCTGACCAACCCAAACCCTCTTCATCACCCGCGTCGGCTTCCCGCCCGAAACGGTCAGTGCCGCATTCATGCCCGGCCAGAGCGGACACGACCTCTCACTGGCGCCGGCATTGAAGCGGCGCGCTGGCCGAGAAAGTGTCGCCCGCGCCGCTTCCTGGTGCACGCGACTGCTTCGCGTTCAAAGGTCGCAATAGCCGGCCACAACATGCATGTAAAAAGTTCTTGGGAGTCCGTGCTACAGCTAGCTGTCCTCCCCCAACTCGTCAATCTCTTCCAGTAGTACTAGTACTCCACGGCGCGATCCATCGACAAGCAGGCGGGAAAGTTATCGTATACTCAGTTTGCGGTGAGTGGCATGCCGAGCGACCGTGTGGGGTCGAGCCGTGGAGGAGGGTGAGACACTAACGCGACAGACGTGATTTAAACGTTGGTTTTGCTTGATGGCGCGATCCAACGAAACGAAACGTTGGTTTCTCTCCGTTTCCATTTTTTTCTCCGGAAAAATGAAAACTTTCCACTCTATTTTCATTCCTACTCCAAGGTTGCCCCGTTACAACATTCCATCAAATACAAAGGAAAACTAACACGCATGCTGATGCATCTCAATGACTCACATATCATAGCCAATATTTACTTCACAACTAAAGATAAATGTTGTGAGAGCGTGTACGAAAGAAAAACTATTGATGGGGTCACTACAACTTAAACCCTAAACCCTAAACAGGATTTAATTCCCTGGCCAGGTAGAACCTGTCGAAGGAAAGACGGCTGGCACCCTCGAATCATACGATGCTTTTGTGCAGTTTCACTAAAATCGAGCTGAGCATCCCTGATGACAAAGATATTGAAGAAGTGTGATTAGAATAATAGTACTAGCACTAGTTCATGAGACATAAACTCATCACAAGTAGAAGCCAGTAGGAGTAGAGAAAGATCGACATGGAGATGGAGCTACGTGGGGAGCTGCGGCAGTGGAGCAAGCCGGATCCAAAAGGAGGATGGACTACCTGGGACGTCGGGCTGTAGCTAGAAGGGCGGTTGGGACGCGGCATCGGCCCATACCGCGGTGACCCCCAATTGGGACACACCGACTGTGGATTTTCTCCCTCGCTGGTGTCCACCGCGTCTACGAAGAACATTGTTCCCTTCCCCCAGCTGCAGGATCAGGCCGGATATGTGACCAACGGTGTGGCCACCGTCGTTCTATGCTTGTGAAGAGAGCAACCCAAGCAAGCAGGCTTGTAGCTTAGGCTCCTGCTAGTGTATATATAGTGGTTTTATTTTTCTCTCCATATCAACCATTTTATATTGCGTACGTGTCATTGAAGAGTGAAATGATTGTTGCTTCTTCCGACTAACTTACTATGTGATTTGACTGCTCCTTTAGTGGCCCCTACATGTACTCCCCCTACGTGTATGCTACAAACACGTACACATGGACGCAAAAACACGCGCGACGCCCTAATGCATGCATGTCCGAGCACACGACGAAACACACACGGTCACGCTCAAGTGCTCAACCTACACGTGCATGCACACACATACTCAGTCAGGGTGAGCTAGTGACTGTATAAACACCGGAAAATGTATATATTGAGCGCAATGAGCGTATTATGAAGTCCACTGACCGTATTTTTACAAATATACAGTGACAGACAGTGTTTTGTCTCGTTTGAAATTAAGCCATATTAACCGGAGAGGAGGCAGTATGGACTAGCATTACTTTGTTGTGTCCCGTCAACTTGCCGAACGAGGAGAAGCTTGCAGGACGGGAGAATCTTGCGCGCGGTGGCTCGCAGGACAAGGAGAAACTTTTGACTAATGCAAGCTGTCCTTCGCTCAGGCGGTGGACGTGAAACAGTTAATTCGGTGTCAGATTGCCAGAAGCATACACTATACTAGTACTATTATTGTTGCACTTCCCAAAGAGGCGAATAGCCAAGCGCAAAGTTTACTAGTACTAGTACTAGTACTACTACTATAGTCTATAGAGGTACTATACTAGTACTAAGAACCGGATGGAGGAGCGTCTGCACTCTTATTATATTTTTAAAATGTGATAAAGCAATCTTCAACACATTTGGTTCTCTTCGAGGGTTCTCGCATGTGATAATGAAAGTTGATTGCATGGAACACTCGCCACAATTCTCGCTTAATTCTGGCTCATATCCTGTTACAAATAGGAGCGCTCGGTAATATTTCCTCTTTTTTTGTTATTCAGCATGTAAACAGGTCAGCAAACCTTGCGGCGCATCTTTGTCCGAACCGTGCTTGCTGCACTTTGAATGTGGCTGAGAGCTGGCTTGATGAAACACCTCGCTTCCTACTTCCTTTTTTGCGGGGTACCTCGCTTCCTACTGACCAATGTCTTGGCTGATCGTCCTAAGAATGCTTATATATGAATAAAGCTCTCTCATTTACCCGCAAAAAAAGATTAAGACATATTAACCGGAAAGGAGGGAGTATGGACTAGCACTACTTGTTGGTGTGTCCCGTCAACTTGCAGAACGAGGAGAAGCTTGCAGGACAAGGTGAAGCTCGCTTATGCCTTTTGACTAATGCAACGTACCATCGCCCAGGCGGTGGACATGCATGAGTTCATTCAGTGTCAGATTGCCAGAGGCATACACTGTAGTACCGAACATGCGGAGTACCATCATTGTTCGACTTCATGAAGAGGCGAAGAGCCAAGCGCAAGGTTTAGTAGTACGAGTAGTAGTACTACTAGAACTGCATGGTGGAGCCTCTGTACTCTTATTTTTCTTAATCTCTGATAAAGTACACATTTATTCCAGAGAAGGGCGGAAAATGGTAGCCCAACATGTAATGATGATATCGATCAACCATGCTCGAATATATATTGTCTCCATGCGAGCCCGTCTGTGTGTTCTCGCTCCTCATCTCTCTCAAGGAACGGCGGGTTGGCCATTTTGCCGTCAATTGAGATCGATTTGCTCACACTCTGGACCCACATGTCAGCGATATGCCAAGAGGAGGTGCGTTGACCGACTGGCCGTACGCGTACTTGGTTTTGCACCTTCATACTACTCCTCCCTCCGTCACAGTTTACAGGGCGCGCTTCATTATGATGCATTTCTCGATGTAGTACTACGGAGTGACTTTAGACGTGTTTGGTTTAATGCTCAATTAATTAGGGCGTGGTAACCGCAATTTTCTCTCGATGTAGTACTACGGAGTGGAGTAAGTGCATGCATGTGTGTACCCAGGGTGGAAGCACTGCATGCATGTGTGTACGCATTATTTCCTCTAGTAAAAGACGCCGTGCAATAACTACCAATGCTATTTTTAGGCCGATCGCTAGTCGCCTTGGTCCCAGAGATTTTCTCTTTTTCTGAAGCACGCTCTATAAACAGTGACGGATGGAGTAGTATGAGCGGATTCAAAGAAGAGTGTATTGATGGTTGCTTCTTCCGAGCAACTTACAGTGGGAAAGGTGGGGCTTATGATTTGACTCCTCATTACTCACTATTAATGCGGCGCAATGACCGGTCTGGGTCTCCCATGCGGTTGTGCACTACCCCCTCGGTTCTTAAATATACTCCGGAGTATTTGTCTTTCTAGAGATTTCAACAAGTGACTACTCAAATATTTGTCTTTTTAGAGATTCAAATGGACTACTACATACGGATGTATATAGACATATTGTAGAGTGTAGATTCACTCATTTTGCTCCGTATGTAGTCACTTGTTGAAATCTCTAGAAAGACAAATATTTAGGAACGGAGGGAGTACACATACGAAGCAAAATGAGTGAATCTACACTCTAAAATATGCCCATTTGTCACACCCTGCATTTTGTAACATGTTATTTGTAACTTTGAAGCATGAAAATTTGGACCAGCAAAAATTTTTAGCATCATTTGGCTTTTATTTGGAATTGAGTTTTCTTCATTTGCTTTTTCATGTGCTCATTAAAGTCAACTATGATCTCTTGTAGATTTCATCTCCATACCCAAAACTTCTGCCCAGTGATCATGCCAAGTGATATATAGCAGTATAGTATTTTCTTACAAAATTAATTTGGCCAAAAAGTATTTTATAAATTTAGTTTACCAAAAACCCCTGAATTGAGATTTGCACTGCAGGTACTTGATTAAGGGTGTGAAAATTATTTCAAAATGTTTATTTGAGACCTAGTAGTCATAGGACTCCCAGAAACCACAAAGGTATAATTTTAAAAGTTATTTTCCTATTTTATTTAAATGCTTTTTCTTAAGGCCAGAAATGGTCTTTAATAGAGGAAAATTATTTAACTATTTCAAAAATATTTGCCAAAATTCAGAGAGACTCATAGGACATATATTGTCCATATATGAGAGTTTCAACACTTGGTCATGTTCAAAATAATGGGCTAAACCCTCTAAAACCCTTTCTGGATATTTCAAGCTTTTGAAATATTTACAAAGGAATTTTTCTCCAAAAATTCCAGGGAAATTCTATCATGTCATATATGACATATTTGATGATCTTGCCAAGTCCCATGCCTTGGGAAGCAAGAAAACCTCCTCAAACCTCTTCATAACCATTCTGTCCATATTTGAAGTTTGAGCAACTTTACATTGCCAAACTTGTCCAAATGCTCTCAAACTTGGTGCACATGCTAGAATGGCCTAATAAGGCACCTAGACCAAATGGCACAAGATTTGGAATAGAGCAACTTGATCAGATCACCTCAAAACCCTTTCTGTTCAAATGCAAGTTTGAACAACTTTACATTACCAACTTTTTATCTGGAGCCTCATACTTTGTGGGCATGATCAATACCCCAAATGATGATACTACACCAAGTGGTGCATCAAGGGGAGATGATTAGCTTGACTCAATCAAGATGAAACTGTTTATGTTGATTTCTAGGGTTCACCAAAGTTACATTGGCTAGTTTCTTCAAATGAGCCCAAATTTGGTGAAGCACCATATTTTCTTATGTCTTTCAACCCTGTTAAGTGCCATGTCAAGTGGACCTCATTTACTTGATCAAACACTGATCAAACACCTTCTGCAGAAATTCTAAAACCTCCAACTTGACCACTTTCACTTTTCTCCATAGCCTCAACTTCTTACCACAGACTCATTGGGTTACCAGCAAACCCCAGTAACTCCCCCAGCACCCCAGCTCCATGATTGAGGGGTGAAACCCCAGCTTTACCTTGCTGTACAGCCAACATTCATCTTGTTACCAGCCCTCCCCTCTCTCTCTCTCTGCACCCCAGAGCATCCAAGGCCTCAGGGCAATTCTTTACTCCCCCCTCTACGCCCCAGACACTATTGGGCACGCTGGAACGGACCAAGCCGGCGAGAGCATGCTGATGCCAGCCATACGCGCGCTCCAGAGCGCGTGAACAGTGCTCCCGCACGCTGGCTCGGGCCAATCGCCGTCCCCCGACAACCTCGAGCCTCCCCCTCGCGCCAGTCGAGGCGCCTCGACGTCCGCGACGTCCCCGGCGTTGTTCCCCCTCCTCCTGCGCCCTCCAGTAGCCGCCGTCGCATGCGCGCTGGCCGCCCGCGGCAGCCACTCCTCTGCCTCGCACGCGCGCGCCTCTCTGTCGCTCCCCTGCTCCTCCTCTTACCTCAGCTGGGCGTAGGACTCGTCCAGCAACTCCCCTGACTCATCCCCGTAGCCTCCCGTGCGCTGTAGCGACGAGCCGGAGCTCGCCGGCGCACTGGACCACGGGTCCTCGTCGAGCTCCTATATATAGGCCTCCCCGAGCTCCTCCAACACCACCACCAGCCTCACAACTCTCCACTGATCCCTCCTGCATCACTAGTTCGACCCCAGAGCGCCCCAGTGCTCGGGATCGACCGGAGCTCCGCCGCGTCGGGCCGCCGGCGATCTCGAGGTACAGGCCTCCCCTGCCTCTCCTTCCGCTCGTTTCGGAACCGCAGCACACCACTGACCCTTTCCCCTCTCTTTCCCCCTCTGTTTGCAGTCAGAAACGGCCGCAGCAACTCCCCTCCGACGAGCCTCCGCCGTCGCACCTCGCCGCCGGTGAACCAGGGCTCCCCGCCGTGCCGCACTACCACCGCTGCAACCGCAACACGCCGCTGAGTCCGTTCCTGGCCTCCGTTGCCGTCGCCGTGGCCGGTATCGTCGCCGGTGAGCTCGCCGCCGCCGTGACCGCGGGGTTAGAGATGACAGGCGGGCCCCGCCTGTCATCCCCCCACCTCTCTCCCCTCCTCTGTGCCGCTGACCCACGGGCCCTGCCCGTCAGGTTTGAAACCTGACGTGCGCGCGCGCTGGCTCCGTGCGGCCAGGCCGAGCCGTCTGGGCCGTGCACTGTGGCCACTTCTGGCCCAGTGCACAGGAACCCTTTTTCTTTTTCTTTTCTGTAAATGATTCAAACATTTATGCAGAAAAGAATATTGATCCAAATTAAATAATTCCAACTCCTAAAATCTTGTAATATTCCAACCTATTTAATGGTACCACTTTCATTCAAATCCATGAAACTTTGATGTACTGTTCAAATTTAAATTCAAATTTGAGCAGAATAACTCCTGTTCAAAAATCAATATATCCTATTCTGTAACTCCAAAACTCCAACTAAGATTTTTTCCCATCTTAGAAAACCCTCTAGTATTTTACAAAAATGAGTTGACATTTTTCTGAGCACTTTGGTTTTTCTGTTTTATTTGTATTCTTATTTTTCCGTGGTTATTATGCGACGTATAGATCCCGTATTTGACGAAGTTGCTGTGGGAGAAGAAGGAGAAGGACTAGAAGACTTTGAAGACCAAGCCAATCCAGGCAAGCAGCCCTTTGACCATGATACACTTGTTCTTCGGAACCCGTTTGTTTCCGATGCATGATGATTAGGGTTACGATGGTAACCTAGATGAACCACCACATGATGCATGCTTAAATGTTGATCTTGCTATGTGCTAGATGACATGTTGGTCATGATGCTAAATGATGCATGTGTGAGATGAACCCCCGTAGTTGAAAACTTTGCATGAACCCATCGGGTGCCCCTAATGCCCGAGGGTGATGAAGTGTTAGGTCATCACTTGAGGAAGAAGTGATGTGCCGGTAATATCATGTGCATGGTGGAATGATGGATTAGATTTATGTGTGACTACCGTCCCAACCAAACATGTGCAACCACACTACCCCTTATGGGACGGGGCTTTATTGATTACTTAGGTCGATACTAGCATGGTGCCCGCATTACTAGTGACGGGAAGACTTGAGGTCTTTCCCGGGACGGGGTCGTGCTTGGATAGACGGCCATGACTGTTTTTACAGGGCACCGGACACACCGTTGGTCCCTTCGGGCACGCGTGAACATTTAAATTTGGGCAAGTCCCGTGATCTATTGTTTGTGCCCGAGGGCCGTGTGCCAACGAGTGGACTCTATGTTAGTGTCGTCTAAGGAAAGGTAATGACCGGGTGCTTACCCCGGGTACTTGAGGTACCGCGGGTCGTGGATGACACGGAAGTTCCCCGAATCTTGTGGGTAAAGTGCGCAACCTCTGCAGAGTGTAAAACTATTCGAATAGCCGTGTCCACGGTCATGGACAGTTGGGTGGTGCTACTTAAACTATGTCCAGAATTTTACTTCATCGGTGTTGGTATGTGTGTGTGATGAGTCAAGGTGGTGACTTGACTCAATGAGATGAATCATATTCATGTTGATGTCGGTAACCTGTTCTCAAGGTTACGCGAGGATATTGATGCATAACTTGATGATAGCATATTGTTCTAGCCTCCTGCTAGATTGTTCATTATTATTCAATTGCATTGTTACTTGAACCACATCATGGGTTGCTTGCGAGTACATTCAAAGTACTCATTGGCTTGCCACTGGTTATTTAATTGGCCAGGCATGGAAGAACAAGATTATGAGGAAGAGTTCTTTGGAGACGACCATGCGAACTAGGACGTTATCCCAGTCAGAATGCCTGTAGGGTTAAGGCAGATGGCATGGGTTCTACCCGTTTATCGAAGACTTCCGCTATTTGAGTATTTCCTATTCAGCCCGTGAGGCTCTATCTATGTAAGACTTGGCCATAATGGCCTTAATTCGTGTAAGACTATTTGTATGGATGTAAGACTCTTGTTATTTCAGCTTCTGTGTGTTCAGTGAGCATTGATCTCTGGGATCACTGTACACGTGCATTCGGTGATCTCGACTTCCAAGTCGGGGTCCCCACAGAGCTGGTATCAGAGCCATCCTGACTGTAGGAAGCCTTGGTTAGCATGGGCGTTAGTTAGTTGAGACCCCTTTTTCAAAACCTTCTGAACCTCTCTTCTTTTCTAAACCTGAGATTTCCTCAGCTTATTAACCCCTCCTATTCCACCTTTGTAGATGGCCGCTGTTCCCGAAGAGCACCTGACCACTGGGTTTCCCCTACTTCTCGAGGATAGCCTCCAGGAGTGTCAGTTCCACCGAGCACCCATCCTCACCTACCTCGAGCATTGGGTGAGCGATACTGAGGTGGAGTACCATGTGGAAGTGATCGTGAAGGCAAACGATCCTCCCACAAGTTGGTTCTTCGAGGGACCCCAGATGACGATACTACCACTCGCTGCCGAGGCTGCTGCACTCAAGGCACTAACCCGTCTCCGCGAGCTTCTTCCGGAGATGGCAGCCAAGATGGCAACTCGCTTCTTACCTTACCGGAAGGAAGGTGACGAAGAAAGCAGCGCACTAGCCCCTCCACTGAAGGATGGACTCTCGCTTCGGTTCCAGACCTACTTCAGTCTATGTGCCGACAGCTTGGCACAAGACTTGGCCTCGGAATCAATGAAGCTTCGAGAAGAACTTTACAAGACCAAGGCACTTCTTCGTCAAGCTCAAGAGAAGGCAAACAGGATCAAGAAGGAAGGAGCACCTTCTGGACAATCCGCTATCGCATATCGAGGCGGAAGGCCCTCCGAGGATGTGTCTTCCAAGGGTGAAGAACCACCTCGGCGACGCCGGATGACAGCAAGGGAATACCGCAAGCTTTTCCCTGCACCACCATCGAAGCACCGTCGTATCCAACTCCTCCACTCCCCCGCTCCCTCCAGCGACAAGGGAGCCCAGACAGATGAAGACAAGGAGGAAGACCCAGAAGAGCCGGAATACGCGACCGAGCATTCCGCCGCTTAGGCATGATTCGCTACTCGGATATGCCCGTTGTAAACCCTACGGTAGGATAGGTCGTGTAACCCCTATGCGCAGTCGAGTCCTTGTATGGTTCATATGAAACCATCTAGCGTTTGCTTTTGTTGTGTCTGGATGTATGTCGTATTCTTCCTTCGGGAAGGTGTAAACGACTACATCACCCATTTGGATTTTAATGAATGTGTTTTGGCCTTACGGCCTTTGCATGGTCTGATTTAGTGTCACACCCACCCCCTTACTAGGCACCCATCTATCTTGCTTTTCCTCTTCCGAGTCATGAGACCTTTTACCGCTCCAACAGGATGCCTGTTGTAACTCGTACTGGTACCTCTACCCAGCAGCCCGAAGCCGGAGCATCCTCTCAGCCAGAGGCAGACCACGACCAAACCAACGACCAAGCTCCACCACCACCTCCTCCAAGCATGGACATGGCTCAGCTTCTCCAAGCTTTCCGAGAGGAACGCCAAGCCAACACTGCAGCTCTTCAGCTAATTGCTCAAGCTGTTGCCAACAACCGCCAACCGGCGGGGAATGGCAATGGACGTTCCACGTTGGCAGAGTTCAAGAAGCATGCACCGCCAACCTTCATCGAGACTGTTGAACCCCTGGATGCAGATGACTGGGTCCGTTCCATTGAGGAAATCCTGGAACTAGTCGGATGCACCGAAGATCGCGAGAAAGTGGCTTATGCAGCCCACTGCCTCGGGGGAACCGCAAGAGCTTGGTGGGATGGATTCAAGGTCATGCATGCTGAACAAGACATCACTTGGGTGAACTTCAAGGCAGAATTTCGCAAGGCCCACATTCCCTCTGGAGTCATGGCTATCAAAAAGCGTGAGTTCCGAGCCCTGAAGCAAGGAAGTGGCACTGTCAAGGAGTACATGCAGAAGTTCAGTATTCTGTCAAGGTATGCCCCTGAGGATGTCAGCACTGATGCTGCCAAAAGGGAGCGCTTCATGGAAGGCCTTAATCAGACTCTGCAATACTCGCTTGTCGTGTGCGACTGCCCGTCTTTCCCTGACCTGGTGAACAAGGCACTTATGCTTGAAGACAAGCGGCGTGCTTTGGAAGACACTCGCAAGCGCAAGTTGGTCAGTAAGGGAAGTTCCAGCAACCAGAAGCCTCGTCCGTGGCAGTCAGCCCCGGCCAAGCCAACCTATCAGCAGCCAAGAACTCCTGCACCTCGTGCCAACCCTCAGCCTCAGCAGTATGCCAACCCCAGGCCAGCTTTCAACCCCAATACCAATGGTGGCAACAAGATCAACACTCCAAATCAAGTCACTTGCTTTGGGTGTGGTCAGCCCGGACACATCTCCCGGGTGTGCCCCAACAAGAAGCCTGATGCCCCGCGCCCCAATGCGCAGAACCAGGGACAAGGCCGTGGAATGCCACCAAGGAACCCAGCTCCTCGCAATCCACCGAACTATGGGAAGGGGCGTGTGAATCACATCACTGCTGAAGAAGCCCAGGAAGACCCGGACGTCGTGCTGGGTACGTTCCTTGTCAACTCAGCACCTGCAACTGTCTTGTTTGATTCTGGAGCAACGCATTCATTTGTCACTCAAAGATTTGCATTAAAAAGTGGCATGACCCCTACACCCCTGAATAACCCTATGGTGGTACAAACCCCCGGAGCCGAGATGAGAGCCAAGATAGGCTGTAAAGGAGTCAATATTACCATTAATGGTGTAGACTTCCTAGCAGACCTTATCGTCCTGAGATCGCAAGGCTTGGATGTGATCCTAGGGATGAATTGGCTCAGTAAGCACCAAGGCTTGTTAGACTGTGCCAATCGGACAGTCACCGTGACCAATGGCCAAGGAGTAGAAGTCAAGTTTGCCCCCAACTCCTCTTCCGCTCAAGCCGCTAAAGTCAACTGTCTGTCTGAAGTTGGGCTAGATCAAGTACCGGTGGTATGTGAGTATCCTGATGTCTTTCCGGATGAACTGCCGGGAATGCCCCCTGACCGTGACATTGAGTTCATCATCGAGCTCGTGCCCGGAGCAGGACCCATCTATAAGAAGCCTTATAGAATGGGAACGGAAGAACTAGCCGAGTTGAAGAAGCAGCTAGAAGAGCAGCTAAGGAAAGGATTTATCCGCCCAAGTGCTTCCCCTTGGGGATCTCCTGTTCTGTTTGTGGCAAAGAGGGACGGTACCATCCGCTTATGCATTGACTATCGTTCCCTCAATGAAGTTACAATCAAGAACAAGTACCCACTTCCCAAGATCGAAGATCTGTTTGATCAACTCAGCGGAGCCAAGGTATTCTCCAAGATCGACCTCAGATCTGGGTATTACCAGCTGAAGATCAGACCCCAAGATATTCCGAAGACAGCATTCGTAACCAGATATGGCATGTACGAGTGCACGGTCATGTCTTTTGGGTTAACCAATGCCCCAGCTTACTTCATGTATCTCATGAATAAAGTCTTCATGGAATATTTGGACAAGTTCGTTGTTGTCTTCATTGATGACATCCTTGTGTTCTCGAAGTCGGAGGAAGAGCATGAGCAGCATCTGAGGATGGTCCTAGACAAGCTTCGTGAGCACCAACTGTATGCCAAGTTCAGCAAGTGTGAGTTTTGGCTGCACAAAGTTGGATTCTTAGGTCATGTCTTGACCGAGGAAGGATTATCTGTTGATCCTGCAAAAATTGAAGCTGTGACCCAATGGCAATCTCCAACGACCGTCAAGGAAGTCAGAAGCTTCCTCGGATTGGCGGGCTATTACCGCAAGTTCGTGGAAGGATTCTCTAGCATTGTACGACCAATGACTCAGCTCCTCAAGAAGGACAAGAAGTTCGAGTGGACGCCAAAATGCGAAGAGAGCTTCCAAGAGCTCAAGAAGAGATTGACCACCGCCCCAGTTCTGGCAACACCTGATATTCACAAGGAGTTCGTGATATATTGTGATGCCTCTCGAACCGGATTGGGAAGCGTTCTGATGCAAGAAGGCCGCGTCATAGCATACCTCTCCAGGCAGCTACGACCCCATGAGGAGAACTACGCTACTCACGATCTTGAGCTAGCGGCAGTAGTTCATGCCTTGAAGACATGGCGGCATTACCTCCTAGGGAAACGGTGTGAGATTTACACAGACCACAAAAGTCTGAAGTATATTTTCACCCAAAAGGAATTGAACATGAGGCAGCGGAGATGGTTGGAACTCATCAAAGATTATGACCTCAGTGTTCAGTATCACCCTGGGAAGGCTAACGTGGTGGCCGATGCCTTAAGCAGGAAGGCTTGCTCTTTGAATGTCATTATTCAGGAAAGGCAGCCTGCCTTGTTTAAGGAGATCGAACAACTCAGTTTGGAGTTAGTCACCCCCGGATTTCTGGATCATTTGGAAGTCAGACCAACCCTGATGGACGACGTCAAGAAGGCTCAAGATGGACACGCAAGCATTGAAGGTATCAAGAGGAAGATGAAGATGGGCAAGGCCCCAAGATTCTCCGAAGACGAGCACGGGATTGTTTGGTACAAAGGTCGTCTCTGCGTACCAAACAACACCGAGTTGAAGACGCTGATTCTGCAAGAAGCCCACGACACCCCGTATTCCATCCACCCCGGAGGAACCAAGATGTACCAAGACTTGAAGGCACGATTCTGGTGGCACGGTATGAAGAGAGAGATTGCAACCTATGTTGCAAAGTGTGATGTGTGCCAAAAGGTCAAGGCTGAATATCAGCGACCCGCTGGATTGCTTCAACCACTCAAGGTTCCTGAGTGGAAGTGGGATAAAGTCGGAATGGACTTCATCACTGGATTACCAAGGTCGAATCGAGGACATGACTCTATCTGGGTCATAGTCGATCATTTGACCAAGGTGGTTCATTTCATTCCTGTCAAGACCACTTATGATGGCAACCGGCTGGCAGCTCTCTACATCGACCGAATCGTAAGTCTTCACGGTGTTCCCAAGGAGATTGTGTCAGATCGAGGAACCCAGTTCACCTCGAGGTTCTGGAAGAAGTTCCAAGAAGCCTTGGGAACCAAGTTGTCTTTCAGCACAGCTTTCCACCCACAGACCGGAGGTCAGACTGAGCGAGTCAATCAGATTCTCGAAGACATGCTCCGAGCCTGTGTCCTGGCACATGGAGCCAAGTGGGAAGACTGTCTCCCTTTTGCCGAGTTCTCCTATAACAACAGTTACCAGTCAAGCCTTCAGATGGCACCATTTGAGGTGTTGTACGGACGCAGATGCCGCACACCCCTCAATTGGTCAGAGACTGGAGAAGGACTAGTCTTTGGACCGGATATTCTCCGCGCAGCAGAAGAGCAAGTCCAACTAGTCAGAGAGCGATTAAAGGCAGCCAAGTCAAGGCAGAAGAGTTATGCTGACACTCGACGCCGAGACATGAGTTTCCATGTTGGGGACCATGTGTACCTGCGGGTAACTCCTCTGAAGGGAACCAAGCGTTTCCACGTCAAGGGGAAGCTCGCACCAAGGTTCATTGGACCCTTTGAGATCACTGCACGACGAGGAGAAGTGGCTTATCAGTTGGAACTACCACCTGAGCTATCCGATGTGCACAATGTGTTCCATGTGTCACAACTCTGGAAATGTCTCCAGGTTCCAGACAAGCCCAGTCTCTACAAGGATGTGGATCACCAAGCCATTGATCTGCAGCCTGATTTGACCTACCGCGAGAAGCCCATTCGTATTCTGGACGAAGCAGAACGTCGTACGCGGAGCCGTACCATCAAGTACTTCAAGGTCCAGTGGAGCAACCACACCGAAGCAGAAGCAACCTGGGAACGAGAAGACTATCTTAGATCCGAGTTTCCCGACCTCTTTTAAGCCCTAGTTTAGGAATCTCGGGGACGAGATTCTTGTAAGGGGGGTAGGTCTGTCACACCCTGCATTTTGTAACATGTTATTTGTAACTTTGAAGCATGAAAATTTGGACCAGCAAAAATTTTTAGCATCATTTGGCTTTTATTTGGAATTGAGTTTTCTTCATTTGCTTTTTCATGTGCTCATTAAAGTCAACTATGATCTCTTGTAGATTTCATCTCCATACCCAAAACTTCTGCCCAGTGATCATGCCAAGTGATATATAGCAGTATAGTATTTTCTTACAAAATTAATTTGGCCAAAAAGTATTTTATAAATTTAGTTTACCAAAAACCCCTGAATTGAGATTTGCACTGCAGGTACTTGATTAAGGGTGTGAAAATTATTTCAAAATGTTTATTTGAGACCTAGTAGTCATAGGACTCCCAGAAACCACAAAGGTATAATTTTAAAAGTTATTTTCCTATTTTATTTAAATGCTTTTTCTTAAGGCCAGAAATGGTCTTTAAAAGAGGAAAATTATTTAACTATTTCAAAAATATTTGCCAAAATTCAGAGAGACTCATAGGACATATATTGTCCATATATGAGAGTTTCAACACTTGGTCATGTTCAAAATAATGGGCTAAACCCTCTAAAACCCTTTCTGGATATTTCAAGCTTTTGAAATATTTACAAAGGAATTTTTCTCCAAAAATTCCAGGGAAATTCTATCATGTCATATATGACATATTTGATGATCTTGCCAAGTCCCATGCCTTGGGAAGCAAGAAAACCTCCTCAAACCTCTTCATAACCATTCTGTCCATATTTGAAGTTTGAGCAACTTTACATTGCCAAACTTGTCCAAATGCTCTCAAACTTGGTGCACATGCTAGAATGGCCTAATAAGGCACCTAGACCAAATGGCACAAGATTTGGAATAGAGCAACTTGATCAGATCACCTCAAAACCCTTTCTGTTCAAATGCAAGTTTGAACAACTTTACATTACCAACTTTTTATCTGGAGCCTCATACTTTGTGGGCATGATCAATACCCCAAATGATGATGCTACACCAAGTGGTGCATCAAGGGGAGATGATTAGCTTGACTCAATCAAGATGAAACTGTTTCTGTTGATTTCTAGGGTTCACCAAAGTTACATTGGCTAGTTTCTTCAAATGAGCCCAAATTTGGTGAAGCACCCTATTTTCTTATGTCTTTCAACCCTGTTAAGTGCCATGTCAAGTGGACCTCATTTACTTGATCAAACACTGATCAAACACCTTCTGCAGAAATTCTAAAACCTCCAACTTGACCACTTTCACTTTTCTCCATAGCCTCAACTTCTTACCACAGACTCATTGGGTTACCAGCAAACCCCAGTAACTCCCCCAGCACCCCAGCTCCATGATTGAGGGGTGAAACCCCAGCTTTACCTTGCTGTACAGCCAACATTCATCCTGTTACCAGCCCTCCCCTCTCTCTCTCTGCACCCCAGAGCATCCAAGGCCTCAGGGCAATTCTTTACTCCCCCCTCTACGCCCCAGACACTGTTGGGCACGCTGGAACGGACCAAGCCGGCGAGAGCATGCTGATGCCAGCCATACGCGCGCTCCAGAGCGCGTGAACAGTGCTCCCGCACGCTGGCTCGGGCCAATCGCCGTCCCCCGACAACCTCGAGCCTCCCCCTCGCGCCAGTCGAGGCGCCTCGACGTCCGCGACGTCCCCGGCGCTGTTCCCCCTCCTCCTGCGCCCTCCAGTAGCCGCCGTCGCACGCGCGCTGGCCGCCCGCGGCAGCCACTCCTCTGCCTCGCACGCGCGCGCCTCTCTGTCGCTCCCCCGCTCCTCCTCTTACCTCAGCTGGGCGTAGGACTCGTCCAGCAACTCCCCTGACTCATCCCCGTAGCCTCCCGTGCGCTGTAGCGACGAGCCGGAGCTCGCCGGCGCACTGGACCACGGGTCCTCGTCGAGCTCCTATATATAGGCCTCCCCGAGCTCCTCCAACACCACCACCAGCCTCACAACTCTCCACTGATCCCTCCTGCATCACTAGTTCGACCCCAGAGCGCCCCAGTGCTCGGGATCGACCGGAGCTCCGCCGCGTCGGGCCGCCGGCGATCTCGAGGTACAGGCCTCCCATGCCTCTCCTTCCGCTCGTTTCGGAACCGCAGCACACCACTGACCCTTTCCCCTCTCTTTCCCTCTCTGTTTGCAGTCGGAAACGGCCGCAGCAACTCCCCTCCGACGAGCCTCCGCCATCGCACCTCGCCGCCGGTGAACCAGGGCTCCCCGCCGTGCCGCACTACCACCGCTGCAACCGCAACACGCCGCTGAGTCCGTTCCTGGCCTCCGTTGCCGTCGCCGTGGCCGGTATCGTCGCCGGTGAGCTCGCCGCCGCCGTGACCGCGGGGTTAGAGATGACAGGCGGGCCCCGCCTGTCATCCCCCCACCTCTCTCCCCTTCTCTGTGCCGCTGACCCACGGGCCCCGCCCGTCAGGTTTGAAACCTGACGTGCGCGCGCGCTGGCTCCGTGCGGCCAGGCCGAGCCGTCTGGGCCGTGCACTGTGGCCACTTCTGGCCCAGTGCACAGGAACCCTTTTTCTTTTTCTTTTCTGTAAATGATTCAAACATTTATGCAGAAAAGAATATTGATCCAAATTAAATAATTCCAACTCCTAAAATCTTGTAATATTCCAACCTATTTAATGGTACCACTTTCATTCAAATCCATGAAACTTTGCTGTACTGTTCAAATTTAAATTCAAATTTGAGCAGAATAACTCCTGTTCAAAAATCAATATATCCTATTCTGTAACTCCAAAACTCCAACTAAGATTTTTTCCCCATCTTAGAAAACCCTCTAGTATTTTACAAAAATGAGTTGACATTTTTCTGAGCACTTTGGTTTTTCTGTTTTATTTGTATTCTTATTTTTCCGTGGTTATTATGCGACGTATAGATCCCGTATTTGACGAAGTTGTTGTGGGAGAAGAAGGAGAAGGACTAGAAGACTTTGAAGACCAAGCCAATCCAGGCAAGCAGCCCTTTGACCATGATACACTTGTTCTTCGGAACCCGTTTGTTTCCGATGCATGATGATTAGGGTTACGATGGTAACCTAGATGAACCACCACATGATGCATGCTTAAATGTTGATCTTGCTATGTGCTAGATGACATGTTGGTCATGATGCTAAATGATGCATGTGTGAGATGAACCCCCGTAGTTGAAAACTTTGCATGAACCCATCGGGTGCCCCTAATGCCCGAGGGTGATGAAGTGTTAGGTCATCACTTGAGGAAGAAGTGATGTGCCGGTAATATCATGTGCATGGTGGAATGATGGATTAGATTTATGTGTGACTACCGTCCCAACCAAACATGTGCAACCACACTACCCCTTATGGGACGGGGCTTTATTGATTACTTAGGTCGATACTAGCATGGTGCCCGCATTACTAGTGACGGGAAGACTTGAGGTCTTTCCCGGGACGGGGTCGTGCTTGGATAGACGGCCATGACTGTTTTTACAGGGCACCGGACACACCGTTGGTCCCTTCGGGCACGCGTGAACATTTAAATTTGGGCAAGTCCCGTGATCTATTGTTTGTGCCCGAGGGCCGTGTGCCAACGAGTGGACTCTATGTTAGTGTCGTCTAAGGAAAGGTAATGACCGGGTGCTTACCCCGGGTACTTGAGGTACCGCAGGTCGTGGATGACACGGAAGTTCCCCGGATCTTGTGGGTAAAGTGCGCAACCTCTGCAGAGTGTAAAACTATTCGAATAGCCGTGTCCACGGTCATGGACAGTTGGGTGGTGCTACTTAAACTATGTCCAGAATTTTACTTCATCGGTGTTGGTATGTGTGTGTGATGAGTCAAGGTGGTGACTTGACTCAATGAGATGAATCATATTCATGTTGATGTCGGTAACATGTTCTCAAGGTTACGCGAGGATATTGATGCATAACTTGATGATAGCATATTGTTCTAGCCTCCTGCTAGATTGTTCATTATTATTCAATTGCATTGTTACTTGAACCACATCATGGGTTGCTTGCGAGTACATTCAAAGTACTCATTGGCTTGCCACTGGTTATTTAATTGGCCAGGCATGGAAGAACAAGATTATGAGGAAGAGTTCTTTGGAGATGACCATGCGAACTAGGACGCTATCCCAGTCAGAATGCCTGTAGGGTTAAGGCAGATGGCATGGGTTCTACCCGTTTATCGAAGACTTCCGCTATTTGAGTATTTCCTATTCAGCCCGTGAGGCTCTATCTATGTAAGACTTGGCCATAATGGCCTTAATTCGTGTAAGACTATTTGTATGGATGTAAGACTCTTGTTATTTCAGCTTCTGTGTGTTCAGTGAGCATTGATCTCTGGGATCACTGTACACGTGCATTCGGTGATCTCGACTTCCAAGTCGGGGTCCCCACACCATTTGAAATTTGTAAAAATACAAATATTTAGGAACGATGAGTATAATTTTGTGCATGGCACATGGACCTGGATGCCGAAGAGGCTTCTGGCAATGCTATCAAGCTTCCAACATTTGTTTACATAATTGACGTACTATACAAATAATTTTCCAGCGACATGAAATTGTACAATGGTGTGAGCTTTTAGCTTTTGTTTCATGTGTCTTGCCATTGATGCTATTTCAGAAACAATAAAAAACTAACTTCCTTGCTAATCAGAGCTAATATTTGCATCACAACTGAAGACAAAGTTGTGAGAAGGTGTTAAATTAAAATTGATCCATGCTTTCATTGGCAGCAATGTCCCCCAGCTCTGTCTAAATCAACAAGGCATGTTCGGAAAAAAAGTAGTTGTCTGGAGCATGCAACATTCCGATCATTTTGTGCAGTTCCACTAAAATAGAGCTGAGCGTCTCCGTTCGAAAGATATTAAGTGTGATTACGATAATAGAGGACTGCTGATGAAACAATAAACATACAAATAGAAGTCGGTTACCTTTGCAGTCTCTCTTATGACTAACTAGTTGGAGAAGATTAGGCTCGGAGTTGGATGAGGAGGATAGAGCAAAACCAATCTCCCTTTGTGCAGTCACACTAAAATGTAGAGACGTTGCCCGTGTGACATTTTGGTAGAACTGCACAAAACACTCTAAAGAAAAAAGTGATTTGTGCAGTTCACCAAAAGGTCGCAATAGCAACGAGGTGAAATGGATAGCCCTGTTTGCAAAAAAAGAGGTAGAAAGAAAACAATTACTGGCCAATAACAGTTGATGACACATGCGACGACAAAAAAGAAGCATATTCCTTGTCCTAAGGGAAGATAACAACATGGTTGTGTTTGTCTAAAACAGTGTGAGGACGAGATTGCAATATGGAAAGTACGTCGGACGAGCTACGTTTTGGGCAAAGAACTATGGAAGATCAACATGCAGCGACGTGGGAAGACGGGCAGTGGATCAAGGCCGGAAGGGATACCTGGAGGTCGTCGAGATGTAACTAGGTGAGCGGCGGTGGGCGGAATCTGCCCATACTGTGGCAGCGAGCAGGTGGCATAGGCCCTACCACGCCGGAGCTTGGTCAGAGAGAACGGCGTGCCGTCGAACAGAGAAATGATGCACGTCCTCCCTTTCCGCCGGCGGACGGGATGAGGCCGGATCAGTGACCAACGGTGAGAGAGAGAGAGAGGCCACCGCAACCTTGTGTGAGATACTCTGAAGAGAGACAAACCAGGCAGGCAGGCTCCATTGTATATAGTGGAGCGGACTACCTTTCTCTCCATAAAAATCGTTTTATATTCTGTGTACGTGCCATTGAGCGATATAACTTTATTTAAAAATAATGCGCCAACGCATCAAGTCGAACTTTCTTTCCTGCACGCGTGGTACCTGTCGCGGAAACTGGACGCCCACGAACACCTATGGGACCGGAGCCCCTTCTACGTTGCGGTAAGGGAGCGGAGGGAGCACGGAGAGCAGATCGAGGAGCACACGCGGGCAGTTTACCCAGGTTCGGGCCGCGCGTACGCGTAAAACCCTACTCCTGCCTTGGTTGTATTGAGTTCTTGAACTCGGGAGCTTGAAGATCCACAGTACCAGCTACACCGAGCGTAGGGGTGATCGAGTTTCTGGGATCGAACCCCCTCTATGTTGTGCATGGGCCTCCTTTTATAGCTCAAAGGGGTCACCGACAGGTGCCAACGTAGAGGAGGGTAAGAATGTAAAACTGGTGGTGGTTGTAACAGTGCATGAACAGTGTATCAACCGTGGTCTTCACCTAACTTTGACGGTGGGGGACAAGCGCATTGAATGCCCGTCGCCGTCACCCCAAAAGCGTCCGTCCATGCGTCTCCGTTCGCCACGGCGATAGCCTCGTCACCGCGGCTTGCCACCGTGTACCCTAGGCTGCACAGCCATCTGCCACGTGCCCCCTGGAAGGGCCCCAGGGCGACGCGTGGCCAGATGAGCTGGAGCGCAGGCACACAGTGTAGGCTTCCCCCGGCAAGCACCTTGTCG
Source organism: Secale cereale (assembly GCA_902687465.1). Taxonomy (NCBI): domain Eukaryota; kingdom Viridiplantae; phylum Streptophyta; class Magnoliopsida; order Poales; family Poaceae; genus Secale; species Secale cereale. Next base: position 649,421,318 of record LR738709.1, read on the forward strand.
GGGTCGCAACCTTGCCGGGCCCGGAAGCTTGGCGCTCTCCGGGTCCTGCCGGGGCGCATGATGCGCCGCGATGCACCTACTTGAGGTGCCGTTCTTTTGGCCCTCCTGGCAAGCTCCTCTTGCCAGGGTCTTGTGCTAGAATGACAACCTTGAGCCTGGTGCGGCCTTCCCGGCAAGCTCCTCTTGCCGGGGCCTTGTCTCTTAACTTGAATACTTTGTTCTTGAATGGCTCAAAAAGGGGTCTAGAGTGGGCTTTGGCGGGCGCGTGGTGAGCCAGACCACGGGACGCTGCTACTGCCCGTGCACAAGTCGGGATACTAAGGTACCCCTACTTTAGTACACCGACAGGAGCCCCCGGGCATGGGCCACACACGGTGCCAAGCGCTGTTGGGCCAGGCCCAGAACAGTGCACGGGCACACGCGGCCCACGGCGCGCCGTTTCCCACTCCAGATTCGCCGCATCCCTCCCTAACGGCACGCGTCGATTGCGGCGTCGTGGGAGAGATCGTGGCCTGTTTCTTTAATGGAGAAATGCGGAACGTCCCCCACTTCCCCCTTAAAAGCAGAGGAAGCAGGGCCAGTTTCCCCCACTGCTTTCATTGCGCCTTGAATCTCCAGAAACCCCCGCCGCTCCCTGCTTCTGCCTTTCCTCCGCCGTCTTCCACCCGCAACGCCGTCGTCCTCCCTCGCCATCCCCGCCATGGCCCCGAAGAGCGACCAGGCGAAGAGCGACAAGGCGAAGAGCGACAAGGCGAAGAGCGAGAAGGCGAAGAAGGAGAAGTCTGAGCAGGCGGCGAAGCTGGCAGCCATGCGGAGAAGGATGGTGGTCTTCCCGCCGAGGCTCGGCCCGAGGGAGCTGCGGGACAAGTACTACTTGTTCTGGGCGAGGGAGACGAAGGATCACCCGCGCACCAGAGTCCTCCCCGCCGTGGCCGTCGACATGTTCCCGGGAGGTTACCACTTCTTTGCTTCGTTCTTCTATTACGGTCTCTGCCCTCCGTATTCGGAGTTCTTCTGTGATGTGATGAACACGTATGGCCTCCACCTCTTAGATTTCACCCCAAATGCCGTTCTCACCTTGGCCGTTTTCGCACATCTGTGCGAAAACTATGTCGGGGTCCACCCAAATGTAGCTCTTTTCCGCCACTTCTTCACGCCTAGAGTAGAATCTGGATCCCCACTCTCCGGCGGTATCTCCTGGATCTTTAGGCTGAACAAGAAGGAGGCGTACTTGAAAGGAGAGCTTCACGGCAAGTGGGAGGAGTGGAGGGCTGACTGGTGCTGGATTCTGGAAGATGAGCCCGAGCAGTTTACCTCGCCGCGCCAAACTGCAATAGTGCGCGGCAAGGATTGGAGCGACTTGGCCCCGGAGGACGACAAGCTGTAGATTGCCGTTACTAGGATCCTTCGTCTCCGGACTGCCAATCTTACTGTAGGTGAAGTCGAGGCCGATTTCCTCCTCCGCCGCATTGCCCCCCTGCAGGAAAGGAAAAGGCCTGCTTGGGAGTTTGGCAATGCGGCAGACCGCATGAGGCTGCGCCCCGGGCTGAACTATAATTTCACCGTCCTGGAGCTGAAGGGGATGGTCCGGGAGCTGTTCAAGCATGACCCCAAGCACCCGGAGTGGTTCAGACCGTCGGTCGGAGTAGTTCCTCTGTGTAACAATACTGCCCTCAGTGCCATCCGCGCGGCAATGCCTGAGTGCGACTCCCACGGGATCGTGCCCACTTGGCTGGTGCCTTCAGCGAAGACCGTGCAAGCCTTCTTCGACAACCTGGTTGAAAAACCACGCAACGCCGAGGAGAAGAAGGGGCTCACCCGGGAGACCACCGAGCGAGATGTGGCGTACATTGCCTCCAGGATGGAGGAGGCCGCTGCGGCTGCGGCGGCAGGTGAATTTGGATACACTGTGGATGAAGCGGAGGCGGCGGAAGCGGTGAGTCAGGCTGAGGAGGAGGAAATCCTCAAGTTGTTGAAGCTCGCGCCCGAGGAGTTTGCCGGGGAGCCTACCGGGGAGCCTGCCGGGATGGGCGAGGCTGCCGGGCAGGGTACTGAGTCCAGCGGGCCCGCCGAGGAGGAGGAGGACGCCGAGTCCGGTGATTCCGACGAAGACTCTGGCGGGTCTCTGAATCTTGACGACGACGCCTCCTCATCCTCGGAGAACTCTCCACCGCCACCAAGTCCTCCGGCACAGCAGAAGAAGCGCCTCCGCAAGGCAGCTGAGACGACGAGGCCACAGGCGCCTCGACAGCAGCCGAAGCGCCGTGCGACGCGTGCCACCACGACGAGCGAGGTCGTCAAGGAGGCGCCCCGTGCCCGAGCGACAAGCGGAGGGGGATCTTCCCGGAGTGGCTCTGGTGCTCCTTCTGCCCCTCGGTCCTCGGCGACGACCGGTGCTGGGTCTTCACAGCCCACAGCCCCGGAGCCCGCCAAGCGCCCGAGGGAGCCTTCTCCTCCAGCTCCTCGCGCTAGAGCACACGAGGCTGGGTTTGACTTCTCCGCTCTCAGCTCCGACGAAGAGGAGGAAGAGTAAGCATTTCAATTTCCTTTTGTTTTTGTCTTGATTTCTCTTGCTTGGTTCTGATCTTGTTTTGGCTTCCAGGACCTTGACCCAGAGGATGGCGAAGAGGGCCAAGATCCCTGTGGTCGACCTCGAGGACGACAAGCCCGTCGCAGCGGCAGGTGACGCGCCAGCGGCAGACTTGCCGGACCAACCTGCTGCTCCGGAGAGCAGCCCCCAGCGCAGCCCCCAGCGTGAGTCTGGTGTTCACTTTTCTGCTTGGCGGGCGCGCTTGAGGTTGTTATCCTTATTGATACCTTGTTGTCTTGTGCAGAAGTGGAGCCGCAGCCGCAGGAGCACCAGGAGGTCGCCCCCGACGAGCCGCTTGCTCCACCCTCCCCGCCAAGGATGAGCTCCCCGGCAAGGGACAGCGCTCCGCCAAGGACGGGCACTCCGCCGAGGGCGAGTACCCCGCCAAGGGCGAGCAGCCCGACAAGGGTGAGCACCCCGCCAAGGGAGGGCGCAAGTGGCCCTCCGCCAGCAGGGGCCTCTACTACGCCGCCAAGGGAGAGCTCCCCGGCGAGGGACCCCGTCATCGAAGAGGCCCGCACAGGTAAACCCTTGTACTTTCTTCTTCTTGGATTCTTCTTTTTGGATATTTGCTTGACAAGTCTTTCTTTTCTTTTTCTTCTGTTGTCAGACCCGCCCGCCTCGGAGTCGATGGAGATGAAAACCATCGCCGAGGAGGAGGTGCGCGGTGAAACTGGCGACGGCACCGCCGCGGAAGGAGTGGCCGGCGCCGACGAGCCAGCCGCCGAGGAGACTGCTCCAACCGCTGACGCCGCGGCTGGGGAAGGGACCAGCGACCACACCGCTGGCCCGGAGGCCGCAGGAGCGCCGGACGCTGCACCGGCCGCCGACCCCTCCGCCTCCGCACCTGGGGCGGGCGTCTATCTGGAGGCCGCCAACGGGGTCTTCATCCAAGTCCCGTGGGCGTCCTCATCAAGGGCACCAGCGGAGGGGGAGACCTTCGACGGAGAAGTTCTCGCCTCCGCTGGGTTGAAGGTTGTCGACGCGCCCGGTAGTAGCGACGAGCCCAAAGAGGAGCAACTCCTGCGTCGACTCCTGGGTTTGTACCGGGCCAGGCAAGCCAAGCTGGAGTCCCGAGAGGCTCTGGCTGCCAAGGCCGGCGTTGATCTGGAGAAGCGTGCCGCGGAGCTCCGTGCCGCCAACCAGGCGGCCCTCCGAAACTTGGCGGAGGAGCGCGAAGAGCTTGCTGGAGCACACCAAGCATTCCTCCTCGAGAAGGCCGAGGTGGAGGAGCAGCAGCGACTGGCCGCCGAGGAGCTGTCTCGGCGGGAGGGAGAGCTCAACCAGCGGAAGGTCGACCTCGACAGCCACGAGGACGACCTCACCGCTTGCGAGCAGGCCATTGGCGGGGCTCTGCAGGAGGCGAGGGATGCCGCTGCTGCCGCAGAGACCGCCAAGAGGGATCTGGAGGCCAGGGTGGCGCAGATGGAGTTGAACTTGAAGGCGAGTGAAGACAGGGTCGCCGCGCTCAACGTGGCGCGGGAGAAGGATGCCCACACCAACTCGGAGCTGCAAATCCGCCTCTCCGAGAAGGGCAAAGAGCTCACCGACGCCAGGGACTCCACCGCTGACTTGGAGATGAAGGTTTCTACCCTCACCGACTCGCTTGACGCCGCCCGGGACCGTGAGACGAAGCTGAAGGACGATCTCCGTACCGAGAGGGCCTTGCTGGAGAGCGCCGCCGTCTCGCAAAACCACTTTCAGCGGACGGTGGAGCAGTGGACCGAGGAGCTCGTCGCCTCCGCCGCCAACATCGATATGGAGATGGTGGCGCTGAGGGCGGAGCACCTTGCGTACTCCCCCGACGAGAATCTCCCCCACAGCGCCAAGCTGAGCTTGTTCCTCAGAGGAGTGGCGCCGGCTCTCGCGTGGCTACGGGAGAAGATCCCCACACAGCTGGCTGACGAGGCGCGCCGGCTTTGCATGGGTACTATGGAGCGGGTGTTGTCGAAGATCGTCTACCGCAACCCCGGGATCAACCTCGTCAACGTCCTCCGGACCCTGCCGCCCGAAGCTGACCAGGAGGCGTTGAAGGCCCAAGTTGCCCACATCGTAGCCAAGGTGGGCAAGATCCAGAGGATCGACGGGGACCGAAGAGACTAAGCACCTTGCTTCCCTCGCCGCTGTCGATTAAGTCATAGGTAGTAGTTGTTTAGAACAGCGGCAAGTTATCTCTGTAACATATACTTTTATTTCGGGTTGCAATATCATCTCCCTTGCTTTAGTCCCTTCACTTTGTATGCTTTCCACCCTACGCTTTTAGGGAACTTGCCGGCAAAGGGGACCCTTGCCGCGAGCGCTGAGTGCGGGACTCTTAGCAGCCTGCTAGCAAAGCCCTTGTCGGCAAGAAACCTTGACGCAGCTAGTCGCAGCACACTTAGATTGCTGAGCGAACTCGAAAACGAAGTAAGGGCGTGACACTTGTCGCAGCTCTCTTAAACCGTTGAGCGTGCTCGAAACAAAGTAAGGGCGCGGCTAGCCACGGGTAGGTTCCTCCGCGCACAGGTTTTCCATACAAAGTGTGGTTGTTCAAGGAAGACAACAAAAAATTTAAAAACTTAAATTGCTCAAAATCTGGCAACTTAGCTTTCATGGATTGTTTGCTTCCCGACAAGGCTTCCCTTTCTTGAACAGCGCTTGGTCCATACTTCTATCTCCTCCCCCCCGGCAAACTTGTGCGCGAGGAACACTCCTTCTGTTTCAGAGAGAAAGGCAAAAGAGGAGGAAATACAAGTACGGAGCCTTGCGGCTTGTTACTGCTTACCGGGGATGTGTGCTGCACAAAATGTCAGATGACACATGCAAGTAAAAGGAAAAGCACGAAATGACAAATGGTGCGAAGCACAAAAGTTTTACTGATGCACGGGGTCTGCGCCCGGCTCTGTACTAAGGTTTACATGCAACAGCGGCAAGACTTGTACAAAAGGTGGTTGCCGGAGCGGATCACGGCAACCGCGCCTTACGGGTGAAACTTGCGAAGATTCTCTATGTTCCAGGAGTTGCTCACCGATAAGCCTTCTTCGGTCTCAAGGCGAACAGTGCCAGGCCTTGTGACTTGTCTCACCCGATAAGGGCCTTCCCACTTCGGCGTCAACTTGTTGGAGCCCTTGGCGGACTGAATGCGCCGAAGAACAAGGTCGCCTTCCTCGAGACTCCTGGCCTTGACCTTGCGGCTATGATAGCGACGCAAGGCTTGCTGGTATCGAGCAGCTCGTACAGCAGCCTCGAGACGTTCCTCCTCAAGGAGCAATGCATCATCTTGTCGTAGTTGCTCTTGCTCGAGCTCGTCGTAAGCGAGCACTCGAGGAGACCCATATACGAGTTCCGTGGGGAGAACTGCCTCTGCTCCATAGACAAGAGCAAAGGGTGTCTGTCCGGTGGCTCGATTTGGTGTCGTCCTGATTGACCAAAGAGCCGCCGGCAACTCCTCGATCCAGTTTCTTCCGCACTTGTGCAGCCTATCGAAGGTTCTTGTCTTGAGTCCGCGCAGCACTTCAGCGTTTGCCCTCTCCGCTTGACCATTGCTCCTTAGGTGAGCAACAGAAGCGAAGCAGACCTTGGCGCCAAGATCTTGGACGTATTGCATGAAGGTGCGACTCGTGAACTGTGTGCCGTTGTCGGTGATGATCCTGTTAGGGATTCCGAAACGGCAAACTATTGATCTGAAGAACATGACTGCTGATTGTGCTGTCACCTTTCTCACTGGTTCCACTTCTGGCCACTTTGTGAACTTGTCGATTGCGACGTACAAGTACTCAAAGCCCCCGACGGCGCGGGGAAAGGGGCCGTGGATGTCGAGCCCCCAGACCGAGAAGGACCAGGACAAAGGGATCGTCTGGAGAGCTTGAGCTGGCTGGTGAATTTGCTTGGCATGGAACTGGCACGCTTCACACTTGGTTACTTGTGCAGTTGCATCTTGGAGGGCTTCTGGCCAAAAGAAACCTTGCCGGAACGCCTTCCCGGCAAGCGCTCTCGCGCCAATGTGGTGGCCACATATGCCTCCATGTATCTCTGCCAACAGCTTCTGTCCATCTTCCCGGGAAATGCACTTCAATCTGACACCATTGAGTCTTCTTCTGTACAGTTCGTTGCCAACGAACTGGTACATACTTGACTGCCTGGTTATCCTCTCTATCTCTTCTGGTTCTTCGGGAAGTTCTCCAGTCTGAAGAAAACGGACGATTTGATGTGCCCATGCTGGAGCTTGAGGCTCAGCAACAAGGACTAAAGGCATCAGGGCTGCTGCGGGAACCTCAGCTTCTACGGCAAGAACCTGCGGCTCTGCCGGAGCTGAGGGTTCCCCGGCAAGCCTACCGGGGCAAGGCTTGTCGGGAACGCTTGCTTCAACTGTACAAACCCTTGGGTCCGCAGGAGCAGACTGTTCCTCAGCATTTTGGTTGCTGGTCTTGGGGACCTTGGCGGCGGCTTCGGGAAGATCCGCCGGCAAGTAGTCGCTGGAGATCAACTTCCTCTTCTTGCTCTGCCCAACTGATGGTGTAACGGATGGCTGAGTTAGCTTGAGCACGAAGACCCCTGGTTCCACAGGTAACTTCATTGCAGCACACTTTGAGAGGCCATCTGCGATATCATTCTTAGCTCTTGGAACGTGCTCCATCTGTAGGCCTTCAAAGTGTTCTTCAAGCTTCCTCACTTCATCGACATAAGCTTCCATCAGAGGGCTCTGGTAACTCTTGTTTACTTGTCGGACCACCAACTGTGAGTCTCCCCGCACAATCAGCTTCTTGATCCCAAGTTCGGCCGCAATTCTGAGACCGGCAAGCAAACCTTCATACTCGGCAGTATTGTTTGTCGCTTGCTCCTTGGGAAAGTGCATTTGAACAACATACTTGAGATGCTCTCCGGTGGGCGCTATGAGTAACACGCCAGCGCCGCCGCCTTGCAGCGAGAAGGCACCATCGAAGTACATTATCCACTCCTTGCTTGCTTCTTGGACGGGGATGTTTGTTTCTGGAACTTCTTCATCTGGTGTTGGGGTCCATTCCGCTATGAACTCTGCCAAAGCTCTGCTCTGTATGGTTGAGGTACTCTCAAACTTGAGACCAAAGCTCGACAGCTCTAGTGCCCACTCGACGATCCTGCCTGTTGCTTCTGGATTCTGCAATATCCTTTTCAACGGAAAGCGAGTGACCACTGTTATCTCGTGCGCTTGGAAGTAATGGCGCAGCTTTCTTGAGGCCATGAGGAGGCCGAAAAGTAACTTCTGCACTCCAGAGTATCTTGATCTAGCCCCCTGCAAGAGGGAACTTACAAAATAAACTGGGCGCTGCACCATCTTCTTTCGCACTTCTCCTTGCTCCTGCGCAGACTTGTCCTTGTTGGGGCCAGAGCTTGTCGGGGAAGCCCCCTGCTTGTCGCTGGATGCGCTTGCCGGGGATGTGGGTTCCTCATCTGCCTCCCTCTCCGCTACTAACGCAGCACTAACCACTTGATTGGTTGCCGCTAAGTACAGCAGCAACTTCTCTTGTGGTTTAGGTGCGACAAGTATTGGAGTGGAGGATAGGTATCCTTTCAAGTCTTGCAGTGCGGCCACCGCTTCCGGAGTCCATTTCATAGGACCTGCCTTTTTCAAGATTTTGAAGAAAGGCAGGGCGCGTTCTGCAGACTTTGAAATGAACCTGCTGAGGGCGGCCACACAACCAGCAAGTCTCCTTACGTCCTTGACGCGCTTCGGGGCTTCAATCTGCTCGATGGCTTTAATCTTGTCGGGATTGGCTTCAATCCCCCTTTGGGACACGAAGAACCCGAGAAGCTTGCCGGAGGGGACTCCGAAGACGCACTTCTCGGGGTTCAACTTGAGTTGTATCTTGCGCAGATTATCAAAGGTTTCTTCTAGGTCTTGAACTAGGGTAGCCTTGCTCTTGCTCTTGACCACTATGTCATCCATGTAGGCTTCTACATTTCTGTGGATCTGTGGCTCAAAAGCAGTGTGTACCACCCTTGCAAATGTTGAGCCTGCATTCTTCAATCCAAAGGGCATGCGTATGAAGCAATATGTGCCACATGGAGTAATGAATGCAGTCTTCTCTTCATCTTCCTCAGCCATGAATATCTGGTGGTAGCCCGAGTATGCATCGAGAAATGAAAGTAACTCACATCCAGCCGTGGAGTCAACAATCTGGTCGATGCGCGGCAAGGGAAAAGGATCCTTGGGACAAGCTTTATTCACATCAGTGAAGTCTATACAAAGTCTCCATTTCCCATTAGCCTTTCGCACGACAACTGGATTGGCCAACCATGTAGGATGGAGTACGCCTCTAACCATGCCTGCTGCTTCCAACTTCTTTATCTCTTCGGCAATGAACTCTTGGCGCTCCACAGCTTGTTTCCTGACCTTCTGCTTGACGGGCCGCGCGTGGGGACAAACAGCAAGCTTGTGCTCAATTACCTTCCTGGGAACGCCGGGGATGTCAGACGGTTGCCATGCGAACATGTCGACATTCGCCCGCAGGAAGGCAACGAGCGCGCTTTCCTATTTGGGGTCGAGTGTAGCACTGATGGTGAAGGTACCACCAGTGTCGTCCTCCTTGGCGGACACCTTCTTGGTTGCCGGTGGAGCTGCCATTCCCTTCTTGCACTTGCCGGTGGAGCTCGATGGTGCGTCCTCGACGGCAGCGCAGCACTCCGAAGAGGTGCGTTTGCCGGAGTGGGCTCCAGAGCTCTTGCCGGACTTGGTCTTGGTCTTCCCCCCGGGAGCTTCAGCGGCAAGTGTCTTGCTGTCCGCCGCGGCTGCTGCGTCCCGGTAGATCTTGTCGGCACAGATAAGCGCATCCTTCTTGTCGCCGGGGACAGAGATGACGCTTATCGGCCCTGGCATCTTGAGCATGTTGTACGCGTAGTGGGAAGCTGCCATGAACTTGGCGAGCGCAGGACGGCCAAGTATCCCATTATATGGTAATGGGATATCGGCAACGTCGAACGTGATCCTTTCCGTCCTGAAGTTAAGCTCTCCGCCAAAGGTCACCGGCAGTGTAATCTTCCCCTTCGGCTTGCTCCTTCCCGGGTTGATCCCTTGGAACGTCCCGGTTTCCTCGAGCTCGCTGTCGGGGATCTGCAGTTTCTTGATCACAGCGGAGGAGATCAAGTTGAGGCCGGCCCCGCCGTCAACCAACATCTTGGTGACCTTGAGGTTGCGGATAGTTGGTGAAACCAACATCGGCAGACACCCGACCGCAGTTGTGCGGTCAGGGTGGTCCTCAAGGTCGAAGATGATGGGCGTGCCGGACCATTTCAGCAGCCTGCGTGACTCGACGGGTGGCTCAGCTGCATTCACTTCCCGCACCCATTGCTTGAGTTGGCGGTGGGAAGTGTGCAGAGAGGCACCTCCATCGACACACAGAACCTCTGTGGCCTTCTGGAACTCCTACTCGCTGTTGTCTCCTTCATCTATATCCTCGTCATCGTCATCGTCTTCGTCCTTGTCGCGGCCCCAGGGAGGTCTGTCTCCTTGCCGCTGCTTGGCCTTGCCGCGGCGTCCTCCCCGGCCATTGAACGGCCGCTTCTTGCTGGGCTCTCCCCCGCCTCCTTGGGCCTTCTTCTTGTCGCGACGCTCGTATTCAGCCTTCTGCTGTTCTACGAGGTACTCTACCCTCTTGCAGTTCTAGAGATCGTGGCCCTTGGTGCGGTGGATCTTGCAGTACTGCTTGTCGGAGCCGTCCTGCTTGTCGGCTGCCGCTACGGGGGCGGACTCCTTGCCGGAGCCACCGGCCTGTGTCTTCTTGGCGGCAGCCTCCTTGCCGGACTGCTCGACAACTAGTACCTCCTTGTTCTTCTTCTTCTTGTTCCGCCGCCGGTTTTTCCTTGCCGGGCGGCATCCTCGCTGTCACTTCCTCCTGCACCGGTATCCTCTCCGGGGAGCCTCCTCCCTTCTTCAGCGCGGGCACATTTGTCAGCCAGAGCGTAAAGCTCGCTGACGTCCCGGATCTTGGTCATCGCCATCTCCTCCCTCATCCGGCGGTTACGCACGTTCTGGTGGAACGCGCTGATAACCGCGGCAGGGTGGACATCGGGGATATTGTGCTGAACGCGGCTGAACCTTTGGATGTATTTGCGCAGGGACTCTCCCTCCTTCTGGGCAAGGATGTGGAGATCGCTCTCCTGGCCGTGGGGTTTGTGGCCGCCCGTGAAGGCGCCAACAAACTGGTGGCACAAATCCGCCCATGAAGAGATGGAGTTCTCCGGCAAGTGCATAAGCCAAGACCTGATGTTTGGCTTAAGCACGAGCGGGAAGTAGTTGGCTAGGATCTTCTCGTCGCGTCCCCCGGCAGCCTGCACTGCAATGGTGTAGATGCTGAGGAACTCCGAGGGGTGTGTCTTGCCGTCGTACTTCTCGGGTACGTCGGGCTTAAAGTTCTTCATGCTGGGCCACTGGACTTGCCGCAGCTCTCGGGTGAACGCAGGGCAGCCTGCCGCGTACGGCAAGTCGCCTGGTTCACCGGGCGCGTGCATGTCGACAGCGGTCCCAGCGCGCTGGTCGGACTGTCTTCGGGCTTCTCTTCGACGCTCGATGCGGGTTCGAGCGTCCTCTTATCGCCTGTCGTCGAGGACTTGGCGCTGATCGCGGCGAGCCCGCGGGTCCGACGACGCCGTGGAGTCGTCGTCGACGTTGATCCGGCGGGGCGGCGATTTCTGCTTCCGCGGCGGGGAGTGCACGGTAGTTGCACCCCCGGCGGTCTTGTCTCCATCGGCCTTCGCTTGGTCGACTTGCCGCGGCCGTGAAGTTGCCGGCTGCTGCGGCGCGTCGTTGTTGGCGAAGGCGATGAGGCTCTGGATCGTCGCCCTCCAGTCTTCGGCCTTGTCCGCCGCTGGAGGGAAGTCGAGGAGCAGCTGAGCCCTGGTCAGGGCTTCTGCTGGAGAGGAGGGAAACGGTGGCGAACGGTGCGAGGAACGGGATACGCTCGGACTTCTAACCGCGTTAGAAGGAGCATGTTCCCGTCCCGGCGACCGCGCCTTGCTCGTGCCAGGACGTTGGCCTTGAGCATCCCGTGACCCGCCGGCCTGGCCACGTCCCAGCAAGCGTATGGTACCTCCGGTACCACGTCGCTGCTGGTCTGGCACCTCCTGAGAGGGACGTGGTGCGTGCACGGACACCGAGGCCTTGGAGTTTGCCCGGTCGTCCGTCTTGTCCTTAGACTTGGTGGAGCCGTGAGTCTCCCCACCGGCGTCCACCCTTCCGCCGGCGTCTCCCCCACCAACCGTCGGCTCTAGTGGTGGCGGGATCGACGCAGACGGGCCTCCGACCTCGAAGCCTTCTTCTTCGGAGGCATGTTGACGTAGTCGATGAGGTTGATGGAGCTGGTGAAGTTGCTGAAGGTTGCGCCCGCGTGAGCGCCGGATCAGGTTCGCACAACCTCGACGCCCCCTACCTGGCGCGCCCAAGATGTCGGGGAAACTGGACGCCCACGAACACCTATGGGACCGGAGCCCCTTCTACGTTGCGGTAAGGGAGCGGAGGGAGCACGGAGAGCAGATCGAGGAGCACACGCGGGCAGTTTACCCAGGTTCGGGCCGCGCGTACGCGTAAAACCCTACTCCTGCCTTGGTTGTATTGAGTTCTTGAGCTCGGGAGCTTGAAGATCCACGGTACCAGCTACACCGAGCGTAGGGGTGATCGAGTTTCTGGGATCGAACCCACTCTACGTTGTGCATGGGCCTCCTTTTATAGCTCAAAGGGGTCACCGACAGGTGCCAACGTAGAGGAGGGTAAGAATGTAAAACTGGTGGTGGTTGTAACAGTGCATGAACAGTGTATGAACAGTGGTCTTCACCTAACTTTGACGGTGGGGGACAAGCGCATTGAATGCCCGTCGCCGTCGCCCCAAAAGCGTCCGTCCATGCGTCTCCGTTCGCCACGGCGATAGCCTCGTCACCGCGGCTTGCCACCGTGCACCCTAGGCTGCACAGCCATCTGCCACGTGCCCCCTGGAAGGGCCCCAGGGCGACGCGTGGCCAGATGAGCTGGAGCGCAGGCACACAGTGTAGGCTTCCCCCGGCAAGCACCTTGCCGGGGTCGCAACCTTGCCGGGCCCGGAAGCTTGGCGCTCTCCGGGTCCTGCCGGGGTGCATGATGCGCCGCGATGCACCTTCTTGAGGTGCCGTTCTTTTGGCCCTCCTGGCAAGCTCCTCTTGCCAGGGTCTTGTGCTGGAATGACAACCTTGAGCCTGGTGTGGCCTTCCCGGCAAGCTCCTCTTGCCGGGGCCTTGTCTCTTAACTTGAATACTTTGTTCTTGAATGGCTCAAAAAGGGGTCTAGAGTGGGCTTTGGCGAGCGCGTGGTGAGCCAGACCACGGGACGCTGCTACTGCCCGTGCACAAGTCGGGATACTAAGGTACCCCTACTTTAGTACACCGACAGTACCCGACCTCCGTAGGTAAACAACTGCTACACGCGTTCAGATTAGCACATGGGCTGCCATTTCGTACAGAAATGAGCTCCACCGTGTACCCGCGTTGGTGTGGCTGGGCACGAAGCATGAGTATGTGCACGGTGCACCTATTCTCTTCTTGTATACGTACACCACCTACGTGGGGTTGTGTGAGAGAGATACAAACGTAGAGAGATATAGTGTGTGGGTTCGTGAGAGTTTTTTTTGGGGGGGGGGCAATAAAAAAATGTAACATATGCAATGTGTGTGAAATAGAGTCATGGATATATCATATATATAGAGGGGGCGATCCACGAGAAGAGAGTGGAGGTATCGTCGGCTTGAGGTGTCCATGGAATCGAAGAGAGGGATGATGTGTGTGTGTGCGCGCGCGCGGTCGATAAAGAGTGACATCGAATTTGTGTGTGCCGACGTCAAAGATATAGAGTGGATGGCCTACTGGAACGTGAGAGGGGACAGGTGCAGTTTGTCTGTGTGGCATGGATACCTACCTACAGATCTCGACTATCGGTGTGTGGTGGGGGGGCCTAATTAACTATAGAGGTACAATGGCTGGTATATGTGTGGAGGAGGAGAGAGGCCTACCTCATGTATTAAGGGAGATCGATCTACCTCATGTATTAAGGGAGATCGATCGTCATCCATGCATATGTGTAGGAGAGGAATAAGGTTGGGAGAGGGATAGAGCTAGAGTGTTGGAAGGGGTGGTAGTGGAGTTGCTTCTAACAAATGGTGGGATAGGCTTGCTAGACAACCGGAGGGCATGCCTGCAATATCAATAAGAGAGGGGATGGCTCCTTGTCTGTGCACGTGCGTGTGAGAGACGGGTCAGGAGGCATGCACAAATGATGAGGGGGCGATATGGCTGTGGTAAGCAGACATAACTACATAGTAAGATCAATCGTCCTTTGTCAGAGAAATGAGAGACATAACTTGTGAGGTACGTCGATCGATGGGGGGGGAATAGTTAAAGTCGACCTAGGTATATGTTGGGAGATCGATCGGTATACATGCAGGTCTGTGTTAGAAGCAAATGAGGTACGGGGAGAAGGATAGAGAGAGAGGGATGCATCTAGGAGGAGGTGCGAGAGTCATACTATATCGAGGGGGGAGGAGTGTGCGAGTACGAGATCGATGAAGAGAGTGGTGGGAGTGAGGCATGGACGGTGATAAGAGAAGAGGGGAAGCTTGTGTTTTGTGCTAGGCACACCTGGCTAGAGAGGCATATCGATCGATGTGTGCCGTAAAGAAGGAGCTGGGGGGCCTACACACACCGTGGGTGAACGACCTAAAGTGAAAAGACGAATTTGCGCGATGGAGCTAGAGAATGCTGGGGGAGGGTGAGAGGGATGTGTGCATCTGCATGCACGAGAGAAAGTTAGCGCTAGCTAGCTACAAAGATAAGAGGATTGTGTGGGTGTAAAAGACGAATAGAGATCATACTTCATCATAAAAAGCGAATTCGGATATTTGAAGAATTTATCATAGTGTGTTAAACCGACGCATGTGTGAATATATATAACGGTGATACACATGGTGTGGTTATGAACATGTTATACTACATATAAGATATTTTATCTCTACTCTTATAAAAAACGGAGTTGCTGATGATGGTGCCATCCTGCAATATAGGCCGTCCGATTTATATCTGGCGATAGGAAGGAAACTATGGTTATTTTGAAAAAAGATACCCACACCCCTCTCCATATTTGCAAATTAGGCCTCCCCTTGATCATGTTGATGTTCTGTGGAACGCATGGGCATCTTGCTATTACTACGTATAACATATAGAACATTGATCATAATTAGGGCTAATGTGTGGCTTTTGCAACTCAGGTCTAAATACTTGTCATAATGTAGGGGGCGGGGCACTATACTATGTGTGATAAACACGGTGTACACGTATGGAACATGGTTTTGATTATGAATATATAGTTAGTACATCAATGTACTATTATTTGGAATCAACATCAAGTGTATTCAAAAATAGAATTCGAGTTCATGTAGTACACATAGTTCATATCTATCTCTATAGTAATCATGTGGTGTGTTATTAAGGTAATACACGAATGATGGTTGAAGTTGGCAACAATCATGATTGTAGATTGTTATTGAAATAGAGAAACGAATTCAAATTCAGTTCGAATTGCAGCGGTAGTATAGACATTTGGAATGCACTAAAATGTTGGTATGAGTAGGTTACATGCATTATACATCAAGCGAAAAAAAATAATTGGACATAACATGGATTCATACTATCGAATAGCATTTAATTGCACTAAATTGTTTGTATGAGTAGTTTTAAATAGCATTTTTATAGTAAAACGGGGCAAGACTCTCTCTTTGTGTGGTGTGAATAGTTTTATTTTTTTCGTTTTCTTTTTGGTTGAGGGAAGTGCGAATTGATTTGGTACGTACAAGTACAATATTACACGTTAGACTTGTCCCTAAAATTCAACCCGCGCCTAGTTATATCCCGAAAATTCAGATATCGTGCTCCCAAAACTGACGCCTTCACAACCCGCGCCTTGCTATCCCGAAATTACAACGCGCGCGAAAACTCCCTCGAGCTGCCAAATCTCGACACGTGAAATCCCCCTTATAACCCCGAGCCGAAAGGGCCGCTAGTTCAAATCGGTGGGGGGTACTTTTGTAACACACCCTACATTTTGGACAAGCGCGTCTTCAACGCCTCCTTTTTGCCATTCGAAATCCCAAGCCGCCATAACCTCTCCGCTCCAGCCGTGAAACCCCACCCTCATCCATCCGCCACCTCACCGCTGCCCAGCCGGAGCCTCTTCCCCGACGACGTCGTCCACCGCAACAGCTCGACATCCCTCGTCCACCTCCTCGGAAGAGGATCCGTCGTCCATCTCGTCGTCCCGCCGGTTTAGCCGCCCCGTCCTCCACCTCCAAGGAGCTGCTCCGACGATTGCCTCGTCTATCGCAGCTGCTCCATCCCCACAGCGCCGCCTTAACCTGCTCCACCGGAACCACAACATCCTCACCGACTCCTCGGACAAAGCCGAGGCCTACTCGGCGCCAACAAAGAGGTTGTACACTCATCGCATCGCACCTTCTCCTTAGCTCGACCTCCCGGTGCCGACGGTGCTCCATCCCGCACCCCCATGTAGCGGTTACCTTGAAGCCGGCGCCGCGGGCGACATCTCCACGGCGGCTCTCCCACAGTGTGAGGCCCCTTTGGCGGCGGCGTCCATACCAGCCGGATCTAATGCTGCTGCTCCGGCTCTTGTTCGCTCGCTCGAGCTGCTGCTGCTCCAGCTCTCGCTCGCGCTGCTGCTGCTGCTCTCCCCCTCGCTCGTGCTGCTACTCTGCTCTGATTTAGCTACACTTCAGTCGACTGAATCGACTTTTGGGTCAGTCGATTTTCAGGGCGTGGGGGGCTCGCCGGAGTTAAGGAAGAACCACCCGCGGCGGGGATGGGGGCTCGCCGGAGAGGTACCCCACTATCTATCTTAGGGTTCAGGGTGGGGCGGGGGGCCTATAGGGCTAGCCGGGGTGGCGGCGGACCGGCGATAGGGAGTTGTTTCGAGGCGGCGAGGCGGCGCTGGGGCCGGCGGTTCGGCCGGTGGTGGCTGGCGGCTAAGGGGGCTGCAGGTTGAAGATGAACTGCAGGCCCTCCCTAAACTACATGACAAGTGCCTCTCTTCTACCATTGCGTTCAGTTTTGACAGTAACATTCAGATTCCACAGTAAATTTCAGTTTCGACAGTTAAGTTCAGAGTCAACAGTTTTTACCTCATCTGTTGTAGTCAGGTGGTTTTTGGTGATGTGAATTTTACATCTATTTTACATCATCTATTGGAGATGCTATTAGAATCCCACTTGAGATTGACGATGTCTGTCTTGTGCTGCTTCAGCCTTGACGTCTTACGGCTCACCGGCGCTGCTCCAACGACAGAACGATCCATCACAACAGAGCAGTGCCCTGGACGCCGTCTACAGATTCCTCAGATCTTCCTCCACACCTCCGACAGCCACCTCTGCCTCAACTGCTTCAGCGACCAACCCAATGATGCTGAGGTCGACACGGCTACGGCAAAGAGGTTGTACACTTGTTGCATCACTTATTATTATACATTCATGTCGATCCATTAGGGCTATTTTGGTTCGATGGAAAAACATAGCAATAGGGAATTTTCCAATGGCACTCTACTATTCAATTATTCATGCATTTTGTTGATTTCAATTAAGCAAAACATCCACCTGGACCTACTTTTCAAAATCCTATGCATGAAAACAAGACCAAGTGCATTAGTGACAGAATAACATTCTAACTGTACACGCTTTCATATGGTTTCACTTTATTTTGGCCATGTTTCTTTGCATTCCTCTGCTCTTCCAATTCCTGTAAACCAAACACCCAAGTTGACAGAAATCCTGTGTTTACAAATGCTCTGTTTACCATGTGCATTCCTATCCTATTCCAATGTTTTTCCTATCCCTGCGTTTTTAGAATCATGCAAGCCAAATGAGCCCTTACAGAATTACTTCAGTTACAGGTAGGTGTCGAAGGGAACTTTGTGTGGTTTGTCCTGCTCCTACCGCGACGTCGTCCACCTCACCTAAGGTGCTCCATCGACGGAAACATCCACCAAACCAGACATCACGACTCCTGACTGTCTTTCGCCGCCTCAGATCTCCTTCCCTGCCGCCGGCACCCGCCGCAGCGGCATCACCATCATCGACTCAGTAGATGAACCTGAGGAGTACACGGGTCCACAAGAGAGGTCGCACTCTTTTGATTCTGCTTATGTTATGCATTGCTTAAAATTACCTGCTACTTTATCGTCCTGTTCACCTCTTGGACCCCAAGTCAGGTCCAAATTAATGTTCAAACTTGAGTTCTATATTAGTTGTGGGGCACATATCGAAGAAGCAATGAATAGTATCTCTGTCTAATACCTGGTTCACCTAGGGTATGCCTATGTTGTTCATCTTGGGTGGGAAACAAATAGTAAAGCAATCATCATCTGTCTTTTTATTAAATTAAAGCAATCATCAGTCTGCTATCATTATTTTTGGATCCATCCACTCATTGTTACCATCGCTCTAAATTTCTGCATGCTCTCCTTACATAATCTCACCATATTTTTTTCGTATGCATGTCAGATATTGTACATAGTCATGTTGAACATGTAGAGAAAAAAGAGAAGAGTTTTGCGCGGCAATACACTGTCATGCAGACATCGCTCCATGGTGGGTTCAATGGCAAACCCTCCCCACCCCTCTCCAGATTGTAATCCAGAGGAAGATATATGTTCTGAGGCGGATTCAGACGTCGTTGACCACTCCTATTTACCCCCAAGGTGTTTGATCTACCTTGGCATGATGATGTTAGTCATATCATGCATATGTTGCCTTGTAGTGCCTACTTTTGACATCATATATGTCATCTGCTTAGTTTAGACATGTTCTGTCGCCACCTGTTTAGTTTCTATATCATATATGGGAATTATGTAGTCTCATGTCTTTTAGCCAGCCATAATATATGTCAAATGTGCAATGCCATCCTGTTTAACTAGGCATCATATATTTGAATGATATCTTGCCCATCCTTTTCTTCATTACATTTCCATTTGTCGACAATATTTGTGCATTAAACTACTCTTCCTGTGAGTCAGCCATTTGGGTGGGAGATTGAAAAATCTGGAGTGAAAACAAGGCCTTCAGAGCAGACGGTACTACCTGTCGAAGCCGATCTCTTGTTGGGTCCCAATAGCTCATCAGAGATGGATTCAGAGACAGATGACCAGTCATATTCCCCCACCGAGGTGTATGCTCTAACTTGGCACGACGTTTTAGTTATTCATCATATCTTTGAATTATGTTATGCTATGCTATCCAGTTTAGATAGACATCATATATGTGAAATTATGTCATGCTATCCATTTTAGTTAAACAATATACATGTCAACTATTTCATGTCCTCTATTTTCCACACTATCTATTGCATCTGTCTCTCATACAATGTTTGTACATTCAACTATGTTTCCTGTTTATCAGCCATCTGAGTTGGAGCGGGTGATGCTAGCATCTAGCGAACTAAAAACACGGTCTTCAAATAAAACAGTGCTACCTCTTGGTGGAGATAGCACCCCGGTTGTACATGCACGAGAACCAGCCCTACCACACATAACCCAAACTCTCGCAGATTGTACCCCTACTGCGATGGACAAAGAACCAGCTTCATCCAATCTAACCCCAACCCCAGCAGATAGAACCCAGTTCCTGTTTACACAGCACCATCTCCACCATAGAGCTCCCAAACAAGAGCAGTTAGTAAGGCAGCTCCAGTGCCCAAAGGGCCACTACTACCACCGCGAACCCCAACTCCACCAGTTAGTACGCCTATTCCCGTGGAGGAAGCACAACCAGCTAGTCGTACTTTAGCATCTATCGCATTTGATGTTGTTAAATCGTATGTGCGTATCTTCCCATCTTGGAAATATTATACTGAAGATGAAGGAAAATGCCAGTTGCAGGTGTTTGTCCAGGAGTTATGTGTAAGTAATGTTATTCATGGCAATTACTTTGCTTTGTCCCATACATCCTACCTCCATGATGGTTATAATACATCAAATTTTCCCATTTTTCTCTATAAAGAAGGACCGATTTGGAAACTCAGGATGAGGTAACATGTGCTAATACCTTTGCTATCTTCAAGAATGCTTGGTGGCAGTATCGAAATTACCTAAAGAAAACGTACTTCACCGGCAAAGAAACTCATCAAATTCCCTTATGTTCTACTGAGACACATTTACTGGACGATGACTGGGAACGCCTTGTTCTGTACTGGTCCCGAACCAAGAATGTGGTAAGGTCTATGAGCTCATTTTTTATTTTTATGTACTATATTCTTGCGTCTTACTGTACTCTGTTCATGTAGAACAAGTGCCTAAACCTGAAGAACAACTGTTCTAATTTAAGATTACATTGCTATCATAGTTCCAAAAAGCGTTAGGCGTTAATTGTGCGTTTTGCCATCGCCTCGCGCTTTACTGACCAAAGCGCATGCTTATGCGCAGTTATGCACATATTAAGCATAGTTATGCGCAATGCGTTTTGCCAACGCCTAGAGCCTAGGCGCGCTTAAGAGCTCGCTTAGGCGCGCCTTTTTTAACTATGATTGCTATCGTGCATACTGCTTTGCTCTTGTATCACTGTATTTACTCATACAAACTTATTTTAAAATTGAAGGATCCAATCGAAACTCCAATGGCACAGCATGTTCACGGATGTTTCTTTAACAGGCTTGCTCTTATCAATACCTCTGTTGATTTCAATTTCAATTGTGTATATAGTTGACTTCTCATATCATGCACATTACTAGCATCACAACAAAGCAAATAGTGTTGTTGTACATGTAGACCCGTGGTACCCATCTGAAATCTTGTTGTGCCGTGTAGTTTCCCACGCTTTGTATTATTTCATTGATGCTTTGTCTTGAACTGATATGATTTGAACTATGTCTCTATTTTGATATGGCAAGACAATGCAGTGACCATAGGACATAGATATATGTTTGTTTGATGCTTTTATTATGTACTAGTACTTGGCAATAGAAGACTTGGTAGTTTAATCCTGTCCACCTTACTAATGAACTGGTTCACCCAAATGAGTTTCATATACTAGTACATGCTAAACTGTTATGTGTATGCTTGTTTCTTCTTTTAGGCTGGTGCCAATGCATGGGTGCTTAGATGAGGTGCTAAGCACATTAAATAGCTTAGCAACTATACCCTCCAATGCATAGGTGCTTAGCTTATGGTTGCTAAGCTTGCTTCATTTAATGATTTAGCAACTAAAGCTCTTCATGTATTGGTGGGTTTCCTTTCTTTAAATGTTTTGCCTAGGTTCACGCGCTTAGCATTGTTTCTTCCTAGGGTCACCACACTCATCTCTCTCCTCTTAAATAACTTGCCACATCAGATTTTTTGCTTACGTGGAAGGCTTAGCACCTGTACAAGGTGGAGCATTGGGAGGGGCCTTAGAATGCTAACAGAATATTGGGGAAGAGTGCCTTATTAAGCAATGGTAAAGGAATTAATGTAGATATGGTTCATGATAGTGACACATCTTTGTTGGTCCCCAACAAAGCTGATAAAATAGCTAAGGAAGACTATCTCGAAGACAGTGAGACAACCCCAAAGTCCTGTCTTGGTTTAGTGTTGGAGTTACTGGCCACTACCGCTTGCACAAGCTATTCAAACTCACTGTCTGAATCAGTTCAGTTTCTTGAGTCTCAACTACAAGCTGAAAGACATCGATCAGCTGTGCTACGACAAGAAGTGGAAGGACTACGGAAGTCCGTGGAGCATTCAGATGCATACTTTCTGGTGCAACAGCAAGCGTTGGAGGATTTTAGCGCCAAACAGGACAAATCTAATAAGCTTGCTAAGCTTATTGCCAGCATGGTGGATACCATGTTTCTTGAGCTCTTCTGAAGTTGTTTCAGTTATGCTCTTGTTTTGCTGCCGCGTTTATTTGCACTGGTGGCCAATTTTGACGGCCAGTGTATGTAATATGCTGCTTTGTTCCCTATATTTGCACTGGTGGCGAACTTTGATGCCTAGTGGATGTAATATGTGTAATAGCGTTAATTGCTTGCTTATTTATTTCCTTATTGTCTTGTTTAGTTGTTTGCTTGTAGTCACTGCAGTTCTTTTTCTGTGTTTTTCTAGTGGCCACAATAACCTATCTTTGGAAACTAGGCCAAAATAATCATGGCAACACACGGACTGTTGTAACCATGGGCCTCCTGCGGTCCGTATGATCCATGGGCCTTCTACGGGCCATAGGATCCGTTGGCCTTCTATACGGGCCGTAGGATCCATGGGCCTTCTACGGGCCGTAGGATCCATGGGCCTTTTACGGGGCATAGGATCCATGGGCCTTCTACGGGGCGTATCATCATTTTGCCAATCATGGGACGTACTATTCATGGACAATAACGGACCGTTAATAGGACGTATTTGATAACTCTATGAAAACATCCCAACGGTTTTTTTACATGAAAACGGCCTAACGTATTATCGGGCCACAAATGGGTCGACTGCAACCATGGGCTGAATTTGGCCCACAAGCAGAAAATGATAGTAACGGGTCGTAAGTAAACGAATGTGGAAATGAGCTCAAGAATAAATGGGCCCCGAGAAGGCTGAAAGATAACATGGGCTGGAAATGGCCCAACAGAATAATGGGCCGTTAATGGGTATAAATTGATACACTGTTCATTACGGCCCAGTTTCACCACGTGCCGTTAATGGGTATAAAGTGATACACTGTTCATTACGGGCCAGTTTTACCACAGGCCGTTAATGGGCCGAGAGTAATAAGGGCCTCATATGGGCCGAAAGACGTCATGGGCCATACATGGGACGGAAGTTAAAACGGGCTGGAATTATATTGGACGGCCCAGATGACGCTACTGGGCCTAATTCGGATAGGCCGTAAACGGGCCCTGGGATAGCGGGCTGTAAATGGGCTATATGCAAACATGCCGTTCACAGGCTTGCCGTGGGCCGGCCCGCCACCTTTTGACCAAGTCAAACGGGTCGGCCTTTTCACATGAATGGGCCTGTGTTGAGCCGTGCCACATGTCGACGTATCATAGGCGCTTTGGGTCCAATGAGTGGATGACATTTGTCCCAACGGTAAGCCGACACGTGTTTCCTCCAGCCAATGATGATTTTACATGTGGAAAATCCCCATTGGTCGGGGCTGTTAACGGGTTATCAGATCCAAAACCGGACCCGATAGCTTAACGGCGTTCCGTTACGGTGGATGCCACGTGTCAGTCACCCTTGACGAAAGCACTTCTGTGACGCACGATTTATCGTCATGGAAGTGGACACTTCCGTGATGATAATTTTGGTAATGTCATGTAACACTTCTATGACAGCACAGGTATGACTATCTTGACTCTGTCATAAATTTGTCATGGATGTACATGCATGACAGAAAACGTGACCTACTGTGACAAACACGTATCATCACTAAAGTGTATTTTTTGGTAGTGTTTAGATGCACCTAGTTCTTCTAAGAAGAAGAAAAAGAAAAATGATAGGACTTTGCATGCTTCTAGTGAACCTGTAGCTGACACACCTGAGAATCCCAATGATACCACTATTTCTGATGCTGAGACACAATCTGGTAATGAACATGAACCTAGTGATAATGTTAATGATAATGTTCATGATGATGCTCAACCTAGCAATGATAATGATGCAGAGATTGAACCTGTTGTTGATCTTGATAACCCACAATCAAAGAATCAACATTATGATAAGAGAGACTTTGTGCGTTTGACTGATATGCTTAACACAAATCCTTATGCTAAATACATGAAAGATATTATTACCAATAAAAGAAAGATATCTGAAGTAGAAATTTCCACCATGCTTGCCAATTACACTTTTAAGGGTGTAATACCTAAGAAACTAGGAGATCCAGGAGTACCTACTATACCTTGCTCCATTAAAGGAAACTAGTTAAAACTGCTCTATGTGATCTTGGGGCCGGTGTTAGTGTTATGCCTCTCTCTTTACATCGTAGACTTGACTTGAGTACGTTGACACCTACTGAAATATCTTTGCAAATGGCCGATAAATCAACTGCTATACCTGTCGGTATTTGTGAAGATGTGCCTGTTGTGGTTGCAAATGTTACTATTCTAACGGACTTTGTTATCCTTGATATTCCTGAGGACGATAGTATGTCTATTATCCTTGGTAGACCTTTTTGAATACTGCAGGGGCTGTTATTGATTGCAACAAAGGCAATGTCACTTTTCATGTCAATGGTAATATGAGCATATGGTACACTTTCCGAGGAAACAACCGCAGGTCCATAGGTACAATTCTATTGGAAAAATTTCAACTATTACTATTGGAGGTTTTGAATTTCCTCTTCCTACTGTCAAGAAGACATATGATATTCTTATTGTTGGGGACATACATATCCCCATTGAGGTAACCTAGTGTTATTCGAAAATTCTCCGGTTTCATGTTATTCGGAAAGAGTTTATTAACAAGACTTGATCAACCTTGTTAATGGATTCCTTTTGATGAGCATGAGATGGGTGAATCTAGATAGCACAACCTTCTGTACCCTCCTTTTACTTTCTGTTAATTAGATTAAATAAAGCAAAAATAGTATTTTCTGTCTGTTTCCAGACTTATCCGTGTAATAAAAAAATACCACGAAAATAAAAGTTCTCCAAATGCCCCGAAAATGAAATATGATTTTTTTCTAGAATATTTGAGAATATTTGGCACAGAGAACACATCGAGGGGAGCCAGCACCTAGCCACGAGGGTCCAGGGCGCGCCCCCTGCCTCGTGGGCCCCACGTGGCCCCCTCCACTTATTCCTGCACCCACACACTCCTTCTTCCTCCCAAAAAAATCACTATCCAGCTCAAGCACGAGTTCTAGCTCATCTTGCTGCCATCTTCGATCTCCTTGCTCCAAGCTCCATTCACAAAACTATTTGGGGAGATTGTTCCTTGGTATGTGCCTCCTCCATTGGTCCAATTAGTTTTTGTTCTAGTTCTTTATTTATTGCAAATTTTTGCTACTGTGGTGACCTTGTTCTTGAGCTTGCATGTCAAATTTCTTTGGTCCCAAGTAGTTCTAATGCATGATATAGTCTCTAGACACATGTAGGAGTTGTTGCTATCAATCTTGTTAAGTTTGGTTCACTTTTATTTGAGTTACTAAAAATTTCGGAAAAATTCATAGGAAAATCTTCCAAGGTGGCTCCTCAAGGAAGCAAGAACCAAGGCTCGCGATGCGTGAGCCGGACGATGAATTGCCGAGGGAAGCTCAAGTGCGGCCTTGTGAATGGCCGTCAGAGGAGTTTATGGTTCGAGCAGGCATTAAGGAGGAGTTTGACGCATATGTGTGTAATGCTGACCTCGAGGGCTTCATGCAAGATAAGTGCCCTCAATACCGCTACTTAACTGATACCTTTCTGAGAAGGTTTAAATTTCATCTTCACGTAACTCTCACACTATCCTATTTGATCTATATGATAAATCTTGTACCATGGACCTAGCAGATTTTAATGATGCTTGTAAGCTCCCGCGGGGGGGCAATATTAGTGATCCTCGCAAATCTGAATATAAAGACTTCCTTGCTAGTATCATTGTGGGGGAATCTAGAGAGATCATGCAAGCTACCATAGGAAGCATTCATTTTCTTGCTATACATTATTTTGCTCTCTTTATTGGTAGATGCATTAACGGTAAAGATAAGGCTTGCCATATGTGTGTCCCAGATCTTAGTGTTCTCAAGAGTGCTGTATTAGGTGATAGACAATATAACTTGGGAGCCATTGTTGCACGTAGGCTACATCATAATGGTTTAGATGGAGATTTATTTGGTGGGATTTATGCCACTCGCATAGCCCGTCGTCTTGGTGTGCCTATACATGAAAATGATGAACTATTACCGCCTACTTATTTGGATTATAATGCTATGGTTAGCCATCGGTTTTATAGAGAGGGATGAACAATCCCTCCAGTATCGACTAATCTTTGACAGGTGCCACACTGTCCATATTGCTCTCCCTGCTCCTACCTTCTTTGACTTTCAGGCAAAAGGGAGATATATTATAACCAGGGACGAGGCAAATGAGTATAAGGAGACAATGAGAGCAACTCATCTCCACGATGCAGCTCGCCAGGCAGTAGCTGTTGCATCTTAGTACAATCCCACCTACGACTTTGGATATCCGCCAGGCCAATATTGGCCATAGACCAACTTAGGCCAAAAGCCTAAGCTTGGGGGAGTACATATTTCTCACCGACATTACATTCATGTTCACACACTTATTCTAGTTGTCGGTGCTCACACACTTTCATTGTACTATCCATGCTAGTTTCAATTCTTTTCTTAGTCTTTTTCTTGTGTGTTAGAAAAACCTTAAGAAAAACAAAAACAAAATTAGTTGTAGCTTTTAGCTAGTTTACCTTCCATGCGTGTAGTAGTAGTAATAAAAAGAAAACTCAAAAAGATTTGTCGTTCTTCTTTTGCTTGTTGGGAGCTTTCCCGTGTAAATAGTTTCTTTTCTTTCTTTGGGGTCAAGAGGAGAAGACCATGATTGAAAATGTTTAGTGGCTCTCATATGCTTTATTGTTGATTTAACCTTGAGCCATATTGCTTTGTCTTCTCTCTTGTATTAAATGCTCGCAGATTCCAGCTTAGTCCAATGCACGTGCACTATTATTATTATCCACACCGTTCAGTCATGCTAGTGAAAGGCAATAATGATGATATATGATGAACTAATTGAGATAAGAAAAGCTGGTATGAACTTGACCTCTCTTGTTTTTGTAAATATGATAGTTCATCGTTCCTGATTCAGCCTGTTATGAATGAAACATGCTTGCAATGACAATTAGAGATCATAGCTGCTCATCCCATGCTTAATTATCTAGGAGTTTATAATGGTCTATCTTGCGTGCCAACATGATATTAAAATGGTTGTGATGTGGTATGATAGGGTGGTATCCTCCTTTGAACGGTTCAAGTGGTCTGACTTGGCACATGTTCACGCATGTACTTCAAACAAAATCAACATAGCATCCACGATATTTATGTTCATGGTGATTTCTATCCTACTCATGCTTGCATTCATTGTTGATTAATTTTAATGCATGTTCATGACCGTTGTCGCTCTCTAGCTGGTCGCTTCCCAGTCTCTTTCTAGCCTTCACCTGTACTAAGCGGGAATTCTGCTTGTGCATCCACTTCCATAAACCCCAAAGTTATTCCACATGAGTCCACCATACCTTCCTACATGCGGTATCTACCTGTCGTTCCAAGTAAATTTGTATGTGCCAAACTCTAAACCTTCAAATGAAATTATGTTTTGTATGCTCGAACAGCTCATGTATCAACTAGGGTTGTCTATATCTTCCATGCTAGGTGGGTTATTCCCACAATGAGTGGACTCCGCTCATCATTCATGAGAAAATGGCTGGTAATCGGGATGCCCAGTCCCATTCTCAAATCATAATAAATAAACAAAACTCCCCCAGGACTGTTGCTGGTTTGGACGGTGCCCGTTGTTTCGAGCTAGTCGTGGAGTGAGCTTGTTGGTGGTTGGGGTAGTACAAACTTTACCATTCTGTTTGGGAACCGCCTATAATGTGTGTAGCATGGAAGATATCGAGATTCTTGGTTGCTATGTTGACAATGAGAGTATACCACTCAAAATGTTATTCACCTCTATTTAAATAATTGAGCCCTCGCACCTCTTCAAATCCATGCTTCCCTCTGCGAAGGGCCTATCTATTTACCTTTTATGTTGAGTCATCACCTTCTTATTAAAGAGCACTAGTTGGAGAGCACCTCTGTCATTTGCATGTATTGCTATTAATTCGCATTGAGTATGATTATGACTGGATCTCTTTTACCATGAATTACAATGTCTAGTCAGTTCTTGATCTTTAAAGGTGCTCTGCATTTATGTTTTGTGGTCTCAGAAAGGGCTAGCAAGATACCATCTTGTTATATCATATTATGATTGTTTTGAGAAAGTGTTGCCATCCGAGGTTTATTGCTATTGCTCGCTTGTTGATTATGCCATTGATATGAGTAGACATGAAACCTGAAAGTTATTGTGAATGTGGTTAGTTCATGATCTTGCTGAAAACTTGAATGTTGGCTTTACATATTTACAAAAACTAGAGCAAACAAAGTTTATCAAAGTTTTTCTTTATCACTTTCAGTTTATCAACTGAATTGCTTGAGGACAAGCAAAGGTTTAAGCTTGGGGGAGTTGATACGTCTCCAACGTATCTACTTTCCCAAACACGTTTGCCCTTGTTTTGGACTCTAACTTGCATGATTTGAATGGAACTAACCCGGACTGACGGTGTTTTCAGCAGAATTGCCATGGTGCTATTTTTGTGCAGAAATAAAAGTTCTCGGAATGACCTGAAATTCAACGGAGATTTATTTTCGAATATATAAATAATATATGCGAAAAGAACCAAGCTAGGGGCCCACACCCTGTCGACGAGGGTGGGGGCACGCCCCCTGCCTCGTGGGCCCCCTGTTGCTCCACCGACGTACCCCCAGACTCCATATATTCACTTTCGAGGAGAAAAAAATTCAAAGAGAAAGAATTATCGCGTTTTACGATATGGAGCCGCCGCCAAGCCCTAATCTCTCTCGGGAGGGCTGATCCGGAGTCCGTTCGGGGCTCTAGAGAGTGGAGATCGTCGCCATCGTCATCATCAACCTTCCTCCATCACCAATTCCATGATGATCACCGCCGTGCGTGAGTAATCCCATCATAGGCTTGCTGGACGGTGATGGGTTGGATGAGATTTACCATGTAATCGAGTTAGTTTTGTTAGGGTTTGATCCCTAGTATCCACTATGTTCTAAGATTGATGTTGCTATGACTTTGCCATGCTTAATGCTTGTCACTAGGGCCCGAGTGCCATGATTTCAGATCTGAACCTATTATGTTTTCATGAATATATGTGTGTTCTTGATCCTATCTTGCAAGTCAATAGTCACCTAATATGTGTTATGATCCGGCAACCCCGAAGTGACAACAATCGGGGCCACTCCCGGTGATGACCGTAGTTTGAGGAGTTCATGTATTCACTATGTGTTAATGCTTTGGTCCGGTACTCTATTAAAAGGAGGCCTTAATATCCCTTAGTTTCCATTAGGACCCCGCTGCCACGGGAGAGTAGGACAAAAGATGTCATGCAAGTTCTTTTCCATAAGCATGTATGACTATATTCGGAATACATGCCTACATTACATTGATGAACTCGAGCTAGTTCTGTGTCACCCTAGGTTATAAATTTTACATGAGGAATCGCATCCGACATAATTCTCCATCACCGATCCAATGCCTATGAGCTTTTCACATATTGCTTGTTGCTTATTTACTTTTCCGCTGCTACTGTTACAAAAACTACAAAAACACTACCCCTACTTTTATTGTTGTTACCACTATTTCCATATTACCTTGCTACTAAATTACCTTGCTGCAGATACTAAGTTTCCAGGTGTGGTTGAATTGACAACTTAGCTGCTAATACTTAAGAGTATTCTTTGGCTCCCCTTGTGTCGAATCAATAAATTTGGGTTGAATACTTTACCCTCGAAAATGGTTGTGATCCCCTACACTTGTGGGTTATCAGGAATATGTCTCTTACTTCGCTAAATTTCGTAGACAACCCCATGATAAAGAATTACCTATTAAGGATGAAATTATTGGTCTTGCTTCTATTGGTGTGCCTCCTAACGATCCTTTAGAACAATATCTGCAAGACCATGAAAATGATAAGTATATGAATGAGAGAAGGGAAATAGATGAAATATTCTTTAAGCATGGACCCTTATTGAAAAACAACTTGCCTGTTGAAATTCTAGGGGATCGTCCTCCACCCAAGGGTGATCCCGTGTTTGAACTCAAACCATTACCTGATAAACTTAAGTATGTTTATCTCGATGAAAAGAAGATATATCATGTTATTATTAGTGCTAACCTTTCAGAGGAGGAAGAAGAAAAATTATTGAAAACTCTGAAGAAGCACCGTGCTGCTATCGGATATACTCTAGATGATCTTAAGGGCATTAGTCCCACTCTATGCCAACACAAAATAAAGTTGGAAGAGGACGTGAAACCGGTTATCGATCATCAACGACGATTAAATCCTAAGATGAAAGATGTGGTAAGGAAGGAAATACTAAAGCTTCTAGAGGCAGGTATAATCTATCCAGTTGCTGATAGCCAGTGGGTAAGTCATGTCCATTGTGTCCCTAAGAAGGGGGGTATGACTGTTGTTCCTATTGATAAAGATGAATTGATCCCG
Source organism: Secale cereale (assembly GCA_902687465.1). NCBI lineage: Eukaryota > Viridiplantae > Streptophyta > Magnoliopsida > Poales > Poaceae > Secale > Secale cereale. Next base: position 649,451,182 of record LR738709.1, read on the forward strand.
CAAAGAATTGTTACATGTTATAGGATGGTCATTTATTTCCGCAAATTAAATAAAGCTACTAAGAAAGATCATTACCCTTTGCCTTTTATTGATCAAATGCTAGAAAGGTTATCCAAACATACTCATTTTTGCTTTCTAGATGGTTATTCTGGTTTCTCTCAAATACTTGTGTCAAAAGGGGGTCAAGAAAAGACCACTTTTACTTGTCCTTTCGGTACCTTTGCTTATAGACGTATGCCTTTTGGTTTATGTAATGCACCTGCTACCTTTCAAAGATGCATGATGGCTATATTCTCTTATTTTTGTGAAAAGATTGTTGAGGTTTTCATGGATGATTTTTCCGTTTACGGAACTTCTTTTGATGATTTCTTGAGCAACCTTGATCGAGTTTTGCAGAGATGTGAAGGCACTAATCTTGTCTTGATTGGGAGAAGTGCCACTTTATGGTTAATGAAGGCATTGTATTGGGACATAAAATTTCTGAAAGAGGTATTGAAGTTGACAAGGCTATGGTTGATGCTATTGAAAAGATGCCGTGTCCCAAGGACATCAAAGGTATACGAAGTTTCCTTGGTCATGCCGAGTTCTATAGGAGGTTCATTAAGGACTTCTCCAAAATCTCCAGGCCTCTGACTAATCTCTTACAAAAAGATGTTCCTTTTGTCTTTGATGATGACTGTGTAGAAGCATTTGAAATACTTAAGAAAGCATTGATATCTGCACCTATTGTCCAGCCTCCTGACTGGAATTTACCCTTTGATATTATGTGCGATGCTAGTGATTATGATGTAGGTGTTGTCTAGGACAAAGAGTTGATAAGAAATTGAATGTTATCCAGTATGCTAGTAAAACTCTAGACAGTGTCCAGAGAAATTATGCTACTACTGAGAAAGAGTTTTTAGCAGTCGTATTTGCTTGTGATAAGTTTAGACCTTATATTGTTGACTCTAAAGTAACTATTCACACTAATCATGCTGCTATCAAATACCTTATGGAAAAGAAAGATGCTAAATCTAGACTTATTAGATGTGTTCTCCTGCTGCAAGAATTTGATTTGCATATTATTGATAGAAAGGGAGCTGAGAACCCCGTTGCAGACAACTTGTCTAGGCTAGAGAATATTCTTGATGACCCACTACCTATTGATGATAGCTTTCCTGATGAACAATTAGCTGTCATAAATACTTCTCGTACTGCTCCATGGTATGCTGATTATGCTAATTACATTGTTGCTAAGTTTATACCACCTAGTTTCACATACCAGCAAAAGAAAAGGTTCTTCTATGATTTGAGACATTACTTCTGGGATGACCCACACCTTTATAAAGCAGGAGTAGATGGTATTGTTAGACGTTGTGTACCTGAGCATGAACAGGAACAGGTCCTACACAAGTGCCATTCCGAAGCTTATGGAGGACACCATGCTGGAGATAGAACTGCACATAAGTATTGCAATCTGGTTTTTATTGGCCTACTCTCTTCAAGGATGCTCGTAAGTTTGTCTTATCTTGTGATGAATGTCAAAGAAGTGGTAATATTAGTAGACGTCGGGAAATGTCTATGAATTATTCACATGTTATTGAACCATTTGATGTCTGGGGCTTTGATTATATGGGACCGTTTCCTTCCTCTAATGAGTATACACATATTTTAGTTGTTGTTGATTATGTTACTAAGTGGGTAGAAGTTATTCCAACTAGTAGTGCTGATCACAACACCTTTATTAAGATGCTTAAGGAAGTTATTTTTCCGAGGTTTGGAGTCCCTAGATACTTAATGACTGATGGCGGTTCACACTTTATTCATGGTGCTTTCCGTAAAATGCTTGCTAAGTATGATGTTAACCATAGAATTGCATCCCCTTGTCACCCACAGTCTAGTGGTCAAGTAGAACTAAGTAACAGAGAGCTGAAATTAATTTTGCAAAAGATAGTTAATAGGTCTAGAAAGAATTGGTCCAAGAAACTTGATGATGCATTATGGGCTTATAGAACTGGATACAAAAATCCTATGGGTATGTCTCCATATAAAATGGTTTATGGAAAAGCTTGTCACTTACCTCTTGAGCTAGAACATAAGGCATATTCGGCTATTAAAGAGCTCAATTATGATTTCAAACTTGCCGGTGAGAAGAGGTTATTTGAGATTAGCTCGCTTGATGAATGGAGAACCCAAGCCTATGAAAATGCCAAGCTGTTCAAAGAAAAGGTTAAAAGATGGCATGACAAAAGGATACAAAAGCGTGAGTTTAACGTAGGTGATTATGTCTTGTTATACAACTCTCGTTTAAGATTTTTTGCAGGAAAACTTCTCTCTAAATGGGAAGGTCCTTACGTTATCAAGGAGGTCTATCGTTCCGGTGCCATAAAAACCAACAACTTCAAAGGTACAAATCCGAAGGTGGTGAACGGTCAAAGAATCAAACATTATATCTCAGGTAATCCTATAAATGTTGAAACCAATATTATTGAAACCGTAACCCCGGAGGAATACATAAGGGACACTTTCCAGAACGATTCAGACTCCGAAAAGGAAGAGGTATGTGGTACGGTAAGTAACCTGATACGTCTCCAACGTATCTACTTTTCCAAACACTTTTGCCCTTGTTTTGGACTCTAACTTGCATGATTTGAATGGAACTAACCCGGACTGACACTATTTTTAGCAGAATTGCCATGGTGTTATTTTTGTGCAGAAATAAAAGTTCTCAGAATGACCTGAAAATCAACGGAGAATTATTTTGGAAAATATAAAAAATATCTGCGGAAAGATCCAAGCCAGGGGGGCACACCCTGTCCATGAGGGTGGGGGCGCGCCCCCTTCCCCTCGGCGCGCCCCCTGCCTCGCGGGCCCCCTGTTGCTCCACCGACGTACCCCCGGACTCCATATATTCACTTTCGGGGAGAAAAAATCAAAGAGGAAGAATTATCGTGTTTTACGATACAGAGCCGCCGCCAAGCCCTAATCTCTCTCGGGAGGGCTGATCTGGAGTCCGTTCGGGGCTCCGGAGAGGGGAGATCATCGCCATCGTCATTATCAACCTTCCTCCATCACCAATTCCATGATGCTCACCGCTCTGCGTGAGTAATCCCATCGTAGGCTTGCTGGACGGTGATGGGTTGGATGAGATTTACCATGTAATCGAGTTAGTTTTGTTAGGGTTTGATCCCTAGTATCCACTATGTTCTAAGATTGATGTTGCTATGACTTTGCCATGCTTAATGCTTGTCACTAGGGCCCGAGTGCCATGATTTCAGATCTGAACCTATTATGTTTTCATGAATATATGTGTGTTCTTGATCCTATCTTGCAAGTCAATAGTCACCTACTATGTGTTATGATATGGCAACCCCGAAGTGACAACAATCGGGACCACTCCCGGTGATGACCGTAGTTTGAGGAGTTCATGTATTCACTATGTGTAAATGCTTTGGTCCGGTACTCTATTAAAAGGAGGCCTTAATATCCCTTAGTTTCCACTAGGACCCCGCTGCCACGGGAGGGTAGGACAAAAGATGTCATGCAAGTTCTTTTCCATAAGCACGTATGAGTATATTCGGAATACATGCGTACATTACATTGATGAACTGGAGCTAGTTATGTGTCACCCTAGGTTATAACTTTTACATGAGGAATCACATCCGACATAATTCTCCATCACCGATCCAATGCCTACGAGCTTTTCACATATTGCTTGTTGTTTATTTACTTTTCCGCTGCTACTGTTACAAAAACTACAAAAACACTACCGTTACTTTTATTGCTGTTACGGCTATTTCCATATTACTTTGCTACTAAATTACCTTGCTGCAGATACTAAGTTTCCAGGTGTGGTTGAATTGACAACTCAGCTACTAATACTTAAGAGTATTCTTTGGCTCCCCTTGTGATGAATCAATAAATTTGGGTTGAATACTTTACCCTCGAAAACTGTTGCGATCCCCTACACTTGTGGGTTATCAAGACTATTTTCTGGCACCGTTGCCGGGGAGCATAGCTATATTCTTTAAGTCACTTGGGATTTATATCTGTTGATCACTATGAAGAATTTGAAGGACTCAAAAACCAAGATTTATCCCTCAACTACGAGGGGAGGTAAGGAACTGCCATCTAGCTCTGCACTTGATTCACCCTCTGTTATGAGTAAATTTGCGACACCTAGTCCTGCTGTTGAATCTGATATGTTGCATGTTCTTGATGATGCCACTTTTGATATGTATGATGAAACTACTTCTATGCTTGATAATATTGTGCCACTAGGTGAATTTCTAGATGAACAAATTTCTAATGTTAGGGAGGATGCAAATATTGAAACTGATAATATTGATGAAAGTGATAATGAAGATTCTCCCCCTAGATATGAATTTCCTATTATTCCTGAGGGTTATGTTATGGATGAAGAAACTGCTAGAGACTTTCTTGCTTGCAACGATAGATATGATCTTAAGAAATTATTAGCTAAGCTGAAAGAAAAGTCTTTGAATGCTAGAATGAAATACTTGATGTTTTTTATAATGGACTAATCTATGCTTCCAGAGACCACCTGGATAGTTGTGCTGGTTGTGTTTTCAGAGAAAGAACAGTTGATCAAGCTGAATTATTATTGAATAATATGTTGGCCAATGAAAATAATTGGACACTTCCTAAACCAGTCCCTAAGCCAACTCCGAAGAAAAGGGGTGTTCTATTTCTCAGTCCTGAAGATATGCAAGAGGCAAAGAAATCTATGAAAGAAAAAGGTATTAAAGCTGAAGAGGTTAAGAATTTACCGCCTATTGAAGAAATACATGGTCTTGATAACCCGACACAGGTAGTAAAGGTAAATTCTCTTTATAGATTTGATGAAGGTGATATTCCTCGTTATAAGTCTGCTAGCCAATGCTTAGATGAGTTTGACAATTTTATTGTGAAGCAAGAAAATTTCAATCCTTATGTTGGTAGACAATTGCAACGTAATGCTTATATGATTGAACGCTTGAGTGATTATATGTCTAGAGTTAAAGGTGAATTAAAACTCATTAGTAAACATGCTTCTATGGTTACCACTCAAGTAGAACAAGTACTTAAGGCTCAAAATGATTTGCTCAATGAATTAAATAGTAAGAATAATGACTATGCTGTTAGAGTTGCAACTAGAGGTGGTAAAGTGACTCAGGAACCTTTGTATCCTGAGGGCCACCCTAAGAGAATTGATCAAGATTCTCAGAGAACTAATATAGATGCACCTAGTCCTTCTAAGAAGAAGAAAACGAAAAATGATAGGACTTTGCATGCTTCTAGTGAACCTGTAGCTGACACACCTGAGAATCCCAATGATATCTCTGTTTCTCATGCTGAGACAAAATCTGGTAATGAACACGAACCTAGTGATAATGTTAATGATGATGTTCATGATGATGCTCAACCTAGCAATGATAATGATGTAGAGATTGAACCTGCTGTTGATCTTGATAACCCACAATCAAAGAATCAACGTTATGATAAGAGATACTTTGTTGCTAGGAAGCACGGTAAGGAATGAGAACCATGGGTTCAGTAACCCATGCCTTTTCCTCCTAAGCCATCCAAGAAAAAGGATGATGAGGATTTTGAGCGCTTTGCTGAAATGATTAGACCTATCTTTTTGCGTATGCGTCTGGCTGATATGCTTAAAACAAATCCGTATGCTAAGTATATGAAAGATATTATTAGCAATAAAAGAAAGATACCTGGAGTAGAAATTTCCACCATGCTTGTCAACTACACTTTTAAAGGTGGAATACCTAAGAAACTAGGAGATCCAGGAGTATCTACTATACCTTGCTCCATTAAAGGAAACTATGTTAAAACTGCTTTATGTGATCTTGGATCCGGTGTTAGTGTTATGCCTCTCTCTTTATATCGTACACTTGACTTGAGTAAGTTGACACCTACTGAAATATCTTTGCAAATGGCTGATAAATCAACTGCTATACATGTCGGTATTTGTGAGGATGTGCCTATTGTGGTTGCGAATGTTACTATTCTAACGGACTTTGTTATCCTTGATATTCCTGAGGACGATAGTATGTCTATTATCCTTGGTAGACCCTTTTTGAATACTGCAGGGGTTGTTATTGATTGCAACAAATGTAATGTCACTTTTCATGTCAATGGTAATGAGCATACGGTACACTTTCCGAGGAAACAACCTCAGGTCCACAATATCAATTCTATTGGAAAAATTTCAACTATTACTATTGGAGGTTTTGAATTTCCTCTTCCTATTGTCAAGAAGACATATGATATTCTTATTGTTTGGGACATACATATCCCCATTGAGGTAACCTAGTGTTATTCGAAAATTCTCCGGTTTCATGTTATTCGGAAAGATTTTATTAACAAGACTTGATCAACCTTGTTAATGGATTCCTTTTGATGAGCATGAGATGGGTGAATCTAGATAGCAAAACCTTCTATACCCTCCTTTTGCTTTCTGTTAATTAGATTAAATAAAGCAAAAATAATATTTTCTGTGTGTTTCCAGACTTATCCGTGCAATAAAAAAATACCCCAAAAATAAAAGTTCTCCAAATGCCCTAAAAATGAAGTATGATTTTTTCTAGAATATTTGAGAATATTTGGCACAGAGAACACAGCAGGGGGGGCAGTACCTGGCCACGAGGGTCCAGGCGCTCCCACCATCACTGGGCGCACCCCCTGCCTCATGGGCCTGTGGGGACCCCGACTCATAAGTCGTGATCACCGAATGCACGTGTACAGTGATCCCAGAGATCAATGCTCACTGAACACACAGAAGCTGAATAACAAGAGTCTTACATCCATACATACCGTGTTACACAAATAGGACCATAATGGTCAAGTCTTGAGTATATCATCGCAGCGGAAATCTTCAAAGACAACTGGGACCCATGCCATCTGCCTTAACCCTACAGGCATTCTGACTGGGAACCGTCCTAGCTCGCATGCTCGTTACCAAGAAATCTTCATCATAACCTGCTCTCTCCTGCCTGGCCAATAAAATAACCAGTGGCAAGCCAATGAGTACATTGAATGTACTCGCAAGCAACCCAAGTGTGATAACAGAATAATTATGCAAGGCTCTACTGCTAGGTTGGCAGTTTTGCGGAAAGCTAGTTTTTCATATGCAAGTATGATCAACATATAACATGGATATGCAAGTGTCTGCAACAAGTATCAGGAGGTCACAGACATTAATATCGAGAAAGAGTTGTGATCAACTCATGTTCAAGCTCATTGTAACTTCCTCACAATCACATCATCAATATCTCTGAATCGTGTTGTTTCCCAGAAACTTATGGACATAGTCTAAGTAGCACCACCCAACTGTCCTTGACCGCGGACTCGGCTATTCGAATAGTTTGACACTCTGCAGAGGTTGCGCACTTTACCCACAAGATCCGGGGAACTTCCGTGTCATCCACGACCCGCGGTACCTCAAGTACCCGGGGTAAGCACCCGATCACTATCTTTCCCTAGACGACACTAACATAGAGTCCACTCAATTGGTAACAGCCCCGTGCCAAACATTTCACATCTCAAGGTTTGTGGAGACTCGCTCCGTATTCATCACATATCACAAGCACGGGGTACCAACGGTGTGTCCGGTGCCCTGTGAAAACAGTCATGGCCGCCTATCCAAGCACGACCCCGTCCCGAGAGTGACCTCATGTCACCCCCGTCACTAGTAATGCGGGCACCATGCTAGTATCGACCTAGGTAATCAATAATGCCCTTTCCCATGTAAGGGTAGAGTGGTTGCGCATGTTTAGTTGGGACGGTAGTCACACATAAATCTAATCCATCTCTGTAAACAACACTTCCGTCAAGCCTCGGCACACTACTTCTTCACCAAGTAGTGCCCTAGCTCTTCATCAACTCCCAGGGGCATTAGTGGCACCCACTGGGTCATTTGCAAGTATGTCAGACCACACTTGTTTCACTCAATGCATAACCCCGACCCATTTTGCGTAGCCAACTACTATAGCATACATCTATCTACTCCCACCCACATAACCCTCATAGGAAGGTAGGGTCATGTTTGATGCAAGTTTCAACAGTAAGGTAACAGGGGTAGCAACCAAAGTGGTTTCCACCTCAACATGATTCCGATGCATTGAATATAAAGGTGCTATGAGACATGCATAAAAAGGTTTCTTGAACATGGTCAAAGGGCTGCTTGCCTTATTCTTCTGAGTCTTCAAACCTTCTGGTCCATCTCCGAGTACTTCGTTTATTACGTGAACTAACGATGGAAACAATCATAATAAGCAACACAATCAAAGCAAAAATAAAAGTGCTCTAAAAATAGGAGTTGGACTTTTCTGGGATACCTCTGGTCACATGAAAAATAACCAAGGTGGTTTCATAGGTATTGGATCAATGGGTGATTTGGAACATTCCAATGTGATGGAACCAAAGGGTTTATGGATTTGGAAGAAGTATACAGAAATATTTTCTTAAATGATGAGCAAAGGCACCCATCAACAAGTCATGATTTTAGAAGCATCTAGGAGTTGGTTTTACTGGATTTGGATTTGAAACGAATTTCCTAGGATTTTGCAAAGCTGATAAATATGAAGAATTGGCTCAATATTTGGTGGGGTACAGAAACTATTATTAAAAATGTTCCAAAATTAAGTTTGGACATGGCAAGCATCTAGGAATTCGAATCACTGCATTTGGATCAAAAATGAGCTCTCTGTGATTTTCTAAAGTTAATCACAGAAAGTGGAAAATGGGCATTTGATAAATATTTGTGTAGGAAAAGTCTCTGGAATACTGTGCATGTTGTACCATGTGGTAGAGCATGAATTTAGAGACTACCAGAAATTTGAATCATGCCATTTGGAGTTTATTTGAATATTTGGGAGATATTTGAAGTTGACTGGAAAAATAAAGAGAAAAGGAAAGACAAAGGTTATACCCTTACTGCGCACAGGGCGAGACTTAGTGCTGCTGTGCACTGGGCCGGCCCAGCGGCTCGGCCTCGCGGATGACAGGGCGACGCCGAAGGCGTATTCCCAGGGATGTGCTTCCCTGCGGGGAAGGCAGAAATCGCGGGGCGCCTTCACTTAAACAGCGCGGGCCCGGCGCCGACCCGCTGACGTGCGGGCCCCACGTGGCCCCCTTGCCACCCGTCGTCGTCTACCTCTGGACGACGAACGACAGGGGCACCAGACGCCGCACACTGGCGCTCGCCGGCGGCACGAGCCGCCCCAGGCGGAGCTCGGACCACCGCTGAGATCGGGAGGACACGCCGGTGCCGTCCCCGCCGACGGAGCGCGCTGGGGAGCCCCAGAATGGTCGCCATCTTGCTCGCACCCGAGATGGGCTTCCACGCTGGGCATCGAGCTGCGAAGCCTCCCCGGACGGTTTGATGCGGGCGGAAGGCTGCGGAGACTCCCAGGAAGCTCGGAGGCTTCGAAGGAGAGGAGGGGAGGGCTGGAAAGCACGAATTCGAGTGGGGGGCCGCGGCGGCACTCCGGCCATGGAGAGGGTAGGAGGCCACGGGAGGGAGGTTGGGGATGTCTGGGAGGTGCAAGGGAGAGAGGAGGGTCCAGAAGAAGCAACGGGCGCTCGGGGGGAATGCTTTATATAGGGCAGCCGCGGTGCACCGTGAGCGACGCCCATGGACGCGCTCGGGCGAGCTCGTGGAGAGAGGAGGAGGAGGGCAGGGGAGGATAAGACCGACAGCCCGGCAGGTTGCGGACGTCGAGGGGACCTCGGGGGACACGCTCTCTCTGCCCAAGGTCGCCTGGAAGCCTCGGGAGGGCCGAGCTACAGTGCCTCGGTGCACTGTAGCGTGCTCCAGAGCACGCCTTTGGCCGGCATGGTCGTGTCTGTGCTTCCTGGCCGTGCCCCCCAGTGTCCAGTAGTGCTAGGGGATAGTAAACAAAGGCGTGGAGGTCTTGGATGCTCTGGGGAGCCACTGGGTTGAGGAGGGAGGTGATGGAGAAGGTAAAAACTGTTGTCCAGCAGTAGGAATTGGGGTTCTACCCCCTCAATCATGGAGCTGGGGTGCTGGGGAAGTTACTGGGGGTAGAATAGGACTAGGGGAAGCTGTGGTAGGAATTTGAGGAAGAGGGAAATAGTAAAAGTGATCAAGACACTGGTTTAAGAAAAATGGCAGAAGGTGTTTGATCAGGTTTTGGGGAAACAAATGACTTCCAATTGGCATGGGACTTCACAGGATCAAATGTCACATATAATTAGGCCCCTACACCAAATTTGAGCTCATTTGGGCAAAGTGGCCAATGTAACTTTGGTGAACCCTAGAAATCAACAGAAATGGTTTCACCATGTTTGAGTCAAGCAATTCATCTCCCCTTGATGCACCACTTGGTGTAGCATCATCATTTGGGGTTATGAACATGCCCACAAAGTTTGAGGTTCCAGATAAAAAGTTGACAATGTAAAGTTGTTCAAATTTGAATTTGAACAGAAGTGGTTTTGGGGTGATCTGATCAAGTTGCTCTATTCCAAATCTTGTGTCATTTGGTCTAGATGCCTTATTAGGCCATTCTAGCATGTGCACCAAATTTGAGAGCACTTGGACAAGTTTGGCAATGTAGAGTTGCTCAAACTTCAAATATGGACATAATGGTTTTGAGGGGATTAGAGGATGTTTCCTTGATCTTCAAGGCATGAGGCTTTGTAAGATCATCAAATATGTCATATATGACATGATAGAATTTCCCTGGAATTGTTGGAGAATATTTCCTTTGTAAATATTTCAAAAGTTTGAAATATCCAGAAAGGGTTTTGGAAGGATTTGCCCAATATATTGAACATGACCATGTGTTGAAACTGTTATATATGGACAATATATGTCCTATGAGTCTCCCTGAATTTTGGCAAATATTTTTGAAATGATTAAATAATTTTTCCCTATTAAAGACCATTTCTGGCCTTAAGAAAAAGCTTTTAAATAAAATATAAAAATAACTTTTAAAATTATACTTTTGTGGTTTCTGGGAGTCCTATATCTAATAGCATTCAAATAAACTTTTTGAAATATTTTTCACACCCTAAATAAGGTACTTGCAGTGCAAACCTCAATTCAGGGGTTTTTGGAAAACTAATTTTAGAAAATACCATTTGGCCAAAAATATTTTTATAAGAAAATTCTATACTGGTCCATACACATGGCATGATCATTGGGAAAAGGTTTTGGGTCAAGGAGATGAAGTATAAGAGTTGGAGGATTTATTTGATTTTTAGAGCACTAGCAAACAGCAGATAAAAGTCAAATCAAGCAAAGTCAAAAACACTCAAAAGTTTTTGCAAATCCACATTTTTAACATGGAAATTTAGCTTAAGCAATGTGATATGAAAATCAGGGTGTGACAGACCTACCCCCCTTACAAGAATCTCGTCCCCGAGATTCCCAGACTAGGCGTGGAAAGAAAGGCGGAGTCTTGGATACGGGGTAGTCTGCACTTCTCCTTGTTGGTTCTGCTTCCGAGCGGTGCTCCTTGGAATCCTGAAGTGCTTGATGGTATGGCTTCTTGCTTGATGCCTTCCTTGATGGGGGTTGCTGAGGGGTCTCTTGCATAGGTTAGGTTGGGTTAGCTGTCAAAGGCTCGGTGATCGATGTCCTTGCGGGCATCGGGCTAGCTAGGAGGTAAGAAGTACTTCCAGAGTGGGGGCTCGTGGAAGATTTGGTGCACGGAGGGTATCTCAGGTGGTAGATCTAGCTGGGGAGCCGTCTACCACATGACTTGCAGTGATCTCAAAGGGTCCAATGAACCTTGGTGCGAGCTTCCCCTTGACATGGAAACGCTTGTTTCCCTTCAGAGGAGTTACCCGCAGGTACACGTGGTCCCCGATATGGAAACTCATGTTCCGACGGTGAGTGTCAGCATAGCTCTTTTGCCTTGACTTGGCTGCCTCCAAACGTTCTCTGACTAGTTGGACTTGCTCTTCCGCTGCGCGAATAATATCCGGTCCAAGGACTAGCCCTACTCCAGCCTCTGACCAGTTGAGGGGTGTGCGACATCAGCGTCCGTACAACACCTCAAATGGTGCCATCCGAAGGCTCGACTGGTAACTGTTGTTATAGGAGAACTCGGCAAAAAGGGAGACAATCCTCCCACTTGGCTCCATATGCCAAGACACAGGCTCGGAGTATGTCTTCGAGAATCTGATTGACTCGCTCAGTCTGACCTCCGGTCTGGGGGTGGAAAGCCGTGCTGAAAGATATCTTGGTTCCCAAGGCTTCTCGGAACTTCTTCCAGAACCTTGGGGTGAACTGGGTTCCTCGATCTGACACAATCTCCTTGGGAATGCCGTGAAGACTTACGATTCGGTCGATGTAGAGAGCTGCCAGCCGGTTGCCATGATAAGTGGTCTTGACAGGAATGGAATGGTCCACCTTGGTCAAATGATCGACTATGACCCAGATAGAGTCATGTCCTCTATTCGACCTTGGTAATCTAGTGATGAAGTCCATTCCGACTTTATCCCACTTCCACTCAGGAACCTTGAGTGGTTGAAGCAATCCGGTGGGTCGCTGATATTCAGCCTTGACCCTTTGGCACACATCACACTTTGCAACATAGGTTGCAAATCTCTCTTTTCATCATGTGCCACGAGAATCGTGCCTTCAAGTCTTGATGCAACTTGGTGTGAGCGTTCCTTCGACACGGAATTGTTCGGTTTCTCCGGGAGGAGTGGTTTGCAGATACGCTCGGTCTTCAACGCGGAAGTTTTCTTCTTGATGACGGTGGTCGGTGTAGATCTTTCTTCTTGACAGGGCGGTCTTCAAACGTCTTCTATCCAGCTGTCCCTCTCTTCTTTGTCTTCGGGCAGACAAGTAGGCCATCAAATAGTGATGTTACCCAACTTGTCCAATTACTCCATGAGGTCTAAGGGGTACGCAAGGTAAGCTGAGGTATTGGTGGTGGTCTCGGTTGAGTATTTGCAGAGGCGTTCCTGACTTAGAGCGAAGGCCCGTGGTCAGAATCTGATCAGGTTGTGGCTCGGTGGGGCTCAAGGGTTTCAAGGATTCTAGTGAATGAGTGAACTTTTATCATCTTATCCTTAAGCACAGTTTCTGAGATGCCAATAGCTATATCTAGTACTCCAAACGAAAAAGCATCTTATCGCAGAGACCAACTTCAATCACCACTCATGCCATACCTATCCCCATGACTCTCAAGAGACGGTCTAACAAAACCATACTGTCTATGATCCCCAAATCTATATGTATGCCTACCTCTAAAATCCAAAGGTAGATCATACATGCTGCTGAGCTGAAATCAAACTCCACAATCCAAGCACTCAACCTAATCTTGCAAGGCTCACGATAATGCATCACCAATCTAAGGAAACACGTCATATGCCACTCCAAGATTTGTTTCCTTCCTATAGATCACCTCCAATAGCCCGGTAATTACCATCAATCACCACATAATCCAACAATTCTACAAATCCGATGTCTACGGTGTTCCACAAGATCTCGAGTCCCAAATACTTGAAAGGACTATGCATCACGATAGTAAGTCCACCAAATTCTCATCATCCGGGTCAGTAAACTCCAAGATCATGACTATATAGATCTCTAAATCATCTCCGACAAATAATCCAATCTCCTAGGTTATTGTCCACCGAGAAGCATGATATCATAAGCAGGATCATAGGCCTAAATCCAATCTTACTCCGAACCATGCAGACATATCCAGCATCTATACCAACCAGAATCACCTACATAAATCCAAATCTCATGTCCAACGGGCACTCCTACACGCTTCCCCAAAGTCATGATCCTCCAATATGAAAACCTCACAATCCATCAAGGTCTCAGATAATTCCTCGAAGTCACTAATATAAACCACCAAGTCATCTGTCCAACATCCTCGAACTGGTCTATCTATGGCATCGTCAGACCTTGTGCTATATTAGGATGAAAATGTGCTCACTCATCGTGTCCACTAGTTCCTTTACGAACCCAGTGTTGTGCATGGTTATAAAGGCTTAACTGGTTCTCTCGCTTTACCATGGGTTAGACACATGGTTAAGGATTCGTGCTGGAGTGTCTCGGGAAGTCTCAAAGGGTCTAGGAATGGGGTTACTGGTCTGGAGGGTTAAACATAACTCTACGGGGTTGCAATAGATCGTGGAGGTTGTAGCAGAAGTCTTCAGTGCCAGTTGGCTGTCGAGGTAGAATCCTGGGTGCATCTTGTCTTGCGGGTCTTCAATTGGGAGGAGAGAGAATGGAGGGAAGAAGCAGCGTAGAGGAGGGAAATGCCTAAGGGGGTGCTATAGTGCAGGTGCAACAAACAGGTGCAAAAAGGCAGAAACAAAAGAAACAGGGCAAGGAAGGTGATATAGCCACGCACTTGTTGCCTGGGGCAAAAGTGCGACTTATATCAAAACACAAACGAATAAAAGCAAACAACACACAATCATGGTTCTATTCGAACCATCATATGGACTCGACTGCGCATAGGGGGTACACGACTCATCCTACCCTAGGGGTTCTCGGACTCTGTGTCGTGACTTGTGCCTCGTGCAGTCTTCTGAGCTTCCTCGGATGTTGCTATGCCCCTTGTAGTTGCTTGATGAATGATCCGGGTTGAGCCTGAAGAATCTTCAACATCTTCACGCCTGATGAGGTGATCGGGTGAAGGTGCCTCCTTGTAGCTGGCGTTGACTTGGTCCTCTCTTGTCTCTTTAATCATGACGATCCCTTGTGCCTCCTGGGACGTCGAGGGTACCAGGTAGGCAATCCATATGTAATGACAATAACAAGGCATAATAGAGGTCCAACATGTCGGTTTCGTTGATGAGAACATCGACACCAAGAGCGGGGGACGAAGAGAACCGTTTTCCTGCTCACTATAGTGAGGCGGACCAAATGGCAAGGTTCTCATCCACCGGAGGTTGCCGATACAACAACGGTAGTGACATGATTACTCTATTAGCGATGCATATCATGATTTTGCATAACCTACACCCTGGTCACCATAGGCTAACGTTGCATCTTCTTGGGGGTTCTTGTCAAGGGTGTCCCCCATCTTCTGGGTCTTCATGTCCTCACTCATCGAGGGTGTAGTTTCTGTTGGTATCATCTTGTCGTGGTGTCACCAATCTTGCGTGCAAAAGTGGTCGGTGAGTGTTTGGCAAGGTGCACTCCATGAGGATCACAGAAAATCCAGTGGTCTGGGGCATAAGGGTTCTGGCGACCAAAAGTTTTGAAGGGGAAGAGATCAAGTATAGCCTAGTTTTCGAAAAACTGAGAAGGGAAGAGAAGTATAGATAGTTTTGAAAACTAGTAATAGTTTTGAAAATAGTTTTACCCTAACTAACGACCATGCTAACTAAGGCTTCCTACAGTCAGAATGGCTCTGATACCAGCTCTGTGGGGACCCCGACTCATAAGTCGTGATCACCGAATGCACGTGTACAGTGATCCCAGAGATCAATGCTCACTGAACACACAGAAGCTGAATAACAAGAGTCTTACATCCATACATACCGTGTTACACAAATAGGACCATAATGGTCAAGTCTTGAGTATATCATCGCAGCGGAAATCTTCAAAGACAACTGGGACCCATGCCATCTGCCTTAACCCTACAGGCATTCTGACTGGGAACCGTCCTAGCTCGCATGCTCGTTACCAAGAAATCTTCATCATAACCTGCTCTCTCCTGCCTGGCCAATAAAATAACCAGTGGCAAGCCAATGAGTACATTGAATGTACTCGCAAGCAACCCAAGTGTGATAACAGAATAATTATGCAAGGCTCTACTGCTAGGTTGGCAGTTTTGCGGAAAGCTAGTTTTTCATATGCAAGTATGATCAACATATAACATGGATATGCAAGTGTCTGTAACAAGTATCAGGAGGTCACAGACATCAATATCGAGAAAGAGTTGTGATCAACTCATGTTCAAGCTCATTGTAACTTCCTCACAATCACATCATCAATATCTCTGAATCGTGTTGTTTCCCAGACACTTATGGACATAGTCTAAGTAGCACCACCCAACTGTCCTTGACCGCGGACTCGGCTATTCGAATAGTTTGACACTCTGCACAGGTTGCGCACTTTACCCACAAGATCCGGGGAACTTCCGTGTCATCCACGACCCGCGGTACCTCAAGTACCCGGGGTAAGCACCCGATCACTATCTTTCCCTAGACGACACTAACATAGAGTCCACTCGATTGGTAACAGCCCCGTGCCAAACATTTCACATCTCAAGGTTTGTGGAGACTCGCTCCGTATTCATCACATATCACAAGCACGGGGTACCAACGGTGTGTCCGGTGCCCTGTGAAAACAGTCATGGCCGCCTATCCAAGCACGACCCCGTCCCGAGAGTGACCTCATGTCACCCCCGTCACTAGTAATGCGGGCACCATGCTAGTATCGACCTAGGTAATCAATAATGCCCTTTCCCATGTAAGGGTAGAGTGGTTGCGCATGTTTGGTTGGGACCGTAGTCACACATAAATCTAATCCATCTCTGTAAACAACACTTCCGTCAAGCCTCGGCACACTACTTCTTCACCAAGTAGTGCCCTAGCTCTTCATCAACTCCCAGGGGCATTAGTGGCACCCACTGGGTCATTTGCAAGTATGTCAGACCACACTTGTTTCACTCAATGCATAACCCCGACCCATTTTGCGTAGCCAACTACTATAGCATACATCTATCTACTCCCACCCACATAACCCTCATAGGAAGGTAGGGTCATGTTTGATGCAAGTTTCAACAGTAAGGTAACAGGGGTAGCAACCAAAGTGGTTTCCACCTCAACATGATTCCGATGCATTGAATATAAAGGTGCTATGAGACATGCATAAAAAGGTTTCTTGAACATGGTCAAAGGGCTGCTTGCCTTATTCTTCTGAGTCTTCAAACCTTCTGGTCCATCTCCGAGTACTTCGTTTATTACGTGAACTAACGATGGAAACAATCATAATAAGCAACACAATCAAAGCAAAAATAAAAGTGCTCTAAAAATAGGAGTTGGACTTTTCTGGGATACCTCTGGTCACATGAAAAATAACCAAGGTGGTTTCATAGGTATTGGATCAATGGGTGATTTGGAACATTCCAATGTGATGGAACCAAAGGGTTTATGGATTTGGAAGAAGTATACAGAAATATTTTCTTGAATGATGAGCAAAGGCACCCATCAACAAGTCATGATTTTAGAAGCATCTAGGAGTTGGTTTTACTGGATTTGGATTTGAAATGAATTTCCTAGGATTTTGCAAAGCTGATAAATATGAAGAATTGGCTCAATATTTGGTGGGGTACAGAAACTATTATTAAAAATGTTCCAAAATTAAGTTTGGACATGGCAAGCATCTAGGAATTCGAATCACTGCATTTGGATCAAAAATGAGCTCTCTGTGATTTTCTAAAGTTAATCACAGAAAGTGGAAAATGGGCATTTGATAAATATTTGTGTAGGAAAAGTCTCTGGAATACTGTGCATGTTGTACCATGTGGTAGAGCATGAATTTAGAGACTACCAGAAATTTGAATCATGCCATTTGGAGTTTATTTGAATATTTGGGAGATATTTGAAGTTGACTGGAAAAATAAAGAGAAAAGGAAAGACAAAGGTTATACCCTTACTGCGCACAGGGCGAGACTTAGTGCTGCTGTGCGCTGGGCCGGCCCAGCGGCTCGGCCTCGCGGATGACAGGGCGACGCCGAAGGCGTATTCCCAGGGATGCGCTTCCCTGCGGGGAAGGCAGAAATCGCGGGGCGCCTTCACTTAAACAGCGCGGGCCCGGCGCCGACCCGCTGACGTGCGGGCCCCACGTGGCCCCCTTGCCACCCGTCGTCATCTACCTCTGGACGACGGACGACAGGGGCACCGGACGCCGCACACTGGCGCTCGCCGGCGGCACGAGCCGCCCCAGGCGGAGCTCGGACCACCGCTGAGATCGGGAGGACACGTCGGTGCCGTCCCCGCCGACGGAGCGCGCAGGGGAGCCCCAGAACGGTCGCCATCTTGCTCGCACCCGAGATGGGCTTCCACGCTGGGCATCGAGCTGCGAAGCCTCCCCGGACGGTTTGATGCGGGCGGAAGGCTGCGGAGACTCCCAGGAAGCTCGGAGGCTTCGAAGGAGAGGAGGGGAGGGCTGGAGAGCACGAATTCGAGTGGGGGGCCGCGGCGGCACTCCGGCCATGGAGGGGGTAGGAGGCCACGGGAGGGAGGTTGGGGATGTCTGGGAGGTGCAAGGGAGAGAGGAGGGTCCAGAAGAAGCAGCGGGCGCTCGGGGGGAAGGCTTTATATAGGGCAGCCGCGGTGCACCGTGAGCGACGCCCATGGACGCGCTCAGGCGAGCTCGTGGAGAGAGGAGGAGGAGGGCAGGGGAGGATAAGACCGACAGCCCGGCAGGTTGCGGACGTCGAGGGGACCTCGGGGGACACGCTCTCTCTGCCCAAGGTCGCCTGGAAGCCTCGGGAGGGCCGAGCTACATTGCCTCGATGCACTGTAGCGTGCTCCAGAGCACGCCTTTGGCCGGCATGGTCGTGTCTGTGCTTCCTGGCCGTGCCCCCCAGTGTCCAGTAGTGCTAGGGGATAGTGAACAAAGGCGTGGAGGTCTTGGATGCTCTGGGGAGCCACTGGGTTGAGGAGGGAGGTGATGGAGAAGGTAAAAACTGCTGTCCAGCAGTAGGAATTGGGGTTCTACCCCCTCAATCATGGAGCTGGGGTGCTGGGGAAGTTATTGGGGGTAGAATAGGACTAGGGGAAGCTGTGGTAGGAATTTGAGGAAGAGGGAAATAGTAAAAGTGATCAAGACACTGGTTTAAGAAAAATGGCAGAAGGTGTTTGATCAGGTTTTGGGGAAACAAATGACTTCCAATTGGCATGGGACTTCACAGGATCAAATGTCACATATAATTAGGCCCCTACACCAAATTTGAGCTCATTTGGGCAAAGTGGCCAATGTAACTTTGGTGAACCCTAGAAATCAACAGAAATGGTTTCACCATGTTTGAGTCAAGCAATTCATCTCCCCTTGATGCACCACTTGGTGTAGCATCATCATTTGGGGTTATGAACATGCCCACAAAGTTTGAGGTTCCAGATAAAAAGTTGACAATGTAAAGTTGTTCAAATTTGAATTTGAACAGAAGTGGTTTTGGGGTGATCTGATCAAGTTTCTCTATTCCAAATCTTGTGCCATTTGTTCTAGATGCCTTATTAGGCCATTCTAGCATGTGCACCAAATTTGAGAGCACTTGGACAAGTTTGGCAATGTAGAGTTGCTCAAACTTCAAATATGGACAGAATGGTTTTGAGGGGATTAGAGGATGTTTCCTTGATCTTCAAGGCATGAGGCTTTGCAAGATCATCAAATATGTCATATATGACATGATAGATTTTCCCTGGAATTTTTGGAGAATATTTCCTTTGTAAATATTTCAAAAGCTTGAAATATCCAGAAAGGGTTTTGGAAGGATTTGCCCAATATATTGAACATGACCATGTGTTGAAACTCTTATATATGGACAATATATGTCCTATGAGTCTCCCTGAATTTTGGCAAATATTTTTGAAATGATTAAATAATTTTTCCCTATTAAAGACCATTTCTGGCCTTAAGAAAAAGCTTTTAAATAAAATATAAAAATAACTTTTAAAATTATACTTTTGTGGTTTCTGGGAGTCCTATATCTAATAGGATTCAAATAAACTTTTTGAAAGATTTTTCACACCCTAAATAAGGTACTTGCAGTGCAAACCTCAATTCAGGGGTTTTTGGAAAACTAATTTTAGAAAATACCATTTGGCCAAAAATATTTTTATAAGAAAATTCTATACTGGTCCATACACATGGCATGATCATTGGGAAAAGGTTTTGGGTCAAGGAGATGAAGTATAAGAGTTGGAGGATTTATTTGATTTTTAGAGCACTAGCAAACAGCAGACAAAAGTCAAATCAAGCAAAGTCAAAAACACTCAAAAGTTTTTGCAAATCCACATTTTTAACATGGAAATTTAGCTTAAGCAATGTGATATGAAAATCAGGGTGTGACAGGGCCCCACGTGGCCCCCCCTCCACTTATTCCTGCACCCACACACTCCTTCTTCCTCCCAAAAAATCACTATCCACCTCAAGCACGAGTTCTAGCTCATCTTGCTGCCATTTTCGATCTCCTTGCTCAAAGCTCCATTCACAAAACTGTTTGGGGAGATTGTTCCTTGGTTTGTGACTCCTCCATTGGTCCAATTAGTTTTTGTTCTAGTGCTTTATTTATTGCAAATTTTTGCTGCTATGGTGACCTTGTTATTGAGCTTGCATGTCAAATTTCTTTGGTCCCAAGTAGTTCTAATGCATGATTTAGTCTCTAGGCACTTGTAGGAGTTGTTGCTATCAATCTTGTTAAGTTTGGTTCACTTTTATTTTGAGTTACTAAAAATTTCAGAAATTTTCAGAGGAGGAGAATGATAAAGAGATTGTTGAGAGGCTCTTCCAGTAAAAGTTTAGATGAGAAGAAGAAGGAAGAAAATAAGAAGCCCAACTATAATCTTCCTCGCACTGCGGAAGTTCGGCCGTGTGAATGGCCTTGTAATGAGTTCTTGGAAGCCGCCGGGATTTATGGAGACTTTTATTATTTGGCGAACAATGCAGGCCTCACCGACTTCCTCCACGACCAGTGTGAACAGTATCTCTTAGTCACTAATATTTCACGCAAAACTTTCATTTTCATGCTAAGAAATCACCACCTTCAGTGGAGTTTCGTTTATATGATGAGGTTAAGGAGATGTCATTTTTTGAATTTTGTGAAGTATGCAAGATACCCTTTGTTGGTAGCCTTGAAGAACCACATCGTGAAGATGTTGAAGGGTTTATTGACATGATAGTTGTAGGGGAAACTAGGCAAGTTTCAAGGGCAATAATTACTAGTATATATTTTCCTGTTATGCGCTACTTTGCTATATTTGCTAGTAGATGTTTAATTGGTCGCGGGAACAGTGGGAATCTTAGTGCCCCTGATATTGTCATTTTGCGCCATGCTTTGTTTCAAGACACAAATTTTAGCTTGGGTGCTGTCGTTGCTAAACGATTAAGTCTGAACCGCACCAAAGGTACCGTCTTTGGAGGCATCTTTGCTTCTCGCCTTGCTGAACATTTTAGAATACCTATCAGGCATCATGAGAAGGAAGAAAAATTGCTGGCCTCTGTTTATCTAGATTATAAGAGTATGGTAGCACATGATTTTATTGTTAAAGACAAAGAGAAGTTGCTTAAGTATAAATTGAGGTTTGATGAAAAATATTGTGAGATTATTACCCTGCCTGCACCATCTCTGTTTGATCTGTTTTCAGGCATATACCTTGTTTCATCAGAGGCCTTCTACAAGTACTAGAGCCAGGCACAAGCTTCAGAGCCGGAGGCAGAGCCACCTCTTGACCCGTACTGGCAGTCTATTTATGGGTGGGATCCAGATGAGATGGCCAACCAGTGGCACCCAGAGGACGCTTCTCAGTACACCGAAGAGAGTAGCTTCGATCCCTGACCATAGACCAACTTAGGCCAAAAGCCTAAGCTTGGGGGAGTACGTATTTCTCACCGACATTACATTCATGTTCACACACTTATTCTGGTAGTCGATGCTCACACTCTTTCATTGTACTATCCATGCTTAGTTTCATTTCTTCGCTTAGTCTTTTTCTTGTGTGTTAGAAAAACCTTAAGAAAAAAAATTAGTTGTAGTTTTTAGCTAGTTTACTTTCCATGCCTGTAGTAGTAGTAATTAAAAGAAAACCCAAAAAGATTTCTCTTTCTTCTTTTGCTTGTTGGTAGCTTTCCCGTGTAAATAGTTTCTTTTCTTTTCTTTGGGGGTCAAGAGTAGAAGACCATGATCGAAAATGCTTAGTGGCTCTCATATGCTTTATTGTTGATTAACTTTGAGCCATATTACCTTGTCTTCTCTCTTGTATTAAATGCTTGCATATTCCAGCTTAGTCCAATGCACGTGCACTATTATTATTATCCCCACCGTTCGGTCGTGCGAGTGAAAGGCAATAATGATGATATATGATGAATTGATTGAGATGAGAAAAGCTGGTATGAACTCGACCTCTCTTGTTTTTGTAAATATGATAGTTCATCGTTCCTGATTCAGCTTGTTATGAATGAAACATGCTTGCAATGACAATTAGAGATCATAGCTGCTTATGCCATGCTTAATTAGCTAGGAGTTTATAATGGTCTATCTTGCGTGCCAACATGATATTAAAATGGTTGTGATGTGGTATGATAGGGGCTGAGGGTATGTACCCGTAGCTATGTGTTTGATCTCTCTCACTCTCTCTCTCTCTCTCTCTCTCGTGTTCTTGATTTGGCACGATCTTGATATATCGCGAGCTTTGCTATTATAGTTGGATCTTATGATATTTCTCCCCATCTACCTCTTGTAATGGATTGAGTTTTCCCTTTGAAGTTATCTTATCGGATTGAGTCTTTAAGGATTTGAGAACACTTGATGTATGTCTTGCATGTGCTTATCTGTGGTGACAATGGGATATTCATGTGATCCACTTGATGTATGTTTTGGTGATCAACTTGCGGGTTCAGTGACCTTGTGAACTTATGCATAGGGGTTGGCACACGTTTTCGTCTTGACTCTCCGATAGAAACTTTGGGGCACTCTTTGAAGTTCTTTGTGTTGGTTTGAATAGATGAATCTGAGATTGTGTGATGCATATCGTATAATCAAACCCACAGATACTTGTGGTGACATTGGAGTATCTAGGTGACATTAGGGTTTTGGTTGATGTGTGTCTTAAGGTGTTATTTTAGTACGAACTCTAGGGCTGTTTGTGACACTTATAGGAATAGCCCAATAGATCTATTAGAAAGAATAACTTTGAGGTGGTTTCGTACCCTACAATAATCTCTTCGTTTGTTCTCCGCTATTAGTGACTTTGGAGTGACTCTTTGTTGCATGCTGAGGGATTGTTATATGATTCAATTATGTTATCAATGTTGAGAGAACTTGCACTAGTGAAAGTATGAACCCTAGGCCTTGTTTCGAAGCATTGCAATACCGTTTTTGCTCACTTTTGTTACTTGCTACCTTGCTGTTTTTATATTTTCAGTTTACAAAAACCTATATCTACCATCCATATTACACTTGTATCACCATCTCTTCGCTGAACTAGTGCGCACCTATACAATTTACCATTGTATTGGGTGTGTTGGGGACACAAGAGACTCTTTGTTATTTGGTTGCATGGTTGTTTGAGAGAGACCATCTTCATCCTACACCTCCCACGGATTGATAAACCTTAGGTCATCCACTTGAGGGAAAAATTGCTACTGTCCTACAAAACTCTACGCTTAGAGGCCCAACACGAGTCTACAAGAAGAAGGTTGTGTAGTAGACATCAGTCATCCACTTGAGGGAAATTTGCTGCTATCCTACGAAACTTTGTGCTTAGAGGCCCAACACGAGTCTACAAGAACAAGTTGTGTAGTAGACATCAGGCTCTATTCTTGCGTCGTTGCCGGGGAGGTGAGTGCTTGAAGGTATATCTTTAGATCTTTCAATTGAATCTTTTAGTTTCTTGTTTATCACTAGTTTGGTTTATATAATAGAACTACAAAAAAATGGAATTGAGGTTGCCTCGTATTATTCATCTTTATAAAGTCTTTCGTGAAAATGATGGATCGGAAAATTGTTCTCAGTTGATAGAATAAGAATTCAAAAAAAAGTTTGGCATAAAGTATTTGAATGATGAGAATGGTTGTAATGTTGTTAGTATGAATTATTTGCATATTCATGATGCTAATGATATGCAAAGCCATAAGCTTTGGGATGCTATGTTTGATGAATATGATATTTTTATTCCCCCAAGTTTTGATGTGCAAATTTGTTATAATTGTAGCATGCCTCCTATTTATGATGATTACAATGATGAATGTGGGTTCAGAAGAGTTTCAACCCTAGCTAATGATCCCTCTATTCTTGAGGGAGTTGAATCTTTTTACAATATTGATAAAAGTGGATTTGGAGAGGTCATGATCTTATTTAATGATGATTCCACTATTTTGGAATAGGTTTCAATTGACTATTATGATAACAAAGTTGCTATCTATGATGATTATTGTGATGACACTTATGATATAAAGAATAATGATAACCATGTAAATTTTCATCATAATTTTAATTCTCAATATGATTATGCCAATCAAGTATCACACGATAGTTATTTTGTCGAGTTTGCTCCCACTATTATGAATGAGAAGGAATTTGCTTATGTGGAGATTAATAAAATTTATATGCTTATGGATCATGAAAATAATGCTTTATGTGATAGTTATATTGTTGAATTCATTCATGATGCTACTGAAAATTATTATGAGAGAGGAACATTTGCTTTTACACATCTCACTAATATCAAGTTTACTCTCTATGTGTTGAAAGTTTTGAAGTCATGTTTGTTTTGCCTTCCTATGCTAGTTGATTCTTGTTACCAATTTTTTTTGCTCACAAAATGCCTATACATAGGAAGTGGGTTAGGCTTAAATGTTCTAGTCATATGTTTCATGATGCTCCCATTATGTTTCTATTCTTTACTTCTATGTAAGCATCATTGAAATCAGCATGCCTAGCTAAAAAGGCCTTAAAGAAAAGCGCTTCTTGGGAGACAACCCAATACTTCTACCTAATGTTTTTGTATGTCCACATGATTAAGCTACTATAGTTATCATGTTTTATAACTTTTTTTCAATAAAGTGCCAAGTGAAGCCTTTGGGATAGTGTGGATGATAGTTGACTTGATTATGTGCAAAAAACAGAAAGTTTTGCGTCCAATACAAAAAATTCTATAAATTACTGGGATGTGATAATTTACTGAGATGTTTACACATAATTTATATATAAATTTCCTATGCTCGCCTAATTTTTGGAATTTTTAGAGTTGCGTAAGTATGGTCATTGTCCATATCATTACAGACTGTTCTATTTTTGACATATTCTGTTTTCAATGCATAGTTTGCTTGTTTTAGTATTCCCATAGCTTATATTAAGTGGTATAAATTTTGGAAATTATATGGTACAGTAGGCATTGTGTGCGAACAATTATGAATCTTGTCTTTGATAATACCAAAGTGAATGACTTGTTTTATCATACTAACCCATCTCACAAAGTTCCGTTAAGTTTTGTGTGATTGAAGTTTTTAAGTTTTGGGTGAGATATCGATATGAAGAGAATAAGGAGTGGTAATAACCTAAGCTTGGGGATGACCATGTCACCCCAAGGTAATATTAAAGGAAGACACAAGCAACTAAGCTTGGGGATGCCCCGGAAGGCATCCCCTCTTTCGTCTTCAACACTATTGGTAACCTCACTTGGAGCTATATCTTTATTCGTCACATGATATGTGTTTTGCTTGGAGAGTCATTTTATTTTGTTAGGATTTGCTTGCTGTTATTTAGAATATTGTTTTGTATCCTTTATTTCTATAAGAATGTCAAGTACACCCTTTACCGTGCTTAATTTGCAAGTCTATATGTGGCTGTTTGAAAATAGAAAGTTTTTATCATTGTCTGAGTTCTTCTGGAAAGTCAAAACATGATAAAATCTTGAAATATTTACACATTGAGCATGAATAAGTTCAATATAACTCGGCCATTTTCAGAATTGTTTGAGCCAGGGAAGTATGAGTATAATTACACTTTTTTATACTATCATGTTTAGACAAATTGATATTATGTTTGCATTGTTTGCATATGTTTGCTTGTTTAATGATTATATTTGAGGATAGGAGTATTAAATATGCAGAGGAATTTGGTATGTAATGTAAAATAATATTTTTAGTGAATCTCTATATTAGAGAATGATAAGGTTATGCATTGACTTATGCTAACTTATCTCACGAGTTCTTTTTGAGTTTTGCGTGGATAAAGTTTTTGAGATTTAGGGAAATCGTGATATAAGAGGAATTAAGGAGACAAAAAAGCTCAAGATTGGGGATGCCCAAGGCATCCGAATATAATATTTCAAGAAGTCTCAAGAAACTAAGCTTGGGGGTGCCCTAGTAGGCATCCCACCTTTCTTCATCAACAATTATCGGTTAGTTTCGGTCGAGCCTAAGTTTTTGCTTCTTCACATGAAGTGTGCTATTGTTGGAATGCCATTTTATTTTGTTTTGCTTGTTGTTTTAATAAAATACTTAGATCTGAAAGTTTTTAAATGAGAGAGAGTCCTCAAATAGCTACACATTTACTTAACTACTCGCTTGATCTTCACTTACATCTTTTTGTAGTAGTTTGTTGTTTACTCTTGTGCTTCACTCGTGAATTGAATATCATGGAGTTGAAATGATATGTTCATATCATGCCTAGTAGTAGCTTCACATTGGGTTTAGAAAGTGAAATCTATTGTAGCTTGACAATCACAATATTGGTCACACGAGCAATTCATGAATGATTAGTATAAGGAAGAGAACTTGCACATACAAGTATAATATCTTGGACATCTTCTATGATTGTAAATAACCATAATTATTTTCAAACTTGAGCAAATTAGTTGAAGTTGGCAAGGAATACATCGTAATGAGTTATGGTTATGTATATTTGCATATAAGTTATATTGTTATGGATCCTCCAACATGTGGTGTTTGCTTAGGATCTTTTGCTAGCCAAAAATCACACTAAGTAGAGATACTACCTGTGCATCCAAAAACCTTTAAACCCAGTTTCTTTCCATGAGTGTCCACCATACCTACCTATGGATTGAATAAGATCCTTCAAGCAAGTTGTCATCAGTGCATAAAGTAATAAAAAATGCTCCTAAATATGTTTGATATTTATTATAATGGAAAATAAGCGTTGTACAAACTTGTGATGGCAAAGTAATAAAAGCGGCAAACTGCATAATAAAGGTTGCTATCATAAGGGGCAATATAGCGTGACCTTCCTTTGGATTAAGAGATTGCGCATCCAAAAATAAAAAGTGCATGGCAACCTCCGCTTCCCTCTGTGACGGGCCTATATTTTACTTTTCAGTATTTACTTTTATGTAAGAGTCAATAGTATGCATTCTCATTTAAACCTCAATTATTCTCTAGTTGGCAAGCATCATGTGGTGGGGAAAGATCTAGGCACATATGGCCGGTCAAATATATTTGATCATGAATTATTATTGTTGACAATTATCTCTATGATAAATGAGCTGGGAGGCGAAACATTAAGCCCCTATCTTTCTCTGTGTTCGATGGATGACATTTGTTCTAAAAATATGCTTTGAGTACTAGCAATCATAAAAGACTATATGATGATTGACTATGTGGAGCTCTTACTTGGACTTTGTTGAATAAGTTGAATTGCAATTGTTTGGTGAATAAGAACATAGGTTGTTAAGTTTCAAGAGAAGGCATTGTTTCAACCATAACATGTGAATTGATTGCTACTTTATCATGACGGGTTTTATGGGAAAGAGTTGCTGTTATGATGCTAGGAAAAGTAATTGAAATTATCATTGATCAAACTTATGCACTATGCTAGCATTCACACTTCATATATTATTTATTTTATCATTTACCTACTCGAGGACGAGCTGGAATTAAGCTTGGGGACGCTGATACGTCTCGAACGTATCTATAATTTATGAAGTATTCATGCCATGTTTACAAGAATTCTATATGGTTTTGGTATGATTTGAATGGAACTAACCCGGACTGACGCTGTTTTGAGCAGAACTATTGTGGTGTTGTTTCTTGTGTAGAAATAAAAGTTCTTCAAATATAGCGAATTTTTCTGCCATTTTTAGGAACAAAATAGGCACCAAAAGCTTTGTGGGAGGACCAGAAGGGGCTGGAGGTGGCCACTACCCACCAGGGCACGCCACCCCCCTCTAGCGTGCCCTGGTGCCTATTAGGCCCCTCGAGGCCCCCCTCAACGTGATACCAATGCCAAAAAAAAATCCTAAATATACAGAAACCCACATAAATAACCCTATATCGGAAGCTCCGCCGCCACAAGCCTCTGTATCCATGAAAACTAAATTGGGAGCCCGTTCTGGCACCCTGCCGGAGGGGGAACTCATCACCGGAGGCCATCTTCATCATCCCTGCGGCCACCATGATGAGGAGGGAGTAGTACACCCTCGGGGTTGAGGGTTTGCACCAGTAGCTATGTGTTTAATATCTCTCTCTCTCTCTCATGTTCTTGATATGGCACAATCTTGATGTACCATGAGCTTTGTTAATATAGTTGGATCATATGATGTTTCTCCCTCTCTATCTTGTTGTGATTGATTGAGTTTTACCTTTGAGATTTCGTTGTTATCAGATTGAATACTTGACGTGTGTTTCTCGCCGCTCTCTGGCCGAGCAGCCACCTCCTCGACGATCCCGTGCCATTTGTTGCACGCCGCCTGGATGATCGCCCAGTGATTCGCCATGGCCTTCGTGCCGCGTATCATGTGGATGCCGGCGAATTGCGGGTCGACCAACTTCCACTCGTCAAACTCCGACTTGATGCGCTCCCAGTACGTGTCGGCGCTCTGGTTCGTGCCGGTGATCGCGTCGAGGCAGACGACCTTCCACGCTTCGGCGAGGCATTCGTCCTCTTTGGCCGTCCACTTGACGTGTGGCTCGCCGGTCCTGGGTCCGCACTTCCTCTTCGTCCCCTTCCTCCCCGCCGCAGGCGCCTGCTCCTCCTCCTCTTCCTCGTCGGCGTCCTCCTCCTCCTCCTCGGTGAAGTCCTGCTCGACACCCACATCGACGGCTTCGTAGAGCTCCTCGGCGAATCCAGGGGAAGCGGCGGCCACAGCCGAGCCGCTCGTGATGATGTCATCCATGTCGGCGTCCGTCGACTCCTCGCCGCCGTGTTGCGACGACGAGGCCTACGAGTAGAGCAGGGCACCACGACGCAAATTCGGCGTCGTCGGCGTCGGGGAGGCGGCGTAGTCCGGCGGAGAGTAGTTGTACGGGGGGTACTGGACGCCGGCGAACGCGGGAGACGGCGTGCGCTGCCCGTGCGAGAAGGCGGTGTTGGGGTTGAACCCACCGTGGACGTCACCGTCGCCATAGCTAGGGGACGGCGCACACCCCAAGGCTGGGGCGGAGGCGTAAAGCTGGCTGGCGACCCAACGCTCGGCTGGCTCCAGGCGACCTGATGATGGCTGGGAGGAGGCATCATCCGGGCGCGGGATGGCTCCGACGCGGCTGAGGCCGCCATAGCCGCTGCCGCCGCGGCACGCTCTTTCAGCTTCTTGGACCTGTTCCGCCGGTCGGTGGTGGCGGCCGCCGTACGATGTCCGCCTTCCACTCGGCGTTCGACATCCCAGGCGGCTTTGACGGCGGCGCCCTCGGCTTCCTCTGCTTCGGCGGCGGGGCATCAGCATCCGCGGCAACGGCGGGCCTGGGGGCGGTGTATTTCTTCGGCGGCATGGTGGCGCGCAGCGAGAGGAATGGCGGGAGAAAAGGGGGATGGAGGGAAGTGGGGGAGGAAACGGCGGGAAAAGGAAGACACTCGCCGACAAGCAGGACCCACGCGCCTTTTCACGCCCCCCAACGCGCCGGGTTCGCCCTGGGTCTGCCAACGCTAGTTTCGGTCCAATCCGGCGAAAAAATGAGTCCTGGGGACGCGGCTGGCCCGATTTTTCGACGACGACGCCGAAAAAGTGGCCTGAGGCTGTTGGGGACGCGGCTGGAGATGCTGTAAGAAGTAGACTTGGGATGTTGGCGGCAAAGAGAAAGCATGATCGCGCCTTTGCTCCCACGACCATTTCGTTTCATCTCGGGCCAACAGCCCAACACCACATGCAGATCAGTAGCACCAGTTTCCCTAATAATGAAAAAAGAAAAAGATCAGCAGTACCAGCACTCCAGCAGGAACGCACGCGTCCACGATCCGACACACTCGCATCCAACCAATCAGACCACCACCACACGGATCACTCCCTCGACACCAGATCTCGACCGTCCACGCACCGAAAATCCAACGCTCCACGCTCATCTTCCCTCCAGAGGAAGCAAAG
This sequence comes from Secale cereale, assembly GCA_902687465.1. Lineage (NCBI taxonomy): Eukaryota > Viridiplantae > Streptophyta > Magnoliopsida > Poales > Poaceae > Secale > Secale cereale. The sequence goes on from LR738709.1 coordinate 649,481,164, forward strand.
CTGAGTCGCCCTCCCCACGAAAATCCCCTGCCTATTTAGCACCGCTCCCTCCCCTCCGTCCTCCTCACCCCAATCCCCCAAGCCACCCCAAGCACCAGAACCTCCTCGACCTCCCGGCGCATCTCCGACATGGCCCGCACCAAGCAGACGGCGAGGAAGTCCACCGGCGGCAAGGCGCCGAGGAAGCAGCTGGCGACCAAGGCTGCCCGCAAGTCCGCCCCGGCCACCGGCGGCGTGAAGAAGCCCCACCGCTTCCGCCCCGGCACCGTGGCGCTCCGCGAGATCCGCAAGTACCAGAAGAGCACGGAGCTGCTCATCCGCAAGCTCCCCTTCCAGCGCCTCGTCCGCGAGATCGCCCAGGACTTCAAGACCGACCTCCGCTTCCAGTCCTCCGCCGTCTCCGCCCTGCAGGAGGCCGCCGAGGCCTACCTCGTCGGGCTCTTCGAGGACACCAACCTCTGTGCCATCCACGCCAAGCGCGTCACCATCATGCCCAAGGACATCCAGCTCGCCCGCCGCATCCGGGGCGAGAGGGCCTAGGCTGCAATCTGCAATCCACTCGTCGTGTGTTAGATCCCTGCTAGGCTCGTAGTGTTTCAGAATGTGCCTGTGTTGTTCTTGTCATGGTGGACTGTGTTATGCCTAGTCTGATGGTACCATCTTGTTGTCATCAGCAATTCAAATGAAAATGCGCGTTCGAATGCCCTGTATGTGAGCGTTTCGTCTTGAATGCGATTGCACCAAATGGTCGTTTAGATTTGTCAATTTGCTTGCCTGCTTTAACTAGCTTGTTCTTAGGCTCTAATTTGCTGCCTCTAACCGGAACGAACGAGTTGTTGAGATGATACCTGAAGATGCTTGTCCGCTAGTATGCTCTTCTTCAGTTCAGTCTATCGACCAGCTGCATAACAGTACCGGCATGTCTGATGTTCAGTCTTCAGTGGAACATCTGAAGAAAAACCGTAGTCTGAACTATACAAACGTACTGATAGTGCTAGTTACTTGTTGTCTTGTCTTCAGAAATTACAGGTTCAGGGAATGCTGCACACCGTGCCTGCAACATTATTGGTTGCATCACCCACAATTCCTAAATAACGCACCAGAACATCGAGGAAGCGCTGGCCACGATTGGCCTGAATCTCATGCCATTCCTGGTTCTGCCTGTCGAAACAGCAGTTGTTTGCTTGATGTTCTGTTCCAGTGGACTGGCCGTTGCTTGGAGAGAGTATACTGAACATTTGTTACATTCAGGAGTGTAAAGAGAATATGTGTCCTATCCCAAGCATTCCCCATGTGAAATGACCTGCTGGTTTTAGCTACGACTCCCTCCGTCCCATAGTGTAAGAACGTTTTTAACACTGACACTTGTGTAGTGTTAAAAACGTTCTTATATTTTGGGACAGAGGGAGTATATTCTTGGGATACACCCATAAAAAATGTTCAGGATACTATCTCCAGTTTTAGCTACTACTATATTCTGTTATTCCCCATGTGACATTCCCCATTGCTTCGATTTTGTAGCTTATAAATGGTAGTACTCTGTCAAAAATTCGAATGGTTGCCTCTCAACCTGAATGAACAGATGTAATATGCTCGTTCAGTTCATTTTGTGTACCTTGCATAAACAGTAGTACTTCCTGATGATCACATCAGTGCTGAAAGTGCCTCAATCCTGTATAATCTCAAGAACTACAAACACAGTTAGAATACAAGGATGATCACATCAGTGCTGAAAGTGCCTCAATCCTGTATAATCTCAAGAACTACAAACACAGTTAGAATACAAGGATGCCTCCGACTACAGTTTTTCTTGATTAAATGTTTATCATGAGGCACACTGCTATTTCTTAAGAGAATTTTAGTGGTCGCCCATGGGTAACTGCTACCACAGTAATACCAACGCCAACTTCTTGGTACCTATTCTCCCATCGACTAGCGCGCGCACACACTTAACGCGAAACACGGTTCATTCTGGGCAGTTTTCAACAGTGCTGCTGTGGGATCCGAATGTTTCTGGTGGTAAGCTGATGTTAGAACAGTCAAGCATCTCGGAATTTAATTTTGTAGGAAGAGAGGCAGTATTATGTTTATGAACTGCACAATTAATTTTAAGCTATGAAATTTGTTACTGATGCACGATTATGACTGATGCACGATACGAGTTATTTGACGGTAGAAGATTTTCTAGTGGCACTCTGTCATGTGACTCAAATGGGATGCAGAATATCGGAGGCCATTAAGCTTCTAGCACCAGTTACCCGATCGCTAAATTATTGTACTATGTAATTTTGTGAAGTGTTATCTGAATGCTTGAATCCTACAAAAGTGAACTCCGGTAAGCGATGAAAAAATGAGAATAGCATTGATGCATTGCGTTCGAGCAAGTTTCTTGTGGATTATCTTCGGAACTCTAAAACAGTTCGGAGGAAGGAATAAGAGTCTTTTCATTGGAGAACATGCTACCGCAAATCCGCAAGGCAGCAAGTATATCAACCCATAAAAAAGAAGTCTGTTCCTTGCAGAATAACTCAAGACAACCATTCTTGTTTCGATAGAGCAAATTCCGTACAGAACAGCAGTTCTGAACAAACACCCGCCCCACCCATGACCCAATTTTTTGTAACATTTAAACATTTGAGTAATTCTGACCCAAACTCACTCTTGTAATATATTTAAACATTTGAGTGCCTAAATAGCGAATTACTCTGCATTTTTTGAACACAAAATAACTATGCCTTTTAATTACATGAAAAATGGGCATGTTTTATAGGAATGGCCAAAAATTTGGAGCTGCCGCCACAGCTCTGACCCAGCCCGCCAATCCACCGGTCCAAGCTTCCGGCCGCGTCACGGATCCGCGGCGTTTCTCCCCCGGATCGCCGTCTCGACCGTCCACTCCGTCCGCATCCAACGGCTGGCACATGCTTCCACCAACCTCTCGCCCCCTTTAAGACGCCCCTCGCCCCTCCCCGCAAATCACAGCACCAGCAGTCCACCATTCTTGCAAATCCACATCCGCTCGCAGCTCGAAGAGGATCGTGAGCCATGTCCGGGCGCGGCAAGGGAGGCAAGGGGCTCGGCAAGGGCGGCGCCAAGCGCCACAGGAAGGTCCTGCGCGACAACATCCAGGGCATCACCAAGCCGGCCATCCGGCGCCTGGCGCGGAGGGGCGGCGTGAAGCGCATCTCGGGGCTCATCTACGAGGAGACCCGCGGCGTGCTCAAGATCTTCCTCGAGAACGTCATCCGCGACGCCGTCACCTACACCGAGCACGCCCGCCGCAAGACCGTCACCGCCATGGACGTTGTCTACGCCCTCAAGCGCCAGGGCCGCACCCTCTACGGATTCGGCGGCTAGGCCACCACCAGATCAGTAGCCTGGTAGTCGGGTGTAATCGCCGCAGCCATCTCGCTGCTGTTTGCCCTGCCCTTGTTTGTTGTCTGGATGTACTTCTGTACGGAATGGAATTTGCAGCAGTTTACCCTTGAATTCGTACCTAATCTGTCGGTCTGTGGATGTTTGTTCGTGCGCGGTTCAGATATTACCAGTGCGTTCTTCAGCTGTCTTGCTCTGTAGATTCCGAAAGCTTGATGGAACCCCAACTTGTTCAGTTCGCTGTTTACTTTCTCTGTAGTTCGAACTGAATCGTGGAACAAAGTTATTTGCATATCTTACTTGTCTCTGTCAGCTTGTTGTAAATCTGATTTTGTTCATAGGTTTTGGTGCGATTGTTGTTTCCTTTGTGATGCTTGAGTCTGGACATAATTTACCAGGAGCCCCGATGAATCGAACTTGTTTGCAGGCTAATTTGTAATGTGATGAAAAAAAGCCACCGAACCATTTGTACTAGACACCATCAATGTTACTCCCTCCGTTCCAAATTACTTGTCGTGGTTTTAGTTCTTGCTTGAGAGGCTATCCTTGACCTGAGTTTTGGGTGTACAAATTTGCTCTCTGACTTGTAATGTGAAACTATCTCAAAGTGACCAACCCATGACGTGGTTCGTGGTAACTGCTACTCCAATAAGTTAATCAGGAATCATCATTTGCGCTTTATTTCTGTTGATTTTTTACTACAGTAACATTTAAATTGCTTGAACTATGTTTCCAACTGCAGAACTTCCAATACATGACACCCTCTTGGCAGTGATGTATTGGATCTGTTGAGAAGCAATGATGTATTGGATATGTTATGAATGATATTCAGATATCCAAAGCTAAATGAATACTAATCTCTCCTGGGAAGACATGCTACAGAATTCAACCACCATTCCGTCAGAACGGCAATGGAACAAGCATATCAACAATACTGTTATTCACAGCAAATTAGCGATTATTCTTGTCATTTGGCTTTGAAGTATACCTATATATAAAAGGAGTCTGCTCATTAGAGAATAAACCAATATTTTAATAGATTATGCTCAATTGGCAGATTACAAATATATGAGTATACCTATATATAAAAGAAGTCTGCTTATTTGATGCCAACCACTTTGTCAAAACCACACCTGACCAACTTCAGGAGCGCCTTTATGAAACTGAACACCTGATACAAGGATTAGATTGGATATCACAAACACACACTCCGAAGACACAAACACACAAGAACTTTTACACAACAAAAATACTCACATTTTGTACTATTAACACAACCAAAATTTGGTGCCCTGTTTAAAATTACATGTACACCAATGTATAGAAAGGAAATGAAAATCACTAGTATCAAGTATGGGCAGCGAGGTGACTGAAGCAGCATAGAGATGGCAAGTTCACCTGAAAATCTCCGAGCAGCATCAATTTCCTGGTGCTGCACTTACCTGATTCACAACATCAATATCAGGTTGCTGTCAGAGAACGAAGGGAACACCAGAGTCGTCGGATGAGAACACGATTGCTGTGCCGCAAGTGCAATGGCCATATAGGTAACGCTTATGAGGGCTCTATCGTATTATTCTTGTACGCCGGGGAAGCACGACCCGCGTGCTGCAGGAGCGTGCATCGGGTCGGCTGGCTTGCGCGTGAGGGAGTCAGTTTTAGAGCTGCTAGTTATAGAAAATATGACAAGTTTTCAGCTATGACATCAGAGTGTCCTTTTTGTGATTTTAATACTTATATAGCAATGAGTTGTGTAGATTGACAATGGTCAAGATATAATTGGATAAATATGTTAGCACTAAATAAGTAGATTTATGTGTTCCATTGTGCACAACATAATATTTAGAGTAATATGCATGGAACAATGTCTATACGTACTCGGTCAACCAGTAGTCTGCACTAGAAGCTCTTAAAAAATATGTGAGCAAACTTAAGTAGTAACCTTATATTTGTATGCATATCACAAAATTAGATATTTGATTTTTTTCTCGAACTTGTAAATGATCTTAGCTACCTCCAGTTTCAGAATGGTCATATATTATTATCTCTGGGAATGCTTTTGCCATTGCAGGTTCACTTAGTCTCCACTTCTGTTGGCATGGAATTGACTTGCCTCTTGATACATTTCTAGCTATCTGAATTTCTCTTCCTGTTACCACAGGAATATATAGTTTTCTTTGGCAAATCAGTGTAGAAATCCATGGTTTCTATGTTGCAATAGACATGCATTGGTCTCTGTTTTCATACTGATCCTTCCATTTCTTTCTTGCTGGCTTGGATAACTGAGTATTCAAATACGAAATTCTTTCGACTTTGTATGTAGCTCACTTGCATGAGAGGTTTATTCCAGCACAAGTTGAAGATGAAGTATATCACACAGTGGGTGATGTCTCATAAGAAAAGGTAAGCCACGTGAACTTAGTAACTCACAATTTACCATTCCGTAACGAATCAATTCTGATTGGTATATGCGAGACATCTAATTTTGTTAATAAAAAACGTCACTTCTATCTAGAAAAATAAATCTATTCACGTTGCCACCTACATGACTACATGTCATATTGAATGCTGAAAAGAATTCTAAAAATAACAACATGTATCGATTGGTTTCAGAAAAAATGATGATGGATTGTTAAAAAAAAGGCATCCATGTATATGGATAGGGAATTGGTAATCTTGGATTGACATGCCATGCAAGACTTGATTTTCTTGGCACATACATGAAACTTTATCAGCTAAAGAGAATCTGTTTGTTGTCATTTGGTAAGCATAAGAGTTCATTATTTTGGTGTACAAATAAAATTAACCTAGATATATCACCTCTACTTGGTATCTTATTTTGACCTTATTGTTATTGTGAGGTTAATTCTCTAAAAGATATTATCATACTCTTTCTGTATACAATTAGATTCTCTAGAAAATATGTGCATTGCGCCTTCTAGCTCAACGCCTCCAGATGCTTTCGCAGATTTCCGTGCATATTCATGGAATACACTCCATGGGAGGGGGCGAGGAAGAGAGCACACGAGAGGAAGGAAATATATCAACACAACGCCACATTGCCCAAGTGTTTCATGGTGTTGTACAAGGGAAGATGGTTCCAAGAAAGAAGCAAGAACACGATATCATTGTGAACACACTGATATCGACGTGGTGCTGGTCGGGGCCAACGATGCTGTTGAAGAGGAGGCTAGGAGTAGCAAATGCATGGGGGATGAGGAAGAGAAGAACAATAAATAAGTCAAGTGAGGAAGTTGTGGTGAAGGAGGGTCTGATGGTCATGAGATAACCAGATGACTTCAATCTGATCATGTTAACATCCTTGCCAGTAAGCATTGTCTAAGAAAATACCCAACTCTCCTGACACACTTGATGATTCAGAGCAACGGAAGACTCCACCGTGGTATTAGCAAAATAAATTTGAACGTATTGTTTGGGTTCAATGTTTATAATGCTTGTATCATAATGTCATGCAAAATTATGAGATGTTGTCTTCCCAATCCTTCCAAATTATTTTCTGCAATGAGGAATTAAGCTCATTTGTGCATGTACTTCTCCCATGAAAGTTCATGTACTTTGATAATTTGTATTCATGTTGTTTCTGTTCAAAACTATAAATCAACTTAGAATGAATGTAAGAAATACTCCCTCCGTCCCAAAATTCTTGTCTTAGATTTGTCTAAATACGGATGTATCAAGTCACATTTTAGTATTAGATACATCCATATCTAGACAAATCTAAGACAAGAATTTTGGGACGGAGGGAGTAATTTAATGGATGCGAGAGATCCTATGGAATTGTGATGTAAGTATGCAATCCATATGAATCTCGGTGGTATCACTCTTTTGATTAAAACTTCCAAGCACTTCTCTTAAATTCCAATGAAATCATGTAGCTCAAGTCATTCTTAAATGCAAAGCAGCCCTTCAGGAACCTTTTGGAGTTGAAACTTACGCTGTATTTTTTTTACTTTTTAGTCTGATTTTTTTGCAACGCCCAAAAACGACAACTGACACTGGGCACTAAATTGATAGGTGACACGTCTCCAGTGTATCTATAATTTATGAAGTATTCATGTCTAGAGGTGCCCCCCTGCCCCCGTATATAAAGGAGCAAGGGGGAGGCCGGCCGGCCCCTATGGCGCGCCCTAGGAGAGCTACTCCTACCAGGAATAGGAATCCTATTCCTAGTAGAAGTCCACCAAGAGGGAGAGGGGGAAGGAAGGAGAGGGAGAGGGAGAAGGAAAGGGGCGCCCCCCCTCCTTTCCTTGTCCAATTCAGACCAAGGGGGAGGGGCGCGCGGCCCAGCCCTGGTTGGCCCTCTCTCTCTCCACTAAGGGCCCAAGTGGCCTATTAGTTCCCCCGTGGGGTACCGATACCCCTCCGGTACTCCGGTTTAATCCGAAACTTTTCCGGAACACTTCCGGTGTCCGAATATAGTAGTCCAATATATCAATCTTTGCGTATCGGACATTCCGAGACTCCTCGTCATGTCCGTGATCTCATCCGGGACTCCGAACTACCTTCAGTACATCAAAACTCATAAACTCATAATACCGATCGTCATCAAACGTTAAGCGTGCGGACCCTACGGGTTCAAGAACTATGTAGATATGACCGAGACTCATCTCCGGTCAATAACCAATAGCGGAACCTCGATGCTCATATTGGCTCCTACATATCCTACGAAGATCTTTATCGGCCAAACCGCATAACAACATACGTTGTTCCTTTTGTCATCGGTATGTTACTTGCCCGAGAGTTGATCGTCGGTATCTCAATACCTAGTTCAATCTCGTTACCGGCAAGTCTCTTTACTCGTTTCGTAATACATCATCTCGTGACTAACTCATTAGTCATTTGCTTGCAAGGCTTATTATGATGTGCATCACCGAGAGGGCCCAGAGATACCTCTCCGGCACTCGGAGTGACAAATCCTATTCTTAATCTATGCCAACACCACGAACACTTTCGGAGACACCTACAGAGCATCTTTATAATCACCCAGTTACGTTGTGACGTTTGATAGCACACAAGGTGTTCCTTCGATATTCGGGAGTTGCATAATCTCATAGTCATAGGAACATGTATAAGTCATGAAGAAAGCAATAGCAGTAAAACTAAACGATCATAGTGCTAAGCTAATGGATGGGTCTTGTCCATCACATCATTCTCCTAATGATGTGATCTCTTTGATCAAATGACAACTCATGTCTATGGCTAGGAAACATAACCATCTTTGATCAATGAGCTAGTCTAGTAGAGGCATACTAGGAACATACTGTTTTGTTTATGTATTCACACATGTACTAAGTTTCCGATTAATACAATTCTAGCATGAATAAATACATTTATCATGATATAAGGAAATATAAATAACATCTTTATTATTGCCTCTAGGGCATATTTCTTTCAACCCTTTCCTCTTCGAGGGAATACAACGCAAGCTCGAGAAGTAGCACGCCGTCGATTCTCCCTCGTGTTGGCTAGAAAAGTGAACCACCTGCCGATATTTTGGCATCGGCAAGAACTTTTTGTGTCCAACCAAACCAACGCCCAAGCCTTGGGTCAACGCGAATATTTTGGTAAGGCGGGCGTGTGTCATCATCCAAACAGGCCCTTAGCATCTACATGTATGTTCTAGATCCAAATGGTAGTACATGGGCCCTTGTCTAGTGTTATCGAGAAATGGCCCTGAATTGATTGAAGAAAACACATGGCTATGTTCGATTTCAACTCGCAGATAGCCAGGTCCACAATAAGGCCGTTTTGTGAACAACATCGGATGACATAGGAAGGGTAGTCTTAATAGAGTAATTACTATGGGGCTATTTGGATTATGCCCATGCCAATCCTGCCAATTCGCACGCCAAAAAGTCGGCGAACCTTTTCCTCTCCCGCGCATGAGCTAACTATTGGCGTGAAAATGGGGAAGGAAAGAGAGAAGGAACAATTTTTAGATTCTACACCACTCCCCTCTCCATATTGTCCTAGTATCAAATAGTTCATTCCTAGCTAAAACTATCTTTAAACACTTACATAGCTTGAGAGAGATTTCATAGTGCAAATTGCCACTGGTGATGCCACCTTCTTCTGGCATGATAGATTGGTCAAGATTGCGCCTTTAGCTTTAATCTTTTGTGCCCTCCACTCCTATCACAATACACCCAATGGCCTAGTCACAAATATAATGTAGGTAGGCGTGAATTGTGGTCTTCATAATCAGCTAACCCTGGTCGCTACTTGTAAGTTGGCTGCTTTGAGTTTGTTGTTGCATGATGTGGTGCTGACCGACGAACTAGATTGGAGGATTCTCCTCACCATAGCAGTGTTCATTAATACTCCGCTCTTTCTTCATACTCATCAGACCTAGAGCTGGTGGCAATCTGGGAATCCATTGCTACCCATCGAATTCAAGGTGTTCGGTTAGCTATTTTACATGGATAGACTAAATACAAGAGCTAATCTCCATCACAAGACTTTAACTCATGATCAAAGTTGTCCCAGAAGACACCACCCCTCTGAAGACCGGCTGCATATTTTCTTCAAGTGCCCATTTGTGAGGAGGATTTGGAGATCGACTCGGATTCACACAGAACTCAACCCAATTGGAGAGATATGGAACTCATTCATTCCTACGCACCTCCCCGTCACCCTCAGTGTGTTCATCTTCATCATGATGCCTTGGAATATTTGGGCAGCTAGAACCAAATGTTATTTCAAGTAGTTGACTTGCTAGTGGCAAACACGGTGTGTTCCATCAAAGAGGAACTGTCAGCTTCATAGGCTAAAAACTCAAACACTCCATGATCATGCCAGTCTGTGGCACGATCAAATGTCGTCTTTCATATCATGATATTTGTATGGACGTTGTCAACACCCCTTTGAAATATATTCAGGTGGGGAGCCTTTCCACCCCGATGACAATTTTAAAAAACTCCGATGTTGGTATCATCTAGGATGTGCTACTTGTTCACCATTGATAATAGAAACAACCAACAAAATAGTACATTTGAAGCCGATGGATCAACAAGTAACAGTGACCTTGAACCATTCTTCTTCTTCCAAGTGATGGTCACAACAATTGCTTGTGCCTAGTGGCGAGGAAGGACCTCGATGGTGACGTGACCTACCTCGATGACCCCTACTCCAATTTCCTTCCGTTGGCCGCATGGATGTCTCAAGCAATGATGATAGAGTAGACTTTGGCTACCCTTTGCATGCCTTATGAAGCTTGGCATGTTCATGTGGCAAAATTGTTGATGTGGAAGTTTTTGGCACCTGGGCTTGAAACAATATTTTTGCTGTAAAAAGGGCATGTTCATGCACTTTGGATGATCTTTAAATAGGTTAAATTCAACCATATGATTTTCAGAAGATAAAAATACGATGGTTACATGTTACTATTTTGTGCAATTAAATGAAATCAACATATTCCTTGGGAGCATGGAGAAACAACCCTTCACACTCTTTTTTACTATGTGTGTCATAATTCTAAGGCAAAAATGACATTTCTTTTTAAAGGGAAAAACTAATTTCTAAGTGTTTGCTCATTTTCCCTTTACAGTCAATGTTCAAATATTGCCAAATCTCGTAGAATGAATGTGGATGGAGGAAGAGGAAGGAGGCGAACCAACTAATTATGAACAAGACAACAACCACATACAACTCATAAGGTAAACATACACTAGGATGGGTAATATGGCGCCACATGGCTATAAGTGAACCTTGCGCATCACTAGTTTCCCAAACCAACATTGTGTGACGCTCGGGTAATCCAGCTACAGTAAACCTCTGCTAATGATGCCACGTCACCACGATTACTGTTGCTAATCTCGCGATAGTTCGGAACCAATTCAAAATTCAAATTTAAAGTAAAGTCAAATAGTTAAAGTTTTCAAATGTCAAAAACTAAAATGTCCATATTATTGTAGAAAATCCCAAAGCTATTATAAAAATAAAATCAACCTCATTTAAATTCCCAAAATCCCCTGAAAATTAATTAAGTAGGTTCAACGGCAAAAATTAACCTCCTCATTTTCTAAAAATGATTAGACGTTTCTATTTGCCCCCAAACTTTTGGTGCCAACACATATTATTACAATGTAATTATGAGGCCAAGGCCCACCTTTTACAAAATCCTTTTGACAGCTCGAAATATTGCAAGGCAATTTCTGTAAAAAGAAAATAGAGAGATTAATAAGAAAAGGGAGAGCGGGCACTGTGCACTTGGCCCAGCCGTGGCAACAGTGCGGCCCGGCCCACCAGCTCCAACCTTTCGTCCTCCTCCCGCTACAGGAAAAGGCCGACGCGCCATGGCCGCGATCTCCATGCACCGCAGGGGGGGATAAGATCAGCCCCTGTCCCCTGTCTCCCGCAAAACATAGGCGCCCCCACTCTCCTCCTTTCCCCCAGATCCGCGCCTCCCCTATCGCACGAGCACCTCGCCGCCAAGACCGCCGTCGATCCACGCGACGACCGTCGACCTCTCAGCATTCTGCCGTGTCCGGGAGATGCTCCTGCGTCGTCTTCATCATCTACGCCATCGGATCGATGCCGAGGACAACAACCACGGCCGTCCACTTCGTCCCTTCCACCCACGACCACCGTCGGCTCGCCCCTCGATTCGCTCCCCTTCGACGGTCCCCGGCTTCCTCGAGCTCCTCTTCTCCACCACTGTGAGCCTTCGGCCTTCCACGACCTTTCCCCCCTCCTCCTCGTGCTTCTAGCGAAGGTTGCCGCTAGCGCCGCCCGTAGTCGCCGCCGTCCATCGTCCCCAGCACCGTTTCGTTCGCCCGTAGCTCCAGCCGAAGGTACAGCTAGGTGCGGCGCATCACACTCGTCCGTTTGGCGCTCGATGCTGGCCTTTTGGTCGCCAGAGTCGCCGGCTTCGCCTGCCGCTGCCACGCTCCTCTCCGGCCGCCGCTCGGCTGTCGTCTTTGTCGCCGTTCCGACCACCCCCAGCTCCAACCACTTGCACCAGTGGGTGCGACACGTCGCACACCTCACGTAGGTAGCGGTCGCCACCCGTTTGGTCGCCGGAGCGCATCTCCGGTGGGCCGCCGTCGCCGCTGCTGGTTGCCGGCGTGCACCATCGTGCGCGCGGGCGTTTAAACACCAGCCCATGCTTATTATCCCCTAACCGCGCTGCTAACAGTCACTGACATCGGGCCCCACCGCACTAATTATTAACCCATGTTGAATTATGTTCTATTTAATTTACATCCAATGACATGTGGGGCCCGTAGAACTGTTTAAGTGGATTAGGTTAAATTAAACTGACAGCCGCTGACGACGGGGTCCCACTGGTCAATTGACCAGTCAAACCTACTGACTGGGCAGTCCCAATCAGTGATAGGTGGGACCACAGTGCCCCCTAACCAGTCTACTTTGACCCAGTCAACTGCTGACTATGCAGTTGACTGGGCCCCATGTGAGCCTCTGTTGACTGGGCTGCTGACCAAGTCAATAGGCCCACCTGTCAACCTCTAATGCCACTGCTGTGTACACTTCGTTGTGTACACTTACAATTAATATTTAATTTATTTTCGAATTAAATCATTTCTAGAAAATGCAGAAAATGACTAAAACTTTGGAAAATCATATAAAATAATCCGTAACTCGGATGAAAATAATTTATATATGAAAGTTGCTCAGAACGACGAGACGAATCCAGATCTGTGGTCCGTTCATCCGCCACGCATCCCTATCATAGCGAACATGCAACATTCCCCCTCCGTTTTGTTTTTCCGAAAACGCGAAACACCGGGAATACTTTCTCGGATGTTTTTCATCCTCGCCAGTATCACTTAGTACCGCGTTAGATCACACGTAGCACTGTGTATTTCCATGTTATGCTTTCTGGTGCGATGCTTGCTTTATATTTATTGTTTCTTCCCCCTCTTCTCTCTGATAGACATCGGGACTGAGACCACTGACGGTGCCACTGTGATCGACTGCGTCGACGACGCCCCCTCCTTCTTGCCAAAGCAACCAGGCAAGCCAACCCCCCTTGATCAACAGATATCGCCCATTCTCTTCTCTCTTACTCTTGCATTAGAATTGCTACTGTTGATGATTCGATAATTCCTATTCTGTGGCATAGCCTATTATTGTTGCTACTACTGTTGATACATTTACCTGCTATCCTAAATGCTTAGTATAGGATGCTAGTATTCCATCAGTGGCCCCACATCCTTGTCCGTCTGCCATGCTATACTATCGGGCCGTGATCACCTCGGGTGATGATCACGGGTATATACTATATACATTTTACATGACACATGATGTGACTAAAGTCGGGTCGACTCGATGAGTACCCGCAAGTGGTTCCGATGTGGAGGCTGAAAGGACAGGTGGCTCCATCCAGGTAGTGGTGGGCCTGAGTTCCCGACGGCCCCCGAGTGGATCTTTGTGGCGGAGCGATAGGGCAGGTTGAGACACCCAGTCGAGAGGTGGCCTGGCCCTGGTCGTTGTCCGCAGTTATTTTATAATAACACGCTTAACAAGATTAGATATTTGATCTGAGTCTGGCCGTTGGCCTATACGCACTAACCAGCTACGTGGGAATAGTTATGGGCACTCGACGTCGTGGTATCAGCGGAAGACTTCTTGATGTCAGCGACTTAGCGGCGCGCGCTGGGTTGGACCGCGTAACGTAACTTCCTTAGTAATGGAGGTAGCTAGGTCTGCTCACCGGCCGCGTACACAACGTGCATGTGTGCAATGGGCGATGGGCCCGGACCCCTGCGCGCTTAGGACTTAGACTGGCGTGCTGACCTCTGTATTGTGCTTAGGTAGGGCTGCGACGTGTTGATCTTCCGAGGCCGGGCATGACCCTGGAAAGTGTGTCCGGCGAAATGGGATCGAGCGTGCTGGGTTATGTGGTGCACCCATGCAGGGAAGTTAATCTATTCGAATAACCGTGTCCCTCGGTAAAAGGACGACCCGGAGTTGTACTCCGACCTCATGACAACTAGAACTGGATACGTAACAAAACACACCCGGATCAGTTCCAGAGATAACTCGGTGGTTGCTCTCTCACAGGGTGATGTGCGGGAGGATCGCCGGGTAGGATTATGTTATACGATGTTACTTGGTGAACTTACCATCTACTCCCTTCTACTGCTGCAAGACGGAGGCTGCCAGAAGCATTGATACTTGTTACATTCTATCTACTCTCTTCTACTGCTGCAAATTGGAGGTTGCTAGAAGCGTAGTCTTCGATTGGATTAGCTATCCCCCTCTTATTCTGGCATTCTGCAGTTTAGACCACAGATATTACCCCTTTACACAGATATCATTGCATATGTAGTGTAGATCCTTGCTTGCGAGTACTTTGGATGAGTACTCACGGTTGCTTTGCTCCCCCTTTTCCCCCTTTTTCTCTCTCTTCTCGGATGATGCAACCAGATTGATGGAGTCGAGGAGCCAAAAGATCCCGAGGATGTTTCTACGTGGAGTTCGGCTTTGAGGAGTAGTTAGGAGGTCCTAGGAAGGAGGCCTTGCCTTTTCGATCGTTGTTACTTTTGTGCTAGCCTTCATAAGGCAAACTTGTTTAACTTATGTCTGTACTCAGATATTATTGTTTCCGCTGACTCTTGTGTTTTCGAGCTTTTGTATTCGATCCCTCGAGGCCCCTGGCTTGTAATATAAAGCTTGTATTATTTTAATTTGTGTCTAGAGTTGTGTTGTGATATCTTCTAGTGAGTCCCTGATCTTGGTCGTACACATTTGCGTGCAGGATTAGTTTACGGTCAAATCGAGGGCGTCACAAGTTGGTATCAGAGCCGACTGCCTGTAGGAATCCCCCTTCCAAACTCCTTGGCCGAAGTCGAGTCTAGACATTGCTAAACTTTTACTAACATGGTTGTGTGCCTTACGGGCCCATGTCGCCATTGGGTTGTATTAGGATATTTTACTCCTCGTCTATACTCTGGGACTCTCATCTCTCTTCTATTCGGGATAAATGAATTTTGCAAATCTAACATTAGGATCTCGTTATCACTTTCACCTGGAGAGCACCTTATTACCGATGATCGTCTGCTGCACCAGAAGACCCTGAAGATACTCTCCGCTGTTAACCCGAGAACTTGTGTTCATCGCGTTTGCAATTCCCCTTCCACCGTCAACCCTTATGATAACTACATGCAGTTGTCATTCTTACATTCTTCCCTAGTTGGTCTTGTTATTACAAGATACCTTGAAATACTCGTCGTTGTTTCGATAATCCTTTGTGCCTACTGCCTTACAGTTCCTTGTCGCCTGAATACACCTACAAATTAATCCTCACACATACCGAGGATTTGTTTCTCCCCAGTTGTTCATATGTTTCACTAAACTCTTCGAAATCCTATTCGAGCTTTAGAAAATCCTCAATAACATATTTATCTTGAAATTCTTGCTTGCGTGCAATATGGTTAATCCCATTAGTCTGGCAATCTTATTACCATCCTTGTCACTATCATTTCGAGTCCGTTGATTCAAAATGTTGCGAATGCTCGCAATCCCCAATCAGATCCTAGAATTCATCCTTCCGACGCAGACGTCATTTTAAACCTGGTTGGATCTCGACCAATCAAATTGCCATCGATTGTATTCCTAAGCCTATTCAACTTATCCATCCATGATCAGAGCGTTTGCTTCTGATCTCTTGATTCGGAAAACATAATTCCTTTTGCATTTGGTTGAATTAGTCAGTTGTTTCTATAATCTGATCTCCTTTAAATATTTCTTCTTCTAGTTGAGTATCGTTACTCACATCTGATTCCTTGCGGTCCGCCAGATCCTTTTGTGGATTAGTATCCGACCGTTCCGACATATCAAAACCTTGAGTTCTTCCCCTGTTACATACTGCCCTTGGTAAGTTGCATCATTTGTTTTAGTCAACCATGCTATGCCTCCGAGCTTGAGTTACTTACTTTTGTAACTTGTGGTATATGTTGCTAAGATGCCCGATGGCTTGAACCTATGCCTTCCCCTAATCCGTGAGAACCCAAAAGTTTTCACAAGTCATACTCTTCCGGTGTTCTACCAAATGAAATCCGAACACTATAGTTTTATCAAAGTGAGAGGTGAATGAAATGTTTTGCATCAAAGAAGTGGGAGTCGACCT
This sequence comes from Secale cereale, assembly GCA_902687465.1. Taxonomy (NCBI): domain Eukaryota; kingdom Viridiplantae; phylum Streptophyta; class Magnoliopsida; order Poales; family Poaceae; genus Secale; species Secale cereale. Next base: position 649,497,653 of record LR738709.1, read on the forward strand.
GAACTTCTGTTCATGCCCATGATAATGATGTAGACCGTCTCGGAAGCTTCTTGCAAAATGAGTATCCAGCTGTATGATTTCTTCGGTATTCTTGAATTGAATCCTTACAGTTATGGTTCCGACCATGCTGTCCTGATCTGATATATCTAATGGGAATTCATTCGCGTGCCTCGTCTATTTTGGCAAGGTCGAAGTATCTACTGTCATAGGTCAATGACCCAGCTCTACTTCTATCATGTTCTACCTTCGAGTATTACCCCCTTTTATCTCGAAGATGTCTCGCCATTGCAACTCATCTTACTAACTTGTTGAAGTAATGTCTTTCCTTGTCGTAATCACTCTCCGGGTTTTGGGTTGTTGTCAACCGAGGACACCGACTAGTGGAATTATTCCGCATTACAAATCAAATACCCCTAGTATTTTTTACTAGGAAATTCTGAACTCAATCTGGTCATTCGTAGGCTATCGGCTGCATCCTGGTCTTGCCACCTTTGACTGTGCTACCTCGTCCTTCTCTGGTGCACGAATTCTTCAGTGTGTGAGCACGACTTACGTCGAGCTTTCAACATCATGATGCTTGTCTTGAAAGGTAACTTTGGTTCTGATCTTGCATCTTACATATTGATCCTATAATTTGCCACTTCGTCATTCCCTTCTTGCCATTGTTGTTTGATTGCATATTCTTGAAACCCCCGGCAAATGTGTCGGATCACCTTCAACACTTTGACTTCTTCCGAGATGTCAACTGTGTTCATGATGAGAAATACCCTCCTTGCCCTCGATGATTTTTATTATCATCGGCAACACCCTTGACTTCCTTTCATCGCGAACTTGTCCACATTATGAATACAACTTGCTCTCCAGCTAGTGTTGTGTTCTGCATCGAAGTATTACTGTCTTTTATGTCGAGAATGTTGTGGGAATTGCCCCACCTCTTAGAAATTCTCGGTATGAAGATACATCTCATCATCACCATTCTTCCTTGGTCCCCGTGTTGTTTTCAACCGGGATACCAATATGCTAAAGATGCTGCTTGAGTTCTGCACTTCTAGCAACCCTATTGCCTTGAAGTAACGATCGACAGCTCGTTCTTAGACTGTTGATTATCGAATAGTCACTCTAACATTGATCTTGCTTCCTAAGGTCATACTTCAGGCACACCTTTCAACTAATGATTAATGGTGCATGTTTTACTCAAGCATACAACATTATATCATTTGAATTGACAAGTGTCATCTTCTTGTTCACATTATTTTGGAAATCCATACGTTTGGAATTCTCGATGAATTATCGCTGAGCCCATCAGCCACCTCCTCATCCTCTCCTTGGTTTAATGATGATCTATTGTTTCGAGAACCCGCTCCCATAGTTCATTTCCCGAGAATCTTGCAATGTCATTTTGTCGATTTGTGTTGCACCTTTTCTTCTCGAACATCCTAAGTCTGGGGTATCATGACACCAATCGGATCTGAATCTCGGTCAGATATGATGGTTGGGACAACTTTCCAGTAGTTATAATGTTGGTCCTTTGATGACCCGGTAATATGATGTCATGCCTAGCATCCCTGGCTGGAGGACCCATCATTATAATTTCTTTTGCAAGGATAACCATTCTTCCAGGAGGAAATTGTAAGATTAATTTATAAGTTGCTCCTGATGGATCATTTGTGTATCCAAAGTCTGGCCCTTGATTGAAACACCATATCATTGCTACCTCGAAGCATGACTATGATACCCCGCTCATCAACAAGAACATTGGAGGCGCGATGCTAAATGTTTCTTGGTCAGTTATCCAAACACCGTTGTATGGGTAACATCTTGATTAATCCTTGCCTCTTTATCTGAATGGTTGGGTACTTGCTCTCCTACCCTGTATGCCATGTTCTTCTTGTCCATGGGAAGGATATACTCCTAATAATTGTGTGTAATCACAATTTTCCTTTCCATTTGTTTGTTTAAAATTTCTTTGATCTACATATAACCTAAGCAGTAATAATTCTCTGCTTATGTAAACACCTTGTTGTACAACTATGTCGGTAGGACCCTGTTACTATGCTTGGTAACATTCCGGTAACCACCGATGGAAGAAAACTTTGCCTACCGGTCCGCCTCGTTTCAACGAGCAGGAAGATGGTTCTCTTCGTTCCCCGTCCTTGGTACCGACATTGTTGCCGACATAGCTGACAAGCTATGTGATACGTCTCCAACGTATCTACAATTTTTGATTGTTCCATGCTATTATTTATGAAGTCTTGGATGTTTAATGGGCTTTATCATTCACTTTTATATCATTTTTGGGACTAACCTACTAACCCAAAGGCCCAGTCCAGATTGCTGTTTTTTTTGCCTATTTCAGGGTTTTGCAGAAAAGGAATATCAAACGGAGTCCAAACGGAATGAAACCTTCGCGAGAGATATTTTTGGAGGAAATCACGCACAAAAGACTTCAGGGCCAAGCCAGGGGACAAAGGGGCCACCCTCGAGGGTGGGGGGCGAGCCCCCCTTCCCAGGGCACGCCCCCTGCCTCGAGGGCAGCCCGTGTGGCCCCGGTGCACCCCTTCTTCCTATATATACCTACGTACCCCAGAAACTCCATACGCAGAGAGAAAACCCTAATTCCACCGCCGTAGCTGCTGTTCCCGTGGAGATCCCATCTTGGAGCCTGTTCCGGGAGGGGGATCCATCACGGAGGCCTTCATCATCATCATCATCGCCCTCACCATGAGTTGTGAGTAGTTTACCACAGACCTTCGGGTCCATAGCTAGTATCTAGATGGCTTCTTCTCTCTCTGGATCCCAATACAAAGTTCTCCTCGGTCTTCGAGGAGATCTATTCGATGTAATCTCTTTTTGCGGTGTGTTTGTCGAGATCCGATGAATTGTGAGTTTATGATCAAGGTTATCTATGAAAGATATTTGGTTCTTATCTGAACTTTTTATGTGTGCTCATAATATCCTTGCAAGTCTCTTCGAATTATTGGTTTGGTTTGGCCTACTAGATCTATAGTTCTTGCAATGGGAGAAGTGTTTGGCTTTGGGTTCAATCTTGCGGTGTCCTTTCCCAGTGACAGTAGGGGCAGCAAGGCACGTATTGTATTGTTGCCATCGAGGATAAAAAGATGGGGTTTTCATCATATTGCTTGAGTTTATCCCTCTACATCATGTCATCTTGCTTAAGGCATTACTCTGTTCGTATGAACTCAATACACTAGATGCATGCTAGATAGCGGTCGATGTGTGGAGTAATAGTAGTAGATGCAGACATGAGTCGGTCTACTTGTCTCGGACGTGATGCCTATATACAATGATCATGCCTAGATAGTCTCATAATTATTCGCTTTTCTATCAATTGCTCGACAGTAATTTGTTTACCCGCCGTAGAACACCGCTATCATGAGAGAAGCCACTAGAAAAAACTATGGCCCCCGGGTCTATCTTTATCATATTACTTTCCCGCCAATTTCTTCCGCCGTTGTTTATTTGCTCTCTTTACTTTCTGTTTCTATACCAAAAATACCAAAAATATAATTATCATCTCTATCAGATCTCACTATCGTAAGTGACCGTAAAGGGATTGACAACCCCTTATCGCGTTGGCTGCGAAGTTCTTATTTGTTTGTGCAAGTGCGAGGGACTGGCGCGTGGTCTCCTACTGGATTGATACCTTGGTTTTCAAAAACTGAGGGAAATACTTACGCTACTGTGCTGCATCTCCCTTTCCTCTTCGAGGGAATACAGCGCAAGCTCAAGAGGTAGCAAGAAGAATTTCTGGCGCCGTTGCCGGAGAGGCTTACGCAAAATTCATATACCAAGTACCTATCACAACCCTTATCCTTCGCATTACATTTATTTGCCTCTCGTTTTCCTCTCCCCACTTCACCCTTGCCGTTTTATTCGCCCTTCTTCCGCCGTGTGTTTTCCGTTCGCCTTTCTGTTTGCTTGTGTTGCTATGTGCCCTCAATTAGCTTGCATCTTCGCTTGCTAAAGTATGGATCCTCATCCACTTGCTAATCTCTTTAAGAGATCCAATTATGTTGAACCGATTGCTAGTGAGCAGCGTGCACTAGATTATGTTTATGGGGTTTTGCTTGAAATTTATGAATCTAAAATTTTTGAGGAATTGTTAAAAGAAAAAGTGATTCATGATAGCTTGTTAAATAAAAATCATGATTGCAATGATCTTATTGTAAATTCTATTAATGTCATTTGTGCTAATGATATGCAAAACCCTAAGCTTGGGGATGCTAGTTTTGCTATGACTACTATTTGTTGCAATGATCATGATTGGGGTGATTCTTCTTATGATCTTGAAAATAAATTTAATCCCCATGATGAATATGAGATTGATAATGATGTTTGCAATAATATTGAAAGTGGGTTTGGAAGATTGTCAACTTTAGATCCCACTATTTTGGAAGAGTGTCAACTTCGCATGCATGTGGATCATGTTGAGAATATGTTATGTGATAGCTATTTTGTTGAATTTGATCATGATCCTACATGCAATTTTTATGAGAGAGGGAAATATGATTGTAGAAATTTTCATGTTACTAAATTACCTCTCGTTATGTTGAGATTGCTATTGTTTCTTTCTTCTTCCTTGCATAGGCTAGATTTTGCTTGTCTTGCTAATTTATTTGCTTATAAAATGCCTATGCATAGGAAGTATGTTAGACTAAGATGTGTTTGTCACATGTTTTATGATGCTCTCTTTGTGCTTCAATTCTTATCTTTCATGTGAGCATCATTGAATTCTCAAGCCTAGCTAGGGGCGCAAAACGATAGCGCTTGTTGGGAGGCAACCCAATTTTATGTTTTTTTGCTTTTGTTGATGTTAGGGAATAAATATTGCATCTAGCCTCTGATTATATGTGTTTTCATGTTTTGTTTAGTGTTTGTGCCAAGTAGAACCTTTGGTAAGACTTGTATGAAGTTTATTTGATCTTGTTGTGAAAAACAGAATCGTTAGCGTTCGCTAAAGTAGTCTTCAGATTTTACTAGAGCGTGCTTTTTAGTTGATTCGTTTTGCTGCTGATTGGTAGACAAATTGCGCAAATTTACCAATTTAGTTTGAAATTTTTGGAGTTCCAGAAGTAGGCGAACCCAGCAGATTACTACAGACTGTTCTGTTTTTGACAGATTCTGTTTTTCGTGTGTTGTTTGCTTATTCCGATGCATCTATGAGTAATATTGGAGGATATGAACCATAGAGAACTTGGGGTACAGTAGGTTTAACACCAATATAAACAAATAATTAATTCCTTGCTGTACCTTTGAGAGGTGGTTTGCTTTCTCTTACTAACGGAGCTCACGAGAATTTTTGTCTAAGTTTTGTGTTGTGAAGTTTTCAAGTTTTGAGTATTGCTTTGATGGACTATGGAACAAGGAGTAGCAAAGGACTAATCTTGGGGATGCCCATGGAACCCCAAGTAAATTCAAGATAATCAAAAGCCTAAGCTTGGGGATGCCCCGGGAAGGCATCCCCTCTTTCGTCTTCATCCATCGGTAACTATACTTGGAGCTATATTTTTATTCGCAACATGCTATGTGTTTTGCTTGGAGCGTCTTGTATAATTTGAGTCTTTGCTTATTAGTTTGCCACAATCATCCTTGCTGGACACACCTATTTGAGAGAGTTCAATATGGCCTAGAAATTGTTAGAACACTCTATGTGCTTCACTTATATCTTTTGAGTTGAATAGTATTTGCTCTACTGCTTCACTTATATCTTTTAGAGCATGGTGGTGGTAATATTTTGTAGAAATTGTTTAACTCTCATGCTTCACTTAGATATATTTGGGAGTCCATTAAAACAGCATGGTAATGTGTTTAGGATAAAGAAACTAGTCTTCACATGATAAACATCCAATGTCAATGTAGTAATTTTTTTCACACCAAGTGCATTGAATAGAAAGAGATGTTGGATGCTTGATAATTGTTTTGAGACATGAGGATAGTGATATTAGAGTCATGCTAGTGGAGTTATTATGAAATTGAGAAATACTTGTGTTAAGGTTAGTGATTCCCGTAGCATGCACGTATGGTGAACCGTTATGTGACTAAGTTAAAGCATGAGGTATTTGTAGAGTGTCAACCTTTATGTGGAGGTCGGGGGCGTGCGATGGTTAACTCCTACCAACCTCCCCCCTAGGGGAATGCGTTGATTGCTTTGTTTTGATGACTCGTAAATTTTTGCAATAAGTATATGAGTTCTTATGACTAATGTTGAGTCCATGGATTATACACACTCTCACCCTTCCACCATTGCTAGCATCTCCTGTACCGCGCGATTCTCGCCGGTGCCATAAACCCACTATATATCCTTCCTCAAAATAGCCACCATATTGTTCCTCAAAACAGCCACCATACCTACCTATCATGGCATTTCCATAGCCATTCGAGATATATTGCCATGCAACTTTCCACCGTTCCGTTTATATGACACACATCATATTGTCATATTGCCATGCATGATCATGTAGTTGACATCGTATTCGTGGCAAGGCCACCATGCATAATTTATCATACATGTCACTCTTGTTTCATTGCACATACCGGTACACCGCCGGAGGCATTCATATAGAGTCATACTTTGTTGTTGTAGTATCGAGTTGTAATATTGTGTTGTAATGAAAGTGTGATGACCATCATTTTTAGAGCATTGTCCCATGGGAGGAAAGGCTGAATCTATAAAGCCCTCCGCAAAAAAAGGAAAAAAAGAAGAAAGGCCAAAGAAAAAAAAGAAAGGCCAAAAAAAAGAAAAAAAAGAAAAAGAAAAAAAAAGAAAAAGAAAAGAAAAGAAAAAGGGACAATTGCTACTATCTTTTTCCACACTTGTGCTTCAAAGTAGCACCATGTTCTTCATTGTAGAGAGTCTCATGCTTAGTCACTTTCATATACTAGTGGGAATTTTCATTATAGAACTTGGCTTGTATTTTCCAACGATGGGCTTCCTCAAATGCCCTAGGTCTTCGTGAGCAAGCAAGTTGGATGCACACCCACTAGTTTCTTTTGTTGAGCTTTCATTCATATTTAGCTCTAGTGCATCCGTTGCATGGCAATCCCTACTCACTCACATTGATATCTATTGATGGGCATCTCCATAGCCCGTTGATACGCCTAGTCGATGTGAGACTATCTCCCTTCTTTTGTCTTCTCCACAACCACCTCTATTCCACCCATAGTGCTATGTCCATGGCTCACGCTCATGTATTGCGTGAAAGTTGAAAGGTTTGAAAAGATAGAGCATGAAAACAAATGCTTGGCTGAAATCGGGGTTGTGCATGATATGAATATTTAGTGTGATAATAAGGGAGCATAGCCAACACTATATGATTTTGTAGGGATAACTTTCTTTAACCATAGTATTTTGAGAAGACATGATTGCTTTGTTAGTATTGCTTGAAGTATTGTTATTTCTTATGTCAATATAGATTTTTGTCTAGAATCTTTCAGATCTGAACATTCATGCCACAATTAAGAGAATTACATTGAAAAACTATATTGGTTAGCATTCCACATCAAAAATTCTTTCTTTATCATTTACCTACTCGAGGACGAGCAGGAATTAAGCTTGGGGATGCTTGATACGTCTCCAACGTATCAATAATTTTTTATTGTTCCATTCTATTATTTATGAAGTCTTGGATGTTTAATGGGCTTTATCATTCACTTTTACATCATTTTTGGGACTAACATACTAACCCAAAGGCCCAGTCCAGATTGCTGTTTTTTTGCCTATTTCAGGGTTTTGCAGAAAAGGAATATCAAACGGAGTCCAAACGGAATGAAACCTTCGCGAGAGATATTTTTGGAGGAAATCACGCACGAAAGACTTCATGGCCAAGCCAGGGGACAGAGGGGCCACCCTCGAGGGTGGGGGGCGCGCCCCCTTTCCCAGGGTGCGCCCCCTGCCTCGAGGGCAGCCCGTGTGGCCCCCGGTGCCCCCTTCTTCCTATATATACCTACGTACCCCAGAAACTCCATACGCAGAGAAAACCCTAATTCCACCGCAGTAGATGCTGTTCCCATGGAGATCCCATCTTGGAGCCTATTTCGGGAGGGGGGTCCATCACGAAGGCCTTCTTCATCATCATCATCGCCCTCACCATGAGTTGTGAGTAGTTTACCACAGACTTTCGGGTCCACAGCTAGTATCTAGATGGCTTCTTCTCTCTCTCTCTGGATATCAATACAAAGTTCTCCTCGGTCTTCGAGGAGATCTATTCGATGTAATCTCTTTTTGCGGTGTGTTTGTCGAGATCCGATGAATTGTGAGTTTATGATCAAGGTTATCTATGCAAGATATTTGGTTCTTCTCTAAACTTTTTATGTGTGCTCATAATATCCTTGCAAGTCTCTTCAAATTATTGGTTTTGTTTGGCCTACTAGATCTATAGTTCTTGCAATGGGAGAAGTGTTTGGCTTTGGGTTCAAACTTGCGGTGTCCTTTCCCAGTGACACTAGGGGCAGCAAGGCACGTATTGTATTGTTGCCATCGAGGATAAAAAGATGGGGTTTTCATCATATTGCTTGAGTTTATCCCTCTACATCATGTCATCTTGCTTAAGGCGTTAATCTGTTCGTATGAACTCAATACACTAGATGCATGCTGGATAGCGGTCGATGTGTGGAGTAATAGTAGTAGATGCAGGTAGGAGTCGGTCTACTTGTCTCGGACGTGATGCCTATATACAATGATCATGCCTAGATAGTCTCATAATTATTCGCTTTTCTATCAATTGCTCGACAGTAATTTGTTTACACGCCGTAGAATACCGCTACCATGAGAGAAGCCACTAGAGAAAACTATGCCCCCCGGGTCTATCTTTATCATATTACTTTCCCGCCAATTTCTGCCGCCGTTGTTTATTTGCTTTCTTTACTTTCTGTTTCTATACCAAAAATATAATTATCATCTCTATCAGATCTCACTATCGTAAGTGACCGTAAAGGGATTGACAACCCCTTATCGCGTTGGCTGCGAAGTTCTTATTTGTTTGTTCAGGTGTGAGGGACTGGCGCGTGGTCTCCTACTGGATTGATAACATGCCTCCCTGTCGCGGCTGTGGAAGATGTCACCACCCTTCCTATTTTCAACCCACATGGTGGGCCCATAACCCATAGGTCCACTGGATCCAAACCTGACTCTCCTGTACACCCCATGTTCCCAAAGTTATTCCTCGTGCGAGGCCTCATAAGTAATTCATGAGCCACCTTCTGAGTAATCATCCATTATGGTATCAAATACGATACTTATTCTTGTTACTCTGAACCCCTTTCACACTCGGTTTCAGGCAATGAACAATTGCCTATATGCTCGAAACTTCTTATTGCACCGTCTTGCTTACTCTCGAAGTTTTCTTAATTTTGAATTCGAGAGTTACTTCCCATCACCTTCCCTGATTTTATATACCAAATAAGCAACCGTGTAGAGGACCGTCCTTCCCGTGTCTTCCCCCTTATCCTTTTCATAAGTACGATGGAGATCCCGGAGAAAGGATGACGAGTTGATCACGATGACTTGAAGAAGAGAAATGAAGACACAAACGAAAGAGATCAATCTCTTCGAAAGGGGAGCCAAGACCGAGAAGACTCGTTAGATTTTCGCTACCAACACTTTCCCCACCTTACTCCACCGCTTAAATCTCGGGACGAGATTTCTTGTAGTGGAGGAGAATTGTGACGCTCGGGTAATCCAGCTACAGTAAACCTCTGCTAATGATGCCACGTCACCACGATTACTATTGCTAATCTCACGATAGTTCGGAACCAATTCAAAATTAAAATTTAAAGTAAAGTCAAATAGTTAAAGTTTTCAAATGTCAAAAACTAAAATGTCCATATTATTGTAGAAAATCCCAAAGCTATTATAAAAATAAAATCAACCTCATTTAAATTCCCAAAATCCCTTGGAAATTAATTAAGTAGGTTCAACGGCAAAATAATTAACCTCCTCATTTTCTAAAAATGATTGGACGTTTCTAATTGCCCCCAAAATTTTGGTGCCAACACATATTATTACAATGTAATTATGAGGCCAAGGCCCACCTTTTACAAAATCCTTTTGACAGCTCGAAATATTGCAAGGCAATTTCTGTAAAAAGAAAATAGAGAGATTAATAAAAAAAGGGAGACCAGGCACTGTGCACTTGGCCCAGCCGTGGCAACAGTGTGGCCCGGCCCACCAGCTCCAGCCTTTCGTCCTCCTCCAGCTACAGGAGAAGGCCGACGCGCCATGGCCGCGATCTCCACGCGCCGCGCACTGCTGCACCGCGGGGGGGGGGGGGGGATAAGATCAGCCCCTGCCCCCCTCTCTCCCGCAAAACCTAGGCGCCCCCACTCTCCTCCTTTTCCCGAGATCCGCGCCTGCCCTCTCGCACGAGCACCTCGCCGCCATGACCGCCGTCGATCCATGCGACCTCCGTCGACCTCTCACCATTCTGCCATGTCCGGGAGATGCTCCTGCGTCGTCTTCATCATCTACGCCATCGGATCGATGCCGAGGACAACAACCATGGCCGCCCACTTCATCCCTTCCACCCACGACCACCGTCGGCTCGCCGCTCGATTCGCTCCCCTCCGACGGTCCCCGGCTTCCTCGAGCTCCTCTTCTCCACCACCGTGAGCCCCCGGCCTTCCACGGCCTTTTCCCCATCCTTCCCGTGCCTCTAGCGACGGTTGCCACTAGCGCCGCCCGTAGTCGCCGCCGTCCGTTGTCCCCAGCACCGTTTCGTTCGCCCGTAGCTCCAGCCGAAGGTACAACTAGGTGCGGCGCATCACGCTCATCCGTTTGGCGCTCGATGCTGGCCTTTTGGTCGCCAGAGTCGCCGGCTTCGCCTGCCGCTGCCACGGTCCTCTCCGGCCGCCGCTCGGCTGTCGTCTTTGTCGCTGTTCCGACCACCCCCAGCTCCAACCACTCGCACGTCGCGCACCTCACGTAGGTAGCGGTCGCCGCCCGTTTGGTCGCCGGATCGCATCTCCGGTGGGCCACCGTCGCCGCTGCTGGTTGCCGGCGTGCACCATCGTGCTCGCGGGCGTTTAAACGCCAGCCCGTGCTAATTATCCCCTAACCGCGCTGCTAATAGTCACTGGCATCGGGCCCCACCGCACTAATTATTAACCCATGTTAAATTATGTTCTGTTTAATTTACAGCCAATGACATGTGGGGCCCGGAGAACTGTTTAAGTGGATTAGGTTAAATTAAACTGACAGCCGCTGACGGCGGGGTCCCACTGGTCAATTGACCAGTCAAACCTGCTGACTTGGCAGTCCCAATCTGTGACAGGTGGGACCACATTGCCCCTTGACCAGTCAACTTTGACCCAGTCAACTGCTGACTATGCAGTTGACTGGGCCCCATGTCAGCCTTTGTTGACTGGGCTGCTGTCCAAGTCAACAGGCCCACCTGTCAACCTCTAATGCCACTGATGTGTACACTTCTTTGTGTACACTTACAATTAATATTTAATTTATTTTCGAATTAAATCATTTCCAGAAAATGCAGAAAATGACTAAAACTTTGGAAAATCATATAAAATAATCCGTAACTCGGATGAAAATAATCTATATATGAAAGTTGCTCAGAACGACGAGACGAATCCAGATACACGGTCCGTTCGTCCGCCACACATCCCTATCATAGCGAACATGCAACATTCCCTCTCCGTTTCGTCTGTCCGAAAACGCAAAACATCGGGAATACTTTCCCGAATGTTTTTCATCGTCGCCAGCATCACTTAGTACCGCGTTAGGTCACACGTAGCACCGTGTATTTCCATGTTATGCTTTGTGGTGCGATGCTTGCTTTATATTTGTTGTTTCTTCCCCCTCTTCTCTCCGATAGACATCGGGACTGAGATCACTGACGGTGCCACTATGATCGACTGCGTCGACGACGCCCCCTCCTTCTTGCCAGAGCAACCAGGCAAGCCAACCCCCCTTGATCACCAGATATCGCCCATTCTCTTCTCTCTTACTCTTGCATTAGAATTGCTACTGTTGATGATTCTATAATTCCTATTCTGTTGCATAGCCTGTCATTGTTGCTACTACTATTGATACATTTACCTGCTATCCTAAATGATTAGTATAGGATGCTAGTATTCCATCAGTGGCCCCACATCCTTGTCCGTCTGCCATGCTATACTATCGGGCCGTGATCACCTCGGGTGGCGATCACGGGTATATACTATATACATTTTACATGACACATGATGTGACTAAAGTCGGGTCGGCTCGATGAGTACCCACAAGTGATTCCAATGTGGGGGCTGAAAGGACAGGTGGCTCCATCCAGGTAGTGGTGGGCCTGAGTTCCCGACGGCCCCCGAGTGGATCTTTGTGGCGGAGCGACAGGGCAGGTTGAGACACCCAGTCGAGAGGTGGCCTGGCCCTGGTCATTGTCCGCGGTTATTTTATAATAACACACTTAACGAGATTGGATATTTGATCTGAGTCTGCCCGTTGGCCTATACGCACTAACCAGCTACGTGGGAATAGTTATGGGCACTCGACGTCGTGGTATCAGCCGAAGCCTTCTTGACGTCAGCGACTTAGCGGCGCGCGCCAGGTTGGACCGCGTAACGCAACTTCCTTAGTAATGGAGGTTGCTAGGTCTGCTCACCGGCCGCGTACGCAACGTGCAGGTTTGCAATGGGAGATGGGCCCGGACCCCTGCGCGCTTAGGACTTAGACCGGTGTGCTGACCTCTCTACTGTGCTTAGGTAGGGCTGCGACGTGTTGATCTTCCGAGGCCAGGCATGACCCTGAAAAGTGTGTCCGGCCAAATGGGATCGAGCGTGCTGGGTTATGTGGTGCACCCCTGCAGGGAAGTTAATCTATTCGAATAGCCGTGTCCCTCGGTAAAAGGACGACCGAAGTTGTACTCCGACCTCATGACAACTAGATCTGGATACGTAATAAAACACACCCAGATCAGTTCCAGAGATAACTCGGTGGTTGCTCTCTCACAGGGTGATGTGCGGGAGGATCGTCGGGTAGGATTATGCTATACGATGTTACTTAGTGAACTTACCATCTACTCCCTTCTACTGCTGCAAGACGGAGGCTGCCAGAAGCATTGATACTTGTTACATTCCATCTACTCTCTTCTACTGTTGCAAGCTGGAGGTTGCTGGAAGCGTAGTCTTCAATTGGATTAGCTATCCCCCTCTTATTCTGGCATTCTGCACTTTAGACCGCAGATATTACCCCTTTACACAGATATCATTGCATATGTAGTGTAGATACTTGCTTGCGAGTACTTTGGATGAGTACTCACGGTTGCTTTGCTCCCCTTTTCCTCCTTTTTCTCTCTCTTCTCGGATGATGCAACCAGATTGATGGAGTCCAGGAGCCAGAAGATCCCGAGGATGTTTCTACGTGGAGTTCGGCTTCGAGGAGTAGTTAGGAGGTCCCAGGCAGGAGGCCTTGCCATTTTGATCGTTGTTACTTTTGTGCTAGCCTTCTTAAGGCAAACTTGTTTAACTTATGTCTGTACTCAGATATTATTGTTTCCGCTGACTCTTGTGTTTTCGAGCTTTTGTATTCGAGCCCTCGAGGCCCCTGGCTTGTAATATAAAGCTTGTATTATTTTGATTTGTGTCTAGAGTTGTGTTGTGATATCTTCCAGTGAATCCCTGATCTTTGTCGTACACATTTGCATGCATGATTAGTGTACGGTCAAATCGGGGGCGTCACACATTGCCAATGAAGGCAATAACGAATGCACGGAGGTCGATGACGGTGGGAGGAGGAGGAAGAGGTGAAAAAGGGGCAAAGGTAGGAGAGAGGGGGAGAATGCACTGTGTGTCAAGGGGAAGAAGTTATGATGTGGATGGGGCGTTCGTGCAACAACAACAGTGTCATTTAAACATGAGAGAAGTCCACATTTCAACCCTCAACTAACCACACGGTTTGATTTTCAACCCTGATCTCTGAAACCGGCCGGATTCAACCCTCAACTTGTCACAGGGTCCAGATTACAACCCTTGACTTGGTTTCGGGGTGGTCAAAGTGGTTTTGACCCAGTCAAAGCTGACTGGGCAGCCCAGTCAGCAGTCAAATATGAACAGTAATTTCAAAAAAAAGAAAAAAATGAAAATATATTTTCACTGGGGTTTACTGAAAAATACTGTTCATCTCATGGAAAAAAACGTTGGAGAAAATAAAAAATTGATGAAAATAGATGAACACTATGGTTTACTGAAAAATACTGTTCATATCATGGGAAAAACAAAAAAAAAATTCCATTTTTTATTTTCTTCAACATTTTTTGAATACTGTTCACCCAGTGAAAAAAACGAAAATACATTTTAAAATCTTTTTTTTTTCGAATTTACTGTTCACCCGGTGAAAAAAAGTTTTCTTTTTTTTATTTTCATCACCTCTTTTATATTTGGTCGAATTTACTGTTCACCCAGTGAAAAAAAAAACGAGCATATATTTTCATTTTTTTCAAATTTACTGTTTATCCGGTGAAAAAAGTTTCCTTTCTTTTTTATTTCCGTCAAATTTTTTAATTTTTCGAATTTACTGCTCACCAAGTGAAAAAAAGAACGAAAAATATATATTTTTTTAAATTACTGTTCATCTTGCATGCTGACTGGGCTGCCCAGTCAGCTTTGACTGGGTCAAAACCACTTTGACCACCCCGAAACCAAGTCAAGGGTTGTAATCTGGACCCTGTGACAAGTTAAGGGTTGAATCCGGCCGGTTTCAGAAATCAGGGTTGAAAATCAAACCGTGTGGTTAGTTGAGGGTTGAAATGTGGACTTCTCTCTTTAAACATCCGGCACACATTATTGTGTTTTTTGTTCTCATGTTTTTCAGGCAACTACAAAATAACCATTTCTAAGCCGATGTAATTTTTTGCATGGTAATACATATCTCATTCACATCATAAAGATCCATATAGACATTGACCTGAAAAAAACTGAAAAGATGCGCAAAGGACTACCGGCTAAGGAAAAAAAACAATACCAAAATCCCCCGAACCTAACACCAACGCTATTCATTGCATATGGCACCACCACAACAGGCACCAAAGGAAAAAAATGACGGATCACCTCCTCGCTCGAGCTCGGCACGACTTCATCACTTATATGCAGCTTTGCAGATATCCAAGGTAGCTCACAAAAGGCAAAGTCAGTGTTGTTGAATGAATCAGACCGGGGCAACACACCGGATACACCATCGAACTTCAGATCTGACACCCCTCACGACTACGACATCGGAGGAGGGAACCACACTTGCCAGCCACGAGCCATGAACCCATCACATGATCCACCATTTTCTAGATGCCGCTGACGCAGACCACAATCTGCATCCACTCATGGACTACCTCCAAGCTCCGCGCAGGTGCTGGAGCAATCATCATCCAAATAACGGAGCCAGAGGACACAAGTCCACCACGAGGATGCCGCCGCCAGACCATCTTTACTTGAAACAGGCTGGTTTTTAAATCCAGCCCCAATTACAGAATCTATTGTCTCATCAGGGAAGGATTATCTTTTTAGCGCCGCCAAAGGCAGGACAAAGAATGACCCAAATAACTAAACGATCAGGGGCTAAAACCCAATGCTACACGATCCACACGCATGGATTCGACGGCCACCTCACCACCGACAATCGAGATCGTCGGCGGAGGGAAGCCGCTGGGGGACGACGACGACGGAAGGAGCCATTGGGGCCCGCCATTGTGAGTATTTCTTTTTCTTTTCGTCAAGTTGATATTCTGTTAAGCTCCATTGGCGGGCCCTAGTTGCCAGCGAGCCATCGTGCTAAAAAACCTCGGCCCTGTCTTCTCTTGCTCAGTCGCTCCCCTCCCTTCCTCCCTACAAACCCCAGCGGAGAAATCTCCAGCTGTCGTCCCTCGCCTCCTCCGCCAACGCGAGGGCGCGCCCCATAAAACCCCAGCACTCACACCACCGGACCACCCCCGCCGCTTTCCCCCACCACCGCCACAACCCCAACCCCAACCCCCACCACCGCCCTAACCCTCCTCCCATGGCCGCCGCCGCCGCCGCCGCCATGATCGCCGCGGTCGTCATGGCCGCGGCCGCGCTCCCTCGCCCCGCCGCGGCGGCGTCGGGCGTGGGGGTGAACTGGGGCACGATGATGTCGCACCCGATGCACCCGGCAGCGGTGGCCCGCATGCTGGCGGCCAACGGCGTCGACCGGGTCAAGCTGTTCGACGCCGACCCCTGGACCGTCTCCGCGCTCGCCGGCTCCGGCATCCAGGCCATGCTCGCCGTCCCCAACGACCACCTCGCCTCCGTCGCCCGCGACCCCCGCCGCGCCCGCGACTGGGTCCGCGACAACGTCACCCGCAACCTCGACGCCGGCGTCGACGTCAGGTACGCGACCGCCGCCTCCCCCTTGTGTTGGCTGCCTCGCGCGCGCGCTCTACGCCCGTGGCGTGCCCTGCTCGGTGGGTGCGTCGCGCGCGCGTGCTCGCGGAGCGAATTTCGGTCGGTGGAGTTGCGTGTCCCTGCCTCTGAGCGTGTCCGAAATGTGTGTATATATCTGGTTCGTTCGCGCGCATAGGAAATGTTTGACGGAATGTCGCGCCAGGGCGTGGAGTTGCGTGTAGTGGAGATTGCGGAGCGCTCGATTTGGATATGTGTTGTGTGTTTTGGTTCATGCGGAATTGGTGCGATGCTTGTGCTGGTTGTTGCTGGGTTCAGGTCCCATTTGGAGATATGTGTTAACTGTTAAGGCAAGTCCATCATCTGTTCGTCACTGCACAATCTAGTGTGATGCACTTATGTAGAAAGCTTGATGCCGTGTTGGGTACCAATGCAGTACTTCAGAGAGACAGCACGAGAAAGTTGTAGTGCAGCTTATGCCTTATGGTTGTTCACAGTCACAAAGGGTGTTAATTCGTTGATGGTGACAAAAAATGCTGTGCATGTTGGTTCAGTGACATGGGATCGGTGGATGGCAATTCTATCTATATGGTTTTCTACCGTGTTCTTATTTATTTGTTTCGATCATGCAATGCTCTGTATGTTCATGACTGCACAATCGAGATAACTACTCCTCATACGGGTCATGTACTTATGTACAAAGTCTGACACCATGCCAAGTACTAGTGCAGAGTTTTATAGTTCAGAGAGGCGGCATGAACAAGTTGTATTGCAGCTTATGCCTGTTCTAGTTCACCGTCACAGAGGGTGTTAATTAGTTGATGATGGCGCAAAAAAGCTGTGCATAGGACTGGTAGATGGCAATTCTCACTATATGTTTTGCTACCATGTTTTTTGTTTAATTTGTTTTGATCGTGCAATGCTCTCTATGCTGATTTGTCATGTAAGATGGTGTGTATATGGTTCGACATGCAGGATCAAGTATACTATGTGCTTGAAGCAGTGTTTATCAGCCATAAGTCTGGACACTTTGGGAGTGTATGTCTAGTGCTTGCTGTGCTTAGGCTGTTTATGTGCTTCAGTGTATGTATATTTACACTAATAGATTGATCGTTGTGAAAGCTTATTCAAAATATGGAATGAGTAAACACTGGACTGGGCTGATCAAGTGGCATATCATTCAAATATTTCTAGTTGTAGATTACCAACGATAGCCAGAATGGAGTATTACGTGATTTTAACTGTTTACATTCTACATACGCATGCCACATTTTATTGTGATAGCTTGCATGTCTTCTATTGGTGATGGCTTGGTGTACCAGCTAGGGATTAGGTTGCACCATAATTTGGTACTGCTGGAGCATTTCTAGAATTCAGTGACTTCAGAAGTTCAGATTGTAGCTCAGTTAGTTTTGCAGTGAGAAACATATAGTGCTATTGGTGAAGCTGCAACCGTCGTGTTAAGCTAGGGAGCTTTGCTTCTCATGTGTGCTACTAGTAGTCTAGTAGTGTCCTACATCTCTACTGCAGCCTTCTGTATTTTCCTCTAAGGTGATGCTTCAGAGAAAAACTAGAAAAATCTTTGTATCTTTTGCACTAGGTCAGATGCGTCGTGACTCATGAATAGTCACTGTTGTGTTCAGTTGCTCAATGGCTCATGACTTAGCAGTGTATATATGTCTGAAACATTTAGATGGGTTCGATGAACATGTTGTGCATGTTTTTATTAATTCCACCTATTTATTTGCAACTTTTTATCTTGGTTCTTTTGTGACACTCCGATCACATTCATTGGTTTTGTTTAGGTATGTGGCTGTTGGCAATGAACCATTTCTGAAGAGCTACAATGGCAGCTTCATCAACATTACCTTTCCTGCACTCAAGAACATTCAAAGAGCTCTAGATGAGGCTGGCGTAATGGTCAAGGCTGTTGTTCCCCTGAATGCTGACGTCTACAACTCCCCTGAGAGCACACCAGTGCCATCTGCTGGGAATTTCCGCAAGGATATCAACACCCTCATGGTTTCCATTGTCAACTTCCTCCACAGGAATGATGCGCCTTTTATTGTCAACATTTACCCGTATCTGAGCCTTTACCAGAACGCAAACTTCCCGCTCAACTTCTCCTTCTTTGATGGTGGTAGCAAGCCGGTCTATGACAAAGGGCTGGTATACACCAACGTGTTCGATGCCAACTTCGACACCCTTGTTTGGTCGCTAAGGAAAGCTGGTGTGCCCGACATGAAGATCATAGTCGGCGAGATCGGCTGGCCAACAGACGGCGACAAGAGGGCCAACACCAAATATGCACAGAAGTTCTACGACGGTTTTCTGAAGAAGATGGCCAAAAATGTTGGGACACCCCTGAGGCCCGGTCACATGGACGCCTACCTGTTCGCGCTGGTCGACGAGAACCAGAAGAGCGTGCTGCCCGGGCGCTTCGAGCGCCACTGGGGACTCTTCACCTACGACGGGAAGCCAAAGTTCCCCATGGACCTCAGTGGGAATGGCCAGAACAGGTACCTGCTCGGGGTCGAAGGGGTGCAGTACCTGCCATCGCAGTGGTGCGTGTTCGACAAGGACTTGAAGGACAAGTACAGAGAGCTGCCAGCCTCCGTGAACTACGCGTGCTCGAACGCGGACTGCACAGCGCTGGGGTACGGGTGCTCGTGCAACGGTCTCAGCCATGATGGCAACATATCGTACGCGTTCAACATGTACTTCCAGACCATGGATCAGGACGTCAGGGCGTGTTCTTTCGGAGGCCTCGCGAAGATCGTGACGACGAATGCTTCTCAGGGAGGATGCGTGTTCCCAGTGCAGATTCTGAGCGCTTCGGAAAGTGTGGTGCCATTGAGAGTTTTGGCTGCGTCCTTGGTTGTTTCAGTAGCTGTGTTCATCCTCATGTAGGAGAGGCGAGGCAGGCAGTGATCACCGGTACATCAAGCTGCTGTCAGAAGCTGTTACATGGCACAGTGGGGAGCACAGGACTGCGAGAGCGGAGTTTTTGTTCGTACTACGAGAGACAAAGCTGGTGGGTGATTCAAAGACAGGGTCTACTTTCAGAGGACAGTCTCACAAGGCAACAAGTGTAAAGATCTGAATTTCCAGCACGTCATTTGCCAAGCTGACTGCTGGTACTCTACAGCAGCATGGCTTCCAGGTTTCTGTTTGATACCACTGCTACCTAGGAGTACCTGTTTACTCTCCAGTAGTCAGCCTGAGCCGTATACGAGACGAGCAGCTTGCTCAGTTTAAACTATCCTGCATTTGCAGATTCGATCTTTTCTTGATGTACGAACTGCGAATGAAGCATGTAATTCAGCATGACATGCATGCGGAAGGAGCAGAATGTGAGATGTTTCTGTCTGTTGCTTGAGTTGCTGATGGAGCGAAATAGAATGATACTCTTATCTCATAATTTCAGTTCTTGTTCTAATTGCGTGCGCTCTTTCTCCCGGTTTCAGTTCCCTTGTTCTTGTTTTTCTGTATCCTGATGAACCGCGAGCCCAACGGAATGGGTCTACTACAGTTGTAGAGTTATCTCGTGGGCCAACGGGCCTCAAGATCGTCGATAATCTCACCAGAGCCCACACGGGGTCCCTGCCTAGGTGGCAGTACCTTGTGGCACCATGTGGTCGGCAGGCTGTAGCCCTTAGGCACCACAAAGTGGGACCAGATGACAGCAAGGACCGGTGTTTTTGCGTGGACATCCTCTGGTTATGAGAAAACTTGCTGCAAGGGTCAATGATAAGTGGTCGCATCATGGCACAGTTGGGTACATAGAGACGGGAATCTTACTTGGTTACAAGGACCTGTCAATTGAGAATCTCAGACAGGGTATACATTCAAATGAATGAATGACGGGACACATGTGAGACCTCTCAACTGTTTTCCTCGACGCTAAACAAACTTCTCCATGCCGAGAGACGTTTCATCGATGTAATTCCTCTGTCTATGATCGGTGACAAGACGATGATTGTTAGCGCCTACGAAAAGAAACCAAATTCACCGCCTTGATCAGTCGGTGGGGGCTAATAGTATAGTTTTTCTGCTCTTACAAATGGGTTATGATCTTGGTAAATGTTTTTTTCTTTTGGAGAAACTTTTCTTCTATTCATAATTATTCACGGCAATACAGGAAATACTGTAAACAACAAAAAATACAATCAGATTGATGAACCACCTAGAGACGACGGCAAGCACTGGATGTTGTAGTCCTCTTTCGACCAGTCTTGTTATGTTGATGCAAGGACGGGGCAAGAGTGAGATCGACGGCGACGTCTCCGCACCAATTTCTACACGAATCAAGTGTGGTGGATGCAAATTTAGCAATATACAATGCAATGCAAATTTAGCAAAGCATTGAAATTCTTTTGCGAATTCATAAATTCTTTAACACTAGTCTCAAAATCAAAGGGCATCTTACTAAAATTTCCATAAGAGTTATTGTAGGAATTACCATAATTATTAGAGGAATTACTAGGAAAAGGCCTAGAATTAAAGTTTCCTCTATAAGCATTGTTTCCAAAATTATTCCTACCAACAAAATTCACATCCAAAGATTCATTATTATTCTCAATCAACGTGGACAAAGGCATATCATTAGGATCAGAAGAAGCACTCTTAGTAGCAAATAATTTCATAAGTTCATCCATCTTTCCACTCAAAACACTAATCTCTTCAATAGCATGTACTTTTTTACTAGTAGATCTTTCGGTGTGCCATTGAGAGTAGTTAACCATAATATTATCTAGGAGTTTGGTAGCTTCTCCTAAAGTGATTTCCATGAAAGTGCCCCTCGCGGACGAATCTAAAAGATTTCTAGAAGCAAAATTCAAGCCGGCATAATTTTTTTGTATAATCATCCATAAGTTCAAACCATGTGTAGGGCAATTACGTATCATTAATTTCATTCCCTCCAAAGCTTGTGCAACATGCTCATGATCTAGTTGCTTAAAATTCATGATGTCGTTTCTAAGAGAGATAATCTTAGCGGGAGGAAAATACTTAGAGATAAAGGCATCTTTGCACTTATTCCATGAATCAGTACTATTTCTAGGCAAACAAGAGAACCAAGTTTTAGCACGATCTCTAAGCGAAAACGGAAATAGCTTCAATTTAACAATATCATTATCAGCATCCCTCTTCTTTTGCATATCGCACAAATCAACAAAGTTGTTTAGATGGGTCGCGGCATCTTCACTAGGAAGGCCAGAGAATTGATCTTTTATGACAAGATTCAACAAAGCAGCATTGATTTCACAAGATTCAGCATCGGTAATAGGAACAATCGGCGTGCTAATAAAAGCACTATTGTTGGTATTGGAGAAGTCACACAATTTGGTATTGTCTTGAGCTATAGTGACAAGCAAGCAATCCAACACACAAGCAAACAAGAGGCAAGCGAACGGAAAAAGGGCGAATAAAACGTCAAGGGTGAAGTGGGGGAGAGGAAAACCAAAGGCAAATAATGTAATGTGAGGGATAATGTTTGTGATAGGTACTTGGTATATGACTTTTGCGTAGATCTCCCTGGCAACGGCGCCATAAATTCTTCTTGCTACTTCTCGAACTTGCGTTGTATTCTCTCGAAGAGGAAAGGGTGATGCATCACAATATCGTAAGTATTTCCCTCAGTTTTGAGAACCAAAGTATCAATCCAGTAGGAGACCACGCGCGACTCCCTCGTACCCGCACAAACAAATAAGAACCCTGCAGCCAATGCGATAAAAGGGGTTGTCAATCCCTTCTCGGTCACTTACAAAAGTGAGATCTGAAAGAGATGATAAGATAATATTTTTGGTATTTTTGGTATAGAGAAAAAGAACATAAAGCAAAGTAAAGCAACGGCGAAAGAAATTGGCAAGTTGACGGGAAACTAATATGATGAAGATAGACCCGGGGCCATAGGTTTCACTAGTGGCTTCTCTCATGATAGCAGATTTCTACGGTGGGTGAACGAATTACTGTCGAGCAATTGATAGAAAAGCGCATAGTTATGAGAATATCTAGGTATCACGTCCGTGACAAGTAGACCGAAACGATTCTGCATCTACTACTATTACTCCACACATCGACCGCTATCCAGCAAGCATCTAGAGTATTAAGTTCATAAGAACAGAGTAACGCCTTAAGCAAGATGACATGATGTAGAGGGATAAACTCAAGCAATATGATATAAACCCCATCTTTTTATCCTCGATGACAACAATACAATACGTGCCTTGCTGCCCCTGCTGTCACTGGGAAATGACACCGCAAGATTGAACCCAAAGCCAAGCACTTCTCCCATTGCAAGAACTATAGATTTAGTAGGCCAAACCAAACCGATAATTCGAAGAGACTTGCAAGGATATTATAATCATACATAAAATATTTCAGAAAATAATCCAATATTGTTCATAGATAATCTTGATCATAAACCCACAATTCATCGGATCTCGACAAACACACCGCAAAAAGATTACATCGAATAGATCTCCTCGAAGATCGAGGATAACTCTGTATTGTGATCTAAAAAGAGAGAAGAAGCCATCTAGCTAATAATATGGACCCGAAGGTCTGTGGTAAACTACTCACAACTCATCGGAGAGGCTATGGTGTTGATGTAGAAGCCATCCGTGATCGATGCCCCCTCCGGCGGAGCTCCGGAACAGGCCCCAAGATGGGATCTCACAGGTACAGAAGGTTACGGCGGTGGAATTAGGGTTTCGTGGATGTCCTCGATGTTTTCAGAGTATGAGAGTATATATAGGCTAAAGAGGCACGTCAGGGAAGCCAGAGGGGGCCCACGAGGGTGGGGGTGCACCTACCCCCCTGGGCGCGCCCCCTGCCCTCGTGGCCGCCTCTCTTGCTTCATGGTGTGTACTCCAAGTCTTCTGTGTTGATATCGTTTCAAAAAAACTCTCCTGAAGGTTTCATTCCGTTTGGACTCCGTTTGATATTCCTTTTCTGCGAAACACTGAAATAGGCAAAAAAAAACAGCAATTTGCACTGGGCCTTGGGTTAGTAGGTTAGTCCCAAAAATAATATAGAAGTGTATAATAAATCTCATTAAACATCCAAAACAGAATATATAAATAGCATGGAACAATAAAAAATTATAGATACGTTGGAGACATATCAACGTATTACACAAATAGTAGACAGATCTACACATGATGTTAGTACTGCAAGTACGGAAATAAATAAGAGCGGGATAAACGTGTTATACCCTCCAGTAGGCCAGGCGGCCGCGGCGGCGATGGTGGCAGCAGCGGCGTCCTTGACTGCCTTCTTGTCGGATTCGACCTTCTCGGCGGCGGCACGTTCGGCGTCGGTGGACATGGTGATGACGAGGGCGACGCGGACGTAGAGTAAGTAGACGAATGAAAGCAAGCAGTCGCGTAGTCGCTGCCCAAAAACCTATTCACCCCTCTCCCGCACATGATCCAGAGAGGCGGGGTTTCGGAGACCTGCTCTCCCGTCAGCCGTGTACGCGGTAGACGGGATGGGATCACTGAATGCAACGGCAGTGAAAGGAACGACCAGGGAGCAGTGGAGGTGTGAAGTGTTGTGTCTTTGGCTGAGCTGCGATGCCTCATATATATAGCCAGTCGGGTAGGAGAATGGTCCAGTCATAAACTCGCTTAATTACACGACAATAAACTTGTTAATGGTACAGCCATAAACTCGTTTAATTACACAACAATAAACTCGTTAATGGTCCAGGCATAAACTTGTTTAATTACACAGCAATAAAACTCGTTTAATTACAGACGTTTCATCTCCACAATAAAACGTACTTATTATGGATTTTCCATTTCCGTAATGAATATGACGTCTCATATTCATTTTGTGTCTGTAGTGGACTACCGGCAAAACATTGCATCAGCTCACCACTCCCTTGACAGCATGGGTCCTTAATGATTTTCTGAAATTGTTAAATGAGCCTATAGCTCAACTAATATTCAGCATAAGATTCCACAATGCCACGTTGCTTTCTTGTAAATGGAAAACAAGATCGTTTTTCTTTTGCATATACAGAAAGGAAAACGGGACTTGAGTTTGACTGGTTGTTCACTTGTGGACAAAGAGGAGAGGGGACCTCTTCAAAACGGTGCCCACCTGCAGAGGGTGAATCTGCAAAAAGGTCGCGAGCAAAACGAACCGTCTACATATACGCGGCGAGGTATACATTCAAATGAATGAATGATGGGACACATGTGAGGCCTCTCAACTGTCTACATGCTGAGAGGCATTTGATCGATGTAGTCCTCTGTCTATGATCGGTGACAAGATGATGATTGTTAGCGCCTATGAAAAGAAACCAAATTTACCGCCTTGATCGGTCGGTGGGGCTAATAGTATAGTTCTTTTGCTCTTACAGATGGGTTATGATCTTGGTAAATTTTCCTTTTGGAGAAATTCTGTTCTATTCATAATTATTCATGCCAATATAGTGAACACTGTAAACCACAAAAAATTCAGTCAGATTCATGAACCACCTAGAGACGACGGCGAGCACTGGATGTTGTAGTCCTCTTTCGACCAGTCTTGCTATGTTGATGCAAGGACGGGGCAAGAGTGAGATCGACGTCGACGTCTCCGCACCAATTTCTACGCGAATCAAGCGTGGTGGATGCAAATTTGACAATATACACTGCATGAATAAGATTCCACAATGCCACGTTGCTTTCTTGTGAATGGAAAACAGGATCGTTTTTCTTTTGTATATACAGAAAGGAAAACGGGACCTGAGTTTGACTGGTTGTTGTTCACTTGTGGACAAAGAGGAGAAGGGACCTCTTCAAAACGGTGCCCACCCGTGGAGGGTGAATCTGCAAAAGGGCCGCGAGCAAAACGAACCGTCTACTTATACGCGGGGCCCTTCCTGGATCCCCGTGGAAGCCGAGAACCACGCGCGCGCAGATCCCTCCCTCCCTCCCATTTCCGGACGAGGACGAGAGATTCCTTGCGCCCCCCGAGGTGGATATGGTGGCGATCGAGGGCCAGACCCTGGCGGAGACGGCGGCCTCGGCGGTGGCGGCGGCGGCGGGGCTCCCGAAGGAGGCGCAGGGGCTGCTGCACGAGCTGGCGGCGGAGTGGGCGGACGTGGCCGACTGCCGCGCCCTGGAGGTGGTGCCGCTCAAGGGCGCCATGACCAACGAGGTGTACCAGGTGCGCTGGCTCACCGGCGGCGGCGGTGGCGTGGGCGGCGATGAGGCCGGGGAGGGCGAGTACCGGAAGGTGCTGATGCGGGTGTACGGCGAGGGCGTGGAGGTCTTCTTCGACCGGGAGGACGAGGTGCGCACGTTCGAGTGCATGTCCCGCCACGGCCACGGCCCGCGCCTCCTCGGCCGCTTCCCCACCGGCCGCGTCGAGGAGTTCATCCACGCCAGGGTGCGCCTTCCCTCCCTCCATCGCTTTTTTTTCCTGTTCGTCTCGTTCCGTTTCTTGGCCTGTTCGATCGACCCCGCCGTCCTCTCCGAGGACCGCTCTTGTTTCTCACGCCCTCCCTTCTTTTAGAGGAAACGTCCTCCGTTATTACGTTTCTTGCATTCCTTCCCAAAAGGAAGCTTTACTTGCGTATTTTGGTCACATTTGGAGGGATAAGGATGAAGAAATCTGTTCTGTTATTTACACCATTTAGTCCCCCCTGATATAATTTCATCACGCATAGTAGCAGTCTAGCAGATAGCGACGAATTGTTTATTGCGTTGAGGTGACATAATTCTTCATCCACCGACGGTGCGGATTGTATCATTGCCTGCAATTTCAACGTTTGACCAATAGAAACTTATCCAAGATGTTTGTCCAAGTCGTCGGTGAACGAGAAATTCAATAGGGGTTACCATTGTTTATGTTCACCTGCTGTTGACTAAATTGCATATCACTGTACATGCGTGCTGTACCTTTAATTGTTTTTTTGGTAGCTTGTGAGAGACTTGCGTGGCAGGGATCATATACTAATAACTTGTAAATGTACTTTTGCTCTAACTTATCAGGCTACTTTGGTTGTTGTCATCGTTTGACATTTCTGCTCCTTCGAGATTTCTAGTAGTACAGTTTTTCTCACTAAAATAAGATATTATCTAGAACAGTTGCATTATTTCCATGCTCTTGCCATTATTGGATACTTACGCTGCTTCAAGATATCTAATAGCTGTTCTGTAAACTTATTTTCTAATTCCACGCTTCAAATTTCTCATTATTGGACACTTCAAATTATTGGAGGCTTCTGATTCTTGAAGATATTATCTAGTAGTTGTATTATTTCCGTGCTGTTGTCATTATTGGACACTTCTGCTTCTTGAAGATAATATCTTGTAGTTATATTATTTCCGTGCTATTGCCATTATTGGACACTTCTGATTCTTGAAGATATTATCTACTACCTCCGTTCCTAACTATACGACATTTTGACAGTTCGAATTGAACTGCCAAAACATCATGTATTTAGGAACAGAGGTAGTAGTAGATGTATTATTTCTGTGGTGTTGTCATTATTGGAAATTTCTGCTTCTTGAAGATATCTAATAGCTGTACTGTAATTTGTTTTCTGATTCAATACTTCAAATTTATCATATTTCGATGTACTGTGTATTGTAGAGGGTCATTTTAGTGTATATAATTAGCTATGTACCAGCTGAATTACTCGATATGACTAAGTCAAAATGTCCAACTGAAAATATTTTCTGAATAAATGAGGGACCAGATGATAATTGACTTGGACTAAGCAGGATAGATGAATACTATGACATGACATGGAGGGAATCATCTTCAAAATAAAGTATCTTAAAAGGAGGCGATTAGTTTAGAAGTATTATTTAGGGTGGGAATATCACTCTTTATTCACCATTAGCTCCCATCATTTTTCAACGGTATCATATTCCGCTTCCTTTATTTATTTTTAAGTGAGACAGAAACGCGCAGGATATATGTTGCATTAAGACACCAGATTTGCTTTGACAGGAGATATGTTAGCAGAATGAAGAAATATACAGAAAAAACTGATGAAAATATTCCTGTCAGACACTTTCAGCTGTTGACCTGCGTGATCCAGAGATTTCAGCTATTATAGCATCTAAATTGAGGGAATTCCACAACCTTGACATGCCAGGTCCAAAACGTGTCCTCATGTGGGATAGATTGAGGTATTGCGGAAGCTTCAGTTACACAATTATCTTTCTTTAATATCATTTAGTCAGTTATCTTAGTATTTACACAGTTTCTAGAACTAAATATATCATCAAAATTAAGTACTAACTGGAAAATACGTATCTTCATCTTTAATAGGAACTGGCTCAAAACTGCCAAGAGCGTCTGCCCCTCTGACGAAGCCAAAGAGTTCCGTTTGGATAGCCTGGAGAAGGAGATCACTGCATTGGAGAGTGAATTTTCAGGGGAAGACCAGTGCATAGGATTTTGCCACAATGATCTCCAGTATGGCAATATCATGATTGATGAAGAGACCAAAGCACTGACCATCATTGTAAGTTATTGCAACCAGGCGTATGTCTGAGTCATTTAGTTCTGTTCATCCGTCAGGTTGCCGTGTCATTCTTCTGCCCTTGCTGGTACTGCCAAAGAGAAGCAAATTTCTGTTTCTCTGACAAAACACTATATCAAGGGGGGATTGATTCTTTATTTCCATAGTAACCTCCATGTTGTCCTGGCTGCCATGCCTATTTCTGAACTTGAAACTTTGTTTTGTGTTGCAATTAACCATCTCATTTGGATACTAAAACTCCATTTGTAGCCTAGCAAAGGTTGAAATATATTGTCCCTGTCTTACTGTCTCCCTTCACACCTTTACAGGACTACGAGTATGCAAGCTTTAACCCAATTGCTTTTGATATGGCAAACCATTTCTGCGAGATGGCTGCGGACTACCATTCAGAAGAGCCTCATATACTGGACTACACAAAATATCCAGGTATTTTGCATGGCGGTTATTTGTCGAAGCTACTCCTTTTTGCGCACTGTTAATCTCTATCTTTAGATACGTTGATCAAGTTACACTGTATTTACCGTCGGTTATTTTTCCTGCTGCAACAGATCTCAATGAGCGGAAGAGGTTTGTCCAGACCTACCTGAGCTCTTCAGGTAAGCAGAAACCTTGTCATTAACCTGTTGTTGCGCAGCTGTAGATTTTTTAGAGCTATTTGTTTCACACCATTGCCTGATTGCGCCATCTGTTGAAGGTGAGGAGCCTGACGCAGAAAAAGTCAAGGATCTGGTGAACAAAATCGAGAAGTACGCACTCGCCAGCCACCTCGTCTGGGGTCTCTGGGGAATAATTTCGGTAGGCTTGTTTGCATGACCTCTGTCACTGATCCTCTCCACTGACCATGAACACCAATTCCATTCGATCTAATCGAAACTTACGTCTTGCGTGCAGGAACACGTCAACGATATCGACTTCGACTACATGGAGTATGCGCGGCAGAGGTTTGCGCAATACTGGCTGAAGAAAACCGAGATCCTATCCTGCCGTGTCGATGATGAATGAACCCCCAGCAATGATCAGGTGGTCTCTTTTCTGATGGCCACTGGCTTCTGCACATAGTACAGCTTGCGATGCTCCTGGCGCGTCGATGAGCTTGGCTAGGGTACAGAGTTTAGGTGAAGGTGGGGTGTGCTGTCTTTTTAGTAGTTCCCTTGCTCATAATCAGAAGGTGATTTGTAGTAAGGTGATGTGATCACTTCTGTGTTGTGTGTTTTCAGTAACAGTGGCTAGTCACTTGCGTGTGTTCAGGTGTACATATTTTACAGTTTGGGAGTGTGGCTGATGCTATCAGGAGTAATAAAGGAATGTAAATATTTGCGTCGAATAAAACAGGGATACAGAAGGAAAATCATGAACAAATCCTGCTTTGAAAATTAACTGACATCTCCACCTGTGTTGATCTAATCGGCCTCTTCCTCTGTGAACTATTGGCGGGTTTAGAATGTGAGGGGGAAGGTGAAAAGCGGAAATGTAGTCCGGGCAACGCCGAACTCCTTCGAGAGAAATAATTTGTAGGCAATATAACATTTCACCTGTCTTTTACAAAACAGAAAACAGACAAATATGTTTGCCGACGATCTCGATGCGACTGTGCCCTTGTGGGAAAAAAATTATATGAGACCAGGTCTCATATAATGCACGTGAGACCCATTCTGATGGATGACACGTGGCATTTACAAATCACAAAGCATCTAATCTCTGCCCCCCCCCCCTGATTTCAAGTGGGGGTGGGGTGGGTGCTTTGTGATTTGTAAATGCCACGTGTCATCCATCAGGATGGGTCTCACCTGCTAATCTGTGAGACCTGGTCTCATAGAATTTTTTTCCGCCCTTGTGGCACATGGAAAATGTAGCCGCTGCCAAGTGAGAAGCTTTCAATACCGATTAGTTGTGGCCTCAACTAGCTCAAGATCGTTGATCAATGTGCTTGAACCATTACCAGTAATCGCCGTTTTCCTTACCCGAGAAAGTAAAAGGGAGCGCTCTTAAAACACGATGGCAAAGTTGTACGTGACGGTCTACTATTTTGGAGATTCAACGAGGTTGGTGCCTCTACAAGTCTTTGAGGGGTACAATGACGCCGAGTTTGGTTGCGGCTTCCAGTAAGAATTCTGAGGCATGTCGTCTTGGTTGTAATCTATCCTTTTTCCTAGTATCATTTCTGTTTGGGAGTTCAGTTACCCGGTTATCTTGTTGTATCTAATAGTCTTGATCTAACGCAAGCCAGCCATTTTTTTTCTTCAAAAAGAGCAACACGATAAAAGCAACAAAAGTGAAAGTGAAAGTGAAGAAGGTGATATGGGGTGAACAGGGATTTTTTTTTTGAAAGGGTGGACATGGATAGTTGGCTGACACGCAAAGTAGACATGTGTGACATTCCAACACACTTCTGAATCACTTCCATTGTCCGAGTCATCTTTGTCCTCTTCAAGTTCATCCATGGTATCAGAGTCATCCTCCGAGTTATCTCCGTCCTCTTCAAGTTCCTCCATCGAGTAATAATGCAACATACCGATGTCACGCAATTCAGACCTGAATCATTTGAAACAAGAAAAGACTAGCATAATGCAACAAATTGATGTCTTATTACAACATACACTGCAACAAAACTATTACCACACATAGGTGAAGAATGTTGGAAATATGCCCTAGAGGAAATAATAAAATGGTTATTATCATATTTCCTTGTTCATGATAATTGTCTGTTATTCATGCTTGAATTGTATTATCCGGAAACAGTGATACATGTGTGAATACATAGACCACAACGTGTCCCTGGTAAAGCCTCTAGTTACTAGCTCGTTGATTAACAGATGGTCACGGTTTCCTAACCATGTACATTGGATGTCATTGATAACGGGATCACATAATTAGGAGAATGATGTGATGGACAAGACCCAATCCTAAGCCTAGCACAAGATCGTGTAGTTCGTAATGCTAAAGCTTTTCCAATGTCAAGTATCTTTTTCCTTATACCATGAGGTTGTGCAACTCTCGGATACCGTAGGAATACTTTGGGTGTGCCAAACGTCACAACGTAACTGGGTGGCTATAAAGGTACACAACGGGTATCTCCGAAAGTATATGTCGGGTTGGCACGAACCGAGACTGGGATTTGTCACTCCGTATGACGGAGAGGTATCTCTGGGCCCACTCGGTAAGACATCATCATAATGAGCTCAATGTGACTAAGGAGTTAGTCACGGGATGATGTATTACGGAACGAGTAAAGATACTTGCCATGACGAGATTGAACAAGGTATCGGTATACCGACGATTGAATCTCGGGCAAGTACTATACCGATAGACAAAGGGAATTGCATACGGGATTAAGTGAATCCTTGACATCGTGGTTCATCCGATGAGATCATCGAGGAACATGTAGGAACCAACATGGGTATCCAGATCCCGATGTTGGTTATTGATCGGAGAGTCATCTCGGTCATGTCTACGTGTCTCCCGAACCCGTAGGGTCTACACACTTAAGGTTCGGTGACGCTAGGGTTGTAGAGATATATGCACACGGTAACCCGAATGTTGTTCGGAGTCCCGGATGAGATCCCGGACGTCATGAGGAGTTCCGTAATGGTCCGGAGGTAAAGAATTATATATAGGAAGTCCAGTTTCGGCAATCGGGAGAGTTTCGGGGGTCACTGGTAGTGTACTGGGACCACCGGAAGGGTCG
>LR738709.1:649529217-649620518 GCA_902687465.1 Secale cereale
CCATCCCGGAGGGCCCCATGGGCCGTAGGGGGAGGGGAACCAGCCCATAGTGGGCTGGCGCACCCCTTGGGCCTCCCCCTGCGCCTAGGGTTGGGAACCCTAGGGGTGGGGGCGCCCCACATGCCTTGGGGGGCAAGCCTCCCCCCTTGGCCGCCGCCCCCTAGGAGATTGCATCTCCTAGGGCCGGCGCCCCCCGTCCCCTATATATAGTGGGGGGGGGAGGGAGGGCAGCCGCACCCTTGCTCCTGGCGCCTCCCTCTACCCCCCGTTACACCTCTCCCTCCTCCCGCAGGTGCTTGGCGAAGCCCTGCAGAATTTCCGTTACATCCACCACCACGCCGTCGTGCTGCTGGATCTCCATCAACCTCTCTTCCCCCCTTGCCGTATCAACAAGGAGGAGACGTCGCTGCACCGTACATGTGTTGAACGCGGAGGTGCCGTCCGTTCGGCGCTGGGATCATCGGTGATTTGGATCACGACGAGTACGACTCCATCATCCACGTTCTCTTGAACGCTTCCGCTCGCGATCTACAAGGGTATGTAGATGCACTCCTTTATCCCTCGTTGCTAGATGACTCCTTAGATTGATCTTGGTGAAGCGTAGAATTTTTTTGAATTCTGCTACGTTCCCCAACAGTGGCATCTGAGCTAGGTCTTTGCGTAGCATCTTGCACGAGTAGAACACAAAGCAGTTGTGGGCGTAGATTTGTTCAATTCTCTTGCCGCTACTAGTCCAATCTTGATTCGGCGGCATCGTGGGATGAAGCGGCCCGGACCGACCTTACACGTACGCTTACGTGAGACTGGTTCCACCGACTGACATGCACTAGTTGCATAAGGTGGCTAGCGGGTGTCTGTCTCTCCCACTTTAGTCGGATCAGATTCGATGAAAAGGGTTCTTATGAAGGGTAAATAGAAATTGACATATCACGTTGTGGTTTTGGCGTAGGTAAGAAACGTTCTTGCTAGAAACCTATAGCAGCCACGTAAAACTTGCAACAACAATTAAAGGACGTCTAACTTGTTCTTGCAGCATGTGTTATGTGATGTGATATGGCCAAAAGATGTGATGAATGATATATGTGATGTATGAGATTGATCATGTTCTTGTAATGGGAATCACGACTTGCATGTCGATGAGTATGACAACCGACAGGAGCCATAGGAGTTGTCTTATTTTTTGTATGACCTGCGTGTCACTGAATAACGCCATGCAATTACTTTACTTTATTGCTAAACGTTAGCCATAGTAGTAGAAGTAATATTTGGCGAGACGACTTCATGAAGACACGATGATGGAGATCATGATGATGGAGATCATGGTGTCATGCCGGTGACGATGATGATCATGGAGCCCCGAAGATGAAGATCAAAGGAGCAAAATGATATTGGCCATATCATGTCACTTTATTTGATTGCATGTGATGTTTATCATGTTTATGCATCTTATTTGCTTAGAACGACGGTAGTAAATAAGATGATCTCTCACTAAAAATTTCAAGAATTGTGTTTTCCCTAACTGTGCACCATTGCTAAGGATCGTTGTTCCGAAGCACCACATGATGATCGGGTGTGATAGGCTCTAACGTTCGCATACAACGGGTGTAAGCCAGATTTACACACACAATACACTTAGGGTTCACTTGATGAGCCTAGCATGTACAGACATGGCCTCGGAACACGGAAGACCGAAAGGTCGAACATGAGTCGTATAGAAGATACGATCAACATGAAGATGTTCACCGTTGATGACTAGTTCGTCTCACATGATGATCGGACACGGGCTAGTCGATTCGGATCATGTATCACTTAGATGACTAGAGAGATGTCAATCTGAGTGGGAGTTCATTAAATTTTGATTAGATGAACTTAATTGTCATGAACTTAGTCTAAATTCTTTACAATATGTCTTGTAGATCAAATGGCCCACGCTCATGTCACCCTCAACTTCAACGCGTTCCTAGAGAAATCCAAGATGAAAGACGATGGTAGAAACTATACGGATTGGGTCCGTAACCTGAGGATCATCCTCATAGCTGCCAAGAAAACTTATGTCCTAGAAGCACCGCTAGGTGACGCTCCCGTCCCGGCAAACCAAGATGTTATGAACGCTTGGCAGTCGCGTTGTGATGATTACTCCCTGGTTCAGTGCGGCATGCTCTACAGCTTAGAATCGGGGCTTCAAAAGCGTTTTGAGCACCACGGAGCATATGAGATGTTCCAAGAGCTGAAAATGGTTTTCCAAGCTCATGCCCGAGTCGAGAGATATGACGTCTCCAATGCATTCTATAATTGTAAGATGGAGGAGAATAGTTCTGTCAGCGAGCACATACTCAAATTGTCTGGGTTGCACAATCGCTTGTCTCAGTTGTGAATGAATCTCCCAGACGAAGCGGTCGTTGACAGAATCCTTCAGTCGCTCCCACCTAGCTACAAGAGCTTCGTGTTGAACTTCAATATGCAAGGGATGGAGAAGTCCATTCCCGAAGTGTATTCAATGCTGAAATCAGCGGAGGTGGAGATCAAGAAAGAACATCAAGTGTTGATGGTGAATAAAACCACTAAGTTCAAGAAAGGCAAGGGTAAGAAGAATTTCAAGAAGGACGGCAAAGGAGTTGCCGCGCTCGGTAAGCCAGTTGCCGGGAAGAAGCCAAAGAATGGACCCAAGCCTGAGACTGAGTGCTTTTATTGCAAGTGAACGGGTCACTGGAAGCGGAACTGCCCCAAATACTTAGCAGATAAGAAGGCCGACAACGTCAAAGGTATATATGATATACATGTTATTGATGTGTACCTTACCAGCGCTCGTAGTAGCTCCTGGGTATTTGATACCGGTGCAGTTGCTCACATTTGTAACTCAAAGCAGGAGCTGCGGAATAAGCGGAGACTGGCGAAGGACGAGGTGACGATGCGCGCCGGGAATGGTTCCAAGGACGATGTGATCGCCGTCGGCACGTTGCCTCTACATCTACCCTCGGGATTAGTTTTAAACCTTAATAATTGTTATTTAGTACCAGCTTTGAGCATGAACATTGTATCTGGATCTCATTTAATGCGAGATGGCTACTCATTTAAATCCTAGAATAATGGTTGTTCTATTTATATGAGAGATATGTTTTATGGTCATGCCTCGCTGGTCAATGGTTTATTCTTGATGAATCTCGAACGTGATGTTACACATATTCACAGTGTGAATGCCAAAAGATGTAATGTTGATAATGATAGTCCCACATACTTGTGGCATTGCCGCCTTGGTCATATTGGTGTCAAACGTATGAAGAAGCTTCATGCAGATGGACTTCTAGAGTCTCTTGATTACGAATCATTTGACACGTGCGAACCATGCACTACTAGGAAAAGGGCTATAGATGATATGGCCACTAATGGCGCACCGGACATGTGGTGCGCCATTAGTACATACTAATGGCGCACCACATCCATGGTGCGCCATTAGTAACAATTTTTTTTTCATTTTTTTCCAAAACTAGTAATGACGCACCAGTGGGTAGTGCGCCATTAGTAGTTAAACTAGTAATGGCGGCACTAGTAATTTTTTTTCAATTTTTTTTTAAAAATTTCAATTTTTTTAATTTCTTTTTCAAAAACTAGTAATGGCGCACCGCATCCACGGTGCGGCATTAGTAAATTTTTTTCAATTTTTTTTTCAAAATTAGTAATGGCGCACCATGTGTGTGGTGCGCCATTACTAGTTGAACTAGTAATGGCGCACCACTTCCATGGTGCGCCATTACTAACTTGCCCCAAATATTCCACCGAATGCACCCTCCCCCCTGTGGACCGCCTTTTCAGTTTTAAAAAAATAAAATGATGGAAATGTCAAAAAAAAAACAAAAGAAAATAAGTTTCCCATGTGATATGTGGTCTACTTGTTGGGAAAATTGACAAATATGAATTTTGACTTTATTTGCAAAATATCTCTGGAATTTGTAAAATGGGCATAACTTTTGCATACGAGCTCAGATTAAAAAGTTTTTTATATGAAAAATCATCTACTCGAAAAGTTACATCCGAATTAAACATTTTCAAAATCCCCAAAAACCAAACAGAAAAAAGTTATGGGGCTTTTAAGATCTAGAGGCAAAAAAAATCAAACTTACTAGTGGCGCACCGTTTGCTAGGTGCGTCACTAGTAACAGAAAAAAAAATTGGTTTCAATATTTTTTTTATTTTTTTTACAAAATATGATATACGTAATATGACCGGGAAGTTTGAAATATTTTTTCAAAATTTCATCATACTCATGAACATGAACAAAGCCTAGACATCAAGAAGGTTTAATAGGATTGATATGATAGATATATCAACAAGTGCCCGTGAAATGAGCTGATGTTGGGGTTGGATAGAACTACGAAGTTAAGCATGCTCGGGCTGGAGTAGTGTGAGGATGGGTGACCTTCTGGGAAGTTTGACCACAGAGTGCGATTTGACTTGAGATTAAGCATATTGAGCCGAGATTAAGCCATAGTGACCCGAGATTAAGAAAAAAGCGAAAAAAATTGAGTGTCTTTTTCTAGTAGTGAGATGAATTGATCCCACAAAGAATTGTTACAGGTTATAGGATGGTAATTGATTTCCGCAAATTAAATAAAGCTACTAAGAAAGATCATTACGCGCTACCTTTTATTGATCAAATGCTAGAAAGGTTATCCAGACATACTCATTTTTGCTTTCTAGATGGCTATTCTGGTTTCTCTCAAATATATGTGTCAAAAGAGGATCAAGAAAAGACCACTTTTACTTGTCCTTTCGGTACCTTTGCTTATAGATGTATGCCTTTTGGTTTCTGTAATGCACTTGCTACCTTTCAAAGATGCATGATGGCTATATTCTCTGATTTTTGTGAAAAGATTGTTGAGGTTTTCATGGATAATTTTTCCGTTTATGGAACTTCTTTTGATGATTGCTTAAGCAACCTTGATCGAGTTTTGCAGAGATGTGAAGAAACTAATCTTGTCTTGAATTGGGAAAAGTGCCACTTTATGGTTAATGAAGGTATTGTCTTGGGGCATAAAATTTCTGAAAGAGGTATTGAAGTTGATAAAGCTAAAGTTGATGCTATTGAGAAGATGTCGTATCCCAAGGACATTAAAGGTATAAGAAGTTTCCTTGGTCATACCGGTTTTTATAGGAGGTTCATTAAGGACTTCTCAAAAATCTCTAGGCCTCTGACTAATCTCTTACAAAAAGATGTTCCTTTTGTCTTTGATGATGATTGTGCAGAAGCATTTGAAATACTTAAGAAAGCTTTGATCTCTACACCCATTTTCCAGCCACCTTACTGGAATTTACCTTTTGAAATTATGTGCGATGCTAGTGATTATGCTGTAGGTGCTGTTCTAGGACAAAGAGTTGATAAGAAATTGAATGTTATCCAGTATGCTAGTAAAACTCTAGACAGTGCCCAGAGAAATTATGCTACTACTGAAAAGGAAATTTTAGTAGTTGTATTTGCTTGTGATAAGTTCAGACCTTGTATTGTTGATTCTAAAGTAACTATTCACACTGATCATGCTGCTATTAAATATCTTATGGAAAAGAAAGATGCTAAACCTAGACTTATTAGATGGGTTCTCCTGCTACAAGAATTTGATTTGCATATTACTGATAGAAAGGGAGCTGAGAACCCCGTTGCACACAATCTATCTAGGCTAGAGAATATTCTTGATGACCCACTACCTATTGATGATAGCTTTCCTGATGAACAATTAGCTGTCATAAATGCTTCTCGTGTTGTGATAATCCACAAGTGTAGGGGATTAGTTGTAGCCTCTTTCGGTAAGTAAGAGTGTCGAACCCAACGAGGAGCTAAAGGTAGAACGAATATTCCCTCAAGTTCTATCGACCACCGATACAACTCTACGCACGCTTGATGTTTACTTTACCTAGAACAAGTATGAAACTATAAGTACTGTGTAGGTGTTATGGGATAGGTTTGCAAGAATATAAAGAGCACGTAAACAAAGACTAGGGGCTGTTAAGATAAAGAAGCAATAAAGTTAGTGATAGCGAGTGTGAAAAAATGGTGGTAGGAGTTGCGAAATTGCCCCTAAGCAATTGACTACGTTACTAGACCGATAGCAAGTTTTATGTGGGAGAGGCCGCTGCTAGCATGTCATCCCTTACTTGGAATTCTATGCACTTATGATTGGAACTATTAGCAAGCATCCGCAACTACTAACATTCATTAAGGTAAAACCCAACCATAGCATTAAGATATATTGGTCCCCCTTCAATCCCGTATGCATCAATTTCTATGCTAGGTTGAAGCTTCTGTCACTCTT
This sequence comes from Secale cereale, assembly GCA_902687465.1. Taxonomy (NCBI): domain Eukaryota; kingdom Viridiplantae; phylum Streptophyta; class Magnoliopsida; order Poales; family Poaceae; genus Secale; species Secale cereale. Next base: position 649,535,520 of record LR738709.1, read on the forward strand.
GCCCTCCAATACGTAGTCCTATCAACATACAACTAACCCTATGGTGTGATCCACATGCGCGCTCATATGATGGGCACCAAAGGACAACAACATAACCACAAGCAAATTAAATCAATCATAGCAATTCACCAATCACCGATAGGACAACGAAAATCTACTCAGACATCATAGGATGGCAACACATCATTGGGTAATAATATGAAGCATAAAGAACCATGTTCAAGTAGAGGGTACATCGGGTTGCGGGAGAGTGGACCGCTATAGATAGATGGGGGAAGGTGATGAAGATGTTGGTGAAGATGACAGAGGTGTTGGTGTAGATCGCCGTCACACGATGATGGCCCGGTGGCACTCCGGCGCCACCGGAAGCGAGGGGGAGAGAGCACCCCCTTCTTCTACTTCTCCCTTGACCTTCTCCGTAGATGGGAGAAGGGTTTCCCCTCTGGTCCATGGCCTCCATGGCAGCGGAGGGGCAAGAGCCCCTCCAAGATTGGATCTGTCTCTTTGTCTCTCTCTGTTTCTGCATTCTCAGATTCTAGCCTTCCACTGTTTCTTAAATTCCCGGAGATCCGTAACTCCGATTGGGCTGAATTTTGGACACGATTTTTATCCGGATATTAGCTTTCTTGCGGTAAAAGAAGGGCACAAACCGCCTTACCGGGTGGACACGAGGGCCCAGGGTCCACCTGCCCCCCCTGGGCGCGCCCCTCACCCTCGTGGGCCACTCGGGCATCGTCTCACGTTGATTCCACTACCCAAAATCCACATATATTCCAAAAAATATCTCTGTCCATTTTTATCCTGTTTGGACTCCGTTTGATATGGATATTCCGCGAAACAAAAACATGCAACAAACAGGAACTGACGCTGGGCACTGGATCAATATGTTAGTCCCAAAAATAGTATAAAAAGTTGCCAAAAGTATATGAAAGTTGTAGAATATTGGCATGGAACAATCAAAAATCATCCCCATGCTTAATTCTTGCTCGTCCTCGAGTAGGTAAATGATAAAAAAGATAGTTTTTTATGTGGAATGCTACCTAGCATAATGTTGATCATGTAATCTAATCATGGCATTAATATTAAGACACGAGTGATTGAAAGCAATAGTCTATCATTTGACATAAAAGAATTATATACTCGAGCAGCCCAACAAACAATCAAGTCTTGAAAAATATCAATGATAAAGAATGTTATCCCTACAAAATCATATAGTCTTTTATGCTCCCTTTTCTTAACACAAGGTACCACTCATGCCCATCCCGGTGTTAGCCAAGCAAATTTTTTCATACTTTACTTTTTCGAACCTTTTCAACTCTTCACGCAATACATGAGCGTGAGCCATGGACATAGCACTATGGGTGGAATAGAAGGCGGTGATAGACAAAAGTAGGGAGAAAGTCTCACATCGACTAGGCAAATCAATGGACTATGGAGATGTCCATCAATTGATATCAATGTGAGTGAGTAGGGATTGCCATGTAACGGATGCACTAGAGCTATAAGTGTATGAAAGCTCAAAAGAAAACTAGTGGGTGTGCATCAACTTGCTTGCTCATGAAGACCTAGGGCAATTTGAGGAAGCCCATCATTGGAATATACAAACCAAGTTCTATAATGAAAAATTCCCACTAGTATATGAAAGTGACAATATAGGAGACTCTCTACATGAAGAACATGGTGCTATGATGAAGCACAAGTGTGGAAAAAAGATAGTAGCATTGTCCCCCCCCTTTTTTTCTTTTTTCTTTTTTATTTGGCCTTTCCTCTTTTTTTTATTTGGACTTTCTTTTTTTTCCTTTTTTGGGACAATGCTCTAATAATGATGATCATCAGACTTCTATTTACTTACAACTCGATATTACAACTCGATACTAGAACAAAAATATGACTCTATATGAATGCCTCCGGTGGTGTACCGGGATGTGCAATAATCAAGCGTAGCAATGACATAAAAAAACGGACAAGCCATGGAAACATCATGGTAGCTATCTTACGATCATGCAAGGCAATATGACAATGATGGTGCGTGTCATAATAAACGGAATTGTGGAGTTACATGGAAATATATCTTGGAATGGCTATGGAAATGCCATAATAGGTAGGTATGATGGCTGTTTTGAGGAAGGATGTATGGTGGGTTGATGCACCGGCGAAAGTTGCACGGTACTAAAGTGGCTAGCAAGGTGGAAGGGTGAGAGTGCGTATAATCCATAGACTCAACATTAGTCATAAATAACCCACATACTTATTGCGAAAAATCTATTAGCCTTCGAAGCAAAATACTACGACGCATGCTCCTAGGGGGGAGGTTGGTAGGAGTTAACCATCGCGCGCCCCCAACCTTCACGCCAAGATAAACAATCAAAATACAATACACGCCAATTTGGTTACATAGTTAGGAGACCATACGTGCATGCTTCGGGAATCACAAACCTTAACACCGATATTTTTACTAAACCACAATCATTCACTAGTTCCTCCCACATATTAGCATCTCTATATCGCAAAACTATTGCAAGGAATCAAACATATCATATTCAACGATCTACAAGTTTATGTAGGATTTTATGACTAACCATGTGAATGACCAATTCCTGTCAACTCTCTAAATAGATATAAGTGAAGCAAGAGAGTTTTAGTTCTTTCTACAAAAGATATGCCCACGCTGTAACAAATATAAGTGAAGCAAAAGAGCATTCTACAAATGGCGGTTTTTTATGTGAGGAGAAACAGACAATCCAAACTTCAAATGATATAAGTGAAGTACATGAAGCATTCTATAAAGCCATACTCAAAAGATATAAGTGAAGTGCAAAGAGCATTCTATAAATCAACCAAGGATTATATCATACCAGCATGATGCATTTATTAAAATAAAAATAAAAAGCACACGACGCTCCAAGAATTTACGCATAACATGTGAACAAAACGAATCCGAAAACATACGGATACTTGTTGAAGAAAGATGGGATGCCTTCCGGGGAATCCCCAAGCTTACACGCTTGAGTCTCCTTGAATATTTACTTGGGGTGCCTTGGGCATCCACAAGCTTGAGCTCTTGCCTCTCCTCCTTCTTCTCACATCGAGACCTCCTCGATCTTCGAACACTTCATCCACACAAAACTTAACCGAACTTTTAGTGGCGGGGTTAGTGCATATGATCAAAAAAATCCCATCATGTACTTGTGACGCCCGAGACCGACGTCCCAGAAGATTCCAGAAGATTCCAGATGTTCCGGGTTGCCCGTGTGTTCTTTTGTGCTTGTGTTATTTATTTTTTTGCATTGCATCATGTCATCATGCCATCATGTCATATTTATTTTTGCATCTCAACTTAAATAATTCGTGTGGACCTTCGGTCCATTTAAATCGAGGGAAGATGTCTTCTCTTTAAAACATATAAAAGCCTCTCAATATTTAGGGAGCTATATTAATAAATATTCCATTCTTTGGAATTACTCAAACACACTTGCATAATTTTTCCCCATGTCTCTTATTTCTAGTTTCTCCGTAAAAACCTTGCCGATAATTCTTTCCGTTGTTTCGAGGCTCCTCCAAAATTCCGGACATTTTTGGACACCTCAATAATCTCGTCTTAGTTCAAACCTATTTGAATTAAATTCAAATATGTTTGAATTATTTTTCCGTCCTTGCCTTTTGTATTTTCTCCGGTCGTGCTCATTTTTACGAGCCCGGGAAAAATTACCCTTTGTCCTAATTCTTGCCCTAACTCTATTTTTTCTAGCACCTTCTATCTTTCCTTCTTGTTGTTGTTTTTTTTTTCTGTTTTAATTCAGAAAGACAGCAGCAGTTTTATTAACAGAAGGGAAATAAAAAGCAGCAGCCTTCTCCTCCCCTCTAGGCCCATTCTCTTCTCCTCCCTTCTAGACCCTCCTCCTAGCAGGCCTGAGGCCCAGCTGGTTGGCTAGGCCCTGGCCCATTTGGTCCGGCCTCCCCACCGAACCCTAGCCCTCACCCCTCGATCCCTCGCTTCTCCCTCTCCTTTCGCTCAGCCGCCGCCACCCCCTCGCACTCATCGCTCGTCCCTCGATCCCGCAGGCCTCTGGCCCGATTCCCTCGCTCTGCCTCGCTCCATCGACCCCGCACCGCCGCCTCTCCTCCGCGCAGGCTCTCTCCTTCTGGCCCCCGAGCGCCCTCTTCCTCCCCGTCCAAGGCGCCGCTGCGCGGCCTCCGTCCTCCGGCCCTCAGCGCCCTGCCCCGCGAGCGACGTCCTCGCGCTGGAGCTCCCTCTCCGTCCCCTTGCGTCCCTCGCGCGAGCCCGGCCAGGCCAGGGGCTGCTCCCTCCTCCCTAGCGCGCGGCCAGGAGCCCCGCGGCTCCCCTCTCCAGCAAGCCCCAGGACGAGCACCCGAGTCCAGCGCCGGCCAGCACCCCGTGCGGCCCCGTCCTCTAGCTCGCCGACGGCCTCTCCTCCCGCGCGCGTCCTCCCTCCTCCTTCCGTGCGACCCGGCCAGCACCTCGCCATGGCGCCCTGCGGCTCCCTCTGCCATGGCCGCCCCGAGCGCCCCCTCCGCGCCGTCCTTCTCCCCGTCGCCTTCCAGGACGCACGCACGCGCGCCCGCCGCTTCTTCCGCGAGCAGGCTGCCGGAGCCGCTGCTCCTCCCCGAGCGCCGGCGCCTCCCTTCCCCAACGTCTCGCCCGTGCCTAGTTGCTGCTGCCTCACCTCCAGGAGGGCCGCCCCGTGCTGCTCTCTCCAGCCGCTTGCCTCCTTGGAGTGTACTGCTGCTGCTGCTGTGTTTTGTTGTTTTTTTCGTCGGCTTGGTGTTATGGTGTTGGTCCAGCAGGTGTTTTTGGGCGAGATCGGCAAGTCCGACTACTACGTGTACAACTACCGTCGCAAGAACGAGTACGCCTACACGACGACCAAGTACGACTACGACCGGGACCGAGACCGGCAAGTACCACGACGTCCGAGCTCGTCCGACCGTGAACCAAGACGTGAACGTGAACAACTACATGACCCGACAAGTACCACTACATGTACAAGTACCTCGACGAGCGAACGGCTACGAGCTCGAGAACGACTACTCGGAGACCCAAGTACCCCTACCGTCGCCCGAAGGTCTACCGTCGCCCGAACGTCTACCGTCGACATGTACATCTACAAAACGACCTCGTGAACGCCTACCGTCGCCGAAGCCCGTGTACCACTACTTCCTCTCCGACGTGAACGACTCCTTCCTCTACGTCTCGAACCGCCCCGAAACGCACGCTTCAAAGGTATAACCCCGAGACGTGACCCGTGTGAGGCATGCTTTTGTTGTATGAAATGTTTCCCGTGTGAGCACCGTGTCCGTTTCGTCCCCTTTGTCATGTTCCTCGGTTGCCTCGTCACCGACTCGTGGGAACCCGGCAACGGGATCGCCCACCTTTCATCTCGTTTGACTCACTCCGCCTTTGCTTTTGCCCGGACTCTCAACGAGTTACCGGAACCGAATTGTTGCGTTGCATCACTTTCGGAATGTTGCCGTGGCACCCTTTCATTCCACCACGGTGACAAAATGCTTCTTATCTCTTTTAAGTCAACCTTTTAATAAAAACTTGCATAAACTTAATCATGTCATCCGCATCTTGTTAACAACATTAATATGTGTGAATTGTTGTTTGCTTATAATTATTAAACATGCTCATGGGGTTTTTCCGGACTTGTTGTTGTTATTTTCCGGCCTCATTTAAAATGTCTAGATAGTATAGTTTCTTTATGCTTCACCTCTTGCCATGTTAAAAACATTTAATCTTGTCTTGTAAATAACGAGAGTCAACTAAATAAGTAATATGTGGTGTTTCGTCAATATGCAACTCGTTGCATATCGAGCTCCACTTAACTTGTAGTAATTGTTTGTGCACCTTTGCCATGCCATGCATATTTAAACCGGACATGCATCATACTTGGATGTGCATCGTATGCCATGTTTATGCTTGTGTGTTTACCGTGTTGTTTCTTTCTTTCCGGTTGCTTCTCTTGTTAGCTTCGGTTTCGTTCCGGAGTTGTGAGGATCCGCTCGACTGTTGCTCCGTCTTCTTCTTGGTTCCGTTCTTCTCCCTTGTGGAATCCCAGGCAAGATGACCGAACCCGGATACCATTACTATCTTTGCCTACTGCTAGTAGTCTCGATCTATAGTTTTGCCTCGATGCCCATGTTCTTCTTGTCAGCCTCCTACTTGTAACCAATTGCCATGTTTAACCACCCTACCTACGCAAACCGTTGCTTGGCTAAGTACGCTTCGCTCAGCCCCTCTTATAGCATTGTTAGTTGCAGGTGAAGATTGAAGATGCTTGCTTCATGTTGAAGTTTGGTTGGGTTATATCACACTATATAAATGCTTAAAAATGAAATCATCTATATATTGGCAAGGGTGGAAGGCTAAGCCTTTTGCTTGGTGTTTTGTTCCACTCATGCCGTTAGGAACCGTATAAACCGGTGTTATGTTCCTTGATTATGCGTTCCTAACACGGTTGGGGTGTATGGGACCCCCTTGATAAACCGCTAAGTGCTAAGTCTTTTCCAGCAAGTCCCAACATTTGGTACTATTTGCCTCATAATAACAACTTAATTAATTAATTAAATTTGCATAGGGGGTCGCTCCCTCGGGGATTCCTAATTCTACATAGCAGGGGGGCCAGTGCTGATGGTGTTGGTCCCAAACGGGGAGCCTGCGGGAACCACCACGGGGAAACTCGAGGATTGGGTCCTGTAGCATCGCCCATCCGGTCGTGTCCTGAGACTTAGATACGCGCGGCTACTATCAGGGTGTCGACACGCCGGGAGGATTTGCTGGATTAGCCTTACCTTAGTTCGGTTTAACTTGAGCACGGGATTCCGAGAATACTCGGGTCTTCCCACCTATGGAGTTGCGACTCCGCGGATCGTGGGCTTGTGATGGGCCAAGTTGGAACACCCCTGCAGGGTTTGAACTTTCGAAAGCCGTGCCCGCGGTTATGTGGCAGATGGGAGCTTGTTAATTCCGGTTGTAGATAACTTGACACAATGTTTCAATACACTACCAGCGTGTGTACCGTGACTGTCAATTTCCGAATAGGGATTCGGGAGTTGAACACGGTGGGGTTATGTTTGACCGGCTTTAGCTAGGATCACTTCATGATCATCTTTCGACCGATGCTCTTCTCTTCTCGCTCTCTATTACGTAAGTTAGTGCTAGTTGCTGCTGCAGACTCTTGTTTTCCCTTCACCTCATATTCTTTCTTCAGCCTTGTCCTCACCCAAGGCTTAAATAGTCTTGTTACCCGGGAACGGGATTGCTGAGTCCTCTGTGGCTCACAGTTACTTCACCACACCAGTTGCAGGTTCAGCCGAGTTTGATGCAGGAGTTGGTTCAGTTCTTCACCAGGAGCTTGTTGAAGAGTTTGGCCGTTTGCTTGTGACGTTTCGATGTTCAGTAGTGGTTTCTACTAGGATTCGATCTTGGCCTGTGGCTTTATGTTGTTTTGGTATCTTTCTTTGGATCTTCACCCGTAGTCGGGTTGTGATGTTTTGAATGTTGATTGTTTATGTAATGTATTGTGTGAAGTGGCGAGTGTAAGCCAACTATCTCTTTTGCAATTTAATCCCTCTTTTACATGAGTCGCGCAAAGATACCAAACTTGAGATCATTCTAGGATGGGCTTATACCTTTAAGTCGTGCCTCGACACGTAGGAGGTATAGTCCCATCCTGGGCATTACAGTACTGCTCTAACATTATTGTATAATTATAAAAATAACATTACCTACTGTATGCTATCACAATTCTATGGCCCCAAGTCAAGGAGGCTTCAACAATAATTCAAACATATGCAAATAATGAAGCTATAACAACAATCTGTAAAAATAGGACAGTCTGTAGTAATCTGACCACTAACCATACTTCTGTAATCCTAAAAATTATGGCAAAATTATGAAAAATCAAAAATTTGTATAGGAAGACTTTTCAAAAAGTTTCAGATCCTTTTGACGTTCCAGTAAGACATGTAAAATCGCGCACTACAGCCGAAGTTTCTGTTTTTGCACCGCACAAATCAACAAGCAGTTTAATCATCCTAAAGGAAACTCTTGGCACATTATTTTTATACTACAATGGAATTGTATAAGGGGATAATTATTTTTGTTGAAAATTTTCTGTAATTTAAGATTTGCAAAGTTTCCATGGGCATGAACAAAATTCAAGGAGCTCCCCCATTTCAATGGTGCTCGTCCTTCTTACTTTCACTTTTCTTTTTGAAAAAGTTTTAGGTTCCCCTCTTTATTTTTTTGTTTTTAAACTTTATAAAAGCACACAACAGAAATAAATGACTCTCTAAAACTTCAGGGTTGTCTCCCTGGCAGCGCTTTCTTTAAAGCCATTAAGCTAGGCATATAGTGCTCAAGTAATGAATCCACCCGGATCCCAAGGTATATCAAAGCCAATTTTAATTAACAATGATTTGGCATTTAGTAGTGAGCACAAAGTGATATGTGTCATGCAAAAAACAAAGTCTAACTCTCTTCCTATGCATAGGCATGTCATACAAGAACAATTCATGCACATCAAGTAAATGCCAATGCATAGTATAAGTAGTTTCTTGCAATTTTATCGTGTTGGTAACATAGAGAGGCGAAGATGTAGTTCCTCTCTCATAATAATTGCAAGTAGGAGCAGAAAGCACATGCATATTATACTCATCAAAATCATCATGTGTAACGAAAAAAGGCAACCCATCAATATAATCCTTAATAAATGCAAACTTCTCCGATATAATGTAGTTTGGAGAATTCAAAAAGATAATAGGACTATCATGTGTGGGTGCAATAGCAACTATCTCATGTTTAACATAAGGAACTATAGCAAGTTCATCTGCATAAGCATAATTCTTATTGGCATCTTGGCCACAAGCATAGCAAGCATCATCAAAAGGGGATATTTCAAAAGAATCAACGGGATCATAACAATCATCATAGCATTCATCCTTCGGTAAGCATGAAGGGAAATTAAACAATGTATAGGATAAAGAGTTACTCTCATTAGAAGGTGGGCACGGGTGATCAATCTGCTCTTCCTCCTTTTGTTCTTTGCTCTCCTCCTCATATTTTTCATCTAATGAGCTCACTGTGTCATCAGTTTCCTCTTCATAGACTCCTGCAAAATATTAGTCTCTTCTTGGACAGCGGAAGAGTCCTCAATATATGGTTTAACATAGGCATTAGAAGTATAATTATTATAACAATGTTTAAATATGGCAAAATTTTCAGATTTGTAAAGAGTAGCATCATACTTTTCAATCAAAGAAGCAATTTCATAAGCACCCTTAAAAGCAACAAATTCTTCAATTTGTTGAACATCATAGTAACTATAAACACCCTTAGCATACGAAGATACGATTCCGTTATCACTAAACTCACATTGGTAGGGAATGTGTTTCTTAGGGTCTTCAGAACAACAAGTAAAATCATATATTTCACATAAATTCCAAGCATAGCATTGCAAACGATGAATTTGAACCAGTAAAAGTTTCCCTTCTTGAGATAAGCGGTGTCGCACATAATAAGCATGCTCATCTAAAGATTTGCCCTTAACTAAGCTAGTTGGGATTTCAGCACGAGCACATAGGGATCGAAGATGATCCAAGTAAAAAGTTTCAGGAGTGTGATAGATTTTGAGTGGTACGTCAACCATTGGTTCAACAGGCACCACTATTTTTTGGGTATTTTGAGTTTCCTACCCACCGATACAACTCTACGCACGCTTGACGTTTACTTTACCTAGAACAAGTATGAAACTAGAAGTACTTTGTAGGTGTTGTGGGATAGGTTTGCAAGAATATAAAGAGCACGTAAATAAAGACTAGGGGATGTTTAGATAAAGAAGCAATAAAGTTAGTGATAGCGAGTGTGGAAAAGTGGTGGTAGGAGTTGCGAAATTGCCCCTAAGCAATTGACTATGTTACTAGATCGATAGGAAGTTTTATGTGGGAGAGGCCACTGCTAGCATGTCATCCCTTACTTGGAGTTCTATGCACTTATGATTGGAACTATTAGCAAGCATCCGCAACTACTAACGTTCATTAAGGTAAAACCCAACCATAGCATTAAGATATATTGGTCCCCCTTCAATCCCGTATGCATCAATTTCTACGCTAGGTTGAAGCTTCTGTCACTCTTGCCCTCCAATACGTTGTCCTATCAACATACAACTAACCCTATGGTGTGATCCACGCGCGCAATCATATGATGGGCACCAAAGGATAGCAACATAACCACAAGAAAATTAAATCAATCATAGCAATTCACCAATCACCGATAGGACAACACAAAATCTACTCAGACATCATAGGATGGCAACACATCATTGGATAATAATATGAAGCATAAGGCACCATGTTCAAGTAGAGGGTACAGTGGGTTGTGGGTGAGTGGACCGCTGTAGATAGATGGGGGAAGGTGATGAAGATGTTGGTGAAGATGACAGAGGTGTTGGTGTAGATCGCCGTCACACGATGATGGCCCCGGTGGCACTCCGGCGCCATCGGAAGCGAGGGGGAGAGAGCCCCCCTCCTTCTCCTTTTCCCTTGACCTTTTTCCCTAGATGGGAGAAGGGTTTTCCTCTGGTCCATGGCCTCCATGGCGGCGGAGGGGCGAGAGCCCCTCCGAGATTGGATCTGTCTCTCTGTCTCTCCCTGTTCCTGCGTTCCCAGATTCTGGCCTTCCACCGTTTCTTAAATTCCCGAAGATCCGTAACTCTGATTGGGCTGAATTTTGGACACGATTTTATCCGGATATTAGTTTTCTTGCGGCGAAAGAAGGGCATCAACCGCCTTACTGGGTGGCCACAAGGGCCCAGGGCGTGTCTGCCCCCCTTGGCGCACCCCTAACCGTCGTGGGCCACTCGGGCATCGTCTCACGTTGATTCCACTTCCCAAAATTCACATATATTCCAAAAAAAAAATCTCCGTCCATTTTATCCCGTTTGGACTCCGTTTGATATGGATATTCCACGAAACAAAAAACAAGCAACAAACAACAACTGGCACTAGGCACTGGATCAATATGTTAGTCCCAAAAATAGTATAAAAAGTTGCCAAAAGTACATGAAAGTTGTAGAATATTGGCATGGAACAATAAAAAATTATAGATACGACGGAGACGTATCATGCTGCTCCATGGTATATTTTAAAAAACCGACTCCAAAACAGTTCTAAAGGCAATTTTTCTCCGTTTTGGAATATTTTGAAAAATAGAAAAATAAGTGGAAGTCCGGAAGAGACACGAGGCGTCCACGAGGGTGGAGGGCGCGCCCCCTTCCCTTGGGCGCGCCCCCTGCCTCGTGGGCACCTCGTGTGCCTCCCGGACTCTGATTTCTCGTATGTTACTCCTTTTGGTCGGTAAAAATTCATTATATATACTCCGAAGGTTTTGACCTCTGTATCACGCAAAAATCTTCTGTTCTTGTTTCGAGCTGTTTTTCTGCTAGGGTTGACGAAGCCAGGCATCATGTCGTCTCCTTCCTCCAACAATGAAGGCAATGATGCTTGGCTAATGAAGATAGATCTGAAGAGGGAAGGACCCGAGGAGATCAACAAGGAGAAGAGGATCAAGAAGGCGGTGGAAGATCAGGCTCCGACAGCGGGAGAAGAAGACATCCACCAACCTCTCCCCAACCTCTTTACTTCAACTGAGATTGAAGCTTTCAAGATGATTGAGTTAGCTCAAATTCAAAACAAGTATCTCACAAGTTAAAATATTTTGTTGAAGGAGTATATAGCTGCACTCGAAGGTATTATCCGCAAGTTGGAGGATCTCCTACGCTCGATATATGATGATCCGGCGTCACTACTTTCAACTCCATCATCACCACCCCCGAAAAAGGAGACATAATCACATGGGTATGGGCACTCCCCTTGGCAACTGCCAAGCTTGGGGGAGTGACCCCGGTATCATATCACCATCACTCCTATCTTTACCGTTTTTCTTAGTTCGATCCTTTTGGTAGTATCTTGATCTAGTAGAATAAAAGTTAGCATGATCTAGTTGTGAGCTTTTGCTTTATGATCTTTACCCTTTGTAATCGAGTCCGTGAGCTATATAATAAAGATTAGTGTTGAGTCAAGGGCTTGATTTCCTCACCTTGGTCATGATAGAATAAAAGAAAATATAAAAAGTGTCAAAGAGATCATATTGATCTTATGGAAGTAATGACGTCAAATAGAAAGAGTATGTTGAATAAAAGTTGTTGGGAGTTGACAAACATAGTTTTGGTCATCGTTGCAATTAATAGGAAGTAACAAAAAAAGGGAGGCTTCACATACAAATATACTATCTTGGACATATTTTATGATTGTGAGCACTCATGAAAATATGACATGCTAAAGAGTAGATGTTGGATAAGGAAGACAACATAATGGGTTATGTTTTCTTATATCCGAAATAAAGCATATCGTCATGGATCATCCAACATGTTGAGCTTGCCTTTCCTCCTCATGCTAGCCAAAACTCCTCGCACCAAGTAGAGATACTACTTGTGCTTCCATACATCCTTAAACCCAGTTTTGACATGAGAGTCCACCATACCTACCTATGGATTGAGTAAGATCCTTCCAAGTAAGTTTTTATGTTGCAAACTCGCTAAAATATGTATGATTTATTAGTGTGGAGGAAATAAGCTTTATACGATCTTGTGATATGTAAGTAATAAAAGCGACGGACTGCATAATAAAGGTCCTTATCACAAGTGGCAATATAAAGTGACGTTCTTCTGGGCTAAGACTTTGTGCATCCAACTATAAAAACACATGACAACCTCTGCTTCCTTCTGCGAAGGGCCTATCTATTATTCCTGCCTTATAAGAGTCAAGGTGAAATTCACCTTTCCTTTTTACATTTTATTCTTTGGCAAGCACATTGTGTTGGAAAGATCTTGACATATATACCCACTTGGATGTAAGTTTTCATGGTCTATTACTGTTTACATTACCCTTGAAGTAAAAGGTTGGGAGGCAACACCATAAGCCCCTATCTTTCTCTGTGTCCGATTAAAACTCCATAACAATAAGTATTGCGTGAGTGTGAGCAATTGTGAAAGACTATATGATAGTTGATTATGTAGGTTTGCTGAAAAGCTCTTACATTGACTCTTTCCGATGTTACGATAAATTGCAATTGCCTCAATGACCGAGATCACAGTTTGTTGGTTTTCAATGAAGTTTATGATTCATGCTCGATATTGTGAATGAATTGTTACTTTAGCATATGAATCATATGAATATATATATATATATATATATATATATATATATATATATATATATATATATATATATATATATATATATATATATATATATGTTGATGTTATGAGAATGATCATGATGCCCTCATGTCCGTATTTTATTTTTATCGACACCTCTATCTCTAAACACGTGGACATATTTTTCGATATCGGCTTTAGCTTGAGGACAAGCGAGGTCTAAGCTTGGGGGAGTTGAGACGTCCATTTTGCATCATGCTTTTATGTTGATATTTGTTGCATTATGGGTTGTTATTGCACGTTATGTCACAATACTTATGCCTTTTCTCTCTTATTTTACAAGGTTTACATGAAGAGGGAGAATGCCGGCAGCTGGAATTCTGGGCTGGAAAAGAAGCAAACTCTGGAAACCTATTCTGCCCAACTCAAAAAGCTCCGAAACTTCACAAGACATAGTTTCAGAAAATATAAAAAATATCTGGCGAAAGAATATCACCAGGGGGGCCACCACCTGTCCACGAGGGTGGGGGCGCGCCCCCTGCCTCGTGGGTCCCACGATGGCCCCCCGATGCCCATCTTCTCCTATATGAGGTGTTTTGACCTGGAAAAAAAATCAGAAGGAGGCTTTCGGGACCAGACGCTGCAGTCTCGAGGCGGAACCTTGGCGGAAACCAATCTAGGGCTCCGGCAGAGGTGCTCTGCCGGGGATACTTCCCTCCGGGAGGGGGAAATCGCCACCGCCGTCATCACCAACAACTCTCCCATCTTGGGGAGGGCTATCTTCATCAACATCTTCACCAGCACCATCTCCTCTCAAACCCTAGTTCATTTCTTGTATCCAATCTTTGTACCCAAACCTCAGATTGGTACCTGTGGGTTGCTAGTAGTGTTGATTACTCCTTGTAGTTGATGCTATTTGGTTTATTTGGTGGAAGATCATATGTTCAGATCCATTATGCATATTAATACCCCTCTGATCATGAACAATATTATGTCTTGTGAGTAGTTACTTTTGTTCATGAGGACATGGGAGAAGTCTTGCTATTAGTAGTCATGTGAATTTGGTATTCGTTCGATATTTTGATGAGATGTATGTTGTCTCTCCTCTAGTGGTGTCATGTGAACGTCGACTACATGACACTTCACCATTATTTGGGCCTAGAGGAAGGCATTGGGAAGTAATAAGTAGATGATGGGTTGCTAGAGTGACAGAAGCTTAAACCCTAGTTTATGGGTTGCTTCGTAAGGGGCTGATTTGGATCCACTTGTTTCATGCTATGATTAGGTTTACCTTAATACTTCTTTTGTAGTTGCGGATGCTTGCATTAGAGGTTAATCATAAGTGGGAGGCTTGTCCAAGTAAGGACATCACCCAAGCACCGGTCCACCCACATACCAAATTATCAAAGTACCGAACGCGAATCAGATGATCGTGATGAAAACTAGCTTGACGATAATTCCCATGTGTCCTCGGGAGCGTTTTCCTTCATATAAGAGTTTGTCCAGACTTGTCCTTTGCTACAAAAAGGATTGGGCCATCTTGCTGCACCTTATTTACTTTTACCTTTTGTCATTTGCTACCAATTATCTTATCACAAAACTATCTGTTACCTATAATTTCAATGCTTGCAGAAAATACCTTACTGAAAACTGCCTATCATTTCCTTCTGCTCCTCGTTGGGTTCGACACTCTTACTTATCGAAAGGACTACGATAGATCCCCTACACTTGTGGGTCATCAGCTATCGATGGTTAGGTTCCCTATGCCAAGTTCCAAAACCTGGCAAAGGGCAAACCCTTCATCTCCCCTGCACATATTAAACGAGGGTGAACGCGCAGGCGCGGGCTCGCAACAACCGCAACAGCCCTCGCCTGCCCCCGAACGTCTTCGACTCCAACACATTGCCGCCGTCGTGCTGCCTCCAATCCTTTTCCCCGTCGTCACCCCATTGAGCCGGCCACAACAGGCGCTGCACCGATGGACGCCGCGAACGTTGATGGTGTTCCGACTAGGGGCCATCTCAACACATAAATTCCTGGCAAGGTGCGCCAGGTCGAGGACCCCCTTTTGTCGGCAACAGACACCGACGGCATCGCTGCCCTGGCCATTGGTGTCATCAGCCGCCCACCTCCTTCTCGCACTGGCACCAATGAGGTGATTGTTCATCATTTTTCTTGTTTCTTTTTTCTAAAATGCAATGCATTTTTATTTGTTATAATAATTTAGATCTATATGATGCGTAGGAAATGCTAGTTCGTACACTAGTAGAAAAATGACCTTACGTTCACCTCATTAGTCCCGGTTCGATTATGACCCGGTACTAATGGTACAATTAGTACCGGTTCCAATGGCTATGCATTAGTCCCGGTTCATTTGTGACCTAAAGGGGTGGTGGCAGGCTGGCGTTAGGCCGGGGCCCCACGAGCCCCTTTAGTCCTGGTTTGTGGAACAAACCGGGACCATAGGTTAGACCTTTAGTCCGGGTTGGAGCCACCAACTCGGACTACAGGGGTCAAACATTTTAGTCCCGGTTGGCGGCTCCAGCCCGAACTAAAGGGGTTCGGCAATTTTCAAACTCTACCCCCATGGCCTTTTTAGTTTTGAAAAAAAACAAAAGAAAATGATAAAAACATCAAAAATTAAAATCCATTGAGATGTAGTTATGTTACTACACCTACTAGTTAGGAAAATTTAAAAACATAAATTTTGACATGTTTTGCAAAAAAGTGTTATGAAAAAGTAAAATGACTACAACTTTTGCATACGATGTCGAAAAAACGTATAATATACCAAAATGTTCAGCACGAAAAGTCGGTTCCGATTTCGACCGTCGTAGGCCGATTTGTAAATTTTTAGAATCCTCAAATTCTGAAAGGAATTTTTTTGCTCAAATTTCAGTTTTTTTGAATTTTGGTCAAACTACTTATTCAATAAATATTAGTGTTCATAAATAATTATTGTTTTTTAAATAATAGTTTCAAACTCAAACGGTGAATAGGATTGATAGCTTACTTTTGTCAGAAAAATAACAAGTGCAGACTTGAAAACTAGGGTGAAATGAACTTGAAAGTTAAGCGTGCTTGGGCTGGAGTAGTAGAGGATGGGTGACCGGCCGGGAAGTTAGAGATTTGAAATGCGATTTGGAATGAGTGCTCCACAATGGAGCAGTGATGAGGGGTGATTATAGATTAAATTGTCAAATAATTTGAAAATTGAAAAAAAAACAAAAAAAATTCTTTTGTCCAGCCCCCGGCGTGGGCTCATGCCACGTGGTGGGCCTTTGGTCCCGGGCCATCTTGAACCAGGACTAAAGGGGGAACCTTTACTCCCCACCCTTTAGTGCCGGTTGCAGAACCAAGACCAAAGCCCGATTCTGCACTAGTGGTAGCAAATTGTTAAAATTCTAATTAGTTAATTATGAGGAAAAATATATTTGTTAAAATGCCAGTTAGAAGCAAATTATTTATTTGTTCAGATAATTAAGTTAGATATGATTTATGCATTTCGTTTATTTGCTAGCAATATTGATAAAAAGTAAGTTAGTGGCACATACAAGTTATATATTCTTTGAGCAAGTATTTATCCTGAAGCTCATCCAAAATTCTCAAGGTTAGATGCACAACACAATATCCATAAGGAATATCCTAGATATATAGCAGATCATTATAAGAGAAATATCATGGATCAAGTTTAAGTTCAAGAATATATTGTGCATGCATGAGGTGCTCTACAAGTCGGCGACGTCTGTTCCCTCTGTCCGTGAATAAGTGTACTTCTACGTTTTGTTTTGAGTCATAGTTGTAAAACTTTGACCAACTTTATAGAAAATAGTAGCAGCATATATAACGTCAAATTGGTATGTTACGAAAGCACATTTCAAAACGAATCTAGTGATACCACTCTAGTGTCATAAATGCTGCTAGTTTTCCCTATAAAATTGGTCAAAGTTATAAAATTTGGATTTGGTAGAAAACCTAGATGAAAACTTATTCGCGGACGGAGGGAGTAGCTAGCTAGTGTTAATCCGGTGCACCAAGTTGACAAACTCAATATGAGGCGCTGAGCACATTGTGTAGGGGTGTTTGCTGAAATTTGCTTCCTTCCTATAGATATTAGCGTTTTCGTCGTGTTACATGTAGAGTGTGTTGGAGTCCGTAGGATTAAACCTTGTCTAAAATAGTGAGGTAAGCCATGATGTCATCCTAGTACTTGATGTAAGCTTTGAGGTCATCCGGACATGAGGTTACACTACCGGAATCTGGAATTTCACCTAGTTCTATGACTTCGCTGAGTTCATTTCATCGGGAGATCTGCAATGTAACGTGTCCGCCGAGTTTGCTGTTAATTGGACTCTACAGTGATGTGCAACCGGTCAAACTTCGTCGTTTGCCAAGGGCCAGGAAAAAGGGACTCAGCAAAAGAAAGAAAATCGGCAGTGTAGCACATTACCCGAGTTCAGCCCGAAATAAACTCGACAGTGCCTGACAGGCAGAACTCACGAACGACCAGGCGACGGAGACATGACGGCGGTCTAAGTTTGTCGGGTTTCTACTAAAAAATATATATTTTTAAATGTCAGTTAGAAGCAAATTATTTATTTGTTTAGATATTAAGTTAGATATGATGTATGCGTTATGTTTATTTGCTAGCAATATTGATAAAAAAAATAAGTTAGTAGCACATGCAAGTTATACATTCTTTGAGCAAGTATTTATCCTGAAAGCTTATCTAAAATCCTCAAGGTTAGATGCGCAACGCAATATCCATAAGGAATATCCAAGACATATAGGAGATCATTATTAGAGAAATATCATGAATCCGGTGTAAGCACAAGAATATATTGTGCATGCATGAGGGTGCTCTACATGCCGGCGACGTCTGTACCCTCTGTCCGTGAATAAGTCTACTTCTAGTTTTTTGTTCTGAGTCATAGTTTTATAATTTTGACCAACTTTATGGAAAATAGTAGTAGCATATTAACATCAAGTTGGTATATTACCAAAGCACATTTCAAAACTAATCTAGTGATACTACTCTAGTGTCATAAATGCTGCTAGTTCTCCCTATAAAATTGGTCAATTTTTTTTTTGAACGGTAATTGGTCAAAGTTTTAAAATTTGGACTTGGGACAAAACCTAGATGAACACTTATTCGCGGACGGAGGGAGTAGCTAGCTAGTGTTAATCCTATGACATCCTAGGCCTTGATGTGAGCGCTGATGTCATCCTAGGACATGAGGTCTGACTACTGGAAATTGGAATTTCCCTTAGTTCTATGGCTTCACTGAGTTCAATTCATCGGGAGCTCGGCACAATAATGTGTCTACCAAGTTTGCTGAAGTCTAAGTTTGTTGGGTTTCTACTATCGTAAACTCTACAATCTTTTTTCCTTTATCCTTTTTTAATACGAAATTCTAGTGGTCAAGTCTATGTCGAGCACCTTCAGAAAACACTGGGCAAACAACTATTGACATAGGTTCCCTGTGACGACTTCCAAAACCTAGCAAAGGGCAGACACTTCGTCTCCCCCGTACATATTAAATGTCGGCGCGGGCGCGGGCTCACGACAACCGCAAAAGCCCTAACCCGCCCCTGATCGTCTCCGGCTTCGACGCATCGCAGCCGTCATGCCGTCTCCACTCCTTCTCCCCTTCATCGACCCACGAAGGCGGCCACAGCAGGCGCTGCACCCACGGTCGCCGCTACCATTGATGGTGATCCGACTAGGGGGACTATCACCACATCGGTTCCCGACTAGGTGTGCCAGGCCAAGGACCCCCTTTTGTCGGCAGCAGACGTCGTGGGCATCGCAGTCCTGGCCATGGGTGCTGCCGGCCACCCACCTCCTCGTTGCACCGGCACCAACGAGGTGAGTGTTCTTCATCAATTTTTTCCTGTTTTTTTTTTCTTTTCAAAAATGCATGCATGTTTATTTGTTATAATAAGTTAGATCTATATGATGCGTAGGAAATGCTAGTTAGTAGGAAATTGTTAAAATTATAGCTAGTTACTTACAAACAATTTTCTTGTTAAAATGCCACTTAGAAGCAAATTATTTATTTTTCAGATAATTGTATGCATTATGTTTATTTGCTAGCAATATTTTTTAAAAAAATAGTTAGTAGCACATGCAAGTTATATATCTTTGAGCAAGTACTTATCATGAAAGCTTATCTAAAATCCTCAAGGTTAGATGCACAACACAAGGTAAGGACGGGGGTGGTAGATACTGTTTGATCTATTGACTTGTCACCGCTCTCCAAACAGTGCCCAAGGTCAAGAGATCAACTGGAATCATCAGCGGAAAATGGGAGTACAAGTGGTCGAATTAAACTTTTGTTTGGGAAAGCAGGAAGACCCCGGCCTCTGTATCATCTTGATCCACATATTCATCTTCTTTATTGAACAAAAACAACTAAGTCTAAAAAGTACATCGTATCAACTAACACGACAAAGCAAAACGAAAACACCACAACTAGTGGGTACAATAGAAAGATTATATGACTTAACCACATAATTTATTAGTGACATTCCAACCAAACCGGTTGAATAACGCCTGCGCAACCATCTTCAGACGGTCAAATTAAACTTGTGAAGAGCCAAAACTACCGTGGCTAAGAGAAGCATGCCGGCTTCGATGTTGGTCTGTTATATCTGTCAAACTGCCGTCGAATACTCCATGGCGGGCTATGCTTGGGCACTCATGGACGAGAATCTAACCGAGAATATAGTAATGAACAGATCGGATGATCCAAAGCTCTGTCTTTTTGCAAGGAAGGAATCATTATCACATGTTTTTTTGATTTCACGCAAGTATTCGTCACAGCCATGGGCTTTGTTAGTCACAGCCAAAACTGGGGCTTTTTAGTCACAGGAAAAACTGGGCTTTATTTATTCTTTTTTAGTCACAACAAAAAGGCTTTTACGTGAGGTCACACTACTGGAATCTGGAATTAAACCTCGTCTAAAATCTGTGTAGCAATCAAGGTAATTCATGCTTCCATTTTCTTATGTCATGTCATCTGTCCTATATCCACAAGTCAATTTAAGAAGCTTCAACACTTAACCTATAACTACCAACTCTTACCTGATAACAGAACATTAAGGGCAGCTAACAATAATGGTTAGGATAACTGTTTATAATTTGATCAGATGTAAGCTGCTAGGTTTGGTCATATGCTACTGATATTCCATTTTAAGTCAGAATCATCTTCTTTTACCGTATGCAGTTGGATTTGGAGAAAGGAATTATGGACTGCCTTTATGCAAAATAGTGCCATTCTCTTCGCTTTTAGTTATCTTATTTGGAACTTGTGTTATCCTTTTGATGTGTATTTTGAAATGCATACTTCTTTCCTGAAGGTACCCTACTGTGTTATGGCTGACTTGAAAAGCTAGGCCAAAAATATCATGCGGCCCACAATCCCCTTTTCTCGATTTGTGCGTGTCATACTTGCGCAAGGGCCATGCTAATCTTCTCTGTATCGTTCCAATTTTATCGCATGTCCCCGAAGTGTGAAGTAAGTAAGGAGGTGGATCGGTCTGAACCGAGATAAAACAGGAGGATGAGGAACGCGGCATGCCAAGCGAGAATCATTCATGTAATCGATCCACGACCTGGTCGTGCCTGCATGGTTATGTACTCTTCGTTTAGACGGAAATTACGCCCTCACGCTGTAACATATTACACACCGAACCTCCACTGGAATATATACTCTTACATTGCATGCACGTTGTGTATATACAACGTGCATATATATATTCTTACACCGCCACTTGTATATACTCTTACACTGCATGCACGTTGCGCGATCGCGTGAATCACCGGCGCCTTGCCGGATGGAGAGTTGAAACGTCGTGCTACACTGATATTTTTGCTTCATGTATAGACTTTGCACCACTGCACAGTGCACGAGGTCAGGAAGTCAACTACAAGGTAAGGACGGGGGTGGTAGATACTATTTGATCTATCGACTTGTCACCGCTCTCCACACAGTGCCCAAGGTCAAGAGATCAACTGGAATCAGCAGCGGAAAATAGGAGTACAAGTGGTCGAATTAAACTTTTGTTTGGAAAAGCAGGAAGACCCGGCCTTTGTATCATCTTGATGCACACATCCATCTTCTTTATTAAACGAAAACAAATAAGTCTAAGAAGTAAATCGCATCAACTAATATGACAAAAGCAAAACAAAAACACCACAACCAGTGGGTACAATAGAAATATTACATGACTTAACCACATAATTTATTAGTGACATGCCAACCAAACCGGTTGAATAATGTCTGTGCAACCATCTTCAGACTATCAAATTAGACTTGTGAAGAGCCAAAACTACCGTGGCTAAGAGAAGCATGGCTTCGATGTTGGTCTATTATATCTGTCAAACTGCCGTCGGATGCTCCATGCCGGCCTATGGTTGGGCACTCATGGACGAGAATCTAACCGAGAATATAGTTATGAACGGATCGGATGATCCAAAGCTCTGGCTTTTTGCAATGAAGGAATCCTTGTCACGTGTCTTTTTGATTTCACGCAAGTATTCGTTACCTATGGGCGTTTCGCCGTTGGTCAATTCTTGATTCAGAATTCCAGTGTCCAATATCTGCCCTCACATTTATTAGTCGGCACATATCGGAGTTGGAGTAACACCAGACAAGCATAACTTAAAACTAGCGAGGCACTGGCAGAATTGCTTTTGTTGATGGCATGGACACTCTTAATCTTGGCTTGAATCGCATGAGCCGCCTTGCATTCCTTCTTTCCTAAGATGCTCCACCGCTGAAAGAAAAGAGACCATTTGAAAATATAGTTAGTAGGGTGGTTAGGCACTTTCCCTTCAATTGAAAGTTTGTCGCCGCAAGTCCAAAGCGCCCAAGCGAGAGCCGCAATCTAGCGCCAAGGGAGCCGCAATGATTGCCCTCGAGTGCCCGCTAGCAGAATAAGTATGTCGTGAACGAGCAAGGATCTCTCTAACTCAGCTCCACAAGAACAAAGTCGGGGCACAATGGAAAAGGATGTGTTTAATGTCTTTAGGTGCCCCACACATTGTACATGAACTATTTCCCACTCCATGGCGTTTTTGCATGGGGCTGAAGAGAGGCGATCCTTGGACGCTTGCCACAGGAAGAGGAGAATTTTAGGGAAGTGAGGTTGGCTTTTGGTGAAACCGATTCACGGACCAGTGAATAATTTCACCAAGAAGCTACCTGGAGCATCGAGATTGCGAAGGAAGCTACCCGAAGCTTCGAGATTGCCCTCGAGTACTCGCTAGCAGCGAAAGTATGCCGTTCAATGAACCAGGAACCCATTTACACCCGAAGATCTCTCTAACGCAGCTCCACAAGAAAAAGGTCGGGGCACATTGAAAAAGGATGTGTTCAACGACTTCGGATGCCCACACATCGTACATGAACCATTTCCCAGTCCATGGCGTTATTGCATGAGGCCGAGGGGAGGCGATCCTTGGATGCTTGCCACAGGAAGATGAGAATTTTAAGAGCATCAAATCCGGCGCCCTATACGTCCACCGACGCATCCGGACGCGTCTGCGGATAGTGACTAAATTCTCGCCCGCACTACCTCATATCTGGCACACTATATCCATACTACGCATGTAACGTGATGAACTAGTCTATGTAGATCAAACATCGGACAAAAATTTCGGCATCAAACAGACAACAAAACGCATATAAATTCACTTTACATCATCCAAAAGATCACCACGGTTTATCACGCGGACAGGTTCTAGACTAAAACAACTAAAAAATGATAATATTTAATGGAGGAGGAGCGCCTTCACCACTTCCTCCCCGGTCCTTTGCCCCTTCGATCGCCGGCGCAGATGTAGGCGTCCGAGGCAGGTGGTGGATCTTCAGAGTCGCAGCCGTAGTTGTCGTTGTCGTCCAAGGAGGAATCGGAGTCATCAGCCCCTTCATCCAGCGGATTGCTCGGTCCTGCTGTCGCTTTAGCTTTGCCACCCTCGTTGCCTTCGCCGCCTCGCGCTCCGGCTGCTCAATGGCTAGCCAGAGCGCCTTGGCATTCTTCCTCCGGAGCCGACGCACATCCATCTCCGCCGTCGTCAGCAAACAAATTGCTCTGCCGCGTCCCACTGACTTGCCCGCTACCTCTTGTGGCAAGCAGCACATGCCTCCGATTCCGGCATCCCGAACACGGGGCCGGTGGAGTGGACACTAGAACCCACAGCTGCCCTTGTGGAACAGCGGTCGACGGGAGAGGTGGAGGACGGGCCAGCGGCGCGGACTGAGCAGCCATCGCGGAGCTATGCACGGGCCTGGAGGGGCCAGCTCCGGCGTTGCGCTGCGTCGGCGAGGGAGCGGCGGCGGGGCATATCAGGAGCTACCCCCTACCCCCTGTGTCCATCTTGGATCGCTCCAACGCAATGCGGAGGGCCAGCTCCTCGTCGACATGGAGCTCGTTGTCAGAACGGCTGCCAGAGCTCGACATGCTAGGAGTCGTCAAATTGGATCGGAATGGGAGAAATCAGAGGAGGGGAGAAGAAGAGACGGAGCAAGAGCTTTTTCTTTAACCGGTCGGTGATCGGTTCACCTGTCCATGCCTTTGATGCCGGCTTGAGGCGCCCGGTTCTAAGGGGGGTTGAGCTGGCCCAAAGAGCTTTTGGTGAAACTGATTCACGGACAAGTGAATAATTTAGCGTAAGTCGATTTCGCCAAGAAGCTGCCCGAAGCTTCGACATTGGGCAGGAAGGTAATGTTGGCGTAGTCATTGAAAAACGAGTGTTTGACGAGGATTGATGAGTGTCAGAGGCAATGACAAAAAATCGGTATACTTTCTTTGGCTGTGAGTGTTTGTGTAGGGATCCTCCTAAATTGAACTCTTTAGGCGCTTCTGCAGTCGTGATCGATGGTTTTGGTTTGGTAATGCCAGAGGTTCATGAAGTGTTGGCCTGCAGGGAGGTCCTTTCTTTGGCTCTCAATCTCCATTAGCAGAAAGAATGTCCAAGTTGCCACGGGCTGTTTCCAGGCCGTCAAGATCCTCAAGGACCAAAGGCCCGTGCAACTTAACGCCACAAAAAGCTAGGGTTTTTGCCTCCCGCTGCCATCGCCGCAGGTCCGCCTCCTCTCCGGTGGCCTTAGAGTCATGGGAGCACGGTGGATCTTGGCAAGGGTCGACGGGAGGGCTTCGTCTTTAATCGTTTCTTTCAGTTTTGCTAGGGTTTGTGTCCTGCTCAGGAAGACGAGACGGCGGCGGCTGCCTGAAGATGGAATAAAGGTCTCCCTGCCTAGCCCCCGTTCCGGCGATGAGTCTAGCATCGTTGGTGGGCGTGTGGAGGTGTGTCTCCGGCGGATCTATCTTTGGTGGATTTGCTCGGATCTCGTCGGTGTTCGTCTACGTTCGTGTGTCTTCGGATTGGATCTTTCTGATCTACGTTATTCTTCATCTGCGGCGATTGCTGTTCTCGTGCGTTGGTCATACGGGGCCTTAGCACGACGATTTCCCGATTGTCTACTACAACAAGTTGTGCCCGACTCCGGCGATGGAGGGGCGATGACGATGGCGCGCATTCGGCTCGCTTCAGTGCTGGTAGTTGTCGCTAGGTAGTCTAGATGTAATTTCTATTATTTCTGGTATTCGTTGTAGTGCCATGATTGAAGATGAATAAATCGGAAATTTTCTCGCAAAAAAGAAAAAAGATCCTCAAGGACCAAACAGAAAACTGGATACGTGCATGCATGGCGAAGGATGCACGGCAGGAAATACATGAGGCGGGAAATAGATGAGTAATCATGCATGGATGGATCATGGAGCGCAAACAATGAGCCAATACAAATTAAATTAAACAGGAAGTCAGGGTCTTATTTTATTAATAATGTGAGGAAAGGAAAGGAAAGAAAAGCCAATAGTGATGAAAACACAAACCACGAGCCCGGCTGCCTATACATAGGATAGCCACACACACACCGGACACATACGTACACATGACAAGCACACCTTATGCATGGGAGCTGCAGGAAGAAAAGCAAACTAAACAGTCACGCGCGGCCACAAACGATACCTCAACACGCACGCACGCACTCGCGACCCCGGCCGGCCGTCGCGTCCTGATCATGCATGGCGCCGCCGTGCTACCTAGAGGATCGGGCACTGCGCGGGCTTGTATTCGACGGGGGAGCCGTCGGCCACCCACTGGTTGAAAATGAGGTATAAATGCCACAGCACCGCCCCGTTCCGCTTCACCAGAAGGTCGACGGAACGGCACTTCCAGTCGCTGCCGATCTCCAGCCACCAGGTTTTGTGAACCTCCAGGCGGAGGCCGCATGGTTTCACGCACGGCCCGCCCTGGATGGTGAACTTGGTCTTACTGCCCACGTCGAACCTGGAACCAGCGGCACTTTGCAGAGTTTTCACGGCGACGCCGCCCACCACCCCCGTGCTGAACACAGTGAAGGTGAGATCTGAGTCCGTGCCCGCCCAATTTTCATTGAACGTCGAGGCAACAAACTCGTAGTCACACAGTTGCACCTGGCTGTTGCCGGTGCAGGCGACCGTGGCGGCGACGAGGATGACGAGGGCGAGTTTCACTGCGGCCATGCTCGTGGTAGCTAGCTTACCTCCGATATCAATATGAATACGGTGTAGTCTATAGATGGATAGATGAGTTGCTAGCTACTTGCGCTTGCTCTCCCGCTTTCGATGCATGTTGAGGAGCTAGCTAGCTGCATTTATATAGCTCTTGGCCAGGGAGGTCACCGTGCGATTATGCTTCTCCTACACGCCCCGAGCTGACTTTTACCATCGATCACGTTCCTAGCCATTACTACACCACATGAACCTAGCTAGCTAGCTAGTGTTAATCCTATGCACCAAGTTGACAAACTCAATATGAGGCGCCGAGCACATTGCGTAGGGTGTTTGCTGAAATTTGCCTCTTTTCTATAGATATTAGCATTTTTTCATGTTACATGTAGAGTGTGTTGGAGTCCGTAGAATTGAACCTTGTGTAAAATAGTGAGGTAAGCCATGATGTCATCCTAGGACTTGATGTAAGCGCTGAGGTCATCCTAGGACATGAGGTTACACTACCCGAATCTGGGATTTCGCCTAGTTCTATGGCTTCGCTGAGATCAATTCATAGGGAGCTCGGTAGTGTAATGTGTCCGCCGAATTTGTTGATAATTGGACTCGACAGTGACGTACAACTGGTCAAACTTCGTCGTTTGCCTAGGGCGGGAAAAAGGGACTCGGGGAAAGTAAGAAACTCGGCAGTGTTGCACACTAGTTGAGTGCTGCCTGAAATAAACTCGCCAGTGTCTGACAGGCGGACCTCACCAACGACCAGCTGGTGACAGAGACATGACGGCGGTCTAAGTTTGTCGGGTTTCTAATAGAGGGAACTCGACAATCTTTTTTGCCTTTATCTTCTTTTTAATACGGAATTCCAGGGGTCAAGTCTTTGTCGAGTACCATTGGAAAAAATACTCGGCAAACAGCTAACATAGGGCCCACGAGGCACCTGGCAACGGCTATCGATGGTAAGGTTTCCTATGCCGAGTTCCAAAATATGGAAAAGGACAGACCCTTCATCTCCCCATCACATATTAAACGGGGGCGAACGCGCAGGCGCTGGCTCGCAAAGTCCGCAAACGCCCTCGCCCGCCCCGAACATCTCCGACTCCAATGCACTGCCGCCGTTAATCCTATGCACCATGTTGACAAACTCAATATGAGGCGCTGAGCACATTGCGTAGGGGTGTTTGTTGAAATTTGCTTCTTTCCTATAGATATTAGCGGTTTTTTTCTTGTTACATGTAGAGTGCGTTGGAGTCCGTAGGATTAAACATTGTCTAAAATAATGAGGTAAGCCATGATGTCATCCTAGGACTTGATGTAAGCGCTGAGGTCATCCTAGGACATGAGGCTACACTACCCGAATCTGGGATTTCGCCTATTTTAATGGCTTTGGTGAGTTCAATTCATCGGGAGCTCGATAGAGTAATGTGTCCCCCGAGTTTGCTGATAATTTGACTCGACAGTGACGTGCCACTGGTCAAACTTCGCCGATGGCCTAAGGCAACGAACAAGAGACTCGATGAAAGAAAGAAACTCGACAATGTAGCACATTAGCCGAGTTGTGCCTGAAATAAACTCGCTGGTGCCTGACAGGCGGACCCTACCAACGACTAGGCGACAGAGACATGTCAGCGGTCTAAGTTTGTCGGGTTTCTACTAAAGGAAACTCGACAATCTTTTTTGCCTTTATCTTCTTTTTAATACGGAATTCTAGGGGTCAAGTCTTTGTCGAGTACCTTCGAAAAAAATACTCGGCAAACAACTAACATAGGGCCCATGAGGCACGTGGCAGCGGCCATCGATGGTTACGTTCCCTATGCCGAGTCCCAAAACCTAGCAAAGGGCAAACCCTTCATCACCCCAGCACATATTAAACATGGGCAAACGCGCGGGAGCGGGCGCGGGCTCGCAACAACCACAAAAGCCCTCGACCGCCCCCGAACGTCTTCGACTCCAACGCACTGCCACCGTCGTGCCACCTCCAGTCCTTTTTCCCGTCGCCACCCCATTGAGCCGGCCACAGCAGGCGCTGCACCGATGAACCCCCCGGCCATTGATGGTGTCCCGAATAGGGGCCATCTCAACACATAGGTTCCTGGCCATGTCGGCCAGGTCGAGGACCCCCCTTTTTCGGCAACAGACGCCGCCGGCATCACTGCCCTGGCCATGGGTGTCGTCAGCCACCCACCTCCTTCTCGCACTGGCACCAACGAGATGAGGGTTCTTCATCAATTGTTCCTATTTTTTTTAAATGTAATGCATTTTTATTTGTTATAATAATTAGATCTATATGATGCGTAGGAAATGCTAGTTCGTAGCAAATTGTTAAATTCTAGCTAGTTAATTATCAATTTTTTTTGTTAAAATTTCAGTTAGAAGCAAATTATTTGTTTGTTGAGATAATTAAGTTAGATATGATGTGTGCATTATGTTTATTTGCTAGCTATATTAATAAAAAAAGTTAGTAGCACATACAAGTTATATATTCTTTGAGCAAGTGTTTATCCTAAAAGCTCATCCAATATTCTCAAGGTTAGATGCACAACACGATATCCATAAGGAATATCCAAGATATATAGCGGATCATTATAAGATAAATATCATGGATCAAGTTTAAGTACAAGAATATATTGTGCATGCATGAGGTGCTCTACATGCCGGCGACGTATGTTCCCTCCGTCCATGAATAAGTGTACTTTTACGTTTTGTTCTGAGTCATAGTTTTAAGATTTTGACCAACTTTATAGAAAATAGTAGTAGCATATATAACATCAAATTGGTATATTACGAAAGCACATTTCAAAACTAATCTAGTGATACTACTCTAGTGTGATAAATGCTGCGAGTTTTCCCTATAAAATTGGTCAAAGTTTTAAAATTTGGAATTGGGACAAAACCTAGATGAACACTTATTCGCAGACGGAGGGAGTAGCAACCTAGTGTTAATCCTATGCACCAAGTTGACAAACTGCATATGAGGCGCTGAGCACATTGCGTGGGGGTGTTTGCTGGAATTTGCTTGCTTCCTATAGATATTAGTGTTTTTATCGTGTTACATGTAGAATGTGTTGGAGTCCGTAGGATTAAACCTTGTCTAAAATAGTGAGGTAAGCCATGATGTCATCCTAGGACTTAATGTAAGCGCTGAGGTCATCCTAGGACATGAGGTTACACTATCGGAATCTGGAATTTCGCCTAGTTCTACGGCTTCGTTGAGTTCAATTCATCGAGAGATCGGCAGAGTATTGTGTCCGCCGAGTTTGCTGATAATTGGACTCTACAATGACGTGCAACTCGTCAGACTTTGTCGTTTGCCTAGGGCCAGGAAAAAGGGAGTCGACGAAAGAAAGAAACTCGGCAGTGTAGCACATTGGCCGAGTTCAGCCCGAAATAAACTCGCCAGTTCTTGACCAGGCGGAACTCACCAACGACTAGGCGATTGAGACATGAAAGCGGTCTAAGTTTGTCGGGTTTCTACTAAAGGAAACCCAACATTTTTTTGCCTTTATCTTCATTTTAATACGGAATTCCACGGGACAAGTGTTTGTCTAGTACCTTCGGAAAAAACTTGGCAAACCGCTAACATAGGGCCCACGAGGCCTGTGGCAGTGGCTATCAATGGTTAGGTTCCCTATGCCAAGTTCCAAAACCTGGCAAAGGGAAGACCCTTTATCTCCCCAGCACATATTAAACATGGGCGAACGCGCAGGCGCGGGCTAGCTCTGGCTACACCCGCGTGATGCCCACCTTTGCCAAGCCTCCGCGACACCGCACTACCGCCACAGGCCGAATGCATTGCCGCCATCCGGACCCCGCAAGAGAAAACGGAATGCCCTGCTGCCGCCGACGCCAGGAGGACTTTGCCCGGCGGCGGCGAGGGGAGGGAGGACCGGAGAGGAGAAGTTTTCCGGTGGCTAGGTTTTTGCCCGGGTCACCCGCGGGGAGGGTGACATGGGCGTCGCATGTGTGAGCGACAAGTGCGGTCAACCCTAGGCATATTCGGTTGGCATGTCAAGTTCATGTGTGGCGGCGGCTGGATCTTCCCATCGAGGAAGAAAGGAGTAGAAACGAAGCGAAGAAGTCATGGGCTAGGATAGGAGTACTGGACCGTGGGAAAAAAATATCCAGTGATACCAACACGCACATGCTCCCATGCGACCAACTTGAGAAGTTCAAATTTAAACATTTCAAAAAATTCTAAAAAAAATCATCGATGTTAACAACACATATGTCGACTACCCAGTAAAATTTTTAGATCGAAACTTGGCATACACGTGGAGAAACAAAAAGACAAATTTAGATGTGAATAGTGTTAGTTTTGCTTTTTTTTTTACACTATTCATGACAGATTTTTCTCTTTTTTTCTTAATAAAATTTTGATTTGAACTTTTAAGGGGTTATCTAAACATCATCCATGATTTTTCATTTTTTTGAAATGTTTAAATTTGAAAATTTTAAATTGGTAGCATGGGAGCATTTGGGAGTTGGTATCACCTGATACTTCCCCTTAGACCTTGTTCATTTCAGTATGGGCCGAGGCGCCTAGTTAAGTGGTGGGATGGAGGATACCCTTAAGATTCTGGCTTCCAACAAATTGCTCACGAGTTCCTCAAAAACAAAAAAGGAAAGGAGAATTTCTCACGTGTGTGCGTTGTTTCCCGCTATAATCTATCGATAGATCTAGCTAGCTAGCTAAGGCGCAACACGAAGGGACTAGTGGTACTTCCATTTTATTTTTGTGATTTTATGTGGATTTCATTAATAGTGTGTATATTCCATTTCATTTTGTGTTATATATTCTTATGCTTTAGAGCTCACCCCACCTTAAACTTTTTCGTCCTCGGCCACTGCTGCCAATGATACATGGCGCCATGCTCTTATTGACTATAATATGGTAAAATTGGTATGGGCGCTGTGGGAGGACGATGTTGTCTTACCGTCGTATGGAGATAAAACATCTGATGCTAAGTTTTGGCTCTTCGGTTTGAGCCATAGTTTGAGCGAAGCCCAATTTAGTGAGGTCAAGGTGACCCGGTGGTCTATTTGGTACGTGAGGAGAAGGCCGGCTCATGAGAATGAGTATCAGAGCCCGCTTATCTCTACTCTTATCTTCGTCAATCGGTATCTACAAGGGCTGCAGGGCTATGATTTATGCTGAAGACTGGCTAGGGAATTACGGCAAGACAAGCACCAATACGTCCAGCGTAGGGAGAGGCAAAGCTGAATGTTGATGTGTGGTAGCTAAATTTGAAAATAAGGGTGCAGTGGGTGTATTATGTCATAATTACCAAGGTGTGTTCCAAGGGGCATCTGTTGTGGTGTATGAAAGAATTCTGTACCCGGAGGTTCTTGAAGCGCATGCATGCCAAGGAGCTCCCATTTTGGGACAGGATGTGCATCTCGACAAGATTGACATAGCATCCGATTGTCTCAGAGTCGTCAAAGAGCTGGAGGCCTCGCAGAACTTGGGAAACCACTGCATGATTGTGCGAGAAATAAAACTTGCAAAGCTTCATTTATGGCTTGTCGAATTAGCCATTAGCGTGCGAAAGCAATAGGGAATCTCATAGACTAGCTAGAATGGTGACCACACTTGCGGTGAGGCATCATATTTCGTTTTTTGACCTCCCTGAACATCTTTGTACCCCTCTTTTTGTTGAACAATGAAATAAAGTTGCGCTACTCATCTAAAAATAACTGGAGATCCATCCGCATGAACAAGGTTATCTTTAGAACGTGGGTGATTTATTGATTAAGCAACAAAGTCACACTAAGTCAAGGGTTTTGATAATGTTATCGGTTATGTGTTCAATAGGGAAACCACAAACGAGTCACTCCATGCGTACGAGACACAGGCATGAGGTAGAAGAAATGGTCCATTTTATTACCAAGACAATGCCCAACAATACGAGGGGACAAGGTCGACCTTTGCTACATCTACGGGCAGATAGTTATGAAAATTAACCTATAAGATTAGTTGGAAAGATCTGATTAGCGGGGATGGGGCCCACCCTGAAATTTAGGGGGTGACAGATTAATGAGGGGAAGACACGTACTCCTGTAAGTCTAAACCCCTAAACCCTAAGTATCTTTCGAAGGTGCAGGATTTTGGAAGAGGGTCTCCATTTTTCTTTCCTTGAAAACAAACGATGCTCGCCCAAGGTTTCCATGTGTTGCCAGTGTAAGTATTGATGTGCTCGTAGCTTTTGAAATCATTCAATCACAAGTGGCAATATAAAGTGACGTTCTTCTGGGCTAAGACTTTGTGCATCCAACCATAAAAATACATGACAACCTCTGCTTCCCTCTGCGAAGAGCCTATCTATTATTCCTGCCTTATAAGAGTCAAGGTGAAATTCACCTTTCCTTTTTACATTTTATTCTTTGGCAAGCACATTGTGTTGGAAAGATCTTGACATATATACCCACTTGGATGTAAGTTTTCATGGTCTATTATTGTTGACATTACCCTTGAAGTAAAAGGTTGGGAGGCAACACCATAAGCCCCTATCTTTCTCTGTGTCCGATTAAAACTCCATAACAATAAGTATTGCGTGAGTGTGAGCAATTGGGAAGGACTATATGATAGTTGAGTATGTAGGCTTGCTGAAAAGCTCTTACATTGACTCTTTCCGATGTTACGATAAATTGCAATTGCCTCAATGACCGAGATCACAGTTTGTTGGTTTTCAATGCAGTTTATGATTCATGCTCGATATTGTGAATCAACTGTTACTTTAGCATAGGAATTATATAAAAATATGTATATGTTGATGTTATGAGAATGATCATGATGCCCTCATGTCCGTATTTTATTTTTATCGACACGTCTATCTCTAAACATGTGGACATATTTTTCGATATCGGCTTTAGCTTGAGGACAAGCGAGGTCTAAGCTTGGGGGAGTTGATACGTCCATTTTGCATCATGCTTTTATGTTGATATTTGTTGCATTATGGGTTGTTATTACACGTTATGTCACAATACTTATGCCTTTTCTCTCTTATTTTACAAGGTTTACATGAAGAGGGAGAATGCCGGCAGCTGGAATTCTGGGCTGGAAAAGAAGCAAACTCTGGAAACCTATTCTGCACAACTCAAAAAGCTCCGAAACTTCACAGGACACCGTTTCAGAAAATATAAAAAATATCTGGCGAGACAATATCACCAGGGGGCCACCACCTATCCACGAGGGTGGGGGCGCGTCCCCCCTCTCTGGGCGCGCCCCCTGTCTCGTGGGCCCCACGATGGCCATCTTCTCCTATATGAGGTGTTTTGACCTAGAAAAAATCAGAAGGAGGCTTTCGGGACCAGACGCCGCCGTCTCGAGGCAGAACCTTGGCGGAAACAAATCTAGGGCTCCGGCAGAGGTGTTCTGCCAGGGATACTTCCCTCCAGGAGGGGGAAATCATCACCGCCGTCATCACCAACAACTCTCCCATCTTGGGGAGGGCTATCTTCATCAACATCTTCACCATCACCATCTCCTCTCAAACCCTAGTTCATCTCTTGTATCCAATCTTTGTACCCAAACCTCAGATTAGTACCTGTGGGTTGCTAGTCGTGTTGATTACTCCTTGTAGTTGGTGCTATTTGGTTTATTTGGTGGAAGATCATATGTTCAGATCCATTATGCATATTAATACCCCTCTGATAATGAACAATATTATGTTTTATGAGTAGTTACTTTTGTTCATGAGGACATGGGAGAAGTCTTGCTATTAGTAGTCATGTGAATTTGGTATTCGTTCGATATTTTGATGAGATGTATGTTGTCTCTCCTCTAATGGTGTCATGTGAACGTCGACTACATGACACTTCACCATTATTTGGGCCTAGAGGAAGGCATTGGGAAGTAATAAGTAGATGATGTGTTGCTAGAGTGACAGAAGCTTAAACCCTAGTTTATGCGTTGCTTCGTAAGGGGCTCATTTGGATCCACTTGTTTCATGCTATGGTTAGGTTTACCTTAATAATTCTTTTGTAGTTGCGGATGCTTGCATTAGAGGTTAATCATAAGTGGGAGGCTTGTCCAAGTAAGGACAGCACCCAAGCACCGGTCCACCCACATACCAAATTATCAAAGTACCGAACGCGAATCAGATGATCGTGATGAAAACTAGCTTGATGATAATTCGCATGTGTCCTCGGGAGCGTTTTCCTTCATATAAGAGTTAGTCCAGGCTTGTCCTTTGCTACAAAAAGGATTGGGCCATCTTGCTGCACCTTATTTACTTTTACCTTTTGTCATTTGCTACCAATTATCTTATCACAAAACTATCTGTTACCTATAATTTCAGTGCTTGCAGAAAATACCTTACTGAAAACTGCCTATCATTTCCTTCTGGTCCTCGTTGGGTTTGGCACTCTTACTTATCGAAAGGACTACGATAGATCCCCTACACTTGTGGGTCATCAGCTATCGATGGTTAGGTTCCCTATGCCAAGTTCCAAAACCTGGCAAAGGGCAAACCCTTCATCTCGCCTGCACATATTAAACGAGGGTGAACACGCAGGCGCGGGCTCGCAACAACCGCAAAAGCCCTCACCTGCCCCCGAACGTCTTCGACTCCAACGCATTGCCGCCGTCGTGCCGCCTCCAATCCTTTTCCCCGTCGTCACCCCATTGAGCCAAATACAACAGGCGCTGCACCGATGGACGTCGCGACCGTTGATGGTGTTCCGACTCGGGGCCATCTCAACAGATAAATTCCTTGCAAGGTGCGCCAGGTCGAGGACCCCCTTTTGTCGGCAACAGACGCCGACGGCATCGCTGCCCTGGCCATTGGTGTCATCAGCCGCCCACCTCCTTCTCGCACTAGCACCAACGAGGTGATTGGTCATCATTTTTTCCTGTTTCTTTTTTGTAAAATGCAATGCATTTTTATTTGTTATAATAATTTAGATCTATATGATGCGTAGGAAATGCTAGTTCGTACACTAGTAGAAAAATGACCTTACGTTCACCTCATTAGACCCGGTTCGGTTATGGCCCGGTACTATTGGTACAATTAGTACCGGTTCCAATGGCTATGCATTAGTCCCGGTTCATTTGTGACCTAAAGGGGTGGTGGCAGGCTGGGGTCAGGTCGAGGCCCCACGAGCCCCTTTAGTCCTGGTTTGTGGCACAAACCGGGACCATAGGTTAGACCTTTAGTCCGGGTTGGAGCCACCAACCCGGACTAAAGGGGTCAAACATTTTAGTCCCGGTTGGCGGCTCCAGCCCGAACTAAAGGGGTTCGGCAATTTTTAAACTCTACCCCCCATGGCCTTTTCAGTTTAAAAAAAAACAAAAGAAAATGATAAAAACTTCAAAAATTGATCCATTGAGATGTAGTTATGTTACTACATCTACTAGTTATGTACCTGAAATTTGGCCTTTATTCTTGGCTGTGACAAGGTTAGTGGAAACAGCACAAAAATTTACATTGGAATCCAAAACATCATTAGTAACAAGGTCTTTAACCAATGCAACTTGACGATCGACCTTGATCTGGTCCTCAGGCTCATCAATTCTTCTCTCACTTTTATTTATTATGCCTGTCACAAGAGAGTGCTCCCTTATCCTTTCGGGAAAAGGAGGCTTTTCATATATAAATGCAGGCAAAATAGGGTCAGCAACATGAATATCAACAGGTAACTCTTTGAAAGGTTCATGATGCTGATCTCTCTTCTTTTTAAAAGAATCAACGTGAGAGGCAAAATCCTTACAGAAATCAATCATTAAATTGGAATCAAGACCAATGTTAGAGCAAAAGGTATTGAAGTAATCAGTTTTCACATAGCTCTCAATATAATCATGCTCATAATTTATAGCGGGTTCAATACCTTTATCGATTTCCCAATCTTCGGTATTCCTCTGGATCCTTTCAATGAGATCCCACCTTTCTTCAACGATCTTTGTCTGAAATACCCCTCTAGAGGAGGCATCCAGCATCTCCTTATCCTGACGAGAAAGCCTGGCATAAAAATTTGTAAGTATAATTTTCTTGGGGAGCTCATGAATAGGACATTTGAGCATTAGGGACTTCAATCTCCCCCAAGCTTGAGCAATGCTTTCTCCGTCACGAGACCTAAAGTTATAGATATAGTTCCTGTCTCGATGAATTTCATGAAGAGGATAAAACTTGGTATAAAAGAGAGACATAAGCTCTTGCCAATCAAGCAAGTGTGAGTTATCGAGAAGCTTATACCAATCTGAAGCTTTATCTATAAGTGATACGGAGAACAATTTCCTCATGACAAACTCCATTGATACACCTGCAAGCTTAAATAACGAACATAGTTGTGACAGATATAGCAAGTGTTCACCGGGATGTCTGTCTCCTGCATAACGATTAGCCAAAACATAATCGATAATACCAGCTGGTATTTTATAGGGCACAATTTCAGTAGGGGGAGGAGCAACCACCACAGATGTGGGGCGTCTTCCCACAAGCAACGATCCAATAGCAAGGTTGTCCATAAGGACAAAGAGCAGCAACAGCAAAATAAAAACAGAAATATAAAAACTTCCTTACCAGCTTCACTTACCAATAGCGCTACACTCCCCAGCAACGGCGCCAGAAAACGGTACTTGATGACCCACAACCGTAAGGTATCTATTGCAGCGTTTTCGATAAGTAAGAGTGTCGAACCCAACGAGGAGCAGAAGGTATTGATAAGTGATTCTGAGCAAGGAATAACTGCAAGCACTGAAAGATAACTTTTTAGGGGTTTTCTTGATATAAGCAACAAGAAAGTAAAAGCGAGCAAAGTAAAAGGCACTGGAGAGTAACAAGTGGCCCAATCCTTTCTGAGCAAAGGAGAGGCCTAGCAACTGAACTTATAAAGGCTAAAGTGTTCTTGAGGACACACGGGAGAGGTAGTCATGTGCTTTCGCCATATTTCATATCGGTACTATGTGATGTGTTGATAAGTGTTGAGTGGGTGGATCTATGCTAGTACACCCTCTAGACTAAGATGAGTGCACTCTTATGATTAAACACCTTGCAAGCATCCGCAAATACAAGATAGTATTTAAGGCAGAAGCCTAACCATAGCAATACGATCGATGATCCATTGTTCCCTTGTGCAAAAGCGTGCGAACTGGGGTCCAGGTTTCTGTCACTCCGGCAACCCACCGTAAGCATTCTTTGTACACAATGTATTCCCCTAAGTCCTTAATAAGGCGAAGTGTTGAGTGTTCGACTCACACAACACCACTAGGAAAATAACAACACAACTTAAGTATCAAACAACACATATTACTTCAACATCATATGACTACTAACAACAAGACTTCTCCCATGTCCTCAAGAACTAAAGTAACTACTCACAAGACATAAAAGAGATCATGATCAGTGGAGATAGATGGATGATAAACAATCTGGTCACAATGATATTTCTCCAACAAAACTCAATAGCATTCATCACAAAGTAGTAATCAACACCGATAGAGTAGAGAGGATAGATAGTACGGATTACAACACAAGTTGCAATTGTGAGATGAGATTGGATGAAGATGGAGATGGTGCTGATGTTGAGGATGATGTTGATGATGATCTCGATGATGCCCGTGACGATGGTAATGACGATGGCGATGATCTCCCCTTCCGGGAGGTCATCTCCCCGGCGGAATCTGCCCGCCGGAGATGGCTTTTCTTCTCTGTAGGTTTCCGCCACGGAGCGGCGGCGGAACTCCGTAAACTCTCCCCCTTTTAGGGTTTCTGGATGACGAGGAGTATATAGGCCAGAGGGGGGAGCCTGGAGTGGGCCAGGGGCTCCAGGCGCCCTCCCGGCGCGGCCAGGGTGGGGGCCGCGCCAGGTGGCCGCCTGGGCACCCTGTGGCCCCCCTCTGGTTGCTCTTTTGCGTATCTTCGTGATCCTTCTGGAAAATACCCTCCGTCGATTTTTAGGTAATTTGGAGGTATTCTTCTCCAGCAACTCAGCGTCCACTTTTTACCGCTGAATCCTGCGTCTGCTGCTTCGGCACCGGAAAGTTGCAAACTGTGTAAAATAGGCCAAAACAACATAAGAACATCATCGTAATGTGAAATATATCAATGAATAAGGATGAATTACGATATAAAATAGTGATGCATTTTGGACGTATCAGTAGTCATGTGAATTTGGTATTCGTTCGATATTTTGATGAGATGTATGTTGTCTCTCCTCTAGTGGTGTCATGTGAACGTCGACTACATGACACTTCACCATTATTTG
Organism: Secale cereale; assembly: GCA_902687465.1. Taxonomy (NCBI): domain Eukaryota; kingdom Viridiplantae; phylum Streptophyta; class Magnoliopsida; order Poales; family Poaceae; genus Secale; species Secale cereale. Next base: position 649,573,514 of record LR738709.1, read on the forward strand.
GGCCTAGAGGAAGGCATTGGGAAGTAATAAGTAGATGATGTGTTGCTAGAGTGACAGAAGCTTAAACCCTAGTTTATGTGTTGCCTCGTAAGGGGCTGATTTGGATCCACTTGTTTCATGCTATGGTTAGGTTTACCTTAATACTTCTTTTGTAGTTGCGGATGCTTGCATTAGAGGTTAATCATAAGTGGGAGGCTTGTCCAAGTAAGGACAGCACCCAAGCACCGGTCCACCCACATACCAAATTATCAAAGTACCGAACGCGAATCAGAGGATCGTGATGAAAACTAGCTTGACGATAATTCACATGTGTCCTCGGGAGCGTTTTCCTTTATATAAGAGTTTGTCCAGGCTTGTCCTTTGCTACAAAAAGGATTGGGCCATCTTGCTGCACCTTATTTACTTTTACCTTTTGTCATTTGCTACCAATTATCTTATCACAAAACTATCTGTTACCTATAATTTCAATGCTTGCAGAAAATACCTTACTGAAAACTGCCTATCATTTCCTTCCGCTCCTCGTTGGGTTTGACACTCTTACTTACCGAAAGGACTACGATAGATCCCCTACACCTGTGGGTCATCAGCTATCGATGGTTAGGTTCCCTATGCCAAGTTCCAAAACCTGGCAAAGGGCAAACCCTTCATCTCCCCTGCACATATTAAACGAGGGTGAACGCGCAGGCGCGGGCTCGCAACAACCGTAAAAGCCCTCGCCTGCCCGATGGACGTCGCGACCGTTGATGGTGTTCCGACTAGGGGCCATCTCAACACATAAATTCCTGGCAAGGTGCGCCAGGTCGAGGACCCCCTTTTGTCGGCAACAGACGCCGACGGCATCGCTGCCCTGGCCATTGGTGTCATCAGCCGCCCACCTCCTTCTCGCACTGGCACCAACGAGGTGATTGGTCATCATTTTTTCTTGTTTCTTTTTTCTAAAATGCAATGCATTTTTATTTGTTATAATAATTTAGATCTATATGATGCGTAGGTAATGCTAGTTCGTACACTAGTAGAAAAATGAACTTACGTTCACCTCATTAGACCCGGTTCGGTTATGGCCCGGTACTAATGGTACAATTAGTACCGGTTCCAATGGCTATGCATTAGTCCCGGTTCATTTGTGACCTAAAGGGGTGGTGGCATGCTGGGGTCAGGTCGGGGCCCCACGAGCCCCTTTAGTCCTGGTTTGTGGGACAAACCGGGACCATAGGTTAGACCTTTAGTCCGGGTTGGAGCCACCAACCCGGACTAAAGGGGTCAAACATTTTAGTCCCGGTCGGCGGCTCCAGCCCGAACTAAAGGGGTTCGGCAATTTTCAAACTCTACCCCCATGGCCTTTTCAGTTTTGAAAAAAACAAAAGAAAATGATAAAAACTTCAAAAATTGATCCATTAAGATGTAGTTATGTTACTACATCTACTAGTTAGGGAAATTTAAAAACATAAATTTTGACATGTTTTGCAAAAAAGTGTTATGAAAAAGTAAAACGACTATAACTTTTGCATGCGATGTCGAAAAAAACGTATAATAGACCAAAATGTTCAGCACGAAAAGTCGGTTCCGATTTCGACCGTCGTAGGCCGATTTGTAAATTTTTAGAATCCTCAAATTCTGAAAGGATTTTTTTTGCTCAAATTTCAGTTTTTTTTGAATTTTGGTCAAACTTTGGCAAACTACTTATTCAATAAATATTAGTGTTCATAAGTAATTATTGTTTTTTAAATAATAGTTTCAACCTCAAACGGTGAATAGGATTGACAACTTACTATTGTCAGAAAAATAACAAGTGCAGACTTGAACACTAGGGTGAAATGAACTTGAAAGTTAAGTGCGCTTGGGCTGGAGTAGTAGAGGATGGGTGACCGGCCGGGAAGTTAGAGATTTGGAATGCGATTTGGAATGAGTGCTCCACAATGGAGCAGTGATGAGGGGTGATTATAGATTAAATTGTCAAATAATTTGAAAATTTGAAAATTGGAAAAAAATAAAAAAAAATCCTTTTATCCCGGTTGGTGTTACCAACCGGGACTAAAGGTCCCCCAGCCCCCGGCGCGGGCTCATGCCACGTGGTGGGCCTTTGGTCCCGGGCCATCTTGAACCAGGACTAAAGGGGGGAACCTTTACTCCCCATCCTTTAGTGCCGGTTGCAGAACCGAGACAAAAGCCCGATTCTGCACTAGTGGTAGCAAATTGTTAAAATTCTAACTAGTTAATTATGAGCAAACATATATTTGTTAAAATGCCAGTTAGAAGCAAATTTTTTTTCCAGATAATTAAGATAGATATGATTTATGCATTTCGTTTATTTGCTAGCAATATTGATAAAAAGTAAGTTAGTAGCACATACAGGTTATATATTCTTTGAGCAAGTATTTATCCTGAAGCTCATCAAAAATTCTCAAGGTTAGATGCACAACACAATATCCATAAGGAATATCCTATATATATATAGCAGATCATTATAAAAGAAATATCATGGATCAAGTTTAAGTTCAAGAATATATTGTGCATGCATGAGGTGCTCTACAAGTCGGCGATGTCTGTTCCCTCTGTCCGTGAATAAGTGTACTTCTACGTTTTGTTTTGAGTCGTAGTTTTAAAACTTTGACCAACTTTATAGAAAATAGTAGCAGCATATATACCGTCAAATTGGTATGTTACGAAAGCACATTTCAAAACGAATCTAGTGATACCACTCTAGTGTCATAAATGCTGCTAGTTTTCCCTATAAAATTGGTCAAAGTTTTAAAATTTGGATTTGGTAGAAAACCTAGATGAAAACTTATTCACGGACGGAGGGAGTAACTAGCTAGTGTTAATCTGGTGCACCAAGTTGACAAACTCAATATGAGGCGCTGAGCACATTGCGTATGGGTGTTTGCTGAAATTGCCTCCTTCCGATAGATATTAGCGTTTTCATCGTGTTACATGTAGAGTGTGTTGGAGTCCGTAAGATTAAACCTTGTCTAAAATAGTGAGGTAAGCCATGATGTCATCCTAGTACTTGATGTAAGATTTGAGGTCATCCTAGGACATGAGGTTACACTACCGGAATCTGGAATTTCACCTAGTTCTATGACTTCGCTGAGTTCAATTCATCGGGAGATCTGCAATGTAACGTGTCCGTTGAGTTTGCTGATAATTGGACTCTACAGTGATGTGCAACCGGTCAAACTTCGTTGTTTGCTTAGGGCCAGGAAAAAGGGACTCAGCAAAAGAAAGAAAATCGGCAGTGTAGCACATTAGCCGAGTTCAGCCCGAAATAAACTCGGCAATGCCTGACAGGCAGAACTCACGAACGACCAGGCGACGGAGACATGACGGCGGTCTAAGTTTGTCGGATTTCTACTAAAAATATATATTTTTAAATGTTAGTTAGAAGCAAATTATTTATTTGTTCAGATATTAAGTTAGATATGATGTATGCGTTATGTTTCTTTGCTAGCAATATTGATAAAAAAAATAAGTTAGTAGCACATGCAAGTTATACATTCTTTGAGCAAGTATTTATCCTGAAAGCTTATCTAAAATCCTCAACGTTAGATGCACAACGCAATATCCATAGGGAATATCCAAGACATATAGGAGATCATTATTAGAGAAATATCATGAATCCGGTGTAAGCACAAGAATATATGGTGCATGCATGAGGGTGCTCTACATGCCGGCGACGTCTGTACCCTCTGTCCGTGAATAAGTCTACTTCTAGCTTTTTGTTCTGAGTCATAGTTTTATAATTTTGACCAACTTTATGGAAAATAGTAGTAGCATATATAACATCAAGTTGGTATATTACCAAAGCACATTTCAAAACTAATCTAGTGATACTACTCTAGTGTCATAAATGCTGCTAGTTCTCCCTATAAAATTGGTCAAAGTTTTAAAATTTGGACTTGGGACAAAACCTAGCTGAACACTTATTCGCTGACGGAGGGAGTAGCTAGCTAGTGTTAATCCTATGCACCAAGTTGACAAACTCAATATGAGGCGTTGAGCACATTTTGTAGGGTTGTTTGCTGAAATTTGCTTCTTTCCTATAGATATTAGTGTTTTTTTTCATGTTACATGTAGAGTGTGTTGGAGTCCGTAAGATTAAACATTGTCCAAAATAGTGAGGTAAGCCATGATGTCATCCTAGGCCTTGATGTGAGCGCTGATGTCATCCTAGGACATGAGGTCAGACTACTGGAAATTGGAATTTCCCTTAGTTCTATGGCTTCACCGAGTTCAATTCATCGGGAGCTCGGCACAGTAATGTGTCTACCAAGTTTGCTGAAGTCTAAGTTTGTTGGGTTTCTACTATCGTAAACTCCACAATCATTTTTCCTTTATCCTTTTTTAATACAAAATTCTAGTGGTCCAGTCTATGTCGAGCACCTTCAGAAAACACTGGGCAAACAACTATTGACATAGGTTCCCTGTGACGACTTCCAAAACCTAGCAAAGGGCAGACACTTCGTCTCCCCCGTACATATTAAATGTCAGCGCGGGCGCGGGCTCACGACAACCGCAAAAGCCCTAACCCGCCCCTGATCGTCTCGGGCTTCGACGCACCGCAGCCGTCATGCCGTCTCCACTCCTTCTCCCCTTCATCGACCTACGAAGGCGGCCACAGCAGGCGCTGCACCCACGGTCGCCGCTGCCATTGATGGTGATCTGACTAGGGGGACTCTCACCGCATCGGTTCCCGACTAGGTGTGCCAGGCCAAGGACCCCCTTTTGTCGGCAGCAGACGTCGTGGGCATTGCAGTCCTGGCCATGGGTGCTGCCGGCCACCCACCTCCTCGTTGCACCGGCACCAACGAGGTGAGTGTTCTTCATCAATTTTTTTCCTGATTTTTTCTTTTCAAAAATGCATGCATGTTTATTTGTTATAATAAGTTAGATCTATATGATGCGTAGGAAATGCTAGTTAGTAGGAAATTGTTAAAATTCTAGCTAGTTACTTACAAACAATTTTCTTGTTAAAATGCCACTTAGAAGAAAATTATTTATTTTTCAGATAATTGTATGCATTATGTTTATTTGCTAGCAATATTGGTAAAAAAAATAGTTAGTAGCACATGCAAGTTATATATCTTTGAGCAAGTACTTATCATGAAAGCTTATCTAAAATCCTCAAGGTTAGATGCACAACACAAGGTAAGGACGGGGGTGGTAGATACTGTTTGATCTATTGACTTGTCACCGCTCTCCACACAGTGCCCAAGGTCAAGAGATCAACTGGAATCATCAGCGGAAAATAGGAGTACAAGTGGTCGAATTAAACTTTTGTTTGGGAAAGCAGGAAGACCCCGGCCTCTGTATCATCTTGATCCACATATTCATCTTCTTTATTGAACAAAAACAACTAAGTCTAAAAAGTACATCGTATCAACTAACACGACAAAAGCAAAACGAAAACACCACAACTAGTCGGTACAATAGAAAGATTATACGACTTAACCACATAATTTATTAGTGACATTCCAACCAAACCGGTTGAATAACGCCTGCGCAACCATCTTCAGACGGTCAAATTAAACTTGTGAAGAGCCAAAACTACCGTGGCTAAGAGCAGCATGCCGGCTTCGATGTTGGTCTGTTATATCTGTCAAACTGCGGTCGAATACTCCATGGCGGGCTATGCTTGGGCACTCATGGACGAGAATCAAACCGAGAATATAGTAATGAACAGATCGGATAATCCAAAGCTCTGCCTTTTTGCAAGGAAGGAATCATTATCACATGTTTTTTTTTATTTCACGCAAGTATTCGTCACAGCCATGGGCTTTGTTAGTCACAGCCAAAACTGGGGCTTTTTAGTCACAGGAAAAACTGGGCTTTATTTATTCTTTTTTAGTCACAACAAAAAGGCTTTTACGTGAGGTCACACTACTGGAATCTGGAATTAAACCTCGTCTAAAATCTGTGTAGCAATCAAGGTAATTCATGCTTCCATTTGCTTATGTCATGTCATCTGTCCTATACCCACATGTCAATTTAAGAAGCTTCAACACTTAACCTATAACTACCAACTCTTACCTGATAACAGAACATTAAGGGCAGCTAACAATAATGGTTAGGATAACTGTTTATAATTTGATCAGATGTAAGCTGCTAGGTTTGGTCATATGCTACTGATATTCCATTTTAAGTCAGAATCATCTTCTTTTACCGTATGCAGTTGGATTTGGAGAAAGGAATTATGGACTGCCTTTATGCAAAATAGTGCCATTCTCTTCGCTTTTAGTTATCTTATTTGGAACTTGTGTTATCCTTTTGATGTGTATTTTGAAATGCATATTTCTTTCCTGAAGGTACCCTACTGTGTTATGGCTGACTTGAAAAGCTAGGCCAAAAATATCATGCGGCCTTGAAGCATGTTCATGCCAAGGCGACCCACTATCCCCTTTGTTGTGTAAAGTAAGTAAGGAGGTGGATCGGTCTGAACCGAAATAAAACAGGAGGATGAGGAACGCGGCATGCCAAGCAAGAATCATTTATGTAATCGATCCACGACCTGGTCGTGCCTGCATGGTTATGTACTCTTCGTTTAGACGGAAATTACGCCCTCACGCTGTAACATACTACACCGAACCACCACTGGAATATATACTCTTACATTGCATGCACGTTGTGTATATACAACGTGCATATATATATTCTTACACCGCCACTTGTATATACTCTTACACTGCATGCACGTTGCGCGATCGCGTGAATCACCGGCGCCTTGCCGGATGCAGAGTTGAAACGTCGTGCTACACTGATATTTTTGCTTCATGTATAGACTTTGCACCACTGCCCAGTGCACGAGGTCAGGAAGTCAACTACAAGGTAAGGACGGGGGTGGTAGATACTATTTGATCTATCGACTTGTCACCGCTCTCCACACAGTGCCCAAGGTCAAGAGATCAACTGGAATCAGCAGCGGAAAATAGGAGTACAAGTGGTCGAATTAAACTTTTGTTTGGAAAAGCAGAAAGACCCGGCCTCTGTATCATTTTGATGCACGCATCCATCTTCTTTATTAAACGAAAACAAATAAGTCTAAGAAGTAAATCGCATCAACTAACATGACAAAAGCAAAACAAAAACACCACAACCAGTGGGTACAATAGAAAGATTACATGACTTAACCACATAATTTATTAGTGACATGCCAACCAAACCGGTTGAATAATGTCTGTGCAACCATCTTCAGACTATCAAATTAGACTTGTGAAGAGCCAAAACTACCGTGGCTAAGAGAAGCATGGCTTCGATGTTGGTCTATTATATCTGTCAAACTGCCGTCGGATGCTCCATGCCGGCCTATGGTTGGGCACTCATGGACGAGAATCTAACCGAGAATATAGTTATGAACGGATCGGATGATCCAAAGCTCTGGCTTTTTGCAATGAAGGAATCATTGTCACGTGTCTTTTTGATTTCACGCAAGTATTCGTTACCTATGGGCGTTTCGCCGTCCATCAATTCTTGATTCAGAATTCCAGTATCCAATATCTGCCCTCACATTTATTAGTCGGCACATATCGGAGTTGGAGTAACACCAGACAAGCATAACTTAAAACTAGCGAGGCACTGGCAGAATTGCTTTTGTTGATGGCATGGACACTCTTAATCTTGGCTTGAATCGCATGAGCCGCCTTGCATTCCTTCTTTCCTAAGATGCTCCACCGCTGAAAGAAAAGAGACCATTTGAAAATATAGTTAGTAGGGTGGTTAGGCACTTTCCCTTCAATTGAAAGTCTGTCGCCGCAAGTCCAAAGCGCCCAAGCGAGAGCCGCAATCGAGCGCCAAGGGAGCCACAATGATTGCCCTCGAGTGCCCGCTAGCAGAATAAGTATGTCGTGAACGAGCAAGGATCTCTCTAACGCAGCTCCACAAGAACAAAGTCGGGGCACAATGGAATAGGATGTGTTTAATGTCTTTAGGTGCCCCACACATTGTACATGAACTATTTCCCACTCCATGGCGTTTTTGCATGGGGCTGACGAGAGGCGATCCTTGGACGCTTGCCACAGGAAGAGGAGAATTTTAGGGAAGTGAGGTTGGCTTTTGGTGAAACTGATTCACGGACCAGTGAACAATTTCACCAAGAAGCTACCTGGAGCATCGAGATTGCGAAGGAAGCTACCCGAAGCTTCGAGATTGCCCTCGAGTACTCGCTAGCAGCCAAAGTATGCCGTTCAATGAACGAGGAACCCATTTACACCCGAAGATCTCTCTAACGCAGCTCCAGAAGAAAAAGGTCGGGGCACATTGAAAAAGGATGTGTTCAACGACTTCGGATGCCCACACATCGTACATGAACCATTTCCCAGTCCATGGCGTTTTTGCATGAGGCCGAGGGGAGGCGATCCTTGGATGCTTGCCACAGGAAGATGAGAATTTTAAGAGCATCAAATCCGGCGCCTTATACTTCCACCGACGCATCCGGACGCGTCTGCGGATAGTGACTAAATTCTCGCCCGCACTACCTCATATTCGGCACACTATATCCATACTACGCATGTAACGTGATGAACTAGTCTATGTAGATCAAACATCGGACAAAAATTTCGGCATCAAACAGACAACAAAACGCATATAAATTCACTTTACATCATCCAAAAGATCACCACGGTTTATCACGCGGACAGGTTCTAGACTAAAACAACTAAAAAATGATAATATTTTTTTTCGGGTGAAAAAAATGATAATATTTAATGGAGGAGGAGCGCCTTCACCACTTCCTCGCCGGTCCTTTGCCCCTTCGATCGCCGGCGCAGATGTAGGCGTCCGAGGCAGGTGGTGGATCGTGAGAGTCGCAGCCGTAGTTGTCGTTGTCGTCCAAGGAGGAATCGGAGTCATCAGCCCCTTCATCCAGCGGATTGCTCGGTCCTGCTGTCGCTTTAGCTTTGCCACCCTCGTTGCCTTCGCCGCCTCGCGCTCCGGCTGCTCAATGGCTAGCCAGAGTGCCTTGGCGTTCTTCCTCCGGAGCCGACGCACATCCATCTCCACCGTCGTCAGCAAACAAATTGCTCTGCCGCGTCCCACTCAGTGGCTGAGCTAGCATTTGATGACAGGGTGGTCCACCACAATATTTCTAATAAGGAATATCATATGTGAAAGTTCTAACAAATTATGAACATCACAAAGAAATAGATTGATGTGATCTTACAAACACACTAAAATTCTCAGTTGAATGTCAATGAGAAATGTACAAATTATGTAGGCGGCTGAGCTCCGGGCTACGGCCGGCGAGGACGCGAGGAACGGAGTGGCTGGGTGTCGGGGACAGCAAGGCGGCTGGCAATTCCTATTTGCCGCCCGCGAGCGGCAAATCGTCGAGGAAACGCCCGCAGCGCCCGCGGGTGGGCCAGCCCAGTTGGCGTGCTGCGCGTTGCTGCTTCAGTTTTTTCGTTCGCTTTTTTTTTTCGATTTTTCTTTTCTGGTTCTTTTTTCTTTTCGCTTCCTATCTTTTCTGCTTCTATTTATTTTTTATATTATTTTCCCGTTTTATATGATTTTTTTCTCTTTTTACTGTTTCTTTTTCCCTATATTACAAAGTTCATTGCGTGCTACCAGAATGTTCATGGTATATTACCAAAAGTTCATCATGCATTCTAAAATATTCATCGTATATTTAGAAATTGTTCAATGAATATAAAGTATTCCCTATGTTTTAAAAAAATTGTTCAGCGTTATATTACACAAATGTTCAATGTGTATTCGAAAATTGTTCAACGTATATTACAAATGTTCAATGCATTTTCAAAAATTGTTCGACACATATATTTATGTTTTTTTTCCAAAATGTTCATCATATATTAAAAAATGTTCATTGTGTATAATTTTAATTATTAATTTTATATTAAGAAAATGTTCAACAGATATTTTACAAAACGGTCAATGTGTAGTATTAGATTTTTTCAAAGGAAGTTCGTATTTAAAGTTTCGCACCGTGAATCAATCAGTTGAGCTCACTAGTTCTGTTGGCTAGTTCCACTAGATAGCGAGAAGGATGTCGCGAGATCGAGTCCCAGTCGCGATGCACTTTTTCTGAACTTTTTGCGCGCCTGAAGTTCAACAGCTCCAAGAGGGCCGGCCCATTCATGGCTAGCTTCAGCGAAGGCTCAACAATTTGCCGTGCACGGGCGGCAAATAGGAGCTCTCGAGGCGTCTGTGGGAGGGGAACGAGCGTTCTGCTCGACGTGGACATGCCGTGTCTGTGGTAGTTCCTCCCTGATATCGTTATTGGGCCCTATTTTCTCTCTGGCCCAATTAGAGTCATATAGGTACATAAGCAGATAAAAATCTCAGGGTGGGCCGCGGCCCACCCTGGCCACCCTGTAGATCCGCCCCTGGTCCCACTGACTTGCCCGCTACCTCTTGTGGCAAGCAGCACATGCCTCCGATTCCGGCATCCCGAACACGGGGCCGGTGGAGTGGACACTAGAACCCACAGCTGCCCTTGTGGAACAGCGGTCGACGGGAGAGGTGGAGGACGGGCCAGCGGCGCGGACTGAGCAGCCATCGCGGAGCTAGGCACGGGCCTGGAGGGGCCAGCTCCGGGTCGCACTGCGTCGGCGAGGGAGCGGCGGCGGGGCATATCAGGAGCTACCCCCTACCCCCTGTGTCCATCTTGGATCGCTCCAACGCAATGCGGAGGGCTAGCTCCTCATCGACATTGAGCTCATTGTCAGAACGGCTGCCAGAGCTGGACAAGCTAGGAGTCGTCAAATTGGATCGGAATGGGAGAAATCAGAGGAGGGGAGAAGAAGAGACGAAGCAAGAGCTTTTTCTTTAACCGGTCGGTGATCGGTCCACCTGTCCATGCCTTTGATGCCGGCTTGAGGCGCCCGGCTCTAAGGGGGGTTGAGCTGGCCCAAAGAGCTTTTGGTGAAACTGATTCACGGACAAGTGAATAATTTAGCGTAAGTCGATTTCGCCAAGAAGCTGCCCGAAGCTTCGACATTGGGCAGGAAGGTAATGTTGGCTTAGTCATTGAAAACGAGTGTTTGACGAGGATTGATGAGTGTCAGAGGCAATGACAAAAAATCGGTATACTTTCTTTGGCTGTGAGTGTTTGTGTAGGGATCCTCCTAAATTGAACTCTTTAGGCGCTTCTGCAGTCGTGATCGATGGTTTTGGTTTGGTAATGCCAGAGGTTCATGAAGTGTTGGCCTGCAGGGAGGTCCTTTCTTTGGCTCTCAATCTCCATTAGCAGAAAGAATGTCCAAGTTGCCACGGGCTGTTTCCAGGCCGTCAAGATCCTCAAGGACCAAAGGCCCGTGCAACTTAACGCCACAAAAAGCTAGGGTTTTTGCCTCCCGCTGCCATCGCCGCAGGTCCGCCTCCTCTCCGGTGGCCTTAGAGTCATGGGAGCACGGTGGATCTTGGCAAGGGTCGACGGGAGGGCTTCGTCTTTAATCGTTTCTTTCAGTTTTGCTAGGGTTTGTGTCCTGCTCAGGAAGACGAGACGGCGGCTGCTGCCTGAAGATGGAATAAAGGTCTCCCTGCCTAGCCCCCGTTCCGGCGATGAGTCTAGCATCGTTGGTGGGCGTGTGGAGGTGTGTCTCCGGCGGATCTATCTTTGGTGGATTTGCTCGGATCTCGTCGGTGTTCGTCTACGTTCGTGTGTCTTCGGATTGGATCTTTCTGATCTACGTTATTCTTCATCTGCGGCGATTGCTGTTCTCGTGCGTTGGTCATACGGGGCCTTAGCACGACGATTTCCCGATTGTCTACTACAACAAGTTGTGACCGACTCCGGCGATGGAGGGGCGATGACGATGGCGCGCATTCGGCTCGCTTCAGTGCTGGTAGTTGTCGCTAGGTAGTCTAGATGTAATTTCTATTATTTCTGGTATTCGTTGTAGTGCCATGATTGAAGATGAATAAATCGGAAATTTTCTCGCAAAAAAGAAAAAAGATCCTCAAGGACCAAACAGAAAACTGGATACGTGCATGCATGGCGAAGGATGCACGGCAGGAAATACATGAGGCGGGAAATAGATGAGTAATCATGCATGGATGGATCATGGAGCGCAAACAATGAGCCAATACAAATTAAATTAAACAGGAAGTCAGGGTCTTATTTTATTAATAATGTGAGGAAAGGAAAGGAAAGAAAAGCCAATAGTGATGAAAACACAAACCACGAGCCCGGCTGCCTATACATAGGATAGCCACACACACACCGGACACATACGTACACATGACAAGCACACCTTATGCATGGGAGCTGCAGGAAGAAAAGCAAACTAAACAGTCACGCGCGGCCACAAACGATACCTCAACACGCACGCACGCACTCGCGACCCCGGCCGGCCGTCGCGTCCTGATCATGCATGGCGCCGCCGTGCTACCTAGAGGATCGGGCACTGCGCGGGCTTGTATTCGACGGGGGAGCCGTCGGCCACCCACTGGTTGAAAATGAGGTATAAATGCCACAGCACCGCCCCGTTCCGCTTCACCAGAAGGTCGACGGAACGGCACTTCCAGTCGCTGCCGATCTCCAGCCACCAGGTTTTGTGAACCTCCAGGCGGAGGCCGCATGGTTTCACGCACGGCCCGCCCTGGATGGTGAACTTGGTCTTACTGCCCACGTCGAACCTGGAACCAGCGGCACTTTGCAGAGTTTTCACGGCGACGCCGCCCACCACCCCCGTGCTGAACACAGTGAAGGTGAGATCTGAGTCCGTGCCCGCCCAATTTTCATTGAACGTCGAGGCAACAAACTCGTAGTCACACAGTTGCACCTGGCTGTTGCCGGTGCAGGCGACCGTGGCGGCGACGAGGATGACGAGGGCGAGTTTCACTGCGGCCATGCTCGTGGTAGCTAGCTTACCTCCGATATCAATATGAATACGGTGTAGTCTATAGATGGATAGATGAGTTGCTAGCTACTTGCGCTTGCTCTCCCGCTTTCGATGCATGTTGAGGAGCTAGCTAGCTGCATTTATATAGCTCTTGGCCAGGGAGGTCACCGTGCGATTATGCTTCTCCTACACGCCCCGAGCTGACTTTTACCATCGATCACGTTCCTAGCCATTACTACACCACATGAACCTAGCTAGCTAGCTAGTGTTAATCCTATGCACCAAGTTGACAAACTCAATATGAGGCGCCGAGCACATTGCGTAGGGTGTTTGCTGAAATTTGCCTCTTTTCTATAGATATTAGCATTTTTTCATGTTACATGTAGAGTGTGTTGGAGTCCGTAGAATTGAACCTTGTGTAAAATAGTGAGGTAAGCCATGATGTCATCCTAGGACTTGATGTAAGCGCTGAGGTCATCCTAGGACATGAGGTTACACTACCCGAATCTGGGATTTCGCCTAGTTCTATGGCTTCGCTGAGATCAATTCATAGGGAGCTCGGTAGTGTAATGTGTCCGCCGAATTTGTTGATAATTGGACTCGACAGTGACGTACAACTGGTCAAACTTCGTCGTTTGCCTAGGGCGGGAAAAAGGGACTCGGGGAAAGAAAGAAACTCCGCAGTGTTGCACATTAGCCGAGTCCTTCCTGAAATAAACTCGCTAGTGCCTGACAGGCGGACCCCACCAATGATCAGTTGGCGACGGAGACATGATGGCGGTAAGTTTGTCGGGTTTCTACTAAAGGAAACTCGACAATCTTTTTTGCCTTTATCTTCCTTTTAATACGGAATTCCAGGGGTCATGTCTTTGTCGAGTACCTTGAAAAAAATACTCGGCAAACAACTAACATAGGGCCCATGAGGCATGTGACGATGGCTATCGATGGATATGTTCCCTATGCCGAGTTCAAAAACATGGCAATGGGCAGACCCTTCATCTCCCCAGCACATATTAAACGTGGGCGAACGCGTGGGCGTGGGCTCGCAAGAACCGCAAAATGCCTCGCCCGCCACGAACGTCTTCGACTCCAACGCATTGCCGCCCTCATTCCGCCTCCACTCCTTTTCCTCGCTGTCACCCCATGGAACCGGCCACAACAGGCGCTGCACCGACGGACTCCGTGGCCATTGGTGGTGTTTCGACTAGGGGCCCTCTCAAGACATAGGTTCCTGGCCAGGTGGGCCAGGCCAAGGAGCCCTTTTTGTCGGCAACAGACGCCTCGGCATCGCTGCCCTAGCCATGGGTGTCGTTAGTGGCCCACCTCCTCCTCGCACCGGCACCAACGAGGTGACGGTTCTTCATCAATTTTTCCTGTTTTTTTTTTCCGAAATGCAATGCATTTTTATTTGTTATAATAAGTTAGATCTATATGATGCGTAGGAAATGTTAGTTCGTAGCAAATTGTTAAAATTCTAGCTAGTTAATTATGAGCATTTTTTTTGTTAAAATGCCAGTTAGAAGCAAATTATTTAGTTGTTTTGGTAATTAAGTTAGATATGATGTATGCATTATGTTTATTTGCTAGCAATATTGATAAAAAATAAGTTAGTAGCACATGTGTAATGCCCCGGATGTAATACTTTCCCTTTTGGGTATATAATATATCTCCGGCTTCATCTATTTCCATTCCGGGTTTTTTGTCTTTCGGGTTTTTCGTAGTTTCGTTGTGTGAGTGTGTGGCATTCATTCATATCATGTAGACATGTGCATCGCATTGCATTTGTGTTGTCGGTTGCATCCGGTTCCACGCGTTTCTTCCCGTTGTCCGTTTCGCGTTCCGGAGCTCCCTCACGTGTCCGTGACGTCCCGTAGGCCTACTTTGGTGTTTGGGCGTGTAACGTTATCCGGTGTGCCGCGAGATTGTTGTCTGTGTTGTTGTTTTGTTGTGTGCAACCCGCCTCTCAAATCTCGTCTCGTTTGGACTCCGTTGGTTTTTCCATCCGTTGTTCGTGTGGGTCCAAAGTGCCTTCACTTCGTGTCCCGGAAACACCCCTACTGCAGTCTTTTATCTTCTCCTAGGCCCTTCTAAACTATCCCCGCGATCGGATCCGTCGGATCGCGATCGGAGGGCTCCTAGCACCCCTAAATTCCCCCCTAAACCTAAAAACTGCTATATAATAGACCCCCTAGTCTATTTTTTTGGCTTCCCTAACCTCTAGCCCCTTCTTCCCCTTTTCTCTCCTCAATTTGTGGATCTGGCCATTCCCCCTCAGCCACTTGACTAGATCCCTCGAACCAGCCGCCGGAGCCGACCGGATCACTCGATCGCTCCAGGTCAACGCCCAGCGCGCCGGCCCTTTTTCCTCCGATCCTTCTGTCCCGACCGATCCAGGCGCTTCCCTCGTCGAGCCGTTCGGGCCAGAGCGATCGCACCGATCCCTCCGCCACCGAGCCGCCAGGACCACTTCGCCATCCTTCGCCACCAGTGGGCCGGCCTCCCGCGTCGCCGCAGCAGGCCCGTACACCACCCCGCGCCGCCTGTTCGCCAGCGGTTCCCTGCCTGGGCCTCGCCCGTACGCCAGCGCCACACCACCCCGCGGCCCAGGCCTCCTCCACGCCGCGCCTCATCGCTCCGCTCTCCGCAGGCCGCGTCGCCAGCGACCGGGCCTCGTCCCGCCTCCCTCCGCCTGGCCGCGCGGCCCTCCCGCATCGCCAGTCCGCGCCGCCGCCAGCTCGGAGTGGGCCACCCTCTCAGCTGGGCCGGTTTCCTCCGCGTCGCCGCCTGGCCCAGCGCGCGCCAGGCTCCCTCCGCCACCGCAGGCCACCGCCTCTCTACGGGCCGAGCCGCCGAGGCCCGTCACCAGATCCACTTCGCCAGGGCCAGATCCAGATTCGTGGGCCCGAGCCCATTTTCATCTCCAGATCTGAGGTTGACCTCAAACCCCTAGATATAGTCCCAATTTTTATCTGTGATGCAATGTTTGAACTGCCATAATTTTTTTGTCTGTTGCTCCGATTCGCGCGTATAATATGTCTAGACGTTCGTGGAGACTTGCTCTACGTTTTACCTGTTGTTGTCATGCATGTTAGAGATCATCTAGGTGCTTGTTTTGCTGTTGCAAGAGTGCATCATGATATAAACTGCTGCTATGTGATGTTTTTATGCCATCTTTGCCATGTGATATCTTTTAGCTCGTTTGTCCGAATGATGCAAATGACATGTCCACGTGTTCGTCTTGCCATGATCTACATGTTGTATGTGATAGGTTGCATGATAGATTTATTATTGCCTTGTTATCTTCGTTGCAAAGTGCCATGTGGCTGTGATGTTATTTCACTTGTTATGAAATGCCATCTTGTTGAACTCGTTGCAATCGTTGCATTTACCTACATGAAGCATGCTTGTGTGTTTCGGGATCACCTTCATGTGTACTTTGATGAGGTGCTTACCTCTTGCCATGTTAGTTTCGAGGTGACTTAAACATGCTCTTTTATATACCATGATGATATTGCTGTTTTAAGACTAGTGATTTTTCACTAAGTCTGAAATCTGTAACGTTCCGATGCCATGTTCGTGTGATGTTCTAGGACAAAGCATGATAGTTTTGGAGTGGATTTTGATTGTTCCTTGTAGTATATATTGTTGTCTTTCCATTCATGTCCTCACATGTCCATTTAAGTGGCTGTAGCATGTTTATCTTTTGCTCCAAAGTTTCAATAAAATTCTGCTGCCAGAATTTTATTGTCAAGTTCAATATGTCCAATATCATTGCTATTGATCCGTGGCTCCGTTGGGGGTGCACCTTTGGACTTAGTTGCTGTAGTATATGTCTAGTTTGTGTTCATGTCCTTTGCCATGATATTTGAGTGCTGTAGCTTAATTATTTTGTGCTCCGAAGTTGCTATGATGCTGTAATTTTCAGCTTTCGCTCATTTCTTGTTTCGGGCATAACTTTTAGCCCGTAACTCCGATTTCAGCGAATCTTATATCAAACTTGATTGATTTTCTGTGTAGAATCATAATATGTTATTGTTATCATGTTTTGAGGTGTTTTGCTTGAGTGATATTTTCCGTGCTCCGTGTGCATCCTTAGTGCATCCATCATGCATTCATCTTTTTCGAGTGCGCATTGCATCTTGTTGATTGGTGCTTGGTGTGATTGTTTTGTTTAGAGCCGGAAGCAGAGTCTGAGATCGAGTACGAGCACGAGGTTTCCAACGAGGTTGAGCACGAGGACCCTTCTTACGATCCGAACGACTTCTCTTCAGGCAAGATGACCGAACCCCGATAACATTACTATCTTTGCCTATTGCTAGTAGTCTCGATCTATAGTTTTGCCTCGATGCCCATGATCTTCTTGTCAGCCTCCTACTTGTAACCAATTGCCATGTTTAACCAACCTACCTATGCAAACCGTTGCTTGGCTAAGTACGCTTCGCTCAGCCCTTCTTATAGCGTTGCTAGTTGCAGGTGAAGATCGAAGATGCTTGCTTCATGTTGAAGTTTGGTTGGGTTATATCACACTATATAAATGCTTAAAATGAAATCATCTATATATTGGCAAGGGTGGAAGGCTAAGCCTTTTGCTTGGTGATTTGTTCCACTCATGCCGTTAGGAACCGTATAAACCGGTGTTATGTTCCTTGATTATGCGTTCCTAACACGGTTGGGGTGTATGGGACCCCCTCGATAAACCGCTAAGTGCTAAGTCTTTTCCAGCAAGTCCCAACATTGGTACTATTTGCCTAATAAAAAACTAAACTTGCATAGGGAGTAATTAACCCTCTTTCTTAATCAACAACCCCGGGCCAGTGCTCCACATGAGTGTTGGTCCGAAACGGGGAGTCTGCGGGGCCGCCTTGGGGCAACCCGAGGTATCTGGTATACACCCGTAGAATCGCCCATCCGGTCGTGTCCTGAGACTTAGATACGCGCGGCTACTATCAGGGTGTCGACACGCCGGGAGGATTTGCTGGATTAGCCTTACCTTAGTTCGGTATATCTTGAGCACGGGATTCCGAGGATACTCGGGTCTTCCCACTTTGGAGTTGCGACTCCGCGGATCGTGGGCTTGTAATGGGTCAAGTTGGAACACCCCTGCAGGGTTTGAACTTTCGAAAGCCGTGCCCGCGGTTATGTGGCAGATGGGAACTTGTTAATTCCGGTTGTAGATAACTTGACACAAAGTTTATAATACACTACCAGCGTGTGTTCCGTGACTGTCAATTTCCGAATAGGGATTCGGGAGTTGAACAGGAGGGGTTATGCTTGTTGAGCTTGTAGCTAGGATCACTTCGTGATCACTTCTCGCCGAGGCTTTCTCTTCTCGCTCTCACTCACGTAAGCTAGTTGCTAGTTGCTGCTGCAGACACTTATTCTTTCCTTCAGCCTTTATCCTCTCCCAAAGGCTTAAATAGTCTTGTTACCCGGGAACGGGATTGCTGAGTCCTCTGTGGCTCACAGTTACTTCATCACACCAGATGCAGGTCCCGTTGTGAGCTATCCAGGTGATGGCACCGAGCTGGATTGGGAGTACGACGAGGAGCGTAGTCGGTACTATGTGCGATACCCGGATGATCAGTAGTGCAGACTCTTACTAGGATTCGATCCGCCTGTGGTTTATTTATCTAAGTTTGGTACTTTGACATTTGGATTTTGCCCTTAGAGGGTTGTGTTGTTCTTAATGTATGATGATTGAGATTTGAATTGTAATTCTGTGACGTGGCGAGTGTAAGCCAACTATTTTCTGTTTACAATCCCCTCTTTTACATGAGATGTGCAAAGATTACCGAACTTGAGATCATTATAGGATGGATTTATTCCTTTAAGTCGTGCCTCGACACGTAGGAGGTATAACTCCATCCTGGGCATTACAAGTTGGTATTCAGAGCCTTCTCCGACCTAGGAGCCCCCACTGTTTGATCGAATCGTTGACGGTCGATTCTAGGCACACACTGAAAACTTTTTGAGTCCTATATTATATCGGAGAGTAGGATTTCTTTGCTTCTCATCCCCTTTCTCTCTGGTGAGGACTCCTGACGACTACTCTTGTCTCTCCTATCTTCAAAAATTGCACAATTTTTTTTTAGGAATCCCGCGAGTATTCTGGGATTGTTTCGATGTTCTTGTGACAAGGATATTATTCTCGATGCCTCCTGTTACCGAGGAGTTGAGCTTCGGGGTATTGTTGTCACAAGCATATCGCGGCAGTACTAAATACTTAAGACAGCCGACATCGAAAATCTCTCCTATACGGCCAGTGGCAAGATAACCCCGACATCACCCAGTACTGGGGAGGTAGTTCGGGAGTATTGCCATAGCTTGTTATAGTGGATGCTTTTCGAAGGTCCGAGGTACACAGTTTCCGAGAAAGACTGGTTATGTGTTGAAGGATGGATACACCTGGATGTAGGTTTAGAGTTGATTGCGCGGTGCTTCCCGTGTATCCCCAACACCTGATTGCATAACTGGAATCTTTCGGAAATCTATAGGTGGGTTTTATCCAGTAGATCGTAGGCATTCTTCCAACGAATGCAGGTTAGTGAGTTCGGGGTTCTACATTGAGTGAAGGGGTTATATGACTGATGTTACTATCAGGAGTTGCATCTTAAAGGGTCCTTGGCTATGCTGATCCGGGGATTGCAAAACCTTTTCGTAACGCGTTCATATGCTTTCAGCACAAAGATGTTAGAACGAAACTCCTCTCTTGTGTTTGTTCCCGTCTGTACCTTGTTGTTTTCTTATTTTATCCTTTTGTCCCCTATGTGGCTTCTCGTGAAGATTGATGTTATCATTTAACTGAGAATTTCATTCGTTCCTCTTGTTCGAATGAATTCATTCGTTCTTATTGTTTGAATGATTATTGTGAAGACTTGTTGCAATTCATGCCATTGATTCAGCTTATTCCTTTTGTCAATCAATTGCTGATTCGTGGTCATCTCTTACAGGATGGCTCCGAAAAAGGTTCCCAACGCTAACCCAGAGGTGGAAGAGGTCCCAGATCATCCTCCTTCCCCTCCTCCTCCGCCTGAGGCTTGGAGAGCAATTATGCAGACTACAGCTCAGAACACTCAGTTGATGATGCAGATGATGCAGCAGATGCAAGCTATGCAAGCTAATTAGGGTGTTCCAGGGAACCAAGGCAACTTCTTCAACCAGCAGCACCATGCTACCCTCAACCAGTTCTTGGCCAACAATCCTAAAGCTTCCAGTTACTGTGTCGACCCTCTTGATGCTGAAGATTGGCTAACCGATATCAAGAAGCATTTTGAGTGCAGTAACGTGAAGGAAGATGATTATGTGAAGTTTGCAGCCTTCCAACTGAAAGATCAAGCAGCTGACTGGTGGCAGCAGTACAAAGACTCCAGGCCAGGTCAAGTGATCTCTTGGGAGAATTTCTGCAAGGATTTTCGCTCGCACCACATTCCTACAAGTGTCATCGAGGGTATGCGTGAGCAATTCCGCAACCTGAAGCAGGGCTCCATGTCAGTCTATCAGTATAATGTCAAGTTCCAAAACCTCGCTCGTTATGCTAAGCAAGACATTCCCGATGCCAAGAGTAAAATCTATCAGTTCCGTGGAGGTCTCAAAGATGAACTTCAGCTTGCTCTCACTTTGTTCGAGCCCGATGAATTCGACAAGTTCTATAACATGGATTTGAAACAAGAAGCAGCTCAGCTTAAGATGGAGGCTTCTAAGAAGAGAATTCGAGATGCCGTTCACTCTTCCTCATCGTCTCAGTTGGTCTCGAAGCATCAGAAATTCTGGCTTCCTCCTCCTCCAGTGATTCGAGCTCCATACAACAACTCCAACAACTCCAACAACTCCAACAACAAGAACTCTAGTGGTCGTGGTTTCTCCCACCCACCCAACCCGAGCAACCAGTCGAAGAAGCAGTTTCAGTCTCAAGGCTCCAAGTCCAGTGGCTCTCATTTCCGTCCTCTCTCTGAAGTGGTGTGCAACAAGTGTGGCGAGAAGGGTCATTATGCCAACAGATGTCCGAATCCGAAGCGTCTTCCTCCTCCTCCACCTGTGAGTTCAGCTATTGTCAGGCATGATCCAAAGGCAGCAAGGGTCAATCTGATGAATGCAGCACAAGCGGAGAATTCTTCTGATGTCATTTTGGGTAACCTTCCAGTTAACTCTTTTCCAGCTAAAGTGTTATTTGATTCGGGTGCATCATGCTCTTTCATGTCTCAACCATTTGCATCCAAGCACAATATTGCCACTTCAAATTTGCCTCAGAAGTTGCAAGTTGTTTCTCCGGGCAGGATTATGACTTCTAGTGTCTATGCTCCGGATGTTTCTATTCGCATGGGAGATTATCGCTTTTTGGCTAAACCGGTGATTCTTGGTAATTCTGACATCAATCTCATCCTCGGAATGGATTGGCTTTCTCAGCATGATGCTCACATTGATTGTGCTCAAAAGGAAGTCAAGTTGACTCATTCTGATGAAGATGTGATTATCTTTGCCTCAGGGGATAACACTATAAGGCTTTTCTCTCTCAATGACAAGGGCGAAATTAATGCCATATCTCAAATTCCGGTGGTGAACGAATATCAAGACGTCTTTCCTGAAGAACTTCCAGGCATGCCTCCACACCGTCAGGTGGAGTTTGTCATTGAACTCGAGCCGGGTACTGAGCCAGCATGCCGGCGTCCGTACAAGCTCTCTCCGGATGAATTGAAGGAATTGAAGAAGCAGCTTGATAAGCAGGAGAGTATGGGTCTCATTAGACCTAGTACGTCTCCATGGGGCTGTGGTGTCTTATTTGTCAAGAAGAAAGATGGCACGGAGCGTCTTTGTGTTGACTACCGGCCATTGAACAAGAAGACGATTAAGAACAAATATCCGCTCCCCAACATCAACGAACTCTTTGAGCAGCTCAAAGCAGCTAAAGTGTTCTCTAAGCTTGACCTCCGAATGGGCTATCATCAAATTCGCATTCGCGAGGAAGACATTCCCAAGACGGCCTTCAGAACGAGCTACGGTTCATACGAGTATACCGTCATGTCCTTCGGTCTCGCCAATGCTCCTCCTACCTTTTCGAGGATGATGCATTACATCTTCAACCCCTATACTGGCGAGTTTGTGCTTGTGTATCTGGATGATATTCTGGTGTTTTCCAAGAATGAAGAAGATCACGAAAAGCACTTACGTCTGGTTCTTGATCGACTCCGAGAGCATAAATTCTATGCCAAGTTCTCCAAGTACGAGTTTTGGCTCGACATGGTTTTGTACCTGGGCCACATCCTCTCAGCTGACGGTATTGCGGTTAATCCCGAGAAAGTTGAAGCAATTGTCAACTGGGAAGCTCCTCAGAACGTCAAGCAGCTCCGCAGTTTTCTGGGTCTTGCCAGCTATTGTAGAAGGTTCGTTGAGAACTTCTCCAAGATTGCCAAGCCTCTTTCCAACCTGCTTCAGAAGAATGTCAAATACTTTTGGTCTCCAGAGTGTGAAGTGGCATTCAAAACCCTCAAAGATAAGCTTGTCTCCGCTCCAGTTCTGACTCCTCCGGATGAAACCAAGCCCTATGAAGTATTCTGTGATGCTTCTCTTCAAGGTCTTGGTGGTGTGCTTATGCAAGATAAGAGAATTGTGGCATATACTTCTCGTCAGCTAAAGCCAAGTGAGAAAAACTATCCCACTCATGATCTCGAGCTAGCAGCCGTGGTACATGCTCTGATTACGTGGAGACATCTGTTGTTGGGCAGAAAGGTCGACATCTTCACTGATCACAAGAGCTTGAAGTACATCTTCACACAGCCGCATCTGAACCTCCGCCAGACTCGTTGGGTTGAAATGATCCAAGAGTACAATCCCAGCATCGAATACACTCCTGGCAAGGCGAATGTGATTGCAGATGCTTTGAGCAGAAGGGCATATTGCAACAGCCTTCTTATCAAGCCATACCAGCCTGAGCTTTGTGAAGCATTCAGGAAGCTCAACCTCCAAGTTGTTCCGCAGGGTTTTCTTGCAAATCTCCAAATTGCTCCTACCTTGGAAGATCGAGTCCGTGAGGCCCAGCTCAGTGATACCATGGTGAAGAAGGTGAAACATGGGATTGCAAAGGGCACTCCAAAATACAAGTGCTTCCGTGTTGATGAGAGAGATACCTTGTTCTTCGAGGACAGACTCGTTGTTCCCAAAGGTGATCTCAGGAAGCTCATAATGGAAGAAGCTCATGATTCTCTCCTTTCCATTCATCCTGGCAGTTCCAAGATGTATCAAGATCTCAAGCAATCTTACTGGTGGACACGCATGAAAAGGGAGATTGCCCAATTCGTGAACGAATGTGATGTCTGCAGAAGAGTGAAAGCAGAACATCAACGTCCAGCCGGTCTTCTCCAACCTCTTCCTATCCCCGAGTGGAAGTTCGACCACATTGAAATGGACTTCGTCACTGGCTTTCCTAAATCCAAGCGAGGAAATGATGCTATCTTTGTGGTGATTGACAAGCCTACCAAAGTCGCTCACTTTCTTCCAGTCAAAGAATCAATCAATGCAGCTCAACTTGCAGAGCTGTACACTTCCAGAATTGTGTCCCTACATGGCATTCCTCAAGTTATATCCTCAGACCATGGAAGCTTGTTCACATCAAGGTTCTGGGACTCCTTTCAGTCCGCCATGGGCACTAAGATCAGGTTCATCACTGCTTTTCACCCTCAGACTAGTGGTCAAGTCGAGCGTGTGAATCAGATTCTAGAAGACATGCTCAGAGCCTGTGTCATCTCCTTCGGCATGAAATGGGAAGACTGCCTTCCATTTGCCGAGTTCTCTTACAACAACAGCTTTCAAGCAAGTGCAGGCAAAGCACCGTTTGAAATCCTCTATGGCAGAAAGTGCCGTACCCCTCTCAACTGGTCTGAAACAGGCGAACGTCAACTTCTTGGCGATGACTTGATCTCAGAAGCCGAAGAAATGTGCAAAGTCATACGTGAGAATCTCAAGGCCGCTCAGTCGCGTCAGAAGAGCTACTATGACGGCAAGCATCGTGATTTGGCTTTCAACATCGGTGATCATGTCTATCTCCGAGTTTCTCCGATGAAAGAACCCAAAGATTCGGTATCAAAGGAAAACTTGCTCCTAGATATGTCGGGCCTTTCAAGATTCTTGGCAAAAGAGGCGACCTAGCCTATCAACTTGAGCTCCCGCCCAACTTCGCAAATGTTCATGATGTCTTCCATGTGTCTCAACTTCGCAAATGCTTCAAGGCACCTGAGTGCATGATTCCGTTTGAAGAGATTGATCTTCAACAAGACCTGTCCTACCGAGAGCACCCAGTTGCAATTCTCGAAGAAACCGAACGCAAGACCCGCAACAAGTCCATCAAATTTCTGAAAGTCAAGTGGTCACATCACACCGACCGAGAAGCTACCTGGGAACGAGAAGATCATCTTCGTTCCGAGTACCCTTCCTTTTTCCAGTCCTAGATCTTGGGACGAGATCTTTTTGTAGTAGAGGAGAGTTTGTAATGCCCCGGATGTAATACTTTCCCTTTTGGGTATATAATATATCTCCGGCTTCATCTATTTCCATTCCGGGTTCTTTGTCTTTCTGGTTTTTCGTCGTTTCGTTGTGTGAGTGTGTGGCATTCATTCATATCATGTAGACATGTGCATCGCATTGCATTTGTGTTGTCGGTTGCATCCGGTTCCACGCGTTTCTTCCCGTTGTCCGTTTCGCGTTCCGGAGCTCCCTCACGTGTCCGTGACGTCCCGTAGGCCTACTTTGGTGTTTGGGCGTGTAACGTTATCTGGTGTGCCGCGAGGTTGTTGTTTGTGTTGTTGTTTTGTTCTGTGCAACCCGCCTCTCAAATCTCGTCTCGTTTGGACTCCGTTGGTTTTTCCATCCATTGTTCGTGTGGGTCCAAAGTGCCTTCACTTCGTGTCCCGGAAACACCCCTACTGTAGTCTTTTATCTTCTCCTAGGCCCTTCTAAACTATCCCCGCGATCGGATCCGTCGGATCGCGATCGGAGGGCTCCTAGCACCCCTAAATCCCCCCCTAAACCTAAAAACTGCTATATAATAGACCCCCTAGTCTATTTTTTGGCTTCCCTAACCTCTAGCCCCTTCTTCCCCTTTTCTCTCCTCAATTTGTGGATCTGGCCATTCCCCCTCAGCCACTTGGCTAGATCCCTCGAACCAGCCGCCGGAGCCGACCGGATCACTCGATCGCTCCAGGTCAACACCCAGCGCGCCGGCCCTTTTTCCTCCGATCCTTCTGTCCCGACCGATCCAGGCGCTTCCCTCATCGAGCCGTTCGGGCCAGAGCGATCGCACCGATCCCTCCGCCACCGAGCCGCCAGGACCACTTCGCCATCCTTCGCCACCAGTGGGCCGGCCTCCCGCGTCGCCGCAGCAGGCCCGTACACCACCCCGCGCCGCCCGTTCGCCAGCGGTTCCCCGCCTGGGCCTCGCCCGTACGCCAGCGCCACAACACCCCGCGGCCCAGGCCTCCTCCACGCCGCGCCTCATCGCTCCGCTCTCCGCAGGCCGCGTCGCCAGCGACCGGGCCTCGTCCCGCCTTCCTCCGCCTGGCCGCGCGGCCCTCCCGCATCGCCAGTCCGCGCCGCCGCCACCTCGGAGTGGGCCGCCCTCTCAGCTGGGCCTATTTCCTCCGCGTCGCCGCCTGGCCCAGCGCGCGCCAGGCTCCCTCCGCCACCGCGGGCCACCGCCTCTCTGCGGGCCGAGCCGCCGAGGCCCGTCACCAGATCCACTTCGCCAGGGCCAGATCCAGATTCGTGGGCCCGAGCCCATTTTCATCTCCAGATCTAAGGTTGACCTCAAACCCCTAGATCTAGTCCCAGTTTTTATCTATGATGCAATGTTTGAACTGCCATAATTTTTTTGTCTGTTGCTCCGATTCGCGCGTATAATATGTCCAGACGTTCGTGGAGACTTGCTCTACGTTCTACCTGTTGTTGTCATGCATGTTAGAGATCATCTAGGTGCTTGTTTTGCTGTTGCAAGAGTGCATCATGATATAAACTGCTGCTATGTGATGTTTTTATGCCATCTTTGCCATGTGATATCTTTTAGCTCGTTTGTCCGAATGATGCAAATGACATGTCCACTTGTTCGTCTTGCCATGATCTACATGTTGTATGTGATAGGTTGCATGATAGATTTATTATTGCCTTGTTATCTTCGTTGCAAAGTGCCATGTGGCTGTGATGTTATTTCACTTGTTATGAAATGCCATCTTGTTGAACTCGTTGCAATCGTTGTGTTTACCTACATGAAGCATGCTTGTGTGTTTCGGGATCATCTTCATGTGTACTTTGATGAGGTGCTTACCTCTTGCCATGTTAGTTTCGAGGTGACTTAAACATGCTCTTTTATATACCATGATGATATTGCTGTTTTAAGACTTAGTGGTTTTTCACTAAGTCTGAAATCTGTAACGTTCCGATGCCATGTTCGTGTGATGTTCTAGGACAAAGCATGATAGTTTTGGAGTGGATTTTGATTGTTCCTTGTAGTATATATTGTTGTCTTTCCATTCATGTCCTCACATGTCCATTTAAGTGGCTGTAGCATGTTTATCTTTTGCTCCAAAGTTTCAATAAAATTCTGCTGCCAGAATTTTATTGTCAAGTTCAATATGTCCAAGATCATTGCTATTGATCCGTGGCTCCGTTGGGGGTGCACCTTTGGACTTAGTTGCTGTAGTATATGTCTAGTTTGTGTTCATGTCCTTTGCCATGATATTTGAGTGCTGTAGCTTAATTATTTTGTGCTCCGAAGTTGCTATGATGCTGTAATTTTCAGCTTTCGCTCATTTCTTGTTTCGGGCATAACTTTTAGCCCGTAACTCCGATTTCAGCGAATCTTATATCAAACTTGATTGATTTTCTGTGTAGAATCATAATATGTTATTGTTATCATGTTTTGAGGTGTTTTGCTTGAGTGATATTTTCCGTGCTCCGTGTGCATCTTTAGTGCATCCATCATGCATTCATCTTTTTCGAGTGCGCATTGCATCTTGTTGATTGGTGCTTGGTGTGATTGTTTTGTTTAGAGCCGGAAGCAGAGTCTGAGATCGAGTACGAGCACGAGGTTTCCAACGAGGTTGAGCACGAGGACCCTTCTTACGATCCGAACGACTTCTCTTCAGGCAAGATGACCGAACCCCGATAACATTACTATCTTTGCCTATTGCTAGTAGTCTCGATCTATAGTTTTGCCTCGATGCCCATGATCTTCTTGTCAGCCTCCTACTTGTAACCAATTGCCATGTTTAACCAACCTACCTATGCAAACCGTTGCTTGGCTAAGTACGCTTCGCTCAGCCCTTCTTATAGCGTTGCTAGTTGCAGGTGAAGATCGAAGATGCTTGCTTCATGTTGAAGTTTGGTTGGGTTATATCACACTATATAAATGCTTAAAATGAAATCATCTATATATTGGCAAGGGTGGAAGGCTAAGCCTTTTGCTTGGTGATTTGTTCCACTCATGCCGTTAGGAACCGTATAAACCGGTGTTATGTTCCTTGATTATGCGTTCCTAACACGGTTGGGGTGTATGGGACCCCCTCGATAAACCGCTAAGTGCTAAGTCTTTTCCAGCAAGTCCCAACATTGGTACTATTTGCCTAATAAAAAACTAAACTTGCATAGGGAGTAATTAACCCTCTTTCTTAATCAACAACCCCGGGCCAGTGCTCCACATGAGTGTTGGTCCGAAACGGGGAGTCTGCGGGGCCGCCTTGGGGCAACCCGAGGTATCTGGTATACACCCGTAGAATCGCCCATCCGGTCGTGTCCTGAGACTTAGATACGCGCGGCTACTATCAGGGTGTCGACACGCCGGGAGGATTTGCTGGATTAGCCTTACCTTAGTTCGGTATATCTTGAGCACGGGATTCCGAGGATACTCGGGTCTTCCCACTTTGGAGTTGCGACTCCGCGGATCGTGGGCTTGTAATGGGTCAAGTTGGAACACCCCTGCAGGGTTTGAACTTTCGAAAGCCGTGCCCGCGGTTATGTGGCAGATGGGAGCTTGTTAATTCCGGTTGTAGATAACTTGACACAAAGTTTCTAATACACTACCAGCGTGTGTTCCGTGACTGTCAATTTCCGAATAGGGATTCGGGAGTTGAACACGGAGGGGTTATGCTTGTTGAGCTTGTAGCTAGGATCACTTCGTGATCACTTCTCGCCGAGGCTTTCTCTTCTCGCTCTCACTCACGTAAGCTAATTGCTAGTTGCTGCTGCAGACACTTATTCTTTCCTTCAGCCTTTATCCTCTCCCAAAGGCTTAAATAGTCTTGTTACCCGGGAACGGGATTGCTGAGTCCTCTGTGGCTCACAGTTACTTCACCACACCAGATGCATGTCCCGTTGTGAGCTATCCAGGTGATGGCACCGAGCTGGATTGGGAGTACGACGAGGAGCGTAGTCGGTACTATGTGCGATACCCGGATGATCAGTAGTGGAGACTCTTACTAGGATTCGATCCGCCTGTGGTTTATTTATCTAAGTTTGGTACTTTGACATTTGGATTTTGCCCTTAGAGGGTTGTGTTGTTCTTAATGTATGATGATTGAGATTTGAATTGTAATTCTGTGACGTGGCGAGTGTAAGCCAACTATTTTCTGTTTACAATCCCCTCTTTTACATGAGATGTGCAAAGGTTACCGAACTTGAGATCATTCTAGGATGAATTTATGCCTTTAAGTCGTGCCTCGACACGTAGGAGGTATAACTCCATCCTGGGCATTACAACATGCAAGTTATATATATTCTTTGAGCAAGTATTTATCCTGTAAGGTTATCCAAAATCCTCAAGGTTAGATGCACAACACAATATCCATAAGGAATATCCAAGATATATAGCAGATCATTATAAGAGAAATATCATGGATCAAGTGTAAGTACAAGTATATATTGTGCATGCCTGAGGGTGCTCTACATGCTGGCAACGTCTGTTCCCTCCATCCGTGAATAAGTGTACTTCTACGTTTTGTTCTGAGTCATAGTTTTAAAATTTTGACCAATTTTATAGAAAATAGTAGTATCATATATAACATCAAATTGGTATATTACGAAAGCACATTTCAAAACGAATCTAGTGTACTACTCTAGTGTCATAAATGCTACTAGTTTTCCATATAAAATTGGTCAAAGTTTTAAAATTTGGACTTGGGACAAAACCTAGATGACCACTTATTCGCGGACGGAGGGAGTATCTAGCTGGTGTTAATCCGATGCACCAAGTTGTCAAACTCAATATGAGGTGCTGAGCACATCACGTAGGGGTGTTTATGGAAGTTTGCTTCTTTCCTATAGATATTAGCGGTTTTTTCTTGTTACATGTAGAATGTGTTCGAGTCCCTAGGATTAAACCTTGTCTAAAATAGTGAGGTAAGCCATGATGTCATCCTAGGACTTGATGTAAGCGCTGAGGTCATCCTAGGACATGAGGTTACACTACCGAAATCTGGGATTTCACATAGTTCTATAGCTTTGCTGAGTTCAATTCATCGGGAGCTCGGCAAAGTAATGTGTCCGCCGAGTTTGCTGATAATTGGACTCGACAGTGACGTGCAACTTCTCAAACTTCGCCGATGGCCTAGGACAAGGAACAAGGGACTCGGCGAAAGAAAGAAACTCGGCAGTGTAGCAAATTAGCCGAGTTCTGCCCAAAATAAACTCGCTAGTGCCTGATAGACAGACCCCACGAACGACCAGGCAACGGAGACATGCCATTGGTCTAAGGTTGTCGGGTTTCTACTAAAGAAAACTCGGCAATCTTTTTTGGCTTTATCTTATTTTTAATACGGAATTCCAGGGGTCAAGTCTTTGTCGAGTACCTTCGGAGAAATATTTGGCAAACAACTAATATAGGGCCCACAAGGCACGTGGCAGCGGCTATCGATGGCTAGGTTCCCTATGCCAAGTTCCAAAACCTGGCAAAGGGCAAACCCTTCATCTCCCCTTCACATATTAAACGAGGGTGAACGCGCAGGCGCGGGCTTGCAATAACCGCAAAAGCCCTCGCCTGCCCCCGAACGTCTTCGACTCCAATGCACTGCCGCCGTCGTGCCGCCTCAAATCCTTTTCCCCGTCGTCACCCCATTGAGCCGGCCACAACAGGCGCTGCACCGACGGACACCGCGACCGTTGATGGTGTTCCGACCAGGGGCCATCTCAACACATAAATTCCTGGCAAGGTGGGCCAGGTCGAGGACCCCCTTTTGTCGGCAACAGACGCCGCCGGCATCGCTGCCCTGGCCATTGGTGTCGTCAGCCGCCCACCTCCTTCTCGCACCGGCACCAACAAGGTGAGTATTCTTCATCAATTTTTCCTGTTTCTTTTTTCTAAAATGCAATGCATTTTTATTTGTTATAATAATTTAGATCTATATGACGCGTAGGAAATGGTAGTTCGTACACTAGTAGAAAAATGACCTTATGTTCACCTCATTAGTCCCGGTTTGATTATGGCCCGGTACTAATGGTACCATTAGTCCCAGTTCCAAAGGCTATGCATTAGTCCCAGTTCATTTGTGACCTAAAGGGGTGGTGGCAGGCTGGCGTCAGGCCGGGGCCCCACGAGCCCTAAGGGGCTCATTTGTGGCACAAACCAGGACTATAGGTTAGACCTTTAGTCCGGGTTGGAGCCACCAACCGGGACTAAATGGGTCAAACCTTTTAGTCCCGGTTGGCGGCTCCAACCTGAACTAAAGGGGTTCGGCAATTTTCAAACTCTACCCCCCCACATGCATTTTCAGTTTTCAAAAAAAAGAAAAGAAAATGAGAAAAACTTCAAAAATTAAAACCCATTGAGATGTAGTTATGTTACTACATCTATTAGTTAGGGAAATTTAAAAACATAAATTTCGACATGTTTTGCAAAAAAGTGTTATGAAAAAGTAAAACGACTATAACTTTTGCATACGATGTCGAAAAAAGCGTATAATATATCAAAATGTTCAGCACAAAAAGCCGGTTCCGATTTCGACAGTCGTAGGTCGTTATGCAAATTTTTAGAATCCTCAAATTCTGAAAGGAAAATATTATGCTCAAATTTCAGTTTGTTTGAATTTTGGTCAAACTTTGGTCAAACTACTTATTCTAGAAATATTAGTTTTAATAAATAATTATTGTATTTTACAATAATAGTTTCAAACTCAAATGGTGAAACGTGTGACTTCATGCTCAAGCTAAACTCCTAAGGGTTAATTGAAGGAAATGTGCCCTAGAGGCAATAACAAAGTTGTTATTTATATTTCCTTGTACATCATGATAAATGTCTTTTATTCATGCTACAATTGTATTAACCGGAAACTTGATACATGTGTGAATACATAGACAAAATAGACTGTCCCTAGTATGCTTCTACTTGACTAGCTCGTTGATCAAAGATGGTTATGTTTCCTAACGATAGACATGTGTTGTTATTTGATGAACGGGATCACATCATTAGGAGAATGATGTGATGGACAAGACCCATCCGTTACCTTAGAAACTTGATCGTTTAGTTTTTCTGCTATTGTTTTCTTCGTGACTTATACATGTTCCTATGACTATGAGATTATGCAACTCCCGAATACCGGAGGAACACCTTGTGTGCTATCAAACGTCACAACATAACTGGGTGATTATAAAGATGCTCTACAGGTGTCTCTGAAGGTATTTGTGGTGTTGGCATAGATCGATAATAGGATTTGCCACTCCGAGTATCGGAGAGGTATCTCTGGGATCTCTCGGTAATACACATCATAATAAGCCTTGCAAGCAAACGACTAATGAGTTAGTCACTGATACATCCATTTTGCATCATGCTTTTATATTAATATTTATTACACTATGGGCTGTTATTACACATTATGTCACAATAATTGTGCCTTTTATCTCTTATTTTACAAGGTTTACATGAAAAGGGAGAATGCCGGGAGCTGGAATTTTGGGCTAGAAAATGAGCAAATATTGGAGACCTATTCTGCACAACTCAAAAAGCCCTGAAACTCCACGAAAGTCAGTTTTGGAAAATATAAAAAATATCTGGCGAAAGAAGTACAGGAGGGGGGCCACCCACCGTCCACTAGGGTGGGGGCGCACCCTACCCCCTGGGCGCGCCCCCTGCCTCGTGGGCCACCTGGCAGCCCCCCGATGCCCATCTTCTGCTATATCATGTGTTTTGACCTGGAAAAAATCATAAGGAGGCTTTCGGGATGAAGCGCCGCCATCTCGAGGCAGAACCTTGGCGGTACCAATCTAGGGCTTGGGCGGAGCTATTCTGCCGGGGAAACTTCCCTCCGGGAGGGGGAAATCATCATCATCATCATCATCATCATCATCACCAACAACTCTCCCATCTCAGGGAGGGTTATCTTCATCAACATCTTCACCAGCACCATCTCCTCTCAAACCCTAGTTCATCTCTTTGTATCCAATCTTTGTATCAAAACCTCAGATTGGTACCTGTGGGTTGCTAATAGTGTTGATTACTCCTTGTAGTTGATGCTAGTTGGTTTATTTGGTGGAAGATCATATGTTCAGATCCATTATGCATATTAATACCCCTTTGATTATGAACATGAATATGATTTGTGAGTAGTTACGTTTGTTCCTGGGGACATGGGAGAAGTCTTGCTATAAGTAGTCATGTGAATTTGGTATTCATTCGATATTTTGATGAGATGTATGTTGTCTTTCCTCTAGTGGTGTTATGTGAACGTTGACTACATGACACTTCATCATTGTTTGCGCCTAGAGGAAGGCATTGGGAAGTAGTAAGTAGATGATGGGTTGCTAGAGTGACAGAAGCTTAGACCCTAGTTTATGCATTGCTTCGTAAGGGGTTGATTTGGATCCATATGTTTCATGCTATGGTTAGGTTTACCTTAATACTTCTTTTGTAGTTGCGGATGCTTGCAATAGAGGTTAATCATAGGTGGGACCGATGCTTGTCCAAGTAAGGGCAGTACCCAAGCACCAGTCCACCCACATACCAAATTATCAAAGTGACAAACGTGAATCATATGAATGTGATGAAAACTAGCTTGACGATAATTCCCATGTGTCCTCGGGAGCGCTTTCCTTTATATAAGAGTTTGTCTAGGCTTGTCCTTTGCTACAAAAAGGATTGGGCCATATTCTGCACCTTATTTACTTTTACCACTCGTTACTTTTTACCAATTACCTTATCCAATGTTGAGGATATCACTTATCGTTATCGTCTCGGTCAGCTGGGGATTAAAGATTAATCGGAAATCGAACGATTAATCGATTTTGTCGGTCGACTATTTATCGGCCATTTTTTTCAAATCCCAGGTTCCCAACGCTAAATAATGCTATATTCAAGACCAAAACAATATTGGATAGAAGTGTTACCTTGAATACTAGCCTTTGAATACTGATATAATGACAAACAAAATAGAAAAACATTACATATTGCGTAACAAGGTCCACAAAACACAAATAAACATAGTTCTTGCAAACATAGTGCTACGAATAGGCCCGATTTATCGGTAGATTCCCGATAAATCACTTGTCATAGGGATAAACCAGCCCAAACGATAAATGATGAAGATAAGGCATAATCTTATCGGTCACCCCAAGAGTAGTGATAAATCGGATGATAAATCGCTGAATCGGAAGA
Organism: Secale cereale; assembly: GCA_902687465.1. Taxonomy (NCBI): domain Eukaryota; kingdom Viridiplantae; phylum Streptophyta; class Magnoliopsida; order Poales; family Poaceae; genus Secale; species Secale cereale. The sequence goes on from LR738709.1 coordinate 649,606,925, forward strand.
TTTCTTGAATAGTGACCTTATCATAAAACCATCTGTTACTGATAATTTCAGTGCTTGTAGAGAATACCTTACAGAAAACTGCCTATCATTTCCTTCAGCTCCTCGTTGGGTTCGACACTCTTACTTATCGAAAGGACTGCGATAGACCCCCTACACTTGTGGGTCATCAAGACTCTTTCTGGCGCCGTTGCCGGGGAACGAAGCACCTTTGGTAAGGAAAAAATTATATAGTGTGCTGAAATTTACTGTCACTTGTTACTATGGAACATAATCCTTTGAGGGGCTTGTTTGGGGTATCTTCACCCCGACCAGTAGAGCAAAGAGTTGCTCCTCAACCTACAAAACCTACTTAAAATGTTTACTTTGAAATTCTTTTGGGTATGATAGAGAAACTGCTAGCTAATCCCTTTACAGGAGATGGAACGTCGCATCCCGACTTGCACCTAATCTATGTGGATGAAGTTTGTGGATTATTTAAGCTTGCAGGTATGCCCGAGGATGTGATCAAGAAGAAGGTCTTCCCTTTATCTTTGAAGGGAGAGGCATTGACATGGTTTAGTCTATGCGATGATATTGGATCCTGGAACTACAACCGGTTGAAATTGGAATTTCATCAGAAGTTTTATCCTATGCATCAGGTTCATCGTGATCGTAATTATATATATAATTTTTGGCCTCGCAAAGGAGAAAGTATCGCTGAAGCTTGGGGGAGGCTTAAGTCAATGTAATATTAATGCCCCAATCATGATCTCTCAAGAGAAATGATTATACAAAAATTTTATGCTCGGCTTTCTCTCAATAATCGCTCCATGCTCGATACTTCTTGTACTGGTTCTTTCATGATGAAGACTATTGAATTCAAATGGGATTTATTGGAAATAATTAAACGCAACTCTGAAGATTGGGACCTCGGCGAAGGTAAGTAGTCAGGTATAACACCTAAGTTTGATTGTGCTAAATCTTTTATGGATACCGATGTTTTTCGTGAATTTAGCACTAAATATGGACTTGACTCTGAGATAGTAGCTTCTTTCTGTGAATCATTTGCTACTCATGTTGATCTCCCTAAGGAGGATTGGTTTAAATTTCATCCTCCCATTGAAGTAAAAGTAGTTGAACCCGTTAAAGTTGAAGAAAAGACTATCACTTATAATGTTGATCCTATTGTTCCTACTTCTTACATTGAGAAACCACCCTTCACTGTTAGAATAAAGGATCATGCCAAAGCTTCAACTGTGGTTCGTAAGAGTAATACTAGAACACCTACACCCTCTGAGAAAATTAAAGTTGAACCTAGTATTGCTATGGTGAAGGATCTCTTGGTCGATAATATTGATGGGCATGTTATTTACCTTTGTGATGAAGCTGCTAGAATTGCTAGACCCGATACTAAGACTAAAGATAGACCTACTGTAGCCATGCCTGTTATTTCTGTTAAAATAGGAGATCATTGCTATCATGTCTTATGTGATATGGGTGCTAGTGCTAGTGCAATACCTCATTCCTTATATGAAGAAATTATGCACGATATTGCACCTCATGAGCTAGAAGGTATTGATGTTACTATTAAGCTTGCCAATAGAGACACTATTTCACTAGTTGGGATTGTTAGAGATGTTGAAGTCTTGTGTGGGAAAGCTAAATACCCTGCTGATTTTCTTGTTCTTGGTTCCCCACAAGATGATTTTTGCCCCATAATATTTGGTAGACCCTTTTTGGATACTGTTAATGCTAAGATAGACTGCAAAAAGCACATTGTTACTGTTGGTTTAGGGGATATGTCTCAAGATTTTAACTTTGCTAAATTTCGTAGACAATCCCATGACAAAGAATTGCCTAGTAAGGATGAAATTATTGGTCTTGCTTCTTTTGTTGTGCCTCCTAACGATCCTTTAGAACAATATTTGCTAGACCATGAAAATGATATGTTTATGAATGAGAGAAGGGAAATAGATGAAATATTCTTTAAACAGGGACCTTTACTGAAACACAACTGGCATGTTGAAATTCTAGGGGATCCTCCTCCACCCGAGGGTGATCCCATGTTTGAACTCAAACCATTACATGATACTCTTAAGTATGCTTATAAAAAGAAGATATATCCTGATATTATTAGTGCTAACCTTTCAGAGCAGGAAGAAGAGAAATTATTGAAAACTCTGAAGAAGCACCGTGCTGCTATTGGTATACTCTTAATGATCTTAAGGGCATTAGTCCCACTCTATGCCAACACAAGATAAAATTAGAGAAGGACGCTAAACCGGCTGTTGATCACCAACGACGGTTAAATCCTAGGATAAAAGAAGTGGTAAGAAAAGAAATACTAAAGCTTCTAGAGGCAGGTATAATTTATCTGGTTGCTGATAGTCAGTGGGTAAGTCCTGTCCATTGCGTCCCTAAGAAGGGAGGTATTACTGTTGTTCCTAATGATAAAATGCCTTTTGGGCAAGATGACCAAGACTTCGTTCTCCGGAACAATGGAGCGAGCGACCAACTTATTGGAAATCATACATACCGTTGTGTGCAGTCCAATGAGTGTTGAAGCTCGCGGAGGCTATCGTTATGTTCTCACCCTCACAGATGACTTGAGTAGATATGGGTATGTCTACTTAATGAAACACAAGTCTGAAACCTTTGAAAAGTTCAAGGAATTTCAGAATGAGGTTGAGAATCGACGTGACAGAAAAATAAAGTTCTTACGATCGGATCATGGGGGTGAATATTTAAGTCACGAATTTGGCACGCACCTAAGGAACTGTGGAATTGTTTCACAATTGACACCACCCGGAACACCTCGGCGTAATGGTGTGTCCGAACGTCGTAATCGTACTCTGTTAGACATGGTGCGATCTATGATGTGTCTTACCGACTTACCGCTATCTTTTTGGGGATATGCTTTAGAGACTGCCACATTCACTTTAAATAGGGCTCCGTCTAAATCCGTTGAGATGACACCGTATGAACTTTGGTTTTGCAAGAAACCTAAGCTGTCGTTTCTGAAAGTTTGGGGTTGCGATGCTTATGTCAAGAAACTTCAACATTAAAAGCTCGAACCCAAATCGGAAAAATGCGTCTTCATAGGATACCCAAAGGAAATGATTGGGTAGACCTTCTACCTCAGATCCGAAGGCAAGGTCTTCGTTGCCAAGAATGGATCCTTTCTGGAGAAAGAGTTTCTCTCGAAAGAAGTGAGTGGGAGGAAAGTAGAACTTGATGAGGTGACAGTCACCCCTTCCGAACCGGAAAGTAGCACAGCGCAGGAAATTGTTCCTGAGGTGCCTGCACCGACTAGGGAGGAAGTTAATGATGATGATCATGAAGATTCAGATCAAGTTACTGCTGAACTTCGAAGGCCCACAAGGACACGTTCCGCACCAGAGTGGTACGGCAACCCTGTCATGGAAATCATGTTGTTAGACAACCGTGAACCTTCGAACTATGAAGAAGCGATGGCGGGCCCGGATTCCAACAAATGGCTTGAAGCCATGAAATCCGAGATAGGATCCATGTATGAAAACAAAGTATGGACTTTGGTGGACTTGCCCGATGATCGGCACGCCATAGAAAATAAATGGATATTTAAGAAGAAGACTGACGCGGATGGTAATGTGACCATCTATAAGGCTCGGCTTGTCGCTAAAGGTTATCGACAAGTTCAAGGGATTGACTACGACGAGACTTCATCTCCCGTAGCGATGCTGAAGTCCGTCCGAATCATGTTAGCAATTGCCGCGTTCTATGTTTATGAGATATGGCAAATGGACGTCAAAACAGTGTTCCTTAATGGCTTCCTCAAGGAAGAGCTGTATATGATGTAGCCGGAAGGTTTTGTCGATCCTAAGAATGCTAACAAGGTATGCAAGCTCCAGCGCTCGATCTATGGGCTGGTGCAAGCATCTCGGAGTTGGAATATTTGCTTTAATGATGTGATCAAAGCGTTTGGGTTTATACAGACTTGGGGAGAAGCCTGTATTTACAAGAAAGTGAGTGGGAGCTCTGTAGCATTTCTCATATTATATGTGGATGACATATTGTTGATGGGAAATGATGTAGAATTCTTGGAGAGCATAAAGGCCTACTTAAATAAGAGTTTTTCAATGAAGGACCTTGGAGAAGCTGCTTACATATTAGGCATCAAGATCTATAGAGATAGATCGAGATGCCTCATTGGTCTTTCACAAAGCACATACCTTGATAAGATATTGAAGAAGTTCAATATGGATCAGTCCAAGAAAGGGTTCTTGCTTGTATTGCAAGGTATGAGATTGAGCATGGCTCAATCCCCAACCACAGCAGAAGATAGAGAAAAGATGAGTGTCATCCACTATGCCTCAGCCATAGGTTCTATTATGTATGCCATGCTGTGTACCAGACCTGATGTGAACCTTGCCATAAGTTTGGTAGGGAGGTACCAAAGTGATCCCGGTATGGAACACCGGACATCGGTCAAGAACATCCTGAAGTACCTGAAAAGGACTAAGGATATGTTTCTCGTTTATGGAGGTGACAAAGAGCTCGTCGTAAAGGGTTACGTCGATGCTAGCTTCGACATGGATCTGGATGACTCCAAGTCACAAACCGGATACGTGTATATTTTGAATGGTGGGACAGTTAGCTGGTGCAGTTGCAAGCAGAGCGTTGTGGCGCATTCTACATGTGAAGCGGAGTACATAGCTGCTTGCGAAGCAGCGCATGAAGGAGTCTGGATGAAGGAGTTCATCACCGACCTAGGAGTCATTCCAAGCGCGTCGGGCCCGATGACTCTCTTCTGTGACAACACTGGAGCTATTGCCATTGCCAAGGAGCCCAGGTTTCACAAGAAGACCAAGCACATCAAGCGCCGTTTCAGCTCCATCCGGAATTATGTTCAGGATGGAGACATAGATATTTCTAAAGTGCATACGGATCTGAATGTCGCAGATCCGTTGACTAAACCTCTTCCACGAGCAAAACATGATCAACACCAGAACTCTATGGGTGTTCGATTCATCATAATGTAACTAGATTATTGACTCTAGTGCAAGTGGGAGACTGTTGGAAATATGCCCTAGAGGAAATAACAAAATGATTATTATCATATTTCCTTGTTCATGATAATTGTCTGTTATTCATGCTTGAATTGTATTATCCGGAAACAGTGATACATGTGTGAATACATAGACCACAATGTGTCCCTGGTAAAGCCTCTAGTTACTTGCTCGTTGATCAACAGATGGTCGCGGTTTCCTGACCATGAACATTGGATGTCATTGATAACAAGATCACATCATTAGGAGAATGATGTGATGGACAAGACCCAATTCTAAGCCTAGCACAAGATCGTGTAGTTCGTAATGCTAAAGCTTTTCCAATGTCAAGTATCTTTTCCTTAGACCATGAGGTTGTGCAACTCCCGGATACCGTAGGTATACTTTGGGTGTGCCAAACGTCACAACGTAACTGGGTGGCTATAAAGGTACGCAACAGGTATCTCCGAAAGTATCTGTTGGGTTGGCACGAACCGAGACTGGGATTTGTCACTCCGTATGGCGGAGAGGTATCTCTGGTCCCACTCGGTAAGACAACATCATAATGAGCTCAATGTGACAAAGGAGTTAGTCACGGGATGATGTATTATGGAACAAGTAAAGAGACTTGCCATGACGAGATTGAACAAGGTATCGGTATACTGGCGATCAAATCTCGGGCAAGTACTATACCGATAGACAAAGGGAATTGCATACGGGATTAAGTGAATCCTTGACATCGTGGTTCATCCGATGAGATCATCGAGGAACATGTACGAACCAACATGGGTATCTAGATCCCGCTGTTGGTTATTGACCGGAGAGTCATCTCGGTCATGTCCATGTGTCTCCCGAACCCGTAGGGTCTACACACTTAAGGTTCGGTGACGCTAGGGTTGTAGAGATATATGCACACGATAACCCGAATGTTGTTCGGAGTCATGGATGAGATCCCGGACGTCACGAGGAGTCCCGGAATGGTCCGGAGGTAAATAATTATATATAGGAAGTCCAGTTTCTGCCATCGACAGAGTTTCGGGGGGTCATCGATAGTGTACCGGGACCACTGGAAGGGTCCCGGGGGGGTCCACCGGGTGGGGCCACCCATCCCGGAGGGCCCCATGGGCCGTAGGGGGAGGGGAACCAGCCCATAGTGGGCTGGCGCACCCCCTTGGGCGTCCCCACTGCGCCTAGGGTTGGGAACCCTAGGGGTGGGGGGCGCCCCACATGCCTTGGGGGGCAAGCCTCCCCCCTAGGAGATTGCATCTCCTAGGGCCGGCTGACGAGGTTATAGACCTAGGGTAGGGTCACAGGCCCGACCAAGGTACCCCACCCAAGGTCACTACCCTAGAAGATCAAAAGACAAAACATATGATGACAAAGACAGTCGACTGAGACGGCCCCAGAGGACATCCCACTCAACTGGACATCACCTACAAGGCGACTCAACTCCACTCAACCAATCCAAGGCACTCGACCCCCGAAGGTCAAGGATCCCTTAGGACAATAACGGTCTGGTATTTACTCGCCGTAGTAAATGCCTTAATTACTCTTTACTGTAGGCGTTATCAGTAATGCCTGCCTTAATGTACATTGAACCCTTGGTAACGTGGAGCATGGCTGGGGTCCTGGCGCACTATATAAGCCACCCCCCTCCTCCGGTACAAGGGTTCGCATCTTTGTAACTCACATATACACATACCAGTCGACCGCCTCCGGGCACCGAGACGTAGGGCCATTACTTCCTCCGAGAAGGGCCTGAACTCGTAAACACCTTGTGTACAACTCCACCATAGCTAGGGCCTTGCCTCCCCATTCGTACCCCCTACTCGTACTGTCAGACTTAGAACCACGATAGTTGGCGCCCACCGTGGGGCAAGGCGTCTTAGCGACATCTGGTGAGGTTGCAACTTCTTCTCCGACCTCCTTCATCATGGTGTCAGGCGGTGGTTTAGCGTTGGGCCGCGAGATCCGGCTCGGCGCGCTCGTTTTCATCGCCGACGACTCCGCGTGGCTCCAGGAGGCCCCTTTGGACGTCGAGGCTCTGCCCACCCGTGGGGCTGCGCACTTTCGCGCCAGCGCCTGCGGCGTCCTCCTTCGGCAGCCGTCGACTCAATATTCATCGATCCCTACATCGTCCCCCATCCCCGCCGGACGCCGCCGCAAGCGATCCAGTCGCTCATGGCTCCAGCGGTGGGTGAAACACGCGGTGGCCCGTCAAATGGCCACCCCTCAAGTCGCGGCCATTGAGCCCGATGGTTACCACTACGGGCTGGCCGATCAGTCGACCGAGCTCGTGGATTTTGTTTCCGAGTGCGGGAGCAGCGATCCCGCAGCGGAAATCCTCATGGTCGATTCGCGCCGCAGCCCGCCGGGTTTTCCTTGCGGTGGAGACGGCGGCAGCGGCGGCGGCCGATCACACGACAACGACGGTTACATTCCTCAACCCCTCACCTCCGAGCAAAGGGCTGAGCTTTGTCGCCGCAACGAAGATGCACTCTTCACTCCCATCGTGGGGGATTCTCCGGAGGCTCTGGCCCTCAAAGCCACACACTTGGCCACCGTGGCCGAGTGCGCGCGCTTGGAAAATATCCAACACGCATTCGACGAACAGGCCCGCCGACTGGTTCCCGAGTCCAGTCGACGACCGCGGCAATCGCGCCAGCGCGAGACTCAGGTGTTCCGCACGCCAGTCTAGAACCTCGAAGTCGCGGCTCGCATCATGGAGTCGATCCAACCCTTACAGTTGGAGGCTGGGAGAGGCCTTCAGCAGATCCGAGCTTTGCTCCGAACGGCTGAAGAGCAAAACGCGGCTGTTTCTCAGTCGCGCAACAGGATTCACAGTAGATCGGTGGCTGCAGACACCGTATGGTCGGCCCACAGTCCAAGATCACCCCAAGGCATGAGGAACGTGGCCCGCGGCAAGACCGGCATCTGGGTCGGAATGACGAGCAACACGACCGTCGACACGGACATCATGACCGCCGTCGAGTGCCTACGCCTCCTCCGGGAAGTGGATCGTACTCGCCCCAGCGGCACGAGGGCAGGCGCCCGCGCGACGATGAGCGGAGGATTCCCCCAGATCCCCGGAGGCCAGGTTTCGATGCAAGGTCTATCCTTGTGCAGGGACGGGTCGACCGGAACAGGGCATTCAGAGAAGAGCAAGGCAGAGATCAACCGAGTGGCAGCCGAGTGCCTGTCTCTGGACCCGAGTGTTTCTGCAGTGCTATCAGAGCCGCAGAGATCCCCCCGAACTTCAGGTTAGCGGCGGGGATAAGAAAGTTCACCGGTGAGTCGAAACCAGACACCTGGCTAGAAGACTACCGAGTGGCTGTACAGATCGGAGGCGGCAATGACGACGTGGCCATGAAGCACCTTCCTCTGATGCTGGGCGGTTCTGCTCGGGCGTGGCTCAATCAGTTGGCCCCCGGGAGTATTTATAGTTGGGAAGAGCTCGCGCCAGTGTTCATTCGGACCTTCGAAGGCACCTGCAAGCGGCCTGCTGGACTCGCAGAGCTTCAGCACTGCGTACAGAAGTCGAATGAAACTTTGAGAGATTACATCCAGCGATGGACCACTTTGCATCACACGGTGGAGAATGTGTCTGAGCACCAGGCGGTTTGCGCTTTCAAGGAAGGCGTGCGTAACCGAGAGCTGAATTTGAAGTTTGGCCGAATAGGCGATATGTCCCTATCGCGGATGATGGAGATTGCTAGTCGGTACGCCAACGGTGAGGAGGCCGATCGGCTCCGCAGTGGCAAGAAACCAGTTGGACAGGATGATCAGAATTCCAATCGGAAGAACAAGCGCAAGGCTGAGCCATCTTCTCAGGGGGAGGCTGCAGTGGTCAATCAGGGAAAGGGCAAAGGAAAGCCGAAAGGCTCCCGGGCCCCCAAGAAAGGGAAGGATCTAGCTGGAGATGATGTGCTCAACCAGCCGTGCCCCATACACACGAAGAAAGATGAAGAGGGAAACTTGGTATATCCCAAGCACACCACTCGACAGTGTCGGCTCCTGATCCAGAACTTCCAGAAAGATCAATCGACTGAGAAGGGGAAAGAATCAGAAGAGTCCGAAGACAAGGAAGGGGACGGAGGATACCCCCGGACCAACTCCACTTTGGTGATCTTCGCGGACGTCGAGAGCAAAAGTCGACTGAAAATCATCAATAGAGAAGTAAATATGGTTGCCCCGGCGACCCCCACATTTTTGAAATGGTCCAAGGCCCCCATCACATTCGACCAGTCTGATCACCCAGCACACATCGCCACCCCCGGGCGGCAGGCACTGGTGGTCGACCCAGTGATCGAGGGCACGCGTCTGACCAGAGTCCTGATGGATGGGGGCAGTGGCTTGAACATCATGTATGCAGCAACCCTCCGGGATATGGGCATTCCGATGTCCAAGCTGAGAGAAAGTAACATGAGGTTCCATGGGGTAATCCCCGGGAAGAAAGCCGACTCACTTGGCCAGATCACACTCGACGTGGTCTTTGGTGAATTGAAGAATTATCGCAAAGAGAAGTTTACGTTTGAACTGGTGGACTTCAACAGCGCTTATCACGCCATCCTGGGTAGGCCCGCCTACGCCAGCTTCATGGCTCGACCATGTTACGTTTACCTCAAGCTGAAGATGCCGGGACCCAACAACGTTATAACCGTCACTGGGAACCGTCAGAAAGCGGAAGAGTGCTTCCAGAAAGGCTCGAAGATCGCCGACGAGCAAATGGCAGCAGTAGAGATGGAGGAGTACCAAAAGAGCGTGGATCCAAGTGATCTGCTGAGGGCGAAAAAGCTGGCTTCCGAGTCAGCCTTCCAGTCGGCCGGGGACACAAAACCCGTGCACATCCACCCCACCGACCCCAACGCAGCACCGACCCGCATTTCCACTACGCTCGACAGCAAATAGGAAGAAGCGCTCGTCCAGTTCCTCCGTGAGAACTGGGACATCTTTGCATGGAAACCATCAGACATGCCAGGTGTACCCAGGGGACTGGCTGAGCACCATTTGCGAGTCGACCCGAAGGTAAAACCTGTGAAGGAACATCTCCGTCGGTCCGCTGCGGGGAAGTGAAAGGCAATTGGCGAGGAAGTGGCTCGGCTCCTGGCAGCTGAGTTTATCCGCGAGATTTACCACTCCGAGTGGCTCGCCAATGTCGTCATGGTCCCCAAGAAGGACAAGTCTCTCCGCATGTGCATCGATTTCAAGCACATCAATCGGGCCTGCCCGAAGGATCATTTTCCTCTTCCCCGCATCGATCAGATAGTCGACTCGACTGCGGGATGTGAACGTTTGTCCTTTCTGGACGTGTATTCCGGGTACCATCAGACCCGTCTGTTCGGACCCGACGAAATCAAGACAGCTTTCATCAACCCCTTCGGGTGTTTCTGTTATGTCACCATGCCTTTCGGTCTCAAAAATGCCAGCGCTACCTTCATGCGCATGATCCAGAAGTGCTTAATAAAGCAAATCAGTCGGAACGTCGAGGCGTACATGGATGACATTGTGGTCAAGTCACGAAAAGGTTCCGACCTGCTGACCGACCTCGTTGAGACATTCGCAAACCTAAGAAGCTATGATATCAAGCTCAAACCATCAAAGTGTACATTTGGAGTTCCTGGCGACAAGTTGCTCGGTTTTCTCGTTTCCAAACGGGGAATCGACGCCAACCCAGAGAAGGTCAGCACCATCCTCCGAATGAAACGCCCCGAGCGTATACACGACGTCCAGAAGCTTACTGGTTGCTTGGCCGCATTGAGTCGATTCATTTCTCGTCTTGGTGACAAGGCACTGCCCCTCTACCGACTCATGAAGAAATCCGACAAGTTCGAGTGGAATTACGAAGCCGAAGCGGCGTTTGAAGAGCTCAAAGCCCTACTGTCGACCCAGCCGGTGCTCGCTGTCCCAGTTAGCGGGGAGCCTCTTCTGCTGTACATTGCAGCCACCGGACAAGTTGTCAGTACTGTACTCACGGTCGAGCGGGAAGAAGAGGGCAAGGCATACAAGGTCCAACGCCCGGTCTATTACATATCCGAAGTTTTGACTCCCTCCAAGCAAAGGTATCCACATTACCAAAAGCTTGTGTACGGGATTTACTTGACTGCAAAAAAGGTTGCCCATTACTTTTCGGACAATACAATCTCAGTCGTCAGCGACGCCCCGCTGTCAGAGATCCTGAACAACCGAGACGCAACCGGTCGAGTGGCAAAATGGGCGATTGAACTTCTTCCGTTAGATATCAAGTTTGAAGCGAAGAAAGCCATCAAGTCTCAGGCTATAGCAGATTTTGTGGCCGAGTGGATAGAACAAGAGCTGCCGACTCAAGTTCAGTTGGACCACTAGACTATGTTCTTCGATGGATCCAAGATGCTGAACGGATCCGGCGCAGGCGTGGTCCTGGTTTCCCCCAGGGGCGACAAGCTCAGTTACATCCTTCAGATCCACTTTGACTCATCGAACAACGAAGCCGAGTACGAAGCACTTTTGTACGGGTTGCGCATGGCCATCTCACTCGGCGTCCGTCGCTTGATGGTTTATGGTGACTCTGACTTAGTGCTAAACCAAGTGATGAAGGAATGGGACGTCAGGAGCCCGGCAATGACCAGTTATTGCAGTGCAGTGCGGAAGCTTGAAAAGAAGTTTGAAGGCTTAGAGCTCCATCATGTGCCCAGAGCCAAGAATCAGCTGGTCGATGACCTCGCAAAAATTGGGTCGACTCGGTGGCCTATACCCAAGAATGTGTTCCTGGAGCATCTGCACACCCCTTCTGTCAAAGAAGACCCCTTCACGGAAGAGCCCCCACAGCCAGTCAGCGCGTCAGATCCGACTAAAGTCAAAGTACCTGTTGTGGTCGACCTGATCATGGAGGTCCTAGAGATTACGCCAGACTAGATTGTGCCATATATATCGTATCTGCTCAGGCAAGAACTCCCGACAGATGAGAAGGAAGCACGCCAGATCGTCCGCCGATCCAAGGCGTTCACTGTCATTCAGGGTTAGCTCTACAGAGAAAGCATCACCGGTATCGCTCAGCGCTGCATCGCTCCAAAGGAAGGTCGACTGATCCTGGATGAAATTCACTTGGGAACTTGTGGCCACGACGCCTCCTCTCGGACTATAGTGGCCAAAGCATACCGAGCCGGGTTCTACTGGCCCCGCGCCAACGAGATGGCCAAGGATATTGTGGACAAGTGCGCAGGTTGCCAGTTCTACTCCAACATGTCCCACAAGCCGGCGTCCGCCTTGAAGACCATTCCGCTAGTCTGGTCCTTTGCTGTTTGGGGCTTGGACATGGTCGTCCCCTTCAGGACAGGCAGAAACGGATTCACCCACCTACTCATGGCAGTCGACAAGTTCACCAAATGGATTGAGGCCAAGCCCATCAAGAACCTCGAGTCGAGCACCGCCATCAGCTTCATCAGGGAATTGATATTCAGATATGGAGTCCCCCACAGCATCATCACAGACAACGGCTCCAACTTTGACTCGGATGAATTCAGAGCTTTCTGTGCTTTTCAAGGAACACGAGTCGACTACGCCTCCCTGGCGCATCCGCAGTCAAACAAACAGGCAGAAAGAGCAAATGGTTTGATTCTCCAAGGCCTAAAGCCGCGGCTCATGCGTGATCTCAAGCATGCCACTGGGGCTTGGGTAACTGAACTACCATTTGTCTTATGGGGTCTGAGGACAACTCCAAACCGGTCGACTGGCCGTACCCCTTTCTTGATGGTTTATGGAGCCGAAGCTGTGTTGCCAAGCGACTTGTTGCACAACGCCCCCAGAGTGGAACTATTCTTCGAAGCCGAGGCAGAGTAGGCTCGTCAGGATGCAGTCGACCTTTTGGAAGAGGAAAGAGAGATGGCCTTGATCCGGTCAACCATCTATCAACAAGACCTGCGTCAATTCCATGCTCGCAACATCCGAAGCCGAGCATTCCAGGAAGGAGACCTGGTACTTCGAGTGCATCAGAAACATCCACACAAGCTCGCCCCGGCCTGGGAAGGTCCATTCATCGTCACCAAGGTACTTCACAACGAAATATACCACCTCTACAATGTCGCCAAGAAGAAAGACGAACCTCGTTCGTGGAACGCGGACCTGCTCCGCCGCTTCTACAGTTGAGACACCCGACAGTTGAGTTGTAATAAAGATTTCCCAATTTGTTTCAAAGACTAGTTAGCAGTGGTCCTCTAATGATTGATGCTTTCTAAAAACACTGTTCTTCAAAATCCCCCAGTGGGTGCTTAGCTGCGAATCCGATTTGCCTAAGTTTCAAACGCTCACTCCGAGTGAAGAGCAACCCTCTCACTCGGGGGCTTAGCTGCGGTCCTCCGAGCTGCTTCATAAGTATAATGTGGCTCTGTCTTCCGAGCTCCACCACAAATACAACGTAGCATGGAATCGTCTAAGTTACAAACATCCACTCCGAGTGAAGAGCAACCCTCTCACTCGGAGGCTTAGCTGCGACCCCGTGACTCGCCTAAGTCTCAAACGCTCACTCCGAGTGAAGAGCAACCCTCTCACTAGGGGGCTTAGATGCGGTTCTCCGAGCTGCGTCATAAGTATAATGTGGCTCTGTCTTCCGAGCT
>LR738709.1:649620902-649631351 GCA_902687465.1 Secale cereale
CACTCGGGGGCTTAACTGCGGTCCTCCGAGCTACGTCATAAGTATAATGTGGCTCTGTCTTCCGAGCTCCGCCACAAATACAACATAGCTTGGAATCGTCTAAGTTACAAACATCCACTCCGAGTGAAGAGCAGCCCTCTCACTCGGGGGCTTAGCTGCGGTCCTCCAAGCTATGTCGTAAGTATAACGTGGCTCTATCTTCCGAGCTCCGCCACAAATACAACGTAGCTTGGAATCGCCTAAGCTACAAACATCCACTCCGAGTGAAGAGCAACCCTCTCACTCGGGGGCTTAGCTGCGACCCCGTGACTCGCCTAAGTTTCAAACGCTCACTCTGTGTGAAGTGCAACCCTCTCACTCGGGGGCTTAGCTACGGACGTCGACTCGAAGATTCAAGCAATCAAAAAAGAGCCGCAAGCCAAAAGATCGAATCCAGATAAAAGTCCCGCAAGATTCGGGCAAGAGTACCTGGGCCACAGGCCCACCAGAGTTTAACGGTTACAAGGCCACTCGGCATTCCGAGGCAAATTGAATTAAAGTGTCAAAGTTAGCTCATTCCTCAGGTGGAGGTGGACTCGCGGGCGCAACGAATTTGTCTAGGTCGATCCCATCAGCAATACGAGTGGCGGCTTCCAAGAAATTCTCCATGAACGACTGGAACTGAAGCTCCTTCGTATTGGCAACCTTGAGCGCCGCGAGCCTCCTCTCCTTCACTTCCTTGCAGTGCACGCGGACTAGAGACAGCGCCACGTCGGCTCCACCCCGGGCGGACGACTTCTTCCACTCCTGCACTCGGTTGGGGATCTCGTTGAGTCGAGTCATCAGAGACTCGAGGTCGTTCTCCTGCACGACTCCCCTCTAGAGCACGGTGTCGATCCGGGCCATCACCGCTTTCAGCTGTCCTAGATAGTCTGTGGCCGCAGTAAGGCGGGACTCCAGCCTCAAGATGTTCATGGCAACCTCGTCCTTCACGATGGAATTGGCTGGGTCCAGGCCAGGCTCGACCCGCCCAGTCTCTTGTTCGAAGTTGCGATAGAATTCTGCACCGGAAAACAGCGAGTCGAGTCAGCAAGCAAAACATGGGCCGACCGATCCAGCTCAACCCGAGCCAAAAGAGACATACCTTCGAGCACAAGGTACCACTTCTTGGTAAGGTCGCCCAGATAGGCCTCAAGATCAATCCTCTTCTGGAAAAGGGCCTCGTACTTGTCGTTCAAGACAGACTTGGAATTCTTCAGTCGAGTCACCTCTTGATTGGCTGCGTCGAGTGAGCCTCTCAGCCTGATAATCTCCGCCTCGAGCGCGCCTACAGAGGCCAGCTTCTACGCCGCCAGTTCTGCCTTCTCTTGAGTTGCCTGTTGCGCCGCTGCCAGGTCGAGATCTTTCTGCTCCAAGGCTGCTTTCAGTTGACCTACCAATGACGTCATTGGACAGATGAACATGAGGAAACACAAGGCACATTTATCAAAAGTCAGTCGACAAATGGTTAGCGCCAGTTACCGGCCGCGTCATCCTGCATCTTCTTCAAATGGTCCCGAGCCAACAGCAGGTCGAGATTGAGCTGGATTTGCTTCTTCTCAAGGTCTGCAAATTTGGTCCCAAACTCGCAAGATTTCTGCATCAACACAACAAAACAAGATTCTAAGACTACAGTCGAGTCAAACACTCAACCGCTGTCTCAGGGACTACACCCAGTGGGTGCACTGAGCGTGCCCCCACTGGTTTTCACTCGGCCAAGATCAGTCTAACTCGAGCTAAAAAAACAACAAGGAAGAAAAGTTCTATCGTCAGACCATGTTCGACCGCCAGCAGTCGACCACGGTCTCGGGGACTACACCTAGTGGGTGCACTGAGCGTGCCCCCACCAGTTCTCACTCGACCAAGATCAGTCTCGCTCGAGTTCAAGAGAAGTTGAAAGCAAACACATCAAGACCCTCACTCAGTGGGTGTGACATCATCTTACGAACAAAGCAGCAGATTCTCTCAAAGCCAAAGACTGTTCCTGCGCAGCAAACCAACAAGTGGAGAAAACAAACCTGGACGTTGGCCCGAAGAGCAGAACTAGCGTCGTAAGCAGCCATGCTGGCCTCGTACGCCGCCTTCGTCTTCTCCATCATCAACCCCGCCTGGCGAACGGCTTCTTGAGCCGCTCCCACAGGATCCTCCGGGAGGCGGTAGGAGGAGAAGAGAACGGACGACGGAGCAGGCGCTGGGTCGACGACTGGAGCGGGCGCTGGGTCGACGGCTGGAGCGGGCGCTGGGTCGACGACTGGAGCAGGCGCTGGGTTGACAGCTGGGACAAGCACTGGGTCGACGGCCCTTCCAGCTGACGAAGTAGGACCTACGGTCGACACGGGGTCGGCAAAGGAGACCGTGGCTCGGGTCACGTCTTCCTGTTGCTGGGCCTCCGAGCCAGAAGGCGCCTTTCGGCCCTTCTTCCCCATGCGTCGTCGATCTCCTCCCAAGTGCTCTTCATCAACATCATCATCGTCATCTGGGAGCTCTATGACGTGGCGCGGCACTTCAAGACAAACAATAGCGAAGTTCAGTCGACCGTCACCCCTAACCGACGAAAAAACAAGACACGATCTATAACCCGCACCTGCGCGGGATGTCGCGGCATCTGCGGTCTCCTCGTCGTCCCGGCCCTTGTCAATGTCCATTGAGGTCGTAGAAGCAGCAGCGCTGAAGAAACCCCTCAAAGATGAGTCGAAGGAAGACACGGTCGACCTCCAAAAGACAGAAAGAAAAAAAACCGAATGATACTTACGTGGAGGCGATGGGAACATCCACCTTTATCCTGGGCAGGGCCTTCCGGGGCTTGGTGGTGATGACCTTGGGGTGCTTGGGCACCTTCTCAGAGGGGTCGGGAGTGGCCGTGCGAGCGCGCTTGGGCGTTTGAGAGCCTGAGGGACCTATCCGAGGGCGCGCAGCCCCTGGGTCGTGCTTCCCCTTGGACCGCCTCTCATCACGGGGAGGTGACTCGACTTCCTCCCCACTGCTGTAGTCCTCACTCTTCTCCTCGGTCTCCTCCTCCGACATCCACTCGGTGGCGTCGCCCACGCCCTCCTCGCCCTCCTGGACCAAATCCCCGTTGGGCAGCAAGTACATCTCAGTATATATCTGCAAAAAGGGAAGATTGACCAAATATCAGTCGGATCCGTCAAGACAAATTACAAGCCAACGACAGAAACATCACTCGGGAGCCGAAGACGAACCTTATCGGGCAGATGGTCAGCATCGAATGGGAGGACCCTCCCAGACCCCCTGGGATTGTCTTTGTTCCCCGTGATGCACTTCAGGCACTGCGCCACGTACTTCACGCCGGCCGCCTCCGGGTGGACTCGCGACGAGTCGTCGGTGCCGGAGTACAACCACATCGGGTGGTCCCGAGCCTGGAGCGGCTGGATCCTCCGCATGAGGAGGCTGGCTGGCTCGACCAAGAGAGAAAGGGGGAAGACCAGTCGACTGACCCGGGGTCAGACTGTCCTTATAGTAAAACCAAGTCGACTGCCAGCCCCGAATCGACTCCGGAAAGATTATGGGGGGAAAGGCGCTCCTATTCCTAAGTTGGATTCCGAGCCCACCGCACGCCTGGAGGACGTGCGTCTTATCGTCGCTAGGATTCGCCTTCTTGACGATTTGCGAGCGGCAGGTAAAGATATGCTTGAACAAGCCCCAGTACGGCCGGCAGCCGAGGAAGTTCTCACACATGGAAGCGAACGCGGAAAGGAAAGCGATGGACTTGGGCATGAAGTAATGCAGTTGGGCGCCGAAGAAAATCAAGAAAGCACGAAAAAAGGGATGCGGAGGCATGGAGAAACCTCGGTCGATGTGGGTCACGAGGAGGACGCACTCGCCCTCCCGCGGCCAAGGCTCGAGTGCGCCCTCCGGCACCCGCCAGGAGCCGCAGGCAATCAGTCCCTCCTCCTCCAGCTCCTCCAGATCCTCCGCCACGACGGTGGACCGGATCCAATCCCCCTGGATCCAACCAGGAGGGAGCCCAGACCTCGACGACGATCCGCTCCGACCGGACCGCCTCCCCTTCCCCGTCGCCGCCTTCTTCGAGCACTCCATCGCCGCGGTCTTGTCCTTGCCCATGGCACGCGCGCTGGCGGTCGCTGTGGGGAAAGGGAAGAAGGAGCAGAGGCACGACAAAGAGGCGGAGGCGGAAGAAGAAGGATTGGGCGCACAGTCCTCCCGCTTCGGGCTCGGCGCACACTTATAGCGCCCCGGTCGAGTGGCTGGCCGGTGGCCCCGAGCGATCTTATCAAATCCCGCAACAGGCGCAGACGCGATACGTGGCGAAAAAGGTGGCGTGAGGATCGAGGCGTCTCAAGCATATCCGTCCGATTGCTGCGGCACGTCCCGCCCCACGCGCTTCCCCAAATTTCGAAACCCCGTGGAATTTGGTGACCAAAGAGCAACCAACCCCGCCGAAAACTGCGCACGCCAACGGCACCCGACGCCTAGCGCAAAGTTCAGTCGACGGAAGAAGCAACCAACACACTCGACGGTTCCAGAATCGATCAAGGCGACCAAGACAAGACTGAGGAGGACAGCCTTGTCCGCGAGCTCAGAAGTAGACTACCCCAGGGGCGTCGAGCCAGAACCGGAGCTTTCCTCAGCACTCTCTCTCTTGCTCAAGCCTCAATCCATTCGGGGGCTACTGACGAGGTTACAGACCTAGGGTAGGGTCACAGGCCCGACCAAGGTACCCCACCCAAGGTCACTACCCTAGAAGATCAAAAGACAAAACTTATGATGACAAAAATAGTCGACTGAGACGGCCCCACAGGAAATCCCACTCGACTGGACATCACCTACAAGACGACTCAACTCCACTCGACCAATCCAAGGCACTCGACCCCCGAAGGTCAAGGATCCCTTAGGACAATAACGGTCTGGTATTTACTCGCCGTAGTAAATGCCTTAATTACTCTTTACTGTAGGCGTTATCAGTAACGCCTGCCTTAATGTACATTGAACCCTTGGTAACGTGGAGCATGGCTGGGGTCCTGGCGCACTATATAAGCCACCCCCTCCTCCGGTACAAGGGTTTGCATCTTTGTAACTCACATATACATATACCAGTCGACCGCCTCCGGGCACCGAGACGTAGGGCTGTTACTTCCTCCGAGAAGGGACTGAACTCGTAAACACCTTGTGTACAACTCCACCATAGCTAGGGCCTTGCCTCCCCATTCGTACCCCCTACTCGTACTGTTAGACTTAGAACGACGACACCAGCGCCCCCCTGGCCCCTATATATAGTGGGGGGGAGGGAGCGCAGCCGCACCCTTGCTCCTGGCGCCTCCCTCCCCCCGTTACACCTCTTCCTCCTCCCGCAGGTGCTTGACGAAGCCCTGCAGAATTTCCGTTGCATCCACCACCACGCCGTCGTGCTGCTGGATCTCCATCAACCTCTCTTCCCCCCTTGCTGGATCAAGAAGGAGGAGACGTCGCTGCATCGTACGTGTGTTGAACGCGGAGGTGCCGTCCGTTCGGTGCTGGGATCATCGGTGATTTGGATCACGACGACTCCATCATCCACGTTCTCTTGAACGCTTCCGCTTGCGATCTACAAGGGTATGTAGATGCACTCCTTTATCCCTCGTTGCTAGATGACCCCTTAGATTGATCTTGGTGAAGCGTAGAATTTTTTTGAATTCTGCTACGTTCCCCAACAAAGAACAGGCTTACCTACTCATGCGAGATTGTGGTCTATCACACTACACATAATGGGAGTAATATAGGTAGTAACATAGATGCCACCTAAGCAAAAAAGATGATGTGGCGGCTAGTTAATGAGGAGAGAGACAAATAGGGTAACATAGGTAGTTACCATCACATAACGCTTTCCAGGAAAGAATGAGTCTACAAGAAAATAAATGAGGCCATATATGATACCACCTTATGTTACTTTGCACCATAAAAATAGTAATATAAACTAGTAAATAGTAACATATGCATGTTACTAGTCTAAAGTTATTCCCCACTATGACTAGGAAATCATCCACCGAGTCATAATGAGTGATGAAATAGTACCCCATGAGCCAATCTACATCGTCAGGCTCTTCAAATTAAACAAAGTTAATTAATGATCGTGAAATTTAAGATCCAGGCAACAACGAACAAAATCAGTAGGAAGAACAAGTATGTTGCTTGTCAAATTGCTGGGTACCAGGGTGTTTGAACATCTTATGAATGAAGCTAGGCTTTTGGGTTTCAAGCCATATAACATGTTAAGAGCAAATCGACAATGACTTAAAAGTTAAGACCCATTCACGCAGTTTCCACTTTTGGTGAGATCTCCGAGCCAGCTGGTTCATTGTTGTTTCCATAAAAATGAAACATTTTTTTTAAGAAAGGGCCCTGCCTTTTATTGACTCATAGTGAGTGCAATTGAGTGTACTCCCTCCATTCCTGTATACAAGGCCACAAACTCAGATTCCAGGTATCAAGGTAAAATTTAATGACTGTTTTGCAAATCAACTTTTCTTTTCGTTAACCGGATTCATTAATACGCCCACATACATGCAAGGAAGGATTGTGAAGGAAGTGGCACTGTCTCATTATGACTACATGTGCATGCAAGTGTTAGACAAGTTGGTAGTACGAGAGAACATCATTAATTCCCCGATTACTGTTAGACCTCTTCCAATGCATTGGTGCTAAAGTGAGGTGCTAAGTGCATTAAATGCTTAGCAACTAATATCCCCAATGCATGGGTGCTTAGCTTTTGTAGCTAAGCCTCCTTTATTTAATTGTTTAGTCACAAAACTCCTTCATGTATTGGTTGGTAGTCTTTTTGCATAGGTTCACGTGCTTAGCATTGGTTCTTCTTGGGGACACTATAATACTCTCTCTCCTCTTTAATTGCTTTGCCACATCATTTTTCTGCCTATGTGGCATCCTTAGCACCTATCCACCATGGAGCACTTGGAAGGGCCTTAGTGACCTTGTATAGATGCAAAATGTATTTTTCATAATGGCCTTGTATAAGGGAATGGAGGGGGTATCCCATATCACATGTTACTGTAACATAAGGCAACACAAAGCAAAATAAGTCCCCAATCTAATAAATACAATCATCTATGTACTACTTCTATATTTCTTTGCACTATATTATAGACTAGTGTCATATACATGACACAAGTCTTAGCTACTCCCCCACTATGACTAGCCTTAAAGTGCTAATCGCATAGGAACTTTGGCAATGGAGAGTAATGTTTATATGCATTCAAAGCTATGCCGCCAGGAATGGATAGGAGTCATAATGGCTTTCACAAGGCATCCCCGCATGTTACTCCCTCCGTCCGGATTTATTAGGCCTCTCAGCATCACAAGCATGTCCCTTTTTATAAGGCATCGCTTTGGAAAAGTGCATGCATGCAACCATTTCATTGGTTGCATTGAAAGCCATTATTGTTGGTGCCATGGCTGAGAAATTAATACACTTCATGCGGGCTTTTTCATCGGTCGCACTCATGTGAGAGAGTGCATTGAAAGTGAAATGAAAGAATTAATGTGAGTAAATTACTATGTGTCTTGGTCTAAAAGAAGTTGTCTTTAGGCCTAATAAACCCGGACGGGGGAGTAATAAACTAGAACTAGTTCATGCCCGGTTCACTGTACACTTTCCCTCCGATCCAAATGAACTAAAGTTGCCAAAATTAATTTGGATCGGAGGGAGTATTAAGTTTTGCCCATCTCCATGTATGACTGTACGCTTTGTGTATATACGTGCCTGGAAAAAATGCCTAGATTTTGCTGATGAAACCTTTTTTTTCATCGGGGCATTGGTCATCTTTTTGCGGACATTTATAGTTTTCATAAGCACGAGGAACATGACCATAACTCTTCTAAACCATTACATGACGGAAAGGTCCATTCTCATGCTCGAACTGATCAACATAATGTGCGAGCCTGCTTCTGATTCATCACTATTAGTAATTCGTTGTTGTGTTGCATGGCATGTAAAGCAGTATATGGGTTGTGCAATGAATAGTATGTTCTCCATCGTTTTATTGAAAATGTGTTTTATCTCTTGTGTAATGAATAATGTGATTGTTACCAATCATTTGGTCATTGTTGTTGTTATTAAGGCCTCATTTGGTTTGGAGAATTTTCGTAGGGAAGACATAGGAACGGGATTCCAGAGGATTTTTTTTATTGATGCGCCAGTTTGTTAGAGAAGCTTACATGAATCTCTTAGCAATACTACTCATTTCCTGTGTTTTTTTTTAGGAAATTACACATCCACTTAAAGCTTATTTTTTACGTAGGAACGAGGCAACACAAACCCTTAGGAAGACGACTGCCATGCATCCTATCAAATTCATGTACTACTCGTAATTCGTACGATTTGGTTTCCTCAGTTTTCTTCGGCTTCACCATTCTCGCATGGGTTTGGCTTGCCTTGCAGCTTTGGGGGAAAAGCCTAGATCCATGCGATTGAACGATGACGATGCTTTTGCGTCATATCCTTCTCGGGGGCTTTGTCTTGATGCTGGGCATCAACAAGCGATACCGATGGAGGACGGTGGTGCCGGCGATGGGGCTTCTGTGCCAACAATATCGAGGATAGGCGACGTCGAAGACATGGCAATAGTTGTGGTAGTCAGCTCTTCTTCCGCGTGGCCATGAGATTGCCTCAGTTTGTGTATTGTTGTGAAGTCGGAGCTGAATCTATGATGTCTCGATGGCAGCGATAATGGGTAGCAGGTGGTATGTTCGGTGATCTTCCGCGGCGGCAACCTTGCATGGTCCTCCTGCATAGCCTTCTGTTATAGTCGGACCTATATTGTCCTCATCGTAGGCGGTTGAGTTTTGGCACGGAACTTCCCGTCTCTTTGTGAGGCCTCTACGGTGTGGCCTGGGTCAATGGTCGTACGCAATGTAGTCTGAATTGAATTGTTTGCTCTCAGAGAAAGGATGTCAATGACACCTTGTTGGAGAGAAGTGATGATGGTATCTCATGTGTGCTACCCCGACGAGGCTCTCTTCACAGGGATGTATAACGGGTATCCTATGTGTGCCCCTTAGAGGTTTCTAAAGATTTTCGTCTGATTTTTTATTATTTAACTTGACAATTATCTTCTTTTTATTTAATGGATGATGCAATTTTTTTGCCTCTGTTTCTTTTTAAAAATTGGTCTTGGATATTAGGTGTGTCCAAGTTTGACAGACTTGACATCATTTACATAGTTCATTAGCTTTTTTTAGAAACATAGTACAAACGCAGATGTTTACGTTCACATACACACTTATCCCTATGAATTCATACACACAGATCCTATTTACATAAGCACCTTTGAGAGATGAGTGACACGGGAAAGTCTGAAATAAGTTCAGCAAAATGCGACCATATGTGACAACACCATCAGATTAAAAAAAGATTAACACGGGGAGTCAATGCTTTTGTCATGGCTTGGAATCTTTTCCTTGCGATGTTGGCGAGAGAAGTAATTTACTTTTTTTCTTGACGCCAATGGCCAGGGAATATTCACTGTGCGGGGTGGTATTTGCGAGCTTTTTTTCTGACAGTTTTTTGAGAGATGTATGCCATTTTTTCAGAACAACATGACAGTTTCTTTAGAGAAAGGTATTATTTACTCTAAAAAATGTCATCGTTTGATTTTGTGTCAGAACTAAAACTATCGGCTGCATTCGTTCTGTCATCCTCTCCCAGGAAACGTTCCCAGATAACATTTCCAAAATTTATTTATTTAATTTGCTGGGGAGGGAGAAGGAGTAATTTAGTATGCGCCAGCCCTCCGGCGTTTCGCCAGCTAGCTCTGAAATGTAAATGTTCAACTTTTCTACGTAGAATATTGAGTACGCCATCCTTTTCTCAAGACGAACTGGCACGGCAACACGGTCTTTCACGTTCTAGTAATATAGTAGAAGAGTGGTCAACGAGCTCGTTGAATCCGCCGGGTGGGCCGCCGTCGAGAGCCGCTTCGACGAGGAAGCCCAGAATGGCCTCCTCCACCCATCCAAGTTGGCAAAGTGCATCCGTAGCGTCCGACGGCGGCGACGGAGGTACTGCCTCCCCTCTGGGGTCTATGGGTGGCGCGGGACGCCTCATCTCAAGGGTGTGATCTTGATCTGGATCGTGGCGGCGCCGATCTCGATCATGGCGCCCGGATGGACAAGGCGGCGTGGTGGCCGGCCAACGTCGCAGCGGTGGCCTTGGCGGGAGGGCTGGTGCAACCCTTCCCAATCAGGGGCGGTGGCCCCGGGATGGCATCCCTGTCAAGTGGGAGGGCTGCCGGGGATCGGGCCGGATGGTCGGAGATTCACTGGCGGATTGGTGCCGTGGCTTGCTGCCCCGGTGGCCAATGGCGTCGAGCTGCTTCTTCCTCCAACCCATGTTGCGTGCACTTTGTCTTACCGGACATGGCAACATTGCTAGCTGGTTATCGGGTTGGGATGGAGCGGGAG
>LR738709.1:649641664-649707553 GCA_902687465.1 Secale cereale
CTCACCGCCACCGGCCGCCGCCGCTCTTGACCTCACCGTCGCCGTCCTCGACCTCACCGCCGCCGCCCGAGCCCGCCCAGGACCGCTGCCTCCCGATCCCAAGCCCGCCCTCGCCGCCCCTACCTCCGTCGCCGAGCACCTCCCCGCCACCGTCTCTCCCCTCTCTGTAAGCCCCCACCCTCCCCCACCCCCTCTCTCTCTGCTTTTTCTTCCTCAGCCATGTTAATTAGCAGTAGTAGTAGATGTTAATTAGTACTAGGGTTCATAGATAATGATTTTTAGTAGTAGTAGTATATATGGTACTAGTTAACTAGGGCAGGATGGTTAATAGTAGATGTTTTTTAGTTAGGGTAATAATAGATGTTAAGTAGTAGATAATGTAGATGTTAATTAGTTCAGTAGGGTTTAGTTTTTGAATTGAGTTTGTTTAACTAGATGTTAATGAGGGCAGTGTTGCCGGAATGTTGTGTTTGCATATGTTTCGATTGTGCCGAAGTGGCTTTATTGTTTCCAGGGAATGAAGTCGAGTGGCCTATGTTTTGCCAGAATGTTGATTCATTTTCGTTCCGGCAAATTTCAGGTTCTCGATTTGTCCACTTTTTAGCAAAAGTCATGCCGAAATTTTCCGTGAATTTCGGCATGACTTGTGCTACAAACTAGGACATATCGAGTGCCTGGGATTTGCCGCAATGGGAAGGAGTCAACGTTCCCGCAAAGCATTTGGTCTAGAATTAATTGACTAGATTTAATCGTAGAAAACATGGCTAGCAACGATGAAGGACATGGTTCTGGTGATTGCGACGACGACTACCTTGCGGCAGTCGAATTTTTGAGCCTTGCCGACAATCAACCGGTGGCATCGGGGACTGAGACCGACACGCAGACCTGTGCTCAGACTGAGACCGGCGCTGAGACTGAGACCGGCATCGTGCACACCCACGAGCACACAGTTAGGTATGAACATCAACACCTCACCTACCCAACTAGCGTCGGCTGTCGTGCTGGGTGATAGCGGAGGGGGTGAGGAAAAGGCTCCATTAGTCGCTGGTGACGTCGCCATAAATGAGGATGAGGATGACGATGGCACTCAATAGTATGTCTATACTGGCGCCTACTTAGGGTTTGAGCGTCATGAGTCGGTGCCTGAATTGTCGTCTCCGTAGGCTGAACGTATTATGGACGACCTTTCGGTAGTAAAGAAGTGTAGGAACAAACCGAGGAAAGACAAAAAAGATGATTCTGTGATCCAGCTGCCTCAGCAGCCTCCGGTTCAAGACCGTATAGATATCCCCGGTGCGGATAAATGGCATATGCCCGGTCAACCAATCCTACGTGCAGCAGCGCTAAGTGCCAGATTCGGCGATCTAAGGAGACTGCATGACGATGTGCTGCGGATAGAGAAAGGCCTCATCAGCTCAAAAGATCCAGGATACCCACTCTACGTGGTTAACGTTCCGCGGCAAATGTCGTACGTCGACACATTCCCCGCGGAGAAGTTCTTCCTTTGATTCGATTACATATTCGACATGTTTCACGTGAAGAACAAGGACAATAAGGACAAGGAGGCGATTCTCGTGCCTTATCATCCCCTGTAAGTCATCCACGCAGATATCCTTCCTTCGATTTCAATCATTCATTTGCACGGTGGAGGCTAACTAATTTGAGGTTTACTTATTTTGCACAGCAACGGGCGCGCCGTCCTCATCATCCACTATCCCCGATACTCCCACGCTCTTTACTTGGACTCGTCGAAGAACATTAACAAAAAGGATTACACCCACATCAAGGATGTTCTCGACAGTGCTATGTTTTACTACGACGCACTGGGTGGAGAGGTCAAGGACAAGAAGAGAAGGGGCGACAGGCCCACCTTCGGCCATAAGACCGACTTATGCTGCATCCAGCAACCGACTGATTATCTTAATGATGGATTCTATGTCCTACACCACATGCTGGAGTACAGACGGGATCATCAGAACCTTCGCATGTCACCTAAATCCGGTGATGCCCATATTCTGCAATGGGCAAAGAACTTAGGAGATATCGAGGATCATCGACTTCGAGCTGAGTTCTATCACATCCAGCGTGAACTTGCCCAAATCATCATGAAGGAGGTCGTCGGAAAAACAGGGATGTTCTACGAAGAAGGACAAATGTCGCGGGAAGACGTCCGAACACGGAAGGACAAATGGTGA
Organism: Secale cereale; assembly: GCA_902687465.1. NCBI lineage: Eukaryota > Viridiplantae > Streptophyta > Magnoliopsida > Poales > Poaceae > Secale > Secale cereale. The sequence continues at coordinate 649,643,860 of LR738709.1, forward strand.
TGCAGAGGCCGGGGGTAATCCTCATTTTCAAAAAAGAAAAAAAAGCACCTCTCAAGAAGCTATTCGATCATTCATGATGTCTCATGCAGGGATGAAGGAGCTCGTGTTCATCATGGATGGATGTGTAAAATCCATTGAAACATGATTTGCGAGATATGATATATGAATTATGAAATCTAGTGAAATCAATTGATATCATTGAGATGGTGATAAATGAATCCATCTTTTTTTGCTATTTGATTGTCTGAAATGAAGTTTTTTTCCCGAAATAGTTAAAATCAGTGTGAAATATGCAAAATGAATTTTGTATTGCAATTGATATTTTCTCGAACATGTGAATCCTCCCCCCCCCCCCAAACTAGTGAAATAGTAAAACACATTTTTGAAATAGGTTTTATACTTAAAAAAATAACGGGACATGTGTGATATGTTAAACTTGTGAAATCAGCTTGTTGAAATGATTGAAATATGTAATTGAAAGAAGTCAAATCAGTTTGTTCAAACAATTGAAATATGTGATTGGAAGAAGTCAAATCAGTTTGTTGAATATTACTGAAACACAAACTGATATGCGTATCAAAGTTACTGAAACTGGAAGTTAAGAATGTGAAACAGAAACTAAAACAAAAAAAATATTTTTATGAAAAAACACAATTTTTTAAAATGAGTGAAATTGGTTTTGAAAAATATTAAAACAGTTTCTTGGAAATGGGAAAAAATATTTTAAACAAATGGAGTATATTTATTCAAATTCATATCCATTTCTTATCAGATTTCAAATCAGTTTAAAGTGAGAGAGCTTGATCCGTTGAAAAGAACATGAACTGACAAGTTCTACATGGCCTTGTGTGAAGTGAGAGAGACTGCTTGATCATACATGTGAAGCTTGGTGAAAGGATCAATATGGTTGACTAGAGGGGGAGGGGGTGAATAGGCAACTAACAATTTTTAGCTTTTCTTAACCACTTTAAATTAAGCGTTAAAGTAAGTTGTCTAGATATGCTACTAAGATGACAACTAATAGGAAGTAAAGATAACAACCACACAAGCAAGTTATAAGAGATAAACAAGTAAAGCTTGCACAAGTAAAGGAAAGAAATAACCACAAGTGGAACCGGTGAAGACGAGGATGTGTTGCCGAAGTTCCTTCCCTCTGAGGGGAAGTACGTCTCCGTTGGAGCGGTGTGGAGGCACAATGCTCCCCAAGAAGCCACTAGGGCCACCGTATTCTCCTCACGCCCTCACACGATGCAAGGTGCCGTGATTCCACTAGTGGTGCCCTTGAAGGCGGCAACCGAACCTTTACAAACAAGGTTGGGGCTATCTCCACAACTGAATTGGAGGCTCCCAACGATACCACGAAGCTTCACCACAATGGAATATGGCTTCGAGGTGACCTCAACCGTCTAGGGCGCTCAAACGCCCAAGAGTAACAAGATCCGCTAGGGATTAGTGGGGGGAATCAAATATCTCTTGGTGGAAGTGTAGATCGATGCCTTCTCAAGCAATCCCGAGCAAATCAACAAGTTTGATTGGCTAGGGAGGGAGATCGGGCGAAAATGGAGCCTGGAGCAACAATGGAGTATGTGGGGGAAGAGGTAAGTCAACAAGGAGGAAGAAGAAGCCTTTATACAGTGAGGGGAACAATCCAACCGTTATCCCCCACTCAGCCCCGCACAGAGCGGTACTACCGCTTGAGGCGGTGGTACTACCGCTTATAGAGCGGTACTACCGTTGCCTTTCAAGCGGTACTACCGTGCCAAGGGGGTAGGGACCCAGAGCGGTACTACCACGGCCTCAGGGCGGTACTACCGCCTCTACTACCGCACCTAGTACCGCAAAACTCGACACGAAAACGCGCTCGCGAGTCGAGGCGGTGGTAGCATGGGTCAGCAGCGGTACTACCGCAGTGTGCACCAAGCGGTACTACCGCTTAGTGGGGCGGTACTACCGCTTGAAGCACACAGGCGGTACTACCGCTAGGACCCGCGATACTACCACTGGAGCCAGGAAAAACTAGGGAAGATGGGAAAGAAGAACTCCATTGCGTCGGGAAGGAATGGTGGGTGCAATAAAGAAGTGTACGTGTTGATTCCACCCAAACCTTACCAAAGCGGATCCCATCTTAATAGTACGGCTTTCCTATTACTCGGAACCACCGAAAACTAAGCAAAAAGGAAACACCGTCTTCCATAGATTCCGAGGGGCATCTAATCTTCTTGTGCCTTTGTGAGATGTATCTGAAAGAGCTTAGAACACATGATTAGTCCGCAAACGTATTGTCATCAATCACCAAAACATCATTTGGCTAAATATGCCCTTACAATCTCCCCCTTTTTGGTGGATTTATGACAAAACGGGATTTTCACAAAAGGAATAATGACATAACGTAAATGCAAAATCCACACCCCTAAAATATAGACGGGCTCCCCCTAGATGTGTGCTATCTAGATAAGTGCTTTGAAGTGCACGACACACATGCTAGGATCAACACTCCCCCTATATTTTAGAGACTAACAACCTAAGCAAGAGATGAGAGCATAGTACATAGTAAGATAATCATGCATGCTAGAGAGTACCAGGTACATAAATAAGATAGGGTAGCATATGTCTCACACCATATGACGGGAACTTAGGTCTCACGAAAAACCAACCAAACCACAAGAAACGGAAAGCACACAAGCGACAGAAACACAAAGGCACAAATCCCTAAACTCTCTCCCCCTTTGGCATCGAGATACCAAAAGGGCAGAGAGCTAAGCTACGACTCCAGGTGAGAGCACGAGAAGGTCTCGAACATCAGATCTCAGCAGGGTCATCTTCATCGTCGTCGTCGACCTGAAACTGCTCGGCATCGGAATCTGTCCATGGGCAAAGCTGCTTGATCCACTCTTCCTCCTCGGTTACCTGCTCCTCAGAGCCACTGGCCACAGTCGCACCCAACTGACACATGAGCTCCTTGTGACGTCCCCTGGCCTTCTTCTCTGCCACATGAGTCATGTACCGACCATGAGACTCCATGCAAAACAGCTTCTTCATCTTCTTCTTGAGCTTCTTTGCCCACGAGGGCTCTGCACCAGATGGCTCATAGTCATCATCATCATCTGCATCAACCTCAGCCTCCTCAGTCTCCATAGTAGCTGCAGAGGATGAGCCTCCAGTCTTGGAAGCATGAGTGCCCCAGTTGTCCTTCCGCCTCAGACGCTTGATCTCATGAGACACCAACTCTCCAGTCTCCAGCAATGCGTTGGAATAGACATTATCCCAAGCCTTCTCAATCAGCAGCATGGTGAAAGGTCCATAGATCAGGCACTTGCGTTCAGAAATAGCAGACAAGAGCTCAGACCACATCACATGTGAAATATCCTGGGTCTCACCAGTGTTCCTCTCTAACTGATGTTGGCAAAAGAGAAGCATGTCCACAAGATAGGAGTGAACCATATCATGATTCCCAATCCGAGGGAAAAGAGTCTCACGGAAGATGCGGTGAAGGATATCCAGATAGGTAGACAACTCATATGTTACCTTCTTAGTCTCAGGGTGGACATTCACAGTGCAGTAAGGCCAAAGAGCTTGCTTGTGAGTGGAGGTTTCGTTCTGATGAGGACGAAAGCCAACTGGTGTCTCAAGTCCCTGGTCTTCCACCCTAAGTAACTCCATGAACGCCTTCCACTTGACAGACAACAGTTTGCCATTGGTCATCCATGTCAGAGTTCTGTCCTCATCCGTCCCGGGATGGACCGTGGCATAGAATTGAGCCACAAGATCTGCATCAAAGTCCTTGTTGAACTGAATGATCTAAAGAATGTTGAGCTGAGTGCACATCTGAAGAGCATCGCCAAAATACACCGGATCCTTCTCCAGGTATTCCGTGTCGATGGAGCGAACACTCATAGGGATTGCGGCGACGCCTTGCCCAGAACTCCTTGCCACTCATTTGTGTCACCGTTTTGCCCTTTGGCTTTGCCATGGCCTTCTTCTTCTGTTGAGGTGGAGGTGGAGCACTCGAGGAACCTCCAGCAGACTCAGATGTGCGGTAGCGCTTTGAGGTTGCACGATTGGGGTTGATACGGCGAGCCTGATGCTCAGGATGTTCATCACCTGGAACCAAACACAAAAACAGACGAACCAACCAAAAGGAACGAGCATAAGCCAATGAACTCAACAAAAGAAGATCAAGGAATGAAGAAATATGTGTGAACTAGGCATGCCGCGGTAGTACCGTGATCTGGTAAGCGGTAGTACCGCTCCAGGGAGCGGTAGTACCGCTCGAGGCGGGGAAACAGCGGTTTCCTACTACGATGGTCAGATCCGGCACTACCGGCCTGTCAAATTCAAAAATATTTCTATCATACTCTAATCTAGATAGTCTAGTTGCTTTCTCCATCCTACTCAAGCCAAGATTTAGCCAAAAATCTAAAGATGCAAACACCATTGCCCCTAAAACACAAGATCTGAAAAAGAGACACGAGGAGAAGAGGAACGGGGGCAATACCGGCATCCATGGCAAGAGGACTTGGTGGGGATCGACTCCACCGAAGGAAGAGGAGAGGAACACCCCGGAGGAGGAGATCCGCCGGAGCCCTCCCGCGGCAACGAACTGCTGGAGAGAGAGAGAGAGAGAGAGAGAGAGAGAGAGAGAGAGAGGAACGATGGGGCGAATGAATGGGTATGGGGGAGAGAAACCTCCCCCTGCCCCGATATAACCCCACGTACCTCCCCGCAGCGGTAGTACCGTGCTTGTGGGCGGTAGTACCGCTTATAAGCGGTAGTACCGCGCACCACCAGCGGTAGTACCGCCCAGCACGCCACGGCAACAAAAGGTTCAAGGCAAAGCTCAAAAATAAACACACAAAGAGGGAAAAAACAAACCACCACTCACACACACACACACTAGCAAGAGGCAAGAGACCCCTCTACAAGAGTGTGCATCATATGGTATTTTCCCTCTTTAGTACTTGCATCCCTAGTTTAGTACTTGCATTAGGACTAGCTAGAGTGTGCATCATGTTTACTTATCAAAGAAACTTGAAATGGGAATGACAGAAACCCCAGCACCCCTCTTCTAACAACTAGGGTTTGATAAAATCTTTTCCAATGTACCCAAAATGCCCTTAAAAAATGTTCATCATTTCTGCCTTGGTCTTAAACCTCTGCCAAAAATGGTGCACAATTTTCTAGGACCTCTAAGGTCTTTGGATTAAATCATATGGTATTTGTATTTGGGCATTTAAATACTATAAAATATTTTAAATGCTCAAATAATCATAAACTATAATGTTCCACACTGTTCATATTATATACAGTGGGCTTGACAAGTTTTATGAGTTATAAAAATGTTCTGGCATTTTTATTAATTAAACAAAGTTGCAAAAGAAATGAAACAGAAAAAGGAAATAGGAAAAAGAGAGAGAAAGGATTACCTGGCGCCCAACCGGCCCACCTGCCGGCCCAGCCCAGCTGCCGCTCCAGCGAGCTGCTTGGCTCGGCCAGGCAGGCAGGCAGGTGCTCGACGGCGGCCGTAGCGCGCGCCACGCAGCTGCCCGCCGCCCTGCTTCCTCCCCTCGCCGCCCTGGAAGCTTGGAGCGGTCGTCCACCTCGCCCCCGACCTCGCAGGCACACCCACTCTCCCCAGCTCCTCTCCTTCGCCCTCCCCGCACCATGGCCGACGCCGCCGTGCTCGCACCGTCGTAGTAGCCGCGCCCACCGTCGTCCCTGAGCCCCGTCGTCGTGTCCGTCGTCTCCGCCGTCCTCGACTACATCGAGCAGGCCGAGCCCCGAGCGCTCGCCCGCCCTGGAGACGCCCCCGACCTCTTCTTCCCCAACTCCGGCCGCGGAGATCCCCCTCGCCGTCCCGCTCAGCTCCGACCACCCCCAAGCTCGCTCCGGCGTCTGCTGCAACCTCTGTGAGCCCAGCTTCGTCCTCCCCCTCTCCGTTGGCTCTCTCCTGCCCTGGAATGCACCGCACGTAGCTCACCTGCACGCACCGCCGTGGAGCTCGTCGCCGACGAGGCTCCGGCCATCCAAAGGTCCGGCCACCGTGCCTATCAGCTTCACTGTCACGCGTAGGTGCTGTAGGACCACTCCACGCTCCTCTACGAGCACCGCACCGTCGTTTTCGACATCGCCAAACTCCGGTAGCCGCTGGACTCGGCGCCGGCATCATCTCCGGCGACCCCGAGGCCAGCCACCACCTCCATTCGATGCGGTTTGCCTCCAGCTACCCGTAGGTGTGCTCCGCCGTCGTTTTGGCAGCCGGAGCACAAAACCCGCATCTCACCGCCGTGTTTGGCCTCGCCGGCGGCTAAACGCCGGCGAGTTGGGCCTGTTTGACCACGGGTTTGACCCCACTGGGTCACTGACATGTGGGCCCTGCCTGCTAGTCAAACCTAGTTTAGGTGTTAATTTAATTCTAATTAGTTAATTAGTTAACTGTGACACTGACCAGTGGGTCCCACTGGTCAGGTTTGACCTGTGCCGCCCTGTTGACTGACTGACATCAGCATGATGTCATGCTGACGCAGTAAAGGATTTTCTGGGATTTTTAGATTTAAAAATAATTCAGGAAATTCCAGAAAATGCCCAAACCTCAAAAAATCATATAAATTCAACAGTAGCTCAGATGGAAAAGATTTATATATGAAAATTGATCAGAAAAAATCAATCTTTCCAATGGCACTGGTGTCATGCATGTTTGAGCAAGTTAACCTTGCTGTATACTTTAAAACATGATAATGCACTTATTTAAATAATAGTTAAAGTGCCAATTTGAATCTTTGATTCAAATAGGCTCAAACCCTTCTGGTTATAGTTGCATTAGCCCAAAACACATGCATCTTGCCATGTCATGAGCATGCATCATATTGTTGCATTTGCTTGTTTAATGATTGTATCGCCGGTATTCTCCGTGTTAGGTCCTGCTCCCGAGGATACTGCTGCGTATCCAGCCGAAGAGCAGTACCCGACAACCACTTTGTCAGGCAAGCAATCATTGATCATTCCGATACAAACCCAATCTTGTCGCTCCTGCTCTCTTTTACTGCATTAAGGCAACAGCGTGTGAACTGCTACTTGCTGCGGTAGTTGAACCCTGTTCCCTTGCATGACCTGTCATTGCCACAGTAAATAGTTGAAACCCACTAGCATGTGTAGGAGTTGATTGAGCCATGTGATGTGTGATCCATCATGCTATTTGTTTATGTTGCCTGCTATGCTTAGAGTTGTGTCAGGTCTGGTTTATCTGGGTGATAGATCAGTGTGAAATGATCATACCGATAAAGAGAAGGAAGTGTGGAATACGCTTGGTAAAGGTATCGATGAAAGGCCATGTAGGAGTACATGGTGGGTTGTTTCATTCGAATCGTCCATAGGACCCGAGATCTGTATGTGTGGTTCAAGTTTCAGGTACTACCACACATTGGGATCTTTAATTGACCCTCTCGGCTTATTAATTACCCTTGATCTCTGTCCAGGAGTTGCATCTAGTTTCTGGTGTTTATAGTTTACTGGAGGTCGTGCACAGCGCTGACCCTCGGGGTGGGTTGTGATGCGACAGGTACGTGGCACGGTGTACCGGTTGCCCGTTTCGTGACTCGGGAACCCTGTACACATCGTTTGGGGCCGTGAGCGACACCCCGGCCGGATCTCCCCACGGATGGAACCCAAATAGGCGATAAACCTGGACAAGAGACTTGAGTAGTTAGTCAGGTCGTGGCCGACACCCACGCTGGGCTTCCTCTTGCAGGTTGCCGAGTACACGTGAGTAAACGGCGATAAGTGGTGGAAGCGTGTGTGAAGAGGTACACCCCTGCAGGGTCATCAATCTATTCGAATAGCCGTTGTTCGCGGTACGGACTACTTGGTTACTCTTACAGTTCATAGACAAGTTGATGGATACTACTAAAAGCCTCAAGATAAGTGTGAGTGCCGTGGATGGCCCTTCCGTAGAATGACGGAAGAGGATCCTCGGTAGTGTATTGTTGTGGAGAGTAGAGGACTCGTGTTCGTAATAACATCTTACAATCCGTTGAGAATTGTAGTATAGGTTAGCCAAGAGTCAAAGCTGGCTTTCTGCTATTAACTCCACTGCCCCCTGTTGATAATGTTGCATGTATGATAGGTTCTGTGGTAAGACTTGCTGAGTACCTTTGTACTCATGTTTGCTTAATTACTATTGCAGAGGAGAACCCTGCCCCTGCTGATGGGTTCTACATAGACGTTGACGTCGACGAGTAGCTTGACACCCAGACGGAGATCTGGAGCTTGTGAAGGGCCTTGTAGATAGTCAGGCTACACCAAGCCTGTTTTATTTTCTAAGTTGTCTGTACTCAGACATGTAGCTTCCGCTTATGCTTGTATGACTGTATGACTTGAGTGTTGGGTCATGTGACCCCTACCTGTATGGATATGTTATGTATGGCTCTTGGAGCCTCTTAAATAAAGTACTTTGAGTCATAGAGTTCTGTTGTGATGCAATGTTGTATTTGCACATATTGAGCATAATGTGTGTATGATTGAAATGCTTGGTATGTGTGGGATCCGACACCTAGTTGTTTTCCTTTGGTAGCCTATCTTACAGGGAAATGCCTCCTAGTGTCTCCAATGAGCCTTGGTAGCTTGCTACTGCTCAGAACACGTAGGCTGGCCGGCATGTGTCCTTCTTTGTTCCTGTGTCTGTCCCTTAGGGGAAATGTCACGCGTTGTTCCTTTAAGTCCATGTAGCTTGCTACGACTTGGGTTCATACGTTGATGACCGACACGTTCGTTGCTGGGTCATGGATGCCTGTTTCTGTAATTTAGTGCCACTTTTGGTTTATAACTAGCCATGTCGGCCCGGGTTCTCTGTCATATGGATGCTAGCGACACTGTCATATATGTGAGCCAAGATGAGCAAACGGTCCCGGGCCAGGTAAGGTGGCACCCGTGGGGTTACCGTGCGTGAGGCCGCAAAGTGATATGACGTGTTACAGCTAGATCAGTGTGACTTAGGATCGGGGTCCTGACAGCGTTGGTTGGCATCAGAGTTGGACTGCCTGTAGGTTTCTCAAGCCAAACTGGTCGATGTTGAGTCTAGAAAAATTCTTAGTTATATGTAGGGGAATTGATTGTGGAAGGGAACGTAAGGCTCTTTTTACTCCTTTACCTTATGCCCTTCTGATCTGAGTCAGTCTATTCTTTCTACGGGGATTTAGGACTAGGCCTCTTATCCTTACTAGGTTCACGTGTTACTAATCCGTAGACTCTTAGGATTGTTGGTTTCAAGCCTCAGTTCAGTTTCTATCCTTTTAGTATGATGATTGTTGGACCCGGAACCATGATATGGAATTGTTGAGTGGCTATGCTATCATTTGTATGATGTCTCAAATCTTTATTTGAGCATTTACAGTTGTTATGCTGCCCGATTTCTTCTAGAAACACTAATGCCTTTGCATTACTTTGTGTTTCAGATGTCTGGCCGCACACCTCACCACGTGGTTCGTTTGACTCGGTGCATTAATGTGCCCGGTCACACGGCCATGCTAGTCCGTGTGCTGACTGAGACCGGTTATCGTTGGTATCCTGAGTACACCGTGGAGGAACAGTACCGGGATTTCAATCAGAGTCAGATTTCTGCACAGTCCGGATATACCCCTTATATCCTGGAGCTAACGACCCCATCCATTGGTCTTATGGACTCGGGTTTACCATCGAGATGGCAGTGCAGGATGCCGCCTATTCGATGATGAACATTATCCGGGCTAGGCATGCCCTGTTGCTGAACACTGACTTCTCTTACATGCCAGCCTCACTTCCCGGAGAGGAAGGCTACTACACTGGTCTGTATACTGATGCTGCTCATGAAGAGCCACTGCTTTAGACTACTGTTCAGATGCTGGAGGATAGGGACCATGAGGTCCGTGCCCTCCGAATGGAGCTGTATAACACTCGAGCTGCCCATTGGACTACTTTGACACGGCTTGCACCTGCTGTGCACGCCGGATATCTGGACATGCGGGATTTGTACCCCGTGCGGACTCGTCTGCCTGATCGCATGGATTGGCGTGACGTTGGGGGTATTACACCTCCACGTGGGCGTTGGTTACCACCAGCATCGGGACCGAGGCCACATACATGTCCTTATGGTCCACAGCCTTCGAGTGCTCGCGAGTTTCAAGATTCGCCTGTTCCACTTCCAGGCTACGGTGGTAATCTTTACGAAGATTACTACGGGAATGTCTGAGCTAGACCGTGGTAGTAGTAGTATTGTAGTAGTTGTATTCCCACAGTCGTGCGTGTCTTGTGGAATATGACTTAGTGTGTACTAAGTTCCGGAGGTGTAGTTAAATAATGTATAGGAGCTTGGAATGCCTGTGATGGGATGTATCGTCTTTCACCGCAGTTGTACTTTAGCCTTGGCTTGTACTAAACTATGTATGGTGTGTATGACCACTGGTGTATATATAGCAGTTTCTATATTACCATGTCGTACGGATGAACGTCTCTGCATTCCGTGTCATCCATTACATTCTGCACTTCTATGTCAATTTTTGCCATCCTTGTCTAAACCGTTGTTTTGTTTTCCTAGGATGGTCAACACTCGCAACACTCCTGCTGCTCAGGAGCAGGGTGAGCCTAGTGGGGCTAGAGATGGGAATCTGCCCCAGCCACCCTCCTTGGCGGAAGTTATGCTCGAGGCAGAACGGAACAAGAGAGAGACCAACCGTCTGCTGGAACGCATAGAGCAGAACACTGGGTTCCATCAGAGGAATGACGTGGTGTCAATCATTAACTTTATCAAGATGTGCCCACCGAAGTTCCATCACTCCACTGAACCTCTGGATGCGGATGACTGGCTACGTAGTATCACCCACAAGCTACACTCTGCCCGTGTGGCCGAAGCTGACAAGGTTACCTACGCCGCCTACCATCTTGAGGGCCCTGCCAGTCTTTGGTGGGAAAACTTTGAAGCTATGCGTCCTGCTGGCCAAATCACTACTTGGGTTGAGTTCAGTGAGGCATTCCGTGAACATCACATTCCGGAAGGTCTCATGGATCGCAAGCGGGAGGAATTCTGCAATTTCACCCAGGGCCGGTTAACTGTGGATGGCTATAGTCGTGAGTTTGGCAACTTGGCACGCTATGCACCTGAGGAAGTATCCACCGATGCGAAGAAGTAGGCAAGGTTCCACAAGGGACTCAGCCCTGAACTCCGCCGAGATCTACATCTGCACGAGTGCACTTCCTTCCAGAAGTTGGTAAACAAGGCTATCAGTGCTGAAACGGGCCAGACCGACTTCGAGGCCACACGCAAGCATACTCGAGACTTTGGTTCCTCATCCGGCTCTGGCTCTCACAAGCGTCGTGTGTGGGTTCCTAACACTGCTCTGCCACCCAAGTACACGCCGAGGCCATCCTATGAGGCGCCTCGCCCAACTCAATAGTTTGCACCTGCTAAGACCTATGGAGGACCACCTTCCAACTTTGCTCCACGCACTAGCACTGTGACCTACTTCAAGTGTGGAGAACCGGGACACTACATGCGTGAGTGTCCTCAGAACCAACCAGGAAAACCCGTTGGCCGTGGTAAGCCAACCGGCAAGGTGAATTATGTCAAGCCAATCCCCACTGCATGTGGTCATGTCAACTATGTCTCTGCTGAGGAACCTTATGAGGATCCTAACGTCGTCCTTGGTACGCTTCTCATTAACTGCCACCCGGCATCTGTTCTTTTCGATACTGGAGCATCACATTCGTTCATATCTGAAAGCTATGCCCGAATGCACAACATGACTTTTTGTGACATGCCTACTTCCATGTTTATTCAAACTCCTGGTTCAAAGTGGCAAACCTCTAGGGTAAGCCATGGAAATGAAAATCCTTGTCGATAGACTTGTTTTCCTAGCATCTCTAATCGCTCTCAAGTCCTCGGACATAAACATCATTTTGGGTATGGATTGGATGACAACTCATTACGCCAAGATTGATTGCTATACTAGGACCGTTCAACTTACACACCCATCCGGCAAGATAGTCAATGTCTTGACCCGAATGGCTGAGCGTCAGCTCTACTCTCTTAATGCTAGCCCTCTACCCGAACTCTAAGATATCCCGGTAGTCCGTGACTTCCCGGATGTTTTTCCAGAAGAACTGCCAGGAATTCCACCTGACAAAGATGTCGAGTTCGTGATAGATCTTTGTTGGGCAACGTAGTATTTTAAAATTTTCCTACGATCACGCAAGATCTGTCTACTAGATGCATAGCAACGAGAGGGAAGAGTGTGTCTACGTACCCTCGTAGACCGGAAGCGGAAGCGTCAAGTGACGCGGTTGATGTAGTCGAACTTCTTCGCGATTCAACCGATCAAGCACCGAACGTACGGCACCTCCGCGTTCAGCACACGTTCAGCTTGATGACGTCCCACGAGCTCTTGATCCAGTTGAGCTTCACGGGAGAGTTTCGTCAGCACGACGGCGTGGTGACGGATATGATGTATTCATCGGCGCAAGGCTTCGCCTAAGCACTGCAACGGTATGACCGAGGTGTGTTTCTGTGGAGGGGGGCACCGCACACGGCTGGAACAATTCAACTTGTGTGTCTTTGGGTGCCCTCCTGCCCCCGTATATAAAGGAGCAAGGGAGGAGGGCCGGCCGCCCTCCTATGGTGCGGCTAGGGCAATCCTACTAGGAATAGGATTGCAATCCTATTCCTAGTAGGAGTCCATCAAGAAGGAAGAGAGGGAAAGGAAAAGAGGGAGAGGTGGCGCCACCCCCAATCCTAGTCCAACTAGGATCCCTAGGTGGGGCGCCGGCCAGCCTCTATGGGCTGCCTCTCTCCTTTCCTTAAGGCCCACTATGGACCATCCCCCCTCTTAGGGGGTTCCGGTAACCCCCTCCGGCAATCCAGTTAAATCCGAAACTTTTCCAGAACACTTCCGGTGTCCGAATATAGTCGTCCAATATATCAATCTTTATGTCTCGGACATTCCGAGACTCCTCGTCATGTCCGTGATCTCATCCGGGACTCCGAACTACCTTCGGTACATCAAAACTCATAAACTCATAATACCGATCGTCGTCAAACGTTAAGCGTGCGGACCCTACGGGTTCGAGAACTATGTAGACATGACCGAAACTCATCTCCGGTCAATAACCAATAGAGGAACCTGGATGTTCATATTGGCTCCTACATATTCTACGAAGATCTTTTATCGGTCAAAACCGCATAACAACATACGTTGTTCCTTTTGTCATCGGTATGTTACTTGCCCGAGATTCGATCGTCGGTATCTCCATACCTAGTTCAATCTCGTTACCGGCAAGTCTCTTTACTCGTTCCGTAACACATCATCTCGTGACTAACTCATTAGTCTTTTGCTTGCAAGGCTTATTGTGATGTGTGTTACCGAGAGGGCCCAGAGATACCTCTCCGACACTCGGAGTGACAAATCCTAATCTTGATCTATGCCAACACGACGAATACTTTCGGAGACACCTGTAGAGCATCTTTATGATCACCCAGTTACGTTGTGACGTTTGATAGCACACAAGGTGTTCCTACGGTATTCGGGAGTTACATAATCTCATAGTCATAGGAACATGTATAAGTCATGAAGAAAGCAATAGCAGTAAAACTAAACGATCAAAGTGATATGCTAACGGATGGGTCTAGTCCATCACATCATTCTCCTAATGATGTGATCCCGTTGATCAAATGACAACTCATGTCTATGGCTAGGAAACATAGCCATCTTTGATCAATGAGCTAGTCTAGTAGAGGCATACTAGGGACACTCTGTTTTGTCTATGTATTAACACATGTACTAAGTTTTCGGTTAATACAATTCTAGCATGAATAAAAGACATTTATCATGATATAAGGAAATATAAATAACAACTTTATTATTGCCTCTAGGGCATATTTCCTTCAGTCTCCCACTTGCACTAGAGTCAATAATCTAGCTCACATCGCCATGTGATTTAATACCGATAGTTCACATCGTTATGTGAATAACACCCATAGTTCACATCGCCATGTGACCAATACCCAAAGGGTTTACTAGAGTCAGTAATCTAGTTCACATTGCTATGTGATCAATACCCAAGAGTAATAAGGTGTGATCATGTTTTGCTTGTGAGAGAAGTTTAGTCAATGGGTCTGTCACATTCAGATCCTTATGTATTTCGCAAATGTCTATGTCTACAATGCTCTGCATGGAGCTACTCTAGCTAATTGCTCCCACTTTCAGTACGCATCCAGATTGATACTTAGAGTCATCTGGTTTTAGTGTCAAAGCTTGCATCGGCGTAACCCTTTACGACGAACTCTTTATCACCTCCATAATCGAGAAACATTTCCTTAGTCATCCAGTTACTAAGGATAATTTTGACCGCTGTACAGTGATCTACTCCTGGATCACAATTGTACCCTTGACAAACTCATGGCAAGGTACACAACATGTTTGGTACACAGCATGGCATACTTTATAGAACCTATGGCTGAGGCATAGGGAATGACTTTCATTCTCTCTCTTTTTTTGCCGTGGTCTGGCTTTGAGTCATACTCAACTTCTCACCTTACAAGTCAGGCAAGAACTCCTTCTTTGACTGATCCATTTTGAACTACTTCAAAATCTTATCAAGGTATGTACTCATCGAAAGTCTTATCAAGCGTCTTGATCTATCTCTATAGATCTTGATGCCCAATATGTAAGTAGCTTCACCAAGGTCTTTCTTTGAAAATCTCCTTTCAAACACTCCTTTATGCTTTCCAGAAAATTCTACATCATTTCCGATCGACAATATGTCATTCACATATACTTATCAGAAAGGTTGTAGTGCTCCCACTCACTTTTTGTAAATACATGCTTCACCGCAAGTCTGTATAAATCTATATGCTTTGATCAACTTATCAAAGCGTATATTCCAACTCCGAGATGCTTGCACCAGTCCATAGATGGATCGCTGGAGCTTGCACACTTTGTTAGCACCTTTCGGATCGACAAAACCTTCTGGTTGCATCATATACAACTCTTCTTTGAGATATCCATTCAGGAATGCAGTTTTGACATCCATTTGCCAGATTTCATAATCATAAAATGCGGCAATTGCTAACATGATTCGGACAGACTTAAGCATCGCTACAGGTGAGAAAGTCTCATCGTAGTCAACTCCTTGAACTTGTCGAAACCCTTTCGCAACAAGTCGAGCTTTGTAAACAGTAACATTACCGTCTGCGTCGGTCTTCCTCTTGAAGATCCATTTATTTTCGATGGCCTGCCGATCATCGGGCAAGTCAACCAAAGTCCACACTTTGTTCTCATACATGGATCCCATCTCAGATTTCATGGCCTCAAGCCATTTTGCGGAATCTAGGCTCATCATCACTTCCTCATAGTTCGTAGGTTCATCATGGTCTAGTAACATGACTTCCAGAACTGGGTTGCCGTACCACTCTGGTGCGGAACGTACTCTGGTTGATCTACGACGTTCAGCAGAATCTTGATCCGAAGTTTCATGATCATCATCATTAGCTTCCTCACTGATTGGTGTAGGAATCACTAGAACAATTTTCTGTGATGTACTACTTTCCAATTCAGGAGAAGGTACAATTACCTTATCAAGTTCTACTTTCCTCCCACTCACTTCTTTCGAGAGAAACTCCTTCTCTAGAAAGGATCCATTCTTAGCAACGAATATCTTGCCTTCGGATCTGTGATAGAAGGTGTACCCAACAGTGTCTTTTGGGTATCCTATGAAGACACATTTCTCCGACTTGGGTTCGAGCTTATCAGGTTGAAGCTTTTTCACATAAGCATCGCAGCCCCAAACTTTAAGAAACGACAACTTTGGTTTCTTGCCAAACCATAGTTCATAAGGTGTCGTATCAACGGATTTAGATGGTGCCCTATTTAAAGTGAATGCAGCTGTCTCTAAAGCATAACCCCAAAACAATAGTGGTAAATCGGTAAGAGACATCATAGATCGTACCATATCCAATAAAGTACGGTTACGACGTTCGGACACACCATTACGTTGTGGTGTTCCGGGTGGCGTGAGTTGTGAAACTATTCCACATTGTTTCAAATGAAGACCAAACTCGTAACTCAAATATTCTCCTCCACGATCAGATCGTAGAAACTTTATTTTCTTGTTACGATGATTCTCTACTTCACTCTGAAATTCTTTGAACCTTTCAAATGTTTCAGACTTGTGCTTCATTAAGTAGATATACCCATATCTGCTCAAATCATCAGTGAAGGTTAGAAAATAATGATACCCGCCGCGAGCTTCAACACTCATTGGCCCACATACATCAGTATGTATGATTTCCAACAACTCTGTTGCTCGCTTCACAGTTCCGGAGAACGGAGTTTTAGTCATCTTGCCCATGAGGCATGGTTCGCAAGCACCAAGTGATTCATAATCAAGTGATTCCAAAAGTCCATCACTATGGAGTTTCTTCGTGCGCTTTACACCATTATGACCTAAACGGCAGTGCCACAAATAAGTTGCACTATCATTATTAACCTTGCATCTTTTGGCTTCAATATTATGAATATGTGTATCACACGATCGAGATCCAACAAACCATTTTCATTGGGTGTATGACCATAGAAGGTTTTATTCATGTAAACAGAACAACAATTATTCTCTAACTTACATGAATAACCGTATTGCAATAAACATGATCAAATCATATTCATGCTCAACGCAAACACCAAATAACACTTATTTAGGTTCAACACTAATCCCGAAAGTATAGGGAGTATTAGATGATGATCATATCGATCTTGGAACCACTTCCAACACACATCGTCACTTCACCTTTAACTAGTTTCTGTTCATTATGCAACTCCCATTTCGAGTTACTACTCTTTAGCAACTGAACCAGTATCAAATACTGAGGGGTTGCTATGAACACTAGTAAAATACACATCAATAATCTGTATATCAAATATACCTTTGTTCACTTTGCCATCCTTCTTATCCGCCAAATATCGAGGGCAGTTCCACTTCCAGTGACCATTTCCTTTGCAGTAAAAGCACTTAGTTTCAGGCTTGAGTTTAGCTTTGGGTTTCTTCATGGGAGTGACAACTTGCTTGTCATTCTTTTTGAAGTTCCCCTTCTATCCCTTTGCCCTTTACTTGAAACAAGTGGTCTTGTTAACCATCAACACTTGATGCTCTTTCTTGATTTCTACCTTTGCCGATTTCAGCATCGCGAAGAGCTCGGGAATTACTTTCGTCATCCCTTGCATATTATAGTTCATCACGAAGTTCTACTAACTTGGTGATAGTGTCTAGAGAACTTTGTCAATTACTATCTTATCTGGAAGATTAACTCCCACTTGATTCAAGCTATTGTAGTACCCAGACAATCTGAGCACATGCTCACTGCTTGAGCTATTCTCCTCCATCTTTTAGCTATAGAACTTGTTGGAGACTTCATATCTCTCAACTCGGGTATTTGCTTGAAATATTAACTTCAACTCCTGGAACATCTCATATGGTCCATGACGTTCAAAACATCTTTGAAGTCCCGATTCTAAGCCGTTAAGCATGGTGCACTAAACTATCAAGTAGTCATCATACCGAGCTTTTGTCAAAACGTTTATAACGTCTACATCTGCTCCTGCAATAGGTCTGTCACCTAGCGGTGCATCAAGGACATAATTCTTCTGTGCAGCAATGAGGATAATCCTCAGATCACGGAACAATTCCGCATCATTGCTACTAACATCTTTCAACTTAGTTTTCTCTAGGAACATATAAAAAATAAACGGGGAGCAACATCACGAGCTATTGATCTACAACATAGATATGCTAATACTACCAGGACTAAGTTCATGATAAATTAAAGTTCAATTTAATCATATTACTTAAAGAACTCCCACTTAGATAGACATCCCTCCGGTCATCTAAATGATCACGTGATCCAAATCAACTAAACCATGTCCGATCATCACGTGAGATGGAGTAGTTTCAATGGTGAACATCTTATGTTGATCATATCTACTATATGATTCACGCTCGACTTTTCGGTCTCCAGTGTTCCGAGGCCATATCTGCATATGCTAGGCTCGTCAAGTTTAACCCGAGTATTCTGCGTGTGCAAAACTGGGTTACACCCGTTGTATTTGAACGTAGAGCTTATCACACCCGATCATCACGTGGTGCCTCGGCACGACGAACTTTCTCAACGGTGGATACTCAGGGAGAACACTTATACCTTGAAATTTAGTAAGGGATCATCTTATAATGCTACCATCGTTCTAAGCAAAATAAGAAGCATAATAAGATAAACATCACATGTAATCAAAATATGTGACATGATATGGCCATCATCATCTTGTGCTTTTGATCTCCATCTCCAAAGCACCGTCATGATCACCTTCGTCACCGGCGCGACACCTTGATCTCCATCGTAGCATCGTTGTCGTCTCGCCAACTATTGCTTCTACGACTATCGCTACCACGTAGTAATAAAGTAAAGCAATTACATGGCGATTGCATTTCATACAATAAAGCGACAACCAAATGGCTCCTGCCAGTTGCCGATAACATTACAAAACATGATCATCTCATACAAAGCCGTATAATTCATCATGTCTTGACCATATCACATCACAACATGCCCTGCAAAAACAAGTTAGACGTCCTCTACTTTGTTGTTGCAAGTTTTACGTGGCTGCTACGGGCTTAGCAAGAACCGATCTTACCTACGCATACAAAACCACAACGATGTTTAGTAAAGTATGTGCTGTTTTATCCTTCACAAGGACCGGGCGTAGCCACACTTGATTCAGCTAAAGTGAGAGAGATAGACACCCGCCAGTCACCTTTAAGCAACGAGTGCTTGTAACGGTGAAACCAATCTCGCGTAAGCGTACGCGTAATGTCGGTCCGGGCCGCTTCATCTCACAATACCGCCGAAGCGAAGTATGACATGCTGGTAAGCAGTATGACTAGTATCGCCCACAACTCATTGTGTTCTACTCGTGCATATCATCTACGCATAGACCTGGCTCATGATGCCACTGTTGGGGAACGTAGTATTTTAAAATTTTCCTACGATCACACAAGATCTATCTACTAGATGCATAGCAACGAGAGGGAAGAGTGTGTCTACGTACCCTCGTAGACCGGAAGTGGAAGCGTCAAGTGACGTGGTTGATGTAGTCGAACTTCTTCGCGATTCAACCGATCAAGCACCGAATGTACGGCACCTCCGCGTTCAGCACACGTTCAGCTTGATGACGTCCCACGAGCTCTTGATCCAGTTGAGCTTCACGGGAGAGTTTCGTCAGCACGACGGCGTGGTGACGGATATGATGTATTCACCGGCGCAGGGCTTCGCCTAAGCACTGCAACGGTATGACCGAGGTGTGTTTCTGTGGAGGGGGGCACCGCTCACGGCTGGAACAATTCAACTTGTGTGTCTTTGGGTGCCCTCCTGCCCCCGTATATAAAGGAGCAAGGGAGGAGGGCCGGCCGGCCTCCTATGGTGCGGCTAGGGCAATCCTACTAGGAATAGGATTGCAATCCTATTCCTAGTAGGAGTCCATCAAGAAGGAAGAGAGGGAAAGGAAAAGAGGGAGAGGTGGCGCCACCGCCAATCCTAGTCCAACTAGGATACCTAGGTGGGGCGCCGGCCAGCCTCTATGGGCTGCCTCTCTCCTTTCCTTAAGGCCCACTATGGACCATCCCCCTGCGTAGAGGGTTTCGGTAACCCCCTCCGGCAATCCAGTTAAATCCGAAAGTTTTCCGGAACACTTCCGGTGTCCGAATATAGTCGTCCAATATATCAATCTTTATGTCTCGGACATTCCGAGACTCTTCGTCATGTCCGTGATCTCATCCGGGACTCCGAACTACCTTCGGTACATCAAAACTCATAAACTCATAATACCGATCATCGTCAAACGTTAAGCGTGCGGACCCTATGGGTTCGAGAACTATGTAGACATGACCGAGACTCATCTCCGGTCAATAACCAATAGCGGAACCTGGATGTTCATATTGGCTCCTACATATTCTATGAAGATCTTTTATCGGTCAAAACCGCATAACAACATACGTTGTTCCTTTTGTCATCGGTATGTTACTTGCCCGAGATTCGATCGTCGGTATCTCCATACCTAGTTCAATCTCGTTACCGGCAAGTCTCTTTACTCGTTCCGTAACACATCATCTCGTGACTAACTCATTAGTCTTTTGCTTGCAAGGCTTATTGTGATGTGTGTTACCGAGAGGGCCCAGAGATACCTCTCCGACACTCGGAGTGACAAATCCTAATCTTGATCTATGCCAACACCACGAATACTTTCGGAGACACCTGTAGAGCATCTTTATGATAACCCAGTTACGTTGTGATGTTTGATAGCACACAAGGTGTTCCTACGGTATTCGGGAGTTACATAATCTCATAGTCATAGGAACATGTATAAGTCATGAAGAAAGCAATAGCAGTAAAACTAAACGATCAAAGTGCTTTGCTAACGGATGGGTCTAGTCCATCACATCATTCTCCTAATGATGTGATCCCGTTGATCAAATGACAACTCATGTCCATGGCTAGGAAACATAGCCATCTTTGATCAATGAGCTAGTCTAGTAGAGGCATACTAGGGACACTCTGTTTTGTCTATGTATTCACACATGTACTAAGTTTCCGGTTAATACAATTCTAGCATGAATAAAAGACATTTATCATGATATAAGGAAATATAAATAACAACTTTATTATTGCCTCTAGGGCATATTTCCTTCAATCTTATCCTTGGAACTGTCCCAATCTCTAGGAGACCTTATAAGATGGCACCCCTAGAATTAGCTGAGCTTAAGAAACAACTCAATGAGTCCTTGCAGAAAGGTTTCATCCGTCCTAGTTCTTCCCCTTGGGCTTGCCCCGTCCTCTTCGTCAAGAAGAAGGATGGAACGGAGTGGATGGTTGTAGATTACCGTCCTGTCAATCTGGTCACCATAAAGAACAAGTATCCGCTCCCCAGGATCAACGACCTGTATGATCAGCTCGCTGGATCCTCAGTCTTCTCTAAGATGGATTTGAGGTTGGGTTACCATCAAATCAAAATCAAGAACGGGGACATCCCTTAAACGGCTTTTGTTACTCGTTATGGCCAATATGAGTACACCGTCATGTCCTTCGGGTTAACCAATGCCCCAGCTACCTTCTCCCGGCTAATGAATTCTATATTCATGGAGTACTTGGATAAATTCGTCGTTGTATACCTCGATGATATACTCATCTATTCCAAGAACAAGGAAGATCATGCCGAGCATTTAAGGCTGGTATTGACGAAACTTCGAGAGCACCGCCTTTATGCCAAATTCTCTAAATTTTAATTTTGGTTGCCGGAAGTAACCTATCTAGGTCATGTGATTTCTGGCAAGGGTATTGCTATCAATCCCGAGCGAGTTCAAGCCGTCCTTGATTGGACTCCCCCTGAATCGGTCAAGCAAGTTAGGAGTTTTCTTGGCTTAGCGAGCTATTGCCGACGTTTCGTCGAGAATTTCTCCAAGGTTGCTAAACCTCTAACTGAACTCCTCAAGAAAGATAAAAAGTTTGAGTGGACCCCACAATGCGAGTCCAGTTTTCAGGAACTGAAAAGACGCCTGACATCTGCACCTGTATTGGTACCACCAGACTTTTCCAAGGATTTTATAATCTACTGCGACGCCTCGCGACAAGGTCTAGGTTGCATACTCATGCAAGATCGTCAAGTGATTGCATACGCATCTCGACAGTTGCGTCCACATGAGGATAACTATCCTACTCATGATCTAGAGCTTGCAGTTGTAGTCCATGCACTCAAAACATGGCGACATTACCTCCTTGGTAATCGCTGTGAAATCTTCACTGATCATCAAAGTTTGAAGTACATCTTCACCCAACCGGATCTAAATCTCAGGCAAAGACGTTGGGTTGAGTTGCTCACAGATTACGATTTAGGAATCACTTATACCCCTGGAAAGGCCAATGTTATGGCTGATGCGCTAAGTCGTAAGTCTTATTGTAACAACTTAATGCTACAACAAGGGCAACCACTTCTCCACAAGGAATTTCGTAAACTTAACCTTCATATTGTTCCTCGAGGATTCCTTTCCACCTTGGTGGCGAAGCCTACCCTTATGGATCAAATCATAGTTGCCCAGCGGTATGATAGAGGTATATCTCGGATCAAAGAGAACATTGCTAGCGGAGTTGCTAAAAGTTTCTCTATGGATGATCGAGGTGTTGTGTACTTCGAGAACCGCTTGGTGGTACCCAAGAAACAACAACTACGGCAGATGATTCTTAAGGAGGCTCATGAATCTCCTCTCACAATTCATCCCGGTAGTACCAAAATGTATCAGGACCTACGTCAGAGATTCTGGTGGACTAGGATGAAGAGAGAAATCGCTCAATTCATTGCTAATTGCGACGTTTGTCGTCGAGTTAAAGCAGAGCATCAACGGCCTGCTGGCACCCTTCAACCTTTAGCTATTCCTGAATGGAAATGGGACAAGGTCGGTATGGACTTCATTACCGGGTTTCCCAGGACCAGGAAAGGGAATAATGCTATCTTCGTCGTTATCGACCGCCTCTCTAAAGTAGCTCATTTCCTGCCTGTTCGAGAGAGTATTACCGCTAGCCAACTAGTAGACTTGTATGTCTCTCGGATAGTATCACTTCATGGTGTGCCATTGGAGATTAACTCAGACCGTGGAAGTCTTTTCACTTCACGATTTTGGGAAAGTTTCCAGAATGCTATGGGAACTCATCTCTCTTTCAGTACTGCCTTCCATCCCCAGTCAAGTGGTCAAGTGGAACGAGTCAATCAAATTCCGGAAGACATGCTTCGAGCCTCTGTCATCTCTTTCAGTATGGATTGGGAGAAGTGTCTTCCATTTGCCGAATTTGCTCATAACAATAGTTATCAAGCCAGCCTGGGTAAAGCCCCCTTCGAAGTTCTATATGGACGAAGGTGTCGAACACCTCTTAACTGGTCAGAAACCGGGGAAAGACAATTCTTTGGCCCGGATATGATCCATGAAGCAGAAGAGCAAGTTCGCATCGTTCGTGAGAAATTGAAAACAGCCCAGTCTCGCCAGAAGAGCCAATATGATAGTCATCATAAGGCTGTGACTTTTGAAGTCGGCGATAAGGCTTACCTTTGGGTTACTCCTCTTAAGGGAACCCATCGCTTCGGTATCAAAGGCAAATTGGCCCCTCGTTACATCGGTCCTTTTCGCATTCTTGCCAAACGAGGAGAAGTTGGCTACCAATTGGAACTACCTCCGCACCTCTCCAGAGTTCATGATGTTTTCCACGTTTCTCAACTCAGGCGTTGCTTCTCGGATTCTATCCGCGGAGTGGACCACGAAACGCTTGATCTCCAGGACAATCTTACATATCGAGAATACCCCGTTCGTATTATTGATCAAACGGAGCGCACCACTCGACGCCACAATATCAAGTTTCTCAAGGTTCAATGGTCACGTCATTCAGAGAGTGAAGCTACTTGGGAAAGGGAGGATCGTCTTCGACTTGAGTACCCCACCCTCTTTCCGGAGGAACCCGAATCTCGGGGCGCGATTCTTTTAAGTGGTGTTGAGTTGTCACATCCCTAGTTTAGTACTTACATTAGGACTAGCTAGAGTGTGCATCATGTTTACTTATCAAAGAAACTTGAAATGGGAATGACAGAAACCCCAGCACCCCTCTTCTAACAACTAGGGTTTGATAAAATCTTTTCCAATGTACCCAAAATGCCCTTCAAAAATGTTCATCATTTCAGCCTTGGTCTTAAACCTCTGCCAAAAATGGTGCACAATTTTCTAGGACCTCTAAGGTCTTTGGATTAAATCATATGGTATTTGTATTTGGGCATTTAAATACTATAAAATATTTTAAATGCTCAAATAATCATAAACTATAATGTTCCACACTGTTCATATTATATACAGTGGGCATGACAAGTTTTATGAGTTATAAAAATGTTCTGGCATTTTTATTAATTAAACAAAGTTGCAAAAGAAATGAAACAGAAAAAGGAAATAGGAAAAAGAGAGAGAAAGGATTACCTGGCGCCCAACCGGCCCACCTGCCGGCCCAGCCCAGCTGCCGCTCAAGCGAGCTGCTTGGCTCGGCCAGGCAGGCAGGCAGGTGCTCGACGGCGGCCGCAGCGCGCGCCACGCAGCTGCCCGCCGCCCTGCTTCCTCCCCTCGCCGCCCTGGAAGCTTGGATCGGTCGTCCACCTCGCCCCCGACCTCGTAGACACACCCCACTCTCCCCAGCTCCTCTCCTTCGCCCTCCCCGCACCATGGCCGACGCCGCCGTGCTCGCACCGTCGTAGTAGCCGCGCCCACCGTCGTCCCTGATCCCCGTCGTCGTGTCCGTCGTCTCCGCCGTCCTCGACTACATCGAGCAGGCCGAGCCCCGAGCGCTCGCCCGCCCTGGAGACGCCCCGACCTCTTCTTCCCCAACTCCGGCCGCGGAGATCCCCCTCGCCATCCCGCTCAGCTCCGACCACCCCCAAGCTCGCTCCGGCGTCTGCTGCAACCTCTGTGAGCCCAGCTTCGTCCTGCCCCTCTCCGTTGGCTCTCTCCTGCCCTGGAATGCACCGCACGTAGCTCACCTGCACGCACCGCTGCGGAGCTCGTCGCCAACGAGGCTCCGGCCATCCAATGGTCCGGCCACCGTGCCTATCAGCTTCACTATCACGCGTAGGTGTTGTAGGACCACTCCACGCTCCTCTACGAGCACCGCACCATCGTTTTCGACATCGCCGAACTCCGGAAGCCGCTGGACTCGTCGCCGGCGTCATCTCCGGCGACCCCGAGGCCAGCCACCACCTCCATTCGATGCGGTTTGCCTCCGGCTACCCGTAGGTGTGCTCCGCCGTCGTTTTGGCAGCCGGAGCACAAAACCCGCACCTCACCGCCGTGTTTGGCCTCGCCGGAGGCTAAACGCCGGCTAGTTGGGCCTGTTTGACCACGGGTTTGACCCCCCTGGGTCACTGACATGTGGGCCCTGCCTGCTAGTCAAACCTAGTTTAGGTGTTAATTTAATTCTAATTAGTTAATTAGTTAACTGTGACACTGACCAGTGGGTCCCACTGGTCAGGTTTCACCTGGGCCACCATGTTGACTGACTGACGTCAGCATGATGTCATGCTGACGCAGTAAAGGATTTTCTGGGATTTTTAGATTTAAAAATAATTCAGGAAATTCCAGAAAATGCCTAAACTTCAAAAAATCATATAAATTCAACAGTAGCTCAGATGGAAAAGATTTATATATGAAAATTGATCAGAAAAATTCAATCTTTCCAATGGCACTGGTTTCATGCATGTTTGAGCAAGTTAACCTTGCTGTATACTTTAAAACATGATAATGCACTTATTTAAATAATAGTTAAAGTGCCAATTTGAATCTTTGATTCAAATAGGCTCAAACCCTTCTGGTTATAGTTGCATTAGCCCAAAACACATGCATCTTGCCATATCATGAGCATGCATCATATTGTTGCATTTTCTTGTTTAATGATTGTATCGCCGGTATTCTCCGTGTTAGGTCCTGCTCCCGAGGATACTGCTGCGTATCCAGCCGAAGAGCAGTACCCGACAACCACTTTGTCAGGCAAGCAATCATTGATCATTCCGATACAAACCCAATCTTCTCGCTCCTGCTCTCTTTTACTGCATTAAGGCAACAGCGTGTGAACTGCTACTTGCTGCGGTAGTTGAACCCTGTTCCCTTGCATGACCTGTCATTGCCACAGTAAATAGTTGAAACCCACTAGCATGTGTAGGAGTTGATTGAGCCATGTGATGTGTGATCCACCATGCTATTTGTTTATGTTGCCTGCTATGCTTAGAGTTGTGTCAGGTCTGGTTCATCTGGGTGATGGATCAGAGTGAAATGATCAAACCGATAAAGAGAAGGAAGTGTGGAATACGCTTGGTAAAGGTATCGATGAAAGGCCATGTAGGAGTACATGGTGGGTTGTTTCATTGGAATCGTCCATAGGACCCGAGATCTGTATGTGTGGTTAAAGTTTCAGGTATTACCACACATTGGGATCCTTAATTGACCCTCTCGGCTTATTAATTACCCTCGATCTCTGTCTAGGAGTTGCATCTAGTTTCTGGTGTTTATAGTTTACTGGAGGTCGTGCACAGCGCTGACCCTCGGGTTGGGTTGTGATGCGACAGGTACGTGGCACGGTGTACCGGTTGCCCGTTTGGTTACTCGGGAACCCTGTACACATCGTTTGGGGCCGTGAGCGACACCCCGGCCGGATCTCCCCACGGATGGAACCCAAATAGGCGATAAACCTGGACGAGAGACTTGAGTAGTTAGTCAGGTCGTGGCCGACACCCACGTTGGGCTTCCGCTTGCAGGTTGCCGAGTACACGTCGAGTAAACGGCGATACGTGGTGGAAGCGTGTGTGAAGAGGTACACCCCTGCAGGGTCATCAATCTATTCGAATAGCCGTTGTTCGCGGTACGGACTACTTGGTTACTCTTACAGTTCATATACAAGTTGATGGATACTACTAAAAGCCTCAAGATAAGTGTGAGTGCCGTGGATGGCTCTTCCGTAGGATGACGGAAGAGGATCCTCGGTAGTGTATTGTTGTGGAGAGTAGAGGACTCGTGTTCGTAATAACATCTTGCAATCCGTTGAGAATTGTAGTATAGGTTAGCCAAGAGTCAAAGCTGGCTTTCTGCTATTAACTCCACTGCCCCCTGTTGATAATGTTGCATGTATGATAGGTTCTGTGGTAAGACTTGCTGAGTACCTTTGTACTCATGTTTGCTTAATTACTATTGCAGAGGAGAACCCTGCCCCTGCTGATGGGTTCTACATAGACGTTGACGTCGACGAGTAGCTTGACACCCAGACGGAGATCTGGAGCTTGTGAAGGGCCTTGTAGATAGTCAGGCTACACCAAGCCTGTTTTATTTTCTAAGTTGTCTGTACTAAGACATGTAGCTTCCGCTTGTGCTTGTATGACTGTATGACTTGAGTGTTGGGTCATGTGACCCCTACCTGTATGGATAAGTTATGTATGGCTCTTGGAGCCTCTTAAATAAAGTACTTTGAGTCATAGAGTTCTGTTGTGATGCAATGTTGTATTTGCACATATTGAGCATAATGTGTGTATGATTGAAATGCTTGGTATGTGTGGGATCCGACACCTAGTTGTTTTCCTTTGGTAGCCTATCTTACAGGGAAATGCCTCCTAGTGTCTCCAATGAGCCTTGGTAGCTTGCTACTGCTCGGAACACGTAGGCTGGCCGGCATGTGTCCTTCTTCGTTCCTGTGTCTGTCCCTTAGGGGAAATGTCACGCGTTGTTCCTTTAAGTCCATGTAGCTTGCTACGACTTGGGTTCATACGTTGATGGCCGACACGTTCGTTGTTGGGTCATGGATGCCTGTCTCTGTAATTTAGTGCCACTTTTGGTTTATAACTAGCCATGTCGGCCCGGGTTCTCTATCATATGGATGCTAGCGACACTGTCATATACGTGAGCCAAGATGCGCAAACGGTCCCGGGCCAGGTAAGGTGGCACCCGTGGGGTTACCGTGCGTGATGCCGCAAAGTGATATGACGTGTTACAGCTAGATCGGTGTGACTTAGGATCGGGGTCCTGACAGGCGGTGACCGAAGTCACCTATGTTTAAGTCTAGAGGTATGGCGCCGCGAAGATTTTAACCTTGGGACCATGACCAAAACTCGTCCTTGAAGCACTAGTACCATCAAAGATGGTTAATGAAAGACTAGATCAATTTATGCATAATGGGGGGAGAGAGAGTTAATTGAGAGAACAATGCTCCCCCTATGTCCATGCCTACATCTAGACAAGATAACTATATTGAGTGTGAGGAGTGTGTGCAAAGTCTCAAGCCACATTGCTCAAATCGATGATATTTAGCTCATGCCTTAACTCGCGAAATCTTGCTTCATCCAACGGCTTCGTGAAGATATCTGCAAGGTTATCATGAGTGTTGACATAGTGAAGCTCGATCTCTTCTTGCCTTATGTGATCCCGGATGAAGTGATACGAATCTCTATATGCTTCGTCTTGAAGTGTTGCATCGGGTTAAGAGAAATCTTGATGGCACTTTCATTGTCACACCAAAGAGGCACTTTGTCACAAGTGACACCGTAATCCTTTAAAGTTTGCCTCATCCATAAGAGTTGAGCACAACAACTGCCAGCTGCCACATACTCTGCTTCGGTGGATGAGAGAGACACACAACTTTGCTTTTTGGAAGACCAACTAATGAGAGAGCAACCAAGGAATTGGCACCCTCCGGAAGTGGACTTCCTATCCACTTTGTCTCCCGCCCAATCCGAATCAGAGAAACCTACAAGGTTGAAGTTTGCTCCTCTTGGGTACCATAATCCAAAGTTTGGGGTATGAGCCAAATATCGAAAGATTCGCTTGACAGCCACAAAGTGACTTTCCTTAGGTGAGGCTTGAAACCGTGCACAGATTCCCACACTCAACATAATATCCGGTCTAGATGCACAAAGGTAAAGCAAGGAACCGATCATAGAGCGATATATTTTGATCCACCGCTTTACCATTGGGATCAATGTCAAGTTGGCACTTGGTTGGCATTGGAGTAGTAGCCGGCTTGACATCACTTAGATTGAACGTCTTGAGCATGTCTTGAGTATACTTGGATTGTTTGATGAAGATCCCTTCTCTTCTTTGCTTGATCTCAAACCCAAGGAAGTACTTCAACTCTCCCATCATGGACATCTCAAAATGTGTGGTCATGAGTGCGGCGAACTCATCATTGAAAGCTTTGTTAGGAGAACCAAAGATAATATCATCAACATATAGTTGGCATACAAAGAACTCCCCTTTGACCTTCTTAGTAAAAAGAGTGGGGTCGATTTTCCCAATTTCAAACCCACGATCTTGTAACAACTCGGTAAGATGCTCATACCACGCACATGGGGCTTGTTTAAGGCCATAGAGTGCCTTATCGAGTTGGTACACGTGATTGGGGAGCTTAGGATCCTCAAACCTCTGGGGTTGTTTAACATACACCAACTCATTAATAGGACCATTAAGAAATGCACTTTTCACATCCATTTGTTGCAATTTAAAGTTGTGATTGGAAGCATAGGCAAGCAACAAACGAATGGATTCAAGGCGAGCAACGGGGGCAAAGGTTTCACCGTAGTCGATACCCTCGACTTGGGAGTAGCCTTGAGCCACCAGACGCGCCTTGTTGCGGATGACAATGCCATGAGCATCTTGCTTGTTCTTAAAGATCCACTTGGTTCCAATGACATTATGGTTCTCCTTTGGCCTTGGCACCAGACGCCACACCTTGTTGCGCTCGAAGTTATGGAGTTCTTCATGCATGGCATTAAGCCAATCAGGGTCTTCGAGCGCCTCATAAACCTTCTGAGGTTCAACACAGGAGACAAAATCTTGATGAGCACAATAGTTTGCTAATTGTCTACGAGTGCTTACCCCCCTTTTGATGCTTCCTAGAATGTTCTCCATGTGATGTTCTCTGGAAGCAAGCCTGGAGGCAACTTTTGCAGCACGACGCTCCAATTGCTCTTCAAGAGATAACTGAGGAGCATTGAGTTGATCATCTTGAGCGTCGTCAGGAGCTAGATCTTGATCTTGAGCTTCCTCTTGACCTTGATCTTGCTCGGAGGACAGAACTTGGCCTTGCGCATCATTTGGTGGCTCCCCACCATCTTGTGATTGTTCTTGCACTTGGCCTTGTTCGTCCGGTTGAGGGCCTTCACTTTGTTCTTCGGAAGCGTGTGGGTCTTGGGTTGGTGATGGTTCCACTTGACTGGAACATTGTCCTTCTCCTTCGGTCACAAGGGGTTCCTCAATGGGTAGGATATATCCAACACCCATTCTTCTTATGGCTTGAGGAGGAATTTCATCACCTACATCACAAGTACCACTTTGCTCCACTTGGGAGCCGTTATTTTCATCAAACTCTATGTTACTCGTCTCCTCAATGAGTCCATTGGAATTGTTGAGGACACGGTAAGCATGAGACTTTGTAGCATAACCAACAAATATGCCCTCGTGAGCTCTAGATTCAAATTTAGACAACCGAACACCTTTCTTGAGGATGAAACACTTACACCCGAACACCCGGAAGTACTTGAGATTGGGCTTGTTACCGGTAAGTATCTCATATGGAGTTTTGTTCAAGCCTTTGCGGAGATAGAGCCGATTTGATGCATGGCAAGCGGTGTTGATGGCTTCGGCCCAAAAGTTGTATGGAGATTTGAATTCCGCCATCATGGTTCTTGCCGCATCCATCAGAGTTCGGTTCTTTCTCTCCGCTACACCGTTTTGTTGAGGGGTATAGGGAGCTGCATATTGATGTTTGATCCCCTCATCACTGAGAAACTCATCCAGGGTGTAGTTCTTGAACTCGGTGCCGTTGTCACTTCTGATCATCAAGATCTTTGCTTCATGTTGTCGTTGAGCTTCATTTGCAAAGTTGATGACGGTTTGTTGGGTCTCACTCTTCTTCTTGAAGAAGTATACCCAAGTGTATCTTGAGTAATCATCCACAATCACCAAGCAGTAATTTCTACCCCCAAGACTATCAAAAGATGGAGGCCCAAAGAGGTCCATGTGAAGGAGCTCTAAGGGTCTCTTTGAATAGATGATAGTCGTGGGAGGGTGAGCCGTCTCATGTAACTTTCCTTCAATGCAAGCCCTGGAAGCACGATCTTTGGCAAAGCTAACATTTGTTAGTCCATGGACATGGTCCCCCTTGAGAAGACTTTGCAAAGATCTCATATTGACGTGGGCCAAACGGCGATGCCAAAGCCATCCCACATCAACTTTAGCCATTAAGCATGTCACGACCTTAGTGGGTTGCTTCGAGAAGTTAACCACATAAAGACCGTTCTCGACATGCCCAACATAGGCTACTTTAAGAGTCTTGCTCCACAAGAGGGCCATGGTATCAATATCAAAGAATGTAGCAAAGCCCATGAGTGCAAGTTGGCGAACAGAAAGTAAATTGTATGCAAGGGACTCAACAAGCATGACTTTCTCGATCGTGAGATCATGAGAAACAACAACCTTGCCAAGCCCCAATACCTTAGAAGATGAAGCATAACCCCATTCGATGTTGGTGGCCATAGATGAACCTAGATGCATGTCCACCACCAAGTCTTTGCTTCCGGTCATATGATTTGTGGCTCCACTATCGAGCAACAATGATCCCCCACCGGAAGCAAACTCCTACAAGAGATCAATGCTTGGATTTAGGTACCCATTTGGTAATGGGTCCTTTGAGGTTAGTAACAAGGGTCTTAGGAACCCAAATGGACCATTCAATGTACTCATAAGAAGAACCAACAAATTTTGTAAACACATGACCATCACTAGCACGACATAAAACATATGAAGGATTAAAGTCGCCGGCTATGTTTGATGGTATGGTGGAATTTTTCTTGACACCACCACCTTTCTTCGTTTTCTTCTTCTTTGATGCACCCTCTCCTCCTTTCACAAAAGTTTGTCGGAGAGGGGGTGGTAGCTTGATCTTGTCATTCTTCTTCTTCTTGGGCTTAGGAACAAACCCAATTCCTTCTTTTGCCAGATCCTCCTTTTGATTGCTCAAAAGGTTGTTGAGGTTCTTCTCACCTTGTATGCATGTCACAAGGCCTTTCTCAAGTTGCTTCTTCAACTTGGCATTTTCTTCAACAAGATGCACATGCTCGCAACATGGGTTAGTAGCATTTGCATTATCAATTAACACCATGCGAGGAAAGACAGCCTTTTCCTTGGTTAGCAAAACTTGGAGTTGATCACGAGACTCCTTGAGAGAAGCATGCATACTTTTCAAGGCCTTGTGAGCCTTGTCGAGTATAACAAACTCCTCTTTGAGTTTAGCATGGTCAACCCCAAGTTTTGCCTTCTCGGAATTAAGCACACGAGAGACAACTAAGGCATGATCAAGATCTTTCTTTAATTTAACATGATCATCGTTGTGTGACTCCTCAAGAGCCAAACGAAGACCACGCTCTTCCTCTAGGGCATTAGATAGATCCCATATCTGATCGGCATAGTCTCGACTATGTCCTTCCATTTTAGTAATGGTTTCCTCGTGAGCCTCGATCATGTCATTGGCCTCACCGAGTTGTTCCAAGAGAGCAACAAAATGCTTCTTGGGTTTGCCCTTGAGGTTGTTCATGAATAACTCAAATTCATTCACTCCCTCCTTAGTTCCCTCACTCTCATCAATACAATCCGTCAATGAAGGATTAGAAGTGATAGTAGTATTGATGTTTGGGGTTACCTTGTTGGTGGCCTTGGCCATGAGACACTTGGCGGTGATGTTCTCATTTGGTGAGTCGATGAGAGATGAGTGCGGAGTAGTAGCAATAGAAATTGTGGCCATGGTGACCATCTCATCATTTTAATCATTATCATCATCCTCAACATATTCTTCTTGGGCCACCAACCCTTTAGGAGGAGTCTTCTTGTTGAAGTTGTTCTTGTTGGGTCTTGTGTTCTTCTTGTTGCCCCAAAATTGCCTTGAAGCAAGAGCCATGTGCTCATGATAGGCATATTTTTTGTCCTCGGGGCTACACTCATCATCATCCTCCACCTCCTCTTCTTCCACGGAAGCCTTGGCCTTCAGAGCAAGGTTAGGCTTCTTCGATCATTGAACTCTTAAGACTGCATTGTCGGCGGTCATGTCCAAGATCCTCATGGCAACGAACTCATCCAACACTTCATTTGATGATAAGTGGTGGAAGTCCGGTCTCTGACGAATGACAGATGACATGGCCTTATGATAGGGCATCATGGCCTTGAGGAACTTGCGCTTGATCCAATTGTCATCCGTGTCCTTACTGCCATGATCTCGAAGAGAGACCGCAGGGATAGTTAATCTTCGATAAAGTTCACGAGGATCTTCTTCTTCGATCATAGCAAACTCATCGGCTTCATCTTGCACAACTTCATAGTTAGAGCGTTGAATGCTAGTGCTTCCCTTGTACATAGTGCCAACATGCTCCCAAGCTTCCTTGGCCACAGTGAAGGGTCGAAGATGTGCAATGTCTTCTGGAGGAATAGCATCTTGAAGAATGCAAAGAGCGGACTCATTGAATTGATGATTCGCATTTTCTCTTGGAGTCATGTTGTCGGGATCACGCGGATAAAAACCTTGCTCAATGATTCTCCAAAGATTAGTAGAACAATGATTTATATGACGTTTGAAACGAAACACCCAAGTAGCAAAATCAGAATTTTTTATAAACTTGGGAGGAGGCCCAACGAAATTTAAATGCGGTGTAGGAACGGGTCCTCCATAGTGAGTAGGAGGAGCGGAGTGGGCAAAGATCCCACTCCCATTCTTAGTAACAGGGGCTTGTTCACTACTAGCTTCTCCCTTGTCGGGATTAGCCTCCGACACGTTGGTAGCGGGACGTACCACTTCCAACGGTGCGGTGGATAATTTAAGCCCCTCAAGCAAATCTTTAAACATGCCTTTGACCTCGGTCGCTAATGACTCTTTCAATGTGGTCAAGGCCACATTGAACTCCTCACGAAAGACCGAGGCTCCCCCATCGGACGTAGGCAAGGACGGAGTTCCACCGGAATGATCCTCCGTCTTGACTACGTTGTCACCCATACTCTTTGGACGGTAAAGTCCTTAAAAATAGACGAGGCTCTGATACCAATTGAAAGGCTCGATATGGTTGACTAGAGGGGGGGGTGAATAGGCAACTAACAATTTTTAGCTTTTCTTAACCACTTTAAATTAAGCGTTAAAGTAAGTTGTCTAGATATGCTACTAAGATGACAACTAATAGGAAGTAAAGATAACAACCACACAAGCAAGCTATAAGAGATAAACAAGTAAAGCTTGCACAAGTAAAGGAAAGAAATAACCACAAGTGGAACCGGTGAAGACGAGGATGTGTTGCCAAAGTTCCTTCCCTTTGAGGGGAAGTACGTCTCCGTTGGAGCGGTGTGGAGGCACAATGCTCCCCAAGAAGCCACTAGGGCCACCGTATTCTCCTCACGCCCTCACACGATGCAAGGTGCCGTGATTCCACTAGTGGTGCCCTTGAAGGCGGCAACCGAACCTTTACAAACAAGGTTGCGGCTATCTCCACAACTGAATTGGAGGCTCCCAACGATACCACGAAGCTTCACCACAATGGAATATGGCTTCGAGGTGACCTCAACCATCTAGGGTGTTCAAACACCCAAGAGTAACAAGATCCGCTAGGGATTAGTGGGGGGAATCAAATATCTCTTGGTGTAAGTGTAGATCGATGCCTTCTCAAGCAATCCCGAGCAAATCAACAAGTTTGATTGGCCAGGGAGGGAGATCGGGCGAAAATGGAGCTTGGAGCAACAATGAAGTATGTGGGGGAAGAGGTAAGTCAACAAGGAGGAAGAAGAAGCCTTTATATAGTGGGGGGAACAATCCAACCGTTATCCCCCACTCAGCCCCGCACAGAGCGGTACTACCGCTTGAGGGAGCGGTACTACCGCTTATAGAGCGGTACTACCGTTGCCTTTCAAGCGGTACTACCGTGCCAACGGGGTAGGGACCCAGAGCGGTACTACCGCGGCCTCAGGGCGGTACTACCGCTGGGAGCGGTACTACCGCTGGGAGCGGTACTACCGCCTCTACTACCGCACCTAGTACCGCAAAACTCGACACGAAAACGCGCTCGCGAGTCGAGGCGGTGGTAGCATGGGTCAGCAGCGGTACTACCGCAGTGTGCACCAAGCGGTACTACCGCTTAGTGGGGCGGTTCTACCGCTTGAGGCACACAGGCGGTACTACCGCTAGAACCCGCGGTACTACCGCTGGAGCCAGGAAAAACTAGGGAAGATGGGAAAGAAGAACTCCATTGCGGCGGGAAGGAATGGTGGGTGCAATAAAGAAGTGTACGTGTTGATTCCACCCAAACCTTACCAAAGCAGATCCCCTCTTAATAGTACGGCTTTCCTATTACTCAGAACCACCGAAAACTAAGCAAAAAGGAAACACCGTCTTCCATAGATTCCGAGGGGCATCTAATCTTCTTGTGCCTTTGTGAGATGTATCTGAAAGAGCTTAGAACACATGATTAGTCCGCAAACGTATTGTCATCAATCACCAAAACACCATTTGGCTAAATATGCCCTTACACTTGGCACATGCTGAAATCACGTGGATGGGATATTGCCGAAATTACATGGATGGGCCCCATCTGATCAAATACAGTAACTTAAATGAAGAAAAAATTGAAATACAAAGATGCAGCTTTTGAGTTGGCATCATCTTATTGGTGGGAGAATCATCGGTGGCTGGGGGAACCGTAAAAAGAGCTTTGACTCATCCCAAACCTCACACCCACCATACTATGGACATATTTTTTCTTATTAGAGCATCTACAGTTGGACGTCTCAAATTCGGTCTTAAACCCATCTCAAACGCGCGGGTGGCCTGTCCGGTCATGAAAATTTGACCTAGATAGACGTCTCAAACGGGCCTCAAAAGCGTGGGCTGACCGGCACCCCTCATATTTAGCCCTAATATAGGGCAAATATGG
Organism: Secale cereale; assembly: GCA_902687465.1. Taxonomy (NCBI): domain Eukaryota; kingdom Viridiplantae; phylum Streptophyta; class Magnoliopsida; order Poales; family Poaceae; genus Secale; species Secale cereale. The sequence goes on from LR738709.1 coordinate 649,679,430, forward strand.
AGGTTCTCGAGCGGGTCCGCCACGTCGGATCAGCCCCACACTGGCCCAATTGTCCCCATATATATTCATCTCCATCCGTTCACCGGAGCAAACCCTAGCCACTTCATACTCCACTCCCCTCCACTCCCTCCGCCACCCAAGCTTGCCTCTGGCGATTTCCGGTCGTTTCTGCCATCACTGGCAATGGATCTGACTTCGATCAGTCCGAATCCATCGATTGGGGTGTCATCCCGTGCGGGTCGGAGGAGGCAATGGCGGTCCGCATTGCACTCCGCCGCTCCCGGGAGGACAATACCCAACCGACGAAAGGATCTGCCCACCGCAACTCCATAGTATCGGAAAATATTTCCTTCCCCATCATCGGTCGAGCAGGTTATGAGTCCCACCGGGAACGGGCAGCCCGCCATGGGAAGGAGAGGATAAGGGCAGCCGAGGCCCGTATCACGGCGAAAATAGCGAAGGCGGAGGCGGCTGAATCGACGACGTGGGCGGTCACAGAGGAGGAAGCCATCCACACCCGCATTGTGAAGAAACGACAGCGGAGGAACACACGCGCCCTCGCTCGAGAGCAGAATCGGGCGATCTGTGCCATGGCCGGACTGCCACCGAAGGAGGAGAAGGAGGACATCGACGACGAGGACAACTCCGTCGACGAGCAGATCTGGCTCGATCCCTATTGCGTTTTCGACTAATACTTATGCGAGAAGGACGGCAAGGGCGTCGGGAAGGGCAAGGGCAGCTGTGGATGATCTACACTATAGTCAAACATGTCAAATTTTGATAGCCCGATGGCAAGTTAGTAGTGATGGAATAGGCGGACGATGTGTGTAATGCATTGATGTAGTTGCATGAGTTTGTATGAATTTGAGATATGATAATTGAGTTGTTCAGTTGTGAGAAGGCAAACTTGAGGCTCTTAACCGATGAGCGCGTCCGCGAGTATTTGATGGATCGAATTTTGCAAAGTCAAAGTAGATTTCTCCTTCGTCTTGTAATATATAATATGAGAATGTTTTTCAAGCTAGTCGGGAGCATAGACAACTGTCCAGCGAGAAGGGAGGCTTGTAATGAAACTGTCAGCCGGTCCCTCTCATGTTTTGGCAGCTAGGGTAAAAGGGAGGCTTCTATAATCTAATCCGTCGGTGATGAAATCTCTTGAACTGTTCATTTTGTTGTTGGAAATTTGCACCGCCCAATCTTTGTCAGAGTCATGTCATTCTTTTCTCAAGACGAACTGGCGCGGCAACGCGGTCTTCAGTTCAACGACGTGAGCGCAAGCTAATTAAGCTACCTTGTTGAACCTGTATAAACTGCTCTCATGGCCACGCGGAGGTGGTGGTAGACTAGTAATAAGCTCCCGTTGGCTGGCTGGCTGGCTGGCTTCGTGGGCACCAGCTCGAAGAGAACCGGTGGCCGGCCATGCGTCGTAACAGGCCTTTCGCCGACTCCGGTGGCACCATGGCAGCCGGCGGCCGCATGCACGAGAGAGCCAGCGGGGTGCCGGCGGCGCAGCGCGATGGCAACGACGACGACGACGACGGCTCCTACGTCGAGATCACCATCGAAGTTCGGGACGACTCGTTGGTGCTGCACGAGAGGCCTAGGGCGGCCAGCAGGCCGCACGGGGTGCCGGTGCCGGGCGGGGGCAGCGACGGCGAGGGCGACGTGACGCTGCCGGCGCAGACACCTGAGAAGCGGCCGTACTCTCTCGGCCGCAATGCGCTCCACAACGCCTCGGCCCGGATCAAGCAGGTCTCGGAGGAGCTCCGGCAGATCGGCCCGAGCCGCATCGGTAGGTCCAATTTCGCCGCCCCAGCCTATCCGCTCACGTTCGTCAGCCCGGCTGACGCCTCCGCCGGGTGGGCCGCCGTCGAGAGGCGCTTCGACGAGGAAGCCACGGATGGCCTCCTCCACCGATCCAAGTTCGCCAAGTGCATCGGTAGATACATCCCCTCACTTCATCTTGACGACTTAGTAAGAAGAAGCTATTCGATCGCTCATGACGTCTGATGCAGGGATGAAGGAGCTTGCGTTCGCCGGCGAGCTGTTCGACGCGCTGGCAAGGCGGCGGGGCATCTCCGGGGACAGGATCGACAAGCCGGAGATGCTCGAGTTGTGGGACCAAATCTCCGACCCCAGCTTCGATAGCCGCCTGCACACCTTCATCGATATGTAAGCTAGTTATACTTATATATAAACCCCATCCCGTTAGTAGTTAATTGATCTCTCGAGTGAAGGACTGGGTGTCCTAAATGAACCAGCGAGTTTATGTACTATCACGCCTTCAATTAACCAACAGGATCGACAAGGACGCCGACGGGAGGATCAGCGAGCAGGAAGTCAAAGAGGTAACTTTGTGGGCCTTTAATCATGCTTGCAAATTATCTAATCTTTTGCCAAACCACCGGCAAAACACCTCTAGTCTAATGCAACACCAACTGAATGATACCACGTGACATATGTGGTAAGCAATCCAAACAATTAAAAAGAAAACACCAACGGTATGATGTGTGGTGTATGGTTTTTCATTGTCTCGTGTTTCGCCATGAAAATAGATATACTTGTAGAAGTGAAGTGTTGTGTCTTTTTAAAAAATAAATCAAATCTACTTTGTGACTTTACGAAGGAAGGTTTATGCCCTGTTTGGTTCATAAGTCTTAGGACTTTTTTTAGTCCCAACTTATAAGTCATAAGTCCCTAAAAAGTCCCTATCTGTTTGGTTCTTGGGACTTAACATGGACTAGTAGACCATATTACAACTATAAGTCCCTATAAGTCCCTCCTTGAGAGTCTTATTTGATAAGTCCTAAATGCCCACTTTAAGTCCCTATAAGTCCCTCCTGTTTGGTTTAGATGAGACTTATAGGGACTTATTTAAGTCCCTAGACCAATAAGTCCGTGAAAACAAACACCCTCTTAGGCTTTCCCTCTGAAAAAAAGGAATTGATAAGTGTGGAACATCAGCTGGGAGGGAATGACAAGAAAACGTTTTTTTTGACAACTTTATTACTTGGTAGGAGATGGTCTTGTCCCTTTTTTTTGCCACAAATTTGTTTCTTCTTTCCAAAAATTGTCATGCATTTGTGAAGAAACGGCCACATCCATACACCTAAATTGCCATCTATAACAATTGCAAATGCCACCCCTTCCCAGCGAACGTTCGGTGGCTATTGTGCTAAACAGAATCTAGTTCATATTGTATCTAATGAAGGTTTATGCTTTCTTTGCCTCGGACAAGTTTTATTGTTTCCTTTCCTTGTGTCTCTGACTTCTGCTTATGCTAGGCTAAGATGCTATGAGACTATTTAAAGGCTTATTGTGGCTAGTCTTGTGGGCATAGCTTTCTAACGACATCGTTAGCCACATTCCATAAAAAGACGATTATAACGCATGGCGATTACAACTACAACTATATGACTTAAGAAGCTTACAACAACCACAACTGAACCTATCATTGTAGCACCACCAAAACCCTTGCTGACGATGGACAACATTGATAAATGAAACACCGGAGTATCTGCAAAGGCATGTAGAGGAATGAATCTCGTCAAATCATGGGGCCTCGACTCCAGTTAGTAATAGGTTAGAGTTTTAGTCTTGTTGGGGTGACGCTCGGGCACATGCCGGTGCTTCATATTAGAGTCGGTCTTTCGGGCTCCAATCCTCCTCGAGATCGTTCACCAGGAATGATTAGACGGAGCACCGACGTATATTCCTATCGGCTTCTTGAAGCAACGAGGATAGGGTTTCTCGCCACTCATATGCGACCGCGAGATTTGGTGTCAGTTTCTTCATGCCGATTCAAGGGTTCAACAGTGACATCTGCAGCTCTGAGATGCTAGTCCTTAGGGGCACATGTACTAAGACTTCCCGGCTATAATCGACAAGATGGTTAGGACGGCTCTAGTATGGGTACGGGGACAATGACACATCGGTGTCTTGTTCTGGCGGCTACACTGGTGGTTCAGTGGTCTAGGAGCCTCGATATTTTTTCCGTATGTTTGGGGGGCTTTGTACTTTTGGTTAACCTTTATAAGATATTTGAGTCCACTTTGGACAAGAAAATCTGGTCGAATGGCCATAGCACTAAATTTCCACGTACCATGGGGATTGGCAATTGCGCCAAGCATATCAGCAGAGGGATCACCCCGGTCTAGCCATGAATCCATGCTGGTATCTCTAGAACAATATGAGGGCTTTGCTAGCAACAATTCAAAACAATAGGTTGTTCAGGAAGATGATGTTATCATCAACAAAGTAGATGGAGCCACGCCTACAGTCAACACAAATAACCGACCCGATGTCCATGAATAACAACGGGACACAAATGTTGAGGCTCTTGTCAACGCTCGAACCAAGAGTTACTGAGATGGGATTGCAGCCGGAAGACTTTATTCATGATGATCATAAATCTGTCTGATTCTCAGGGTATCACTCCAAGGAGACACCTCCCAAGAAGGTAGAGACATAAACATCGTTGCCACCCGCTCCAAGGAACCTTCTGTCTTAACCCAAAGTGTAGAATACCGTGCAACGACAGAGGAATAAAACTTGCGACGACGCTTTTCAGAAGAAAAACACAACAGTTGATGATGTCGTCATCGTCAGCACCAACAAAACTCAATGCATGGCATTCACCCAAAATACAAAATCCCTTATACCATCTTGCCAAGATGCCTAATGACAGGGACACTACCCATTGTGAGGCCTTCTCCCCCGGCAACTGCCCAACAGCACCTAGCAGATCTATCGGGACACCTCATGCCTAGCCAAGACCACCAGACGTGCATGAAGTGATAACCATACACATTGCCTAGTAACCTCCTCCCATGGCATCCACCTTTGCATCCATATCACGCCAAGACACATATGGGAAAATCTTCGTGCATTCAAAGAGGGAGCTAGATCCATGCAACCACGGGCAACCCTCCGCGGCATCTACACTGCACATTGTTGTCATCCTCTTGTGCTCATGTGGCACCGCTGGCAAGTGGCATGGCTACACACACCACAACATGTTTAAACTGCACCACCCACTCAAGGCCATGGTAGATGTGTGCTTGTGATAACATTCATGGGCCACGACCTCGTCATCCCAGGCGGGAGAACCAAACACTGGCGTCCCAATGCCCAAGCACGACCGGAGATAGAAGAAGAAGCCTCCACCCCCTTTTAAGTGTGGTCCACTGACAATATGGTAAGAGGTTGTGGATAGCAACAACGAGGGGCCAAGAGGGAAGGCTAACAGGAGCAGTATTGTTAGGGTTCCCCTGATGTTGTTAGAGGTCAACACAAGGGGACAACATTCTGTTGAGTTCGATGATTCCTTAACTAGTAATCGTCAGTTAGTTCATATTTTTTTATAAAAATGTATATTTATTTTATGTTTTAACATTATGTTTGAAATGCCAAAATATTAACTCTTTTTGGTAAATATGGTTTGGTGCATAGATGATTGAGTTGAGCGCAAATGCAAATAATTTAACAATTATCGCACAACATTCTGAGGAGCATGCTCGGTTCATGATGGAAGAGCTAGACACCTACAATCGTGGCTACATCCAGGTAATTAATTTAATACTTTTGCTAATTCTCAGGCAACCATCTAGGGTGTTAGATCAATCATTGGTATATATGTAGTTGATGTATTATTATTCTTATTGACTTGGTGATGATATTGGAGCGCAACCAATCTATTTGTTCATTAGTACTAGATCATCGATGGCGCGCGTTGCCGCACCCGTCCATTTTTTCAAGAGGATGGTCTGAATTTTCTCATATATGAAGGAATGAAACATGGAAGTTAAATTTGGTAAAACCTATCTATACAGTGTTAGTAATTGAAGTGAGGGAATTTCAATTGTTTTACAAAACAAAAATGGGTCAAATATGTAACACATAAAGCTAGACAGAGGAAATGATCATTTTATTGGATGGAGCAAAAGCCATCTGTAAGGAGAACATAAGAAATTTATGTCACCACCTTCTTGTTCCTGCTCTTTTGACTATTTTATGAATAATTTTGCATTAAATCGGCACTAAAATGAAAAGTTTCATTCCGATCCACTTTTGTTAACTTTGGTAGTTTCACAAATATACATAATAATGTAAGAATAGTGAAGTATTAAACATAATATTCCTTACATGGTGGTATTAATCCAGGTAACATTTAACTACACTGGGTCAATGAAAAGGGAGTGCCTAGAACTCATCTAGATGAGACATAATTTGGTCTCATTCACATGAAAGACATAAACAGATACAAAGGAGTACCAACCCACGTCAGCACATACGCATCTTATAGCATGACATCAATAGCTATAAAAGTGAATGAGACATAACTATATCCCAGCTAGATGAGTTCTAGCAAAACTGCAATGAAAAACTAATTTCAACATCAGTTTATAAGTATTATTTTTTTCTTGGCGAAGTTGGAACAAAAATTTGTAAAGCTCATCCTTGAACATAGAAATAAGATATCAATAGTTTTGGCCCATCCAACGCATTAACAGAGCTTCAAAACTTCTAAATCGGGTGGTGATCTCACAACTGCTACCCATTTTGTCTGGATTGTATTATAATCATCCCATTCCCATCCTCAGTAAACCAAACACATGAAAGGTCATGCACAGGAGCTCACCTGCAGCACTTGCTCGAGTATTTGCTATTGATATGACACACGAAGCTTCATAAAGCAGCAATACGTGTGTTATTACCCCTGAACTACCGAAGACACAAGGCGTAGTTGACTTCTTTTTTTATCAGAGACACAAGGCGTACTTGACTTCTTTGCCTTCTACATACGTATTTACATAAGATTCACTGATCTATTGGACCTTACCTGACATGCTTGCCTGCTTAGTGTACTCAAGCACCACAAGTCCACAACTCATAATAGGTTCCACCCGTAGCGACTAGTCCATCTGGGATAAAAAGCGGTAGCTCCCATCTCCTCTTCCTCTCGCCGGGGTGGTGACGTCGTCGGGGCTGACGATGAGGACGATGGCGCAGTCGCCGGACGCATGGCTGCCAGCATGGCAGCATCGCCATGTCGCCATTTCGACGGAAGAAGGGGCTTGTATTGTCACGCAGAGGGAGATGAGGCCACAATACGCTCCCTCGCATCTCTTTCACTGCCAGCGTTGCTACCTGAGCACACGAAGGGTTTGCGAGCCACACTGAGAATGGAACGGAGTTGGAAGGTGCATCTTGGTTGTGGGAGGAGTTTTTTTGTGAATATGCAAAAGATTTGCGTATCATTGTATTGATAGGGGAAATAGAGTGATTGTTACGGGAGTGGGAGGAGTGGCCGTTGGCCGTCGCTCAGCAAAAAAATCAATACTTCAGACTGAACTGAACGTGTGCAGGGATTGCGATGTGTAGTGGTATTCCAGGAGGAGGGCTGACGAAACAACGGGACGACACAGATCATATATAGGCATGCCAATGCGCAGAAAATTAACCTAGCTAAACTGTAATGCACCTCCGCCATCATGCGCCGGTGAGTGTCACTCACCTTGACAGCCATTAATGGTTGTGGAAACGGTTGGTTTACTCCTCGTCTTAATGAGGGCGGAACAACTCCGATCGTACGCAACGCATCCGCTCCCCTTTGCATCCCTTTACATCATCGGTTGGCGAAGTCTGGATTGCCGGACGAGGTGCTCGTCGTTGCAACTCCTGTTTCGGCGCAAGACCTTCTCTTCATCACTGGACCTTACGGAGGCTCGATTGATTGAGCGGTGCTACACGGGCCTCATGCCGTCCATGTCCAATCAATCACCGAGCTCCAAACTTTCTGCTTGAAAAGCGATGAAACACGGGCCAACAAGAAGTCAGCCTAGAAAATATCAAAATGGCCCAACAAACCAGCAGGCTCAGAAATTGTCACCGGAGCAGCGGCCCTAAGACAGCGACCCATGTAGTGACTAGGTGGAAATCAAACATGGATCAGACGGCCAGCTAGGTCTATATCATGAATTGGACGACTGTTGATAGTGATGGCCTGAAAGAGCTCCTAGAGTGCTTAGTTATAATGTATCTAAATTGAGCGGCCGGTGAAATCAAATATTTAGCGAAACATGGCCCAGCTCATAGGCAAAAAATAATAATTTGTTACACAATATGTAAACCACGGTATTGCATTGCTAAGGGCGCATTCCCAGCCACATATCCTCTTCGAACAGTGTTTAAGCCATTACCAACAAAAACTTCTTGGCCAATAGTATCATTTTTTACCCTATCAATCATTTTCAGAGGGGCGAGTTTGTTGGTTTGGTCTGAACAAGAGAGGAGTCTTTGGAATGCAGGTAGTTATTCTCCAGTAACTCTTGCCAAACCCCGTCCTCCATTAGTACCTTGTAAGTCATTTGCTAAAAGAACACCCATTTTCATTTCAAGATCTTCACTCTAATGCCCCACTTGGTTTGTGTGATTGTGTCTACAAATCGCATCCCAACCCGTCAAGCGGTATTACATGCTTATGTTCATCATACTAAAAAAATCTAGATCTGTACTAATACAATCTTTTGCGTGCCACTTTTGGTGTTTCAAAGAAAGACTACATAAACATAGGTGAAAACTCGTCACATAAGGCCTTGTACAACGCAAGGTGCTTAGCAGAGGTGCTTAAAGAAATAAATCAGTTTTTCTCTAAGCATCAATGCTTATTTATAAAGGGTAGGGCTAAGCGTGCTGAGTTAGCAAGGGAATGGTTTAAGTAGCGAAAATCCTACACCTACGTACTCTCTCCGTCCCAAAATATAAGAATGTTTTTACACTATACTAGTGTCAAAAACGTTCTTATATTTTGGGACAGAGGGAGTATGTTTTAGGAAAACTCTATGGTATCCTTCGAACTAATTATCAACCCCCATCCCCCTATACCTGGTCATCTGTCAGGCCAGGCCGGGCTTCGGGACAGGTCTAACAAAGGCCAAAGCAGAAAAATAGGGCAGGGCCCAACCCGACCTGGTTGTCAGGCCTAGATTTCTGGCCCAAACCCGACCCATCAGGGCATCTCCAATAGTTGTAAGATAGGTGTTGGTAAATTTGCCACCTAGGACAAAGTGATGATGTGGCATGTAATAAATGTGGAGAGAGAACAAAGTTGTATGTAGAATAACCAACAACCTTTGCACAAGCTCCAAGGTGAAATAGAGAGCAACCATATTTATTTACTCATCATCTATTGGATAGCTTAGATACAATCTATTGGAGTAGTTGTATGATAGCTTGTTGGTTGATGACATGGACATTTTACCAACAAGACTAACATACAATCTATTGGAGATGCCCTCAGTGAAAAAGCCCGCTGGGCCTCAGGACAGGCCTCTTCCATAAAACCTCAAAACCTAGATCCAGGCCCGGGCTTGCCCCCCCCCCTAACTCAGGGTGGACACGGTCCGGGCCGGTCCGGTCCCTGACCGAGCCGGCGATTGGACCGGCCGCCGGCGGACCGACCCGGACCGGACCGAAGCACGTCGCGGTCCCCTTTTTCGGCACCGGACCGGACACCCAAAAGCTCGGGCTAGACCGACGGACCGAGCAACCGCCACCGGCGGCGAGGTGGTGACCATGGCGCCGGCGAGAGAGACGGCTCGGGGCTCTAATCAGAAGGGGGAGCAGAGGGGAAGGGGTGGTGGCTCACCTGAACTCAATGGAGGCGTCGGGGAGGCCTGGGAAGCAGCGAAGGCGACGCAATCGACGACCAAGGACGGCGGCCGGAGTCGGGGAGGAGGATGATGGCGACGGCTGTCGAGCGAATCCGGCAGATTCGTTGCGTGGGGAAGGAGATCTCATGATGGCGGAGCTGCTGGACATGGTGCTTAGTTGCAGGGAGGCCGCTGGCCGTGTGGGCGAGGAGCTATGCGCTGGACGGCGGCGGCGGCGGCGCTGGTGCGTACGTGCGTGTATTTTTTTCTTTGAGCAGACCGTCTCCTGATGCGTAATAGGTTAGTGCGTGCGTGCTAGGTCAAAAACTCAACCATAGAGGCTAGGATGGGCTGGGCCTTGTACATATTATTCAGAAAATGCAAAAAAAAAAAAAGTTTCGGTCCGACCGAGCGGACCGAGCCAAAACAGGACCGGACTGGATGCTTATCGGGCCTAATTTCCCAGCCCGGACCGGCCGATTATTTGAGCGGGCTGGGACCGTACGGTCCGGTCCTTCGCGGGCCACGAGCAGGCCGCGAAGACCGCTCGTCACGTCCAGGCTGACCCCTAACACACACACTAACCCTAAATAAAGGTATACCTCCCCCCCCCCACACACACACACCTGAATATCGGCCAGGTAGGACTGCCCGTATATTACGTAGATCTGCCATTGCTCGTTTAAGTAGGATGGGTGTGTGCGCAACTGCGCATGATGCTTTTACGGATGTATAAATATGGTAGGAGTATCAGCCATGTCCCCTGTAAGATTGGTCATCTGTTCTGTGTGGTGCGATTAATTTGCAGGTGTCCGAGCTGCAGAAGCTCCCAATGAAAAAAATAGCGTGCTACAACAAAATAGCGCCGACCTTAAAATATGCTATTAGCGTGCTATATCGCGCTATAGCGTGCTATTAGCGAGACGTTGTACGTTGATATATTTAGCGAGACAATTCTCAATATGCTATAGCGTGCTATTAGCGAGGTTATAGCGTGCTATTTTTTTCAGTGGAAGCTCCTGCGGGAGACGGCGAGTCATCTGTCACCTGTGGGGACGTCAACCAACAACAGTAACCCGAGCCAGCGCCTCTGGCCCGGCGCGCTCCTGCAGTGGTACCGCGGCGCCCGCTGCTCCCTGAACCAGAAGCTACGGATGGCCCCGTACGCCTGCGAGCGGATGGCGCGGCCGCTGCGGTCGAGCGCGCGGCGGCCGGTGGATGTGCTCGGGGTGACCGTGTACCCGGACCCAGCGAGCGCGGTGTCGCTGCGCTTCTCCAAGCCGCAGGGGTTCCGGTACAGGAGCGGGCAGTACGTCTTCCTCAACTGCCCCGCCGTCTCGCGATCCGAGTGGTAAGCAGCAGCCCAGCCGGCTCGCGCGCTTATTCAAATTCAAAGCAATATGATGAAGTGATGCTTTGCTGCTTGATCACAGGCGCCCGTTCTACATCACGTCGGCGCCACAGGACGACCACGTCAGCGTCCACATAAGGACGCTCGGGGAGTGGACCCAGGAGCTCAATAATGTCTTCTCAAAGGTAGTACTTTCCATTGATCATATCGACCTCATATTCTCATTCATCCGACTGTCCTTCGGTTTAAATTTGAAACATAAGATGTTGTGGATATTTCATTATATACTACGTACAGGCTGAAATCAATGGGCATGCACACTAAAATGTGTCTTTATACATCGTTTTAGGAGAAAGTTTAACATCTTATATTTGTGAATGGAGGGAGTGCTTGCGACATGGATGCGGCGTTTTCTTTTGTTTTTGTTATATTATCCCTTGATAATGGAAGCCAATCCCTTTCTTCGATCAATCAAACAAGATATTAAATGATTTGATGAGAGTGCACGCATGTCTCTTTCGGCAGGTGCTAGTTAAAACTGTTGCTTCAATCTCTCACGCATGTCGTTCCCAAAAAATAATGAAAAAAAATAATCCATCCAACTATCCAAGACCTTGTATATTCCAGAGTGTTCAATCCATGTTACGCAAATGAGATGTCTGCGTGAGCGTGCATGAATCACAGGTTTGCCCGGGGCCGACGAAGGAGAAGAGCGAGATTCTTCGGGCAGAGTACGAGCAGAATGACACCATCTCTAACCCGAGGTATGTATCCGTACATTCCCGAGTGGTATCTTGGTCATGTGAATCTGTCTTGAAAATTGTCATGCCCCGGCCACCATATTCCCGATTGAATTTATTCATGAAAGTAAATTTTATGAGGAAAACAAATGTGTGTGTGCGCGCGCTACAGCTTTCCAAAGGTGTTGATGGACGGGCCGTACGGCGCGCCGACACAGGACTACAAGCAGTATGACGCCGTGCTACTGGTGGGAGTCGACATCGGCGCCGCGCCCATGATCTCGATCATCAAGGACATCATCAACAACATGAAGCAGCTCGACGGGGACGACCAGTGCAGCAACCGCTGGACCCAACGCGCGTACTTCTACTGGGTCAACCAGGAGCAAGGCTCCATCGAGTGGTTCCATGGAGCCATGGAGGAAGTGGTGGAGGCGAACAATGTCGGTGTCATCAACCTCCATACGTACTGCACCAGCCTCTACGAGGAGGGCGACGCCCGGTCGACGCTCATCTCCTTACTCCAGTTCCTTAACCACGCCAAGCATGGCGTCGACGTGGTTTCCGGTACCCACGTCAAGACCCACTTTGGACCACCAAATTGGAAGCGTGTCTATCAGCGCATCACCCTCAGTCACATCGAACGTGTCGGTGAGTATCAAATCTAAATATACGCTTTTGCAAAAAAAAAGTAAACAACAAGACCTATCAATCAACATCATTTTTCGTGCATTAGCACTTATCATTACATTTTAGTTATCAATTTACGCTTTTGCACTAACACTCTGTTTGTTGCATCTCGCAGGAGTATTCTACTGTGGCACGCCGATGCTGACAAAGGAGTTGAGCAAGCTTGCCGATAATTTCTCGAGGGAGACAAGGACAAAATTCGAGTTTCATAATGCAAACTTCTAGTTTTGCAAACAACTCAGTCAGAAGAAGTTTCTCCCCTTTCGTGTGAAAAAGTGGAAACATGTTATTTTTTATACATCCCCATCAAAATAATGTATGTTTCAATTTGATTTAAGACAAGCTTTTTGTGGCAACTTAAAAATATTAATTTGGAATATTAAACAAACTTATTTATTCAAATAAATATGATTGATTTTCCTTGATTTGGCTAGATTCTTCTAAGGAATTTACTAATTATGGGGTTTTAGATTTGTCCTAATCTTAGTTAGAATTTTAATTTATCAGTTGATTAACATAACTATCCAAAATCATTAGTTAGGATGCTTTTGGGCATTTTATTGGGTGTAACTTCTAATATTGCTGTCTTGTTTGAATTTTTTCATGGTTGGAAAATTTGCACTACGAACTATAATTAGCCGGATGTAAATACTTTGCTTATGATTTTTTAACATGATTTTTTATATACAGCTGTTTACATTTTTAGGTACTTGTTAAATGTTTATTTTTTGAGAAACGCACAGTGACATTATTAGTTGTTTTTAGGGGATATTATTATTGGCACCTTTTTAAAGGCAAACTCAGGAACTTTATTATAATGTCACAACGTTTACAAGAACGAATAAAAGTTCTCTGGGCTGGCCTAACCAAACATGGTGGTCAACCCTAATAGAAAGTGAATGCTTCGCGAGATTGTGAGCCTCGACATTCGAGGTCCTAAATTCATGACTAAACAAACAAGAATTGAAAAGCCTCGATCTATCTATGATTTCATGTACCACCTCTCCATAAGATGATGCACTTCCTTATTTAATCGCTTCGACGGCCACTTTGCAATCTGATGCTACCGCTATTCTTGTAATGTATAAATCCTCTACCAGCGCCAGTGCCTCTCGTATCGCCAATGTTTCAACGGTCGTCGGGTCAACAATATGATTGATCACCACCGTCGACGTCCATTGGAAAATACCCGCCCGGTTTCTACATATTGCAGCAATTGATACTACCTCCTGCCCGGAGCACTGCCGTATCAACATTTATCTTGGCATGGCCATCCACAGGAGGAAGCCAGTGCCTCGGTCTTGGTTGCGTCACGGAGGACGCTACACTACTAACTGGCTTCTGCAGAATCTTGATCTCTTCAATGAAACTATTGATGAACGAATTTGTCGCGAATGGAGTCTGGTAGATGTCCTCGTGGATAACCTTTCGCCGCATGGCCTAGATTGCCCATAAGTTCACGATCATTCGAGTGTAATCTTCCTGTTGAATTGTTTCTTTCATGGAGAACAACCAACCTTTGGCATCCATGCTCTAGTTAGTGCACATGTGCTCAACTATATCCTCGCTAGATAATGCCCAAACACTGCGTGACATACTTTGTAGTTTATCAGGGAATGCCGCCATCTGTCTATTGCACCACAGAGTGCACACACTTGGGAGGGAGCCATGTTCCGGTGGTGCAAGAGAACGCCGATCGGCAGGAAATGTTTCGCTAACCTCCACATGAATATGTTGATTTTCGATGGAACAAGTTTCTGCCACAAGGAGAGGACCATGCCTTGCTCTCTGCTGCTACACTGATAGGGAGCAATTATTTGGTGCAGTGTGCGCTGGATATCGGAAATCGGGGAACACGCACCCCAAGCCCCCGCGCACCCTTTCGGAATGGCCCATGAATAGGGCGGCATGCCCCTGTTTTTATATATATAACATTTTTTTTTTAAATAATTCGGTATATAAAAAACTTCTAAATCTTTAATTAATTGTCAGTTTTTAAACAGTGTTCAAGAAATCAACAAACGTTCTTGAGTTCCAAAAAATCCCATATTCATAATTTTGAAATAATTCTATATTCAAAAAATTCCCATGCATTCAAACAACATTTCACGAATTAAAAAAAATGGTCACAAAATACAAAATGTTAGAGAAATTCAAAAATTGTTCCCAAATATTTTAAAAGCTTCATCGGTTCAAAAAATGTTCATTAATAATCTACATGTTCATGCATTCTAAAAAAATGTCCACTGATTTAAACAAATGTCACAATTTCAAGAAAAATCACAATTTTAAAAAATGTTCATGAATTCGAATACTATTCACAATTTTAAAAAATATTCGTGAATTTGTAAAAGAAGTGTTCACAAATCGATTTTTTTTCACGATTTCAATAAACAGGTTATGAATTCACAAAATATATTCATGATTTCAAAACAATATCAGAAAATTGAAGGGTGCTGACCTGAATGGCAAATAAAAAAGAAACAAAAAACTTTATCTTTACCTAATAATAGAGCAAATTGGGTTTCTGTTCGTCCATTATGGCATTTTACAGAAAAGTCCCTCTATTTCAGAGAATTCAACCCGCAGTCCTATTTTAAGTTAAAACGAATCGTTTTTTCCTATTTTACACAAAGGTCCATATGTTTTCCTGAAATCAAACCGCGCTCCGGATTTAAGTCACACACGAACCGTTATTTTAAATTTTTTAAAAACCCCCCTGATGTTTTAGGTAATTCATCCGCGGATCATATTTAAGTCAAACAAATGCTTTTTAAAATCATCCATATCTTTTAAACCGTAACTCCGATTTGAACATGTTATATATGAAATTTGATTAGAAAAATATGTACAATATGAATTTGAGATTATTTTAACCTGTTAAGTATTTTTAAATATTATTTTGGAATATATTTCAGTCAAAAAATGATTTTCTAAATTATCCGCATCTTTTAATCCGTAACTTCAATTTTAACATATTATATATGAAATATTACTAGAAAAATGTGTGGAATCTAAATATGATGTTATTTTTACCTGTTAAATATTTTTAAAATATTGTTTTGGAAGAAACTTATAATTTATAGTGCAAGGTCCGTTTTTCTTTCGTACCGGCGGCGATCCGGATTGCAAAGAAACACCCCAGTATAACCATATAGGGAAAAAAAAACATCGATAACTACATATGCATACCTTTGAAAAATGTCGTAGGGGAAAACAACAGATTTCTCATCGCGATAGTGAGAGAAAGCGTGAGAGAAAGAAAGGGAGAGGGAGGAGAGAGGGAGAGAGAGAGACGCCTTAGGATTAACCATATTCAAACACGTTTTTTTCTTTTGTGTGAACACCAAGGCCATCGCCGGCGAGGGTGAGAAGGAGCATAAGCGGCAACAAATATGATGCCTGGTAAAAATAAAGGAGATAGTCCTATTATGGTCTTGAGTGATGGTTGCTGGGTTAAGAGTGTGTCTTAGTTTTCTCTCCCGTTGCAACGCACATGCTCTTTTGCTAGTAAATAAAAAGGAAAAAAGAACAGAAAGAAAATAAAACATAAAAGAAATAAAAAAAACAGCAAGGAAAAATTGAAAAACCGGTTCATGGAAGGTTCTAGAATCTTCCTAAAACCTGTGGGGAGAAAACTTTATTTAGGCGGGCACAAACACTGGATCGAGCCCTCGAGGCGTACGACATTAACACTCCACATGGGCCAGGCCTAGGCCCAGACCTAGCCCCATCCCCATTCACGAGGCTCTCCTCCGTCACCTCGTGCCGCCCGCGGCCACCGCTTCTCTCAGGCAACGTCGCCGCCACGTCACTTCGCGTCGCTCTCCCCTTCCTTCCCAGAGTGCCTCCAGTGCTACCGCCGCCATTGCCGGCTGATACGTCCAAAACGTATCTATAATTTCTGCTTGGTCCATGCCTCTTTTGTGTGATATTGCTATGATATTTATGCACTTCCATACATTTTTTATCATATTTGGACTAACCTATTAACTCAGTGCACCCCAGTGCCAGTTTCTGTTTTCTGCTGTTTTTGTATTTCAGGTTTTCCCATTACTTAAATTGCCAGAAAAATTCCGGGAAAAATATATAAAAAATCAGCGCTCCGGAAGCTTCCACGCGCCAGAAGTGGGGCCAGAGGGGAGCCAGGGGCAGCCCAGGCGGCCTGCCCACGCGGCCCCCCTCCTGGCCGCGCCGGGGGGGCGCCTGGGCCCCCCTTACCTCCTCTGGTGACCCCCTTTGGCATATATTTACACCGCGTCCCGAAACCCTCGAGGACGGACCCCTTTTCTCCAGAAGCTATTCCGATCTCCGCCGCCATCGCCACCAAGTTTCGGGGGACTAGAATTCTTGTGCCGGCACCCTGCCGGGACGGGGAAGTGCCCCCGGATTCATCTCCATCGACGTTGCTTCCTCCCTCCATGATGCGGGAGTAGTTCCTCCTCGGGGCTGAGGTTTCTACCAGTAGCTATGTGGTCAATTCTCTCTCCCATGATGTGATCTTCGTTGTGATCATAGGCTATGTTAATCTAGGGTGATCCCATGATATTTCCCCTTCCTCTATGTATTTGATTGATGTACCCACTTGTCTTTATCTAGTATAATCCCCGAGACCAAGGTGACAGCGGTCTATTGGACATGGATTAGAAGAATATTTTCATGAGTGATTTCCTCTTTTGTGTGTGGATTGAAGATTGAGAGTCTCTTGGTGCTTGTCTTTGACTATCCTTGAGATATGTTGTGGTGATTGTGGTATTCTCTTTGGATGGCCGCGGTGACATTGGGAAATCCATAGATTGAGAACTACGAACTTTGAGGTGTGCTTTTGTAGCCCTACATAATTCTCGTCCTCTCTTGACCACAAAGGAATGACCTCCGGGTGCGTCTCCGTTGCATGTTTTATGAGAAATATCATGTGATTCGATTATGTTAATGTTGTTAGGAGTTGCCACTAGTGAAAGTATGAAGCCTAGGCCTTGTTTCCACCATTGCAATACCATTTGTGCTCACGTTTACCACTTGTTTGCTTGCTGCACTTTTTATTACAGATTTATATTACTTTGCTTTGCCATCCATATCACTTGCCATTTAACATCTCTTCGCCGAACTAGTGCACCTATACATCTGACAAGTGTATTAGGTGTGTTGGGGACACAAGAGACTTCTTGTATCTTGATTGCAGGGTTGCTTGAAAGGGGTACGTTCAACCTCCACTTCCCTGAGTTCGATAAACCTTGGGTTACTCACTTAAGGAAAATTTGCTGCTGTCCTACAAACCTCTGCTCTTGGAGGCCCAACACAGTCTACATGAATAGAAGCGTGTAGTAGACATCAAGCTATTTCTGGCGCCGTTGCCGGGGAAGTAAGTGTTTGAAGGTATATCTTTAGATGTTGCAATTAAATCTTTTCGTTTCTTGTTTTTAGTTTCACTAGTTATGTTTATGGAAAACCGCACTCTTAGTTCTCTGCTTGGGGAAGGCCACTTTACCACACCCGTGGTAGAGAAGTCTCCTCGACCTACTGAATGTATCCCGTTCCAAATACAACTTAGGATAATTGAAATAATTAGGAATAATTGTTATGATGGGACAGTCAATCCTAGTATTCATTTGTTGAAACTTACAGAACTTTGTGAGTTGTTTAAGATTTCAGGTTTGACAAGAGATGGAGTCATGCGGAAATTATTTGCCTTGTCACTGAAAGGAAAAGCATTGGAATGGTATAGGCTACTAGATGACTCTCACCTGCTGGATTGGGAAGAGATCCAGTCTCTCTTTTACTCCAAGTTTTATCCTCTTCATGAAGTCCATGAGAATAGGAATTATGTTTATAATTTCTATCCTCATGACGGAGAGAGCATAGCTCAAGCTTGGGGGAGACTGAAAACGTTAATGCTAAAATGTCCTAACCATGGGCTCCCCAAAGATATGATTATTACTAATTTCTATGCGAGGCTCTCTCGACAGGATAAAGATTTGCTCGATGCTTCCTCTATGGGTTCTTTCACAAACGAAAAGATTGATGCTAAATGGGAACTGATACGTCCAAAACGTATCTATAATTTCTGCTTGCTCCATGCCTCTTTTGGGTGATATTGCTATGATATTTATACACTTCCATACACTTTTGATCATATTTGGACTAACCTATTAACTCAGTGCACCCCAGTGCCAGTTTCTGTTTTCGACTGTTTTTGTATTTCAGGTTTTCACATTACGAGAACTGCCAGGAAAAATCCAGAAAAATTATATAAAAAATCAGCATTCCAGAAACTACCGTGCGCCCGAAGGACAGCCGGGGGGGGGGGACCAGGGCTCCAGGCGCCCTGGCGGCGCCCCCCCCCTGGGCCGCGCCGGGGGGGCGCCTGGGCCCCCCGAGGCTCCTCCGATGCCCCCTTTGGCATATATTTACACCGTGTCGAGGAAACCCTGATTCCAGACCCCTTTTCTCCAGACGCAATTCCGATCTCCGCCGCCATCGCCATCAAGCTTCGGGGGACCAGAATTCCTGTGCCGGCACCCTGCCGGGACGGGGAAGTGCCCCCGGATTCATCTCCATCGACGTTGCTTCCTCCCTCCATGATGCGGGAGTAGTTCCTCCTCGGGGCTGAGGTTTCTACCTGTAGCTATGTGGTCAATTCTCTCTCCCATGATGTGATCTTCGTTGTGATCATAGGCTATGTTAATCTAGGGTGATCCCATGTTATTTCCCCTTCCTCTATGTATTGGATTGATGTACTCACTTGTCTTTATCTAGTATAATCCCCGAGACCAAGGTGACAGCGGTCTATTGGACATGGATTAGAAAAATATTTTCATGAGTGATTTCCTCTCTTGTGTGTTGATTGAAGATTGAGAGTCTCTTGGTGCTTGTCTTTGACTATCCTTTAGATATGTTGTGGTGATTGTGGTATTCTCTTTGGATGGCCGCGGTGACATTGGGAAATCCTTAGATTGAGAACTACGAACTTTGAGGTGTGCTTTTGTAGCCCTACATAATTCTCGTCCTCTCTTGACCACGAAGGAATGACCTCCGAGTGCGTCCCCTTTGCATGTTTTATGGGAAATATCATGTGATTCGATTATGTTAATGTTGTTGGGAGTTGCCACTAGTGAAAGTATGAAGCCTAGGCCTTGTTTCCACTATTGCAATACCATTTGTGCTCACGTTTACCACTTGTTTGCTTGCTGCACTTTTTATTACAGATTTATATTACTTTGTTTTGCCATCCATATCACTTGCCATTTAACATCTCTTCGCCGAACTAGTGCACCTATACATCTAACAAGTGTATTAGGTGTGTTGGGGACACAAGAGACTTCTTGTATCTTAGTTGCAGGGTTGCTTGAGAGAGACCATCTTCAACCTCTACTTCCCTGAGTTCGATAAACCTTAGGTCATCCACTTGAGTGAAATTGCTGTTGTCCTACAAACCTCTACGCTTGGAGGCCCAACATAGTCTACAAGAGTAGAAGCGTGTGTAGACATCAAGCTATTTCTGGCGCCGTTGCCGGGGAGGTGAGCGCTTGAAGGTATATCTTTAGATCTTGCGATTAAATCTTTTTGTTTCTTGTTTTTATTTCACTAGTTATGCTTATGGACAACCTTGCTATTGGATCGTTGCTTGCGGGAAGACGCCCCACACCTGTGGTGGTTGCTCCTCCCCCTACCGAAATTGTGCCCTATAAAATACCAGCTGGTATTATCGATTATGTTTTGGCTAATCGTTATGCAGGAGACAAACATCCCGGTGAACACTTGCTATATCTGTCACAACTATGTTCATTATTTAAGCTTGCAGGTGTATCAAGGGAGTTTGTCATGAGGAAATTATTTGCCTTGTCACTGAAAGGAAAAGCATTGGAATGGTATAGGCTACTAGATGACTCTCACCTGCTGGATTGGGAAGAGATTCAGTCTCTCTTTTACTCCAAGTTTTATCCTCTTCATGAAGTCCATGAGAATAGGAATTATGTTTATAATTTCTATCCTCATGACGGAGAGAGCATAGCTCAAGCTTGGGGGATACTGAAAACGTTAATGCTAAAATGTCCTAACCATGGGCTCCCCAAAGATATGATTATTACTAATTTCTATGCGAGGCTTTCTCGACAGGATAAAGATTTGCTCGACGCTTCCTCTATGGGTTCTTTCACAAACAAAAAGATTGATGCTAAATGGGAACTCCTTGAAAGAATTCAACGCAACACTGAAGATTGGGAGATCGACAAAGGTAAAGAGTCAGGTATAATTTATGAGTATGATTGCATTAAGTCCTTTGTTGAAACTACAAGTTTCAATAAGTTTAGTGCTAAGTTTGGGCTTGATTCTCAACTCCTTGTTGATTTCCTCAAATCTTTTGCTTCACATCTTAATATGCCTAAGGAGGATTGGATCAAGTATCATAAACCTTTTAAAGAGACTTGCAAAGAAAATGAAATTGTTCATGATGATTGCAACATGCATGATCCAATTCCTAAAAATGAAGTTTTATATAAGCATGTTAATTTTTGTGGAGTGGATAGACCTTGTGAAAGGCCTATGATTGAAGAAGAGAAGTATTGTAAGCAACATAAGCATGAAAGAACAATCACTTGGGTCAGAGATTTAAATGAAATTGCTAGAGAATTGTGTGACCTTTATCCTTTTACTTGTGAACTTTGCCGTATAGAGGGTCACTTTAATTTTCAATGCATGAACTTTCAAAACATAACTGTTAACCGGTTGTGTGATAACATGATCACCTCTGATCTTTATGATGAGCTTATGTTATTTTTGATGTGTGAAGAGTTATCAGAAAAGACTTCATGGCTAGATGTTAATGCCATAGGAATAAAAAACACTTTGCAAAATTGCCATCTTTATTGTGTTGTTAATTGCCATGAAAATGATTACATAGGTAAGATTATAAAGGAGGGAACTTTACCAAAGTATAAAAATGTCTCTTATATTTCTGCTAATAAAAAGGAGAGTTTCTCCCAAGTTTCCCCTATTGTTTCTAATGATAAACCAGGATATGTGGAGAAGCTTCATCTCCAACCACTCCCTCCTAAGGTTAAGAAGAAGAAAAAGAAGATGAGGAGGAAGAGGAGCAAGAAAGAAGAAGAATGGGTATCAACCCGGCCTGAGCATATTCCTCCCATCAACTTTTATCCTAACGATTGTAAGTTTAAAGAAGAAGGTGAAGTTTATTGCCTTAACTAGATCATGATGGCGCGCGTTGCTGCGCCCGTCATTTTGGCAATGAAAATGGTAGGAATTATGTAAATATATAAAAGCATGAAGTAATGGTCATGACAACCAGAAAAGAAATCTTTGACAATCAAATTCACTTTTCTAATTTATAAAATGACAAACTCCAAATTAAATCTAGCTAGCAGTAGAAAAGTGTACCTTAACTCAACAGTAAACATTATATTGCACAAATCATTTTGGCTTGATAGAGGACTTTGTCTTTTCTACTTTAAGCATCAAGCATTGCATGTTTGGTGCTTAGAACATGATGAATGTGGCGTACAATTAGAAACATGTTACATAAAATTATACACATATTTGCACATCTCCAGTAGCTCAACTGACAATATAGAGAATCGCATTACAGTATACTTTATAAAAAGGCACAACACAGAATCTTGGTTAAGGCATTTTATTTATACCTGTGCCCTTTTTTATTGTCCATAACCAAAGAAGGCAAGTACTATCCCGCTCGTATCATTTCCTACATTTTACTCCTTATACTCGTATCATTATTTTCATTTTTTAATACTCGTTAAGGAGTAGTACAGTAGCGCAAATTCCTTCAAATTACTAACTCATTTTCTCATAATTAAAAAATCAGTGAGTCTTTAACCTGACGGATGGTCAATGTCATTATACTCAATTTTGCTATGCATACATACTAATCATCAATTACAATCATCAAGAATATTGATATGCATGCTAACACAATCATCAATTACACATGGATGGTTGACGTTTAGGGCATAAACAGTTCACATTGAGATGCATAGATAAACTACATACCAAATCAGCCACAATGCAAACTTTAAATTTCTGTTAAACATTCGAATATGAATAAGGAAGTTTTTCTTTTACTTTTCAAGAGCTTGCTAAGATCACCTCAGATATGTATTTCTTGATCTTCCAACAATTAGGAAGTTGCATCAGTTAATGCATTTCCGGAGACAGTACACAGCACAGATCTTGTAAGAAGTTTTAATGTGAGTACAACTCCACATTAAAGGATGAAAATAAGATAGGTTCCTGGGTGAGTGTTCTAGCAATCCTTGAGATGCAATCACTTTAGCCTCCAAACTGACCTCGAAAAAAGGAAAGGCGAAAATGACAGAGTCTACATATTAACATCCGTAAACTCCACAGTTATGCAAGAATTTCAAATGTCAGTAGAATATGCAAGTTGGGGACTAATGATAAGAACATTAATACTCATGTTTTTTCCTTGGACCGAACCTGTAGGATTCTCCCTACATTTTTTTGTAGATGTACAAATAATTGTTATGCATAGAAAAAGGGCAAAAAAACAAGAATAAAAGGAACATGCTAATCAAATACTTTTGGTTCAGCTTCACCTAAAAGCCAAAGGTGGCATGACGGGCACGAAACTAAAACGTAATTATCATACATCTAACTCCTGAATGAAGTGAACTATCTCTGAATATTTATGCATGAATCAAATACTCTCTCCGTCCGAAAATACTTGTCATCAAAATGAACAAAAATGGATGTATCTAAAACTAAAATACATCTAGATACATCCTCTTTTATTCATTTTGATGACAAGTATTTCCGGACGGAGGGAGTACATAATAACTTGTATATTTCTGGTTGTAGAACTCCACAACTACATATATGGAGAAGGATTGGTAACTTCACATTATAAAAGCAACACTAAAATGCTGGAAACCAGAAACATCAAAAGGTAGATCTGACTTTGCACGGTATTCTACTTTCGATTTTGTAAAGTGGAAAGTAGATGATAGAGGCGTGCTGCTCATTGTCCTCCTGCTTGCTCCTTCTCACAGGTCTAGGGGAAGACATGGCTAGAGTGGGTGTACGAAAGCAGGGCAGAGGTTATCTTGACGGTAGCATGCCCCGGACGCTGGTTCAACCTGACTGCAGCCGGCAAACTGACAAGTTGCCGTGAGCGGAGCCCCTCAAGGTCGAGGCCCTGCAAGGGGTGCTGTTCCTCGAGGAAGAATAGATTTCAAGTCTCTGCTTTCTTCCAGTTTGACTCTGTCGTCCAATCCTGTGATCCTCTGGTGCTAAACCTCTCATCTCCCCTTCCACCAACATGAGACCGGATCAAGTAGGCGAATCCATAAAAAAATAGGTGATGCACGGAAGGGGAAGAGACACATACCTACTTGTAGAGGATGGAACTGATATTGAATGTGCGATTATCCACCCAGGTGATGGGGACATCATCGGAGGAGCTAGACACCCATTGCCCCCATCACCGTGATCTCTCTTTTTTTTTGACTTCTGCGGCAACCATTGCACAGAAAATTGGCACGTCAATTCCGGCAAATACACTTCACTTTCATCCCTACCAAGTACCAACATGAGAGAAAGATATCAAGCGAAACTCACATCGGGAGGAGGCATGTTGATCCTGGGCACCCAGCGCTGGAGGACGGAGTTGATATTGGCGGATCTCGTGACCGGTGGAAGGAGAGGCACGGCCTGGCCGCTGCGGCCGACGGAGCCTAGTTGGGTTCGGGCGCGTGTGGATGGCGTGGCGCCGCCGGTGCCTGCTGTTGTGGTGCCCCTCCTGGAGCCGCCGGATGGGGAGGATGGAAGGCCTGAGGGAGCCGAGGAGGATCCGTGGCGGCGCAAGCGGGGTGGAGTGTCTCGTCCAACGAGGGGTGCAGGTGGTGTGTTGCCGAGACTTGGTTAACGGGTCGTCGCTACACCAAGGACGGACCCGGATTAACCACAGGCCATCAAAATAGCTACCGGAATAGCAGCCCATTAGGACAGCAGGCCCGGCGCGTGAGTTGAACCTAGATCAGACGACCGTAAACGTTTCAGACACGAAATCTAACGGCTTACGAGCAAGGATGCGTGAGAGGACTTGGATTAGGTTCGATTATACTATCCTAAATTATCATCTTGATGATACGTCCGTAGGTACTATTGAAGATGATTTTGATTATGATATGCATGTTACTTATTGTGATTGGGAAAATGATGATAATGCTACTTATGATCTTGAAAATCTTTTTGGTACCAACTCTGAAAGTGATGATATGGGAAGCTCTAAGCTTGGGGATGATAGGATTGCAAGTCCTTTACCCACTAGTGATGTGATAATTGATAATTCTTTTGCTAGTAAGAATAAAGACAACATGATTACAAATATAGTTGCTAGCAATGATAATGCTCTTCTCTACTATGATGATGTCATAACTCCAACCTATAGTGATTATAAAGGTACCTATGACATAAGGAGAAATTATCCTTATGAAACTTGTCATAATCATGGAGGGAATTACTCCCTTGTTGAACACCACCCTCCTAATACACATTTAATCTATAGTGTTCAAGTTGTTTATGATAGTCCTACTCCCACTATTACCAATGAGAAAGATTATGCTTATGTGGAGAGTAAGAGTACCTTTTTGCATGTGGATCATGGTAACAATGCTTTATGTGATGCTTATATTGTTGAGTTCATCCATGATGCCACTGAAATTTATAATGAGAGAGGAAGACTTGGTTCTAAATATCTTAATAATAAGAAGTTTCCTCTCTTTATGGTGAATATTTTGAAGTTATGCTTGTTTTGCCTTCCTATGCTAGTTGCTTTGTGCTTCAATGAATTATTCTATTGCAATATTCCTATGCATAGGAAGCATGTTAGGCTTAAATGTGTTTGGTATTTTCTTCTTGATGCTCTCTTTTGTTCTTCAGCTCTTATTCCTACGAGAGCATCATTAAAGTCTTAAGCCTATCTTTATGGCTATAAAGAAAGAGCTCTAGGGAGACAACCCTAGTTATGTTTACTTTCAGTTTTAGTGGTATTGATGTTTGTTACTACTGTAGCAACATCATTGTATCTTTATTTTTCAGCTTTGTGCCAAGTTTAGCCTCTGATTGCAAGAAAGTTCAAAAGTTGTGACGTGCTGTCCAGGAAACAGATTCTGTCCTTTGATAGAAAAATTCGTATAAAATCACCAGATCATCTTTTTGGTCTGAATTTTTTCGACAGCATGCTCTATATAATTGTATTTCGTGCATCTGTTTTGAGTTTTTTGATTAGAGTTGCAGAAGTGCCCCGGAAAAATCATTTACTACCTGCTGTTTTGTTTTTCACAGATTCTGTCCTGTTTTGCCTTTCCTTCATTTTGCAAACCTAGAGCTTGCTTTTTCTTTGCAAAAACCTTTTGGCAATCTTGAGAAACAGTAGAACTTCAAGAATATCTTTATTTCCAGCAAGGAACAATTATTTTATTATGGGTACTAACCCCGCTAATCAGATTATGATGAGTTATGTATGAAGGGAGTTTTCAAGTGTGCGAGGGAAGATGATAAAAAGATTCAGGAGTGTCAAGCGCTCAAGCTTGGGGATGCCCCCGTGCACCCCCAAGAAATATTCAAGGAGACTCAAGCGTCTAAGCTTGGGGATGCCCCCGTGCATCCCCTTCTCCATCAACATTATCAGTTCATCTTTCGTTCCACTATATTTTTATCACTTCATGTGTTATGTGCTATGCTTGGAGCGTCTTGCTTTTTAGTTTGCTTTAGCTTTTCATAACCAGTCGGAACTCAGCTTTCTTTGTGTGGGAGAGAAACACGCTCCACTTCTACCTAGAACATAACATAGAATTTGCATGTCTATCTTTGCTGTGTGTGTTCTTTGTCTTTTAATAGCTACTATCATGCTTAGCTCTTAATTTTCATGCTTATCTTTTTAAAGAGCTTTTGTTTAGTTGGTTGCTTGAACTCTCTTTAGTTATCATGTTTATCTTATTAAGAGAGTTTGCTTCCGTTGCATTGGTTGATATGTCTATGATAAAGATGCTACGTACGTGCATAATGGCGCTTAGTAGTTCATGTTTTCTTATGGTTAGTCTCAAATAGCTGGGGGGTTCCCAATGTGTTATTGGAGTACCAACATGATTTGTTTGCCTATGATGTGGTATGGTTTAGTAATATCTTCCTTCAAAGAATTTATTTTGATTGACTTGGCGTATGCTCACGCATATTTAAGACTGTAAAGAAAGTCTGTCAAGCCTTGATGATCTTTTGTTTCTAAGTAGCGATATAACTACCATGCCTGATTCAATGTTGCTTTGTCGCTCTGCATGATTATGACCGTCATTGCTCTCTTAGTTGGTCGCTCCCAGTCTTTTGCTAACCTTTGCCTGTACTAAGCTGACTGACTGCTTGTGCATCCACATCCTTTAATCCAGTTATGCCATATGAGTCCACCATACCTTCCTACATGGTATTTACCTGCCATTCCTAACGGAGACTTGCATGTGCCATCTCGAAATTATTCAAAGAAAAAGCATTCTTATTTTGTGCCTCTGTTGTAAGTTCATGAGGAAGTAGTGGTTAATTCATGACCTTTTTAAGTTGGACAAGCTTCACCCCGGGATTGCATGTATAATGTGCAAACCCATAATACGAGAAGGAACTGGCATTGAGTGCGCCCGGCTCAAAAAGATAATATAACAAACAAACCCTCCTTCACGCTTTGTTCATGAGAAATCAGAAAACTTTGGCAGTGATAAACAAAGGAGATTAAGAGGATGTGATCGTCCTCATTCGGGAGCCGTTCCTCAAAACTTGTCCATCTCGAAAAGTGATTGAGTTGTCTGCTAGCATTCGTTGACGAAACATGCATGATCTAAAATAAATTATTACCTCTGTTTTAAAGCCAAGAGCTCTGGTACATGTTTTGTCTTTGTTTCCGACTACGGGTTTTCAACCTTGCCAACAAAAGGCACGGTTCGAGAGTCTCCACCTTCTTTTAAAAGCACCAACTACTGAGAGCATGATTGTCATTCTGAGTGTAATGTGCATTGTCCCAAAGTAGCATTGTCTTTTGCATGATTGTGATATCGTTTATTCTGAAATCATTGTATCTAGTCATCACTTAAACCTTGGAGGTGCCCCTGCATTTATGTTTTGCTTCACTAAAGGGGGCAAGCTAGATATCACTTTATCATATTTGCACATCATGTTCATTGCAAATCTATTTGATGTTTCAGTATCATATTGTAAAACTTTCAGTCCTTTGTGATTTTCTCATGAGGCAACTTAATTACTATAGATCCATTGTCTCAGTAAGCTTTTGTCATTTGACTATGAAAAAGTCCTATATGGTTAATAGCATGTCACCACAGAAATTATTCTTGTTATCATTTACCTACTCGAGGACGAGCAGGAATTAAGCTTGGGGATGTTGATACGTCCAAAACGTATCTATAATTTCTGCTTGCTCCATGCCTCTTTTGGGTGATATTGCTATGATATTTATACACTTCCATACACTTTTGATCATATTTGGACTAACCTATTAACTCAGTGCACCCCAGTGTCAGTTTCTATTTTCGGCTGTTTTTGTATTTCAGGTTTTCACATTACGAGAACTGCCAGGAAAAATCCAGAAAAATTATATAAAAAATCAGCGTTCCAGAAACTACCGTGCGCCCGAAGGAC
>LR738709.1:649707571-649722870 GCA_902687465.1 Secale cereale
GGGGGGGGGAGGCACCAGGGCTCCAGGCCCCTGGCGGCGCGGCCCAGGGGCCGCGCCGGGTGGGCGCCTGGGCCCCCCGAGGCTCTTCCGATGCCCCCCTTTGGCATATATTTACACCGTGTCGAGGAAACCCGGATTCCAGACCCCTTTTCTCCAGACGCAATTCCGATCTCCGCCGCCATCGCAATCAAGCTTCGGGGGACTAGAATTCCTGTGCCGGCACCCTGCCGGGACGGGGAAGTGCCCCCGGATTCATCTCCATCGACGTTGCTTCCTCCCTCCATGATGCGGGAGTAGTTCCTCCTCGGGGCTGAGGTTTCTACCAGTAGCTATGTGGTCAATTCTCTCTCCCATGATGTGATCTTCGTTGTGATCATAGGCTATGTTAATCTAGGGTGATCCCATGATATTTCCCCTTCCTCTATGTATTGGATTGATGTACTCACTTGTCTTTATCTAGTATAATCCCCTAGACCAAGGTGACAGCGGTCTATTGGACATGGATTAGAAAAATATTTTCATGAGTGATTTCCTCTCTTGTGTGTTGATTGAAGATTGAGAGTCTCTTGGTGCTTGTCTTTGACTATCCTTTAGATATGTTGTGGTGATTGTGGGACTCTCTTTGGATGGCCGCGGTGACATTGGGAAATCCTTAGATTGAGAACTACGAACTTTGTGGTGTGCTTTTGTAGCCCTACATAATTCTCGTCCTCTCTTGACCACGAAGGAATGACCTCCGAGTGCGTCCCCTTTGCATGTTTTATGGGAAATATCATGTGATTCGATTATGTTAATGTTGTTGGGAGTTGCCACTAGTGAAAGTATGAAGCCTAGGCCTTGTTTCCACCATTGCAATACCATTTGTGCTCACGTTTACCACTTGTTTGCTTGCTGCACTTTTTATTTCAGATTTATATTACTTTGTTTTGCCATCCATATCACTTGCCATTTAACATCTCTTCGCCGAACTAGTGCACCTATACATCTAACAAGTGTATTAGGTGTGTTGGGGACACAAGAGACTTCTTGTATCTTAGTTGCAGGGTTGCTTGAGAGAGACCATCTTCAACCTCTACTTCCCTGAGTTCGATAAATCTTAGGTCATCCACTTGAGGGAAATTGCTGCTGTCCTACAAACCTCTGCGCTTGGAGGCCCAACATAGTCTACAAGAGTAGAAGCGTGTGTAGACATCTGGAACTCCTTGAAAGAATTCAACGCAACACTGAAGATTGGGAGATCGACAAAGGTAAAGAGTCAGGTATAATTTATGAGTATGATTGCATTAAGTCCTTCGTTGAAAGTACAAGTTTTAATAAGTTTAGTGCTAAGTTTGGGCTTGATTCTCAACTCCTTGTTGATTTCCTCAAATCTTTTGCTTCACATCTTAATATGCCTAAGGAGGACTGGATCAAGCATCATGAACCCTTTAAAGAGATTTGCAAAGAAAATGAAATTGTTCATGATGATTGCAACATGCATGATCCAATTCCTAAAAATGAAGTTTTATATAAGCATGTTAATTTTTGTGTAGTGGATAGACCTTGTGAAAGGCCTATGATTGAAGAAGAGAAGTATTGTAAGCAACATAAGCATGAAAGAACAATCACTTGGGTCAAAGATTTAAATGAAATTGCTAGAGAATTGTGTGACCTTTATCCTTTTACTTGTGAACTTTGCTGTATAGAAGGTCACTTTAATTTTCAATGCATGCACTTTCAAAACATAACTGTTAACCAGTTGTGTGATGATACGTCTCAAACGTATCTACTTTTCCAAACACTTTTGATATTGTTTTGGCCTCATTCTTGCATGATTTGGACTAAACTAACCCGGACTGACGCTGTTTTCAGCAGAGCTGCCTGTATGGTTTATTTGTGTGCAGGAAAACAGATTTTTAGGTACCTCAGAAAAATCCACGAAAAATCACAGAAAATCCACGCACCCGAAGGAACCGGGAACCAGAAGTGGGGCCAGAGGGGGCCAGGGGGTGCCCAGGCGCCCTGTGGGTGCCCCCTGGCCGCGCCGGGGGGGGGGGGGGGCGCCTGGGCAGGCCCCACGCCCCCTGGTGCCCTACTTTAGCCCGTAATTTTCCTCCTCACGCAAAACCCCAGATCGGAAGTTCTTTCGCAGTTTTTCGTCGCGGAGCCGCCGCCACCCTCTGTTCTTCCTCGGGAGGGCTAATCTGGAGGATGAATTGGCCTTCGGAGAGGGGAGATCGTCGCCATCGTCATCATCATCACCACTCCATCATCCCTCCACGACTTCTCCCTCCATGTGTGAGTAATTCCCCCGCTGTAGGCGAAGGGGATGGTAGGGATTGGATGAGTTAGATCATGTAATAGTTTATCAGATTGTTGGGGGCATGTTGCCTATCATCTACTATGGTGTTTATCATCTTTGCTACAACTTGTTATTCTTAATGCTTGACACTTAGGGCCCGAGTGCCATGATTTCAGATCTGAACCATATGTGTTTGCATGAATATATTTGTGTTCATGATCCTATCTATGAGTTGTTTGCACCTGTTACGGTCTGGAACCGGCGATCCCAAAAGTGACAGCTTGGGACACCAAAGGGGATGGTCCGTAGTTTGAGGATTACATGTATCCATTGAGTTCATTGCTTTGTTCCGGTGCTCTTTGACAGGAGCACCTTAATATCCATTAGTTCCTTTTGGCCCCGTTCGTAGCGGGATGGTAGGACAAAAGATGTTGTGCAAGTTCTTATTGCAAGCACGTACAACTACCTACGGGATACATGCCTAATGTTTGATATTTGCCTAGATGATCATTACTTTTCCGTGTGCCGTGCCCCAAGTTAAAACTATCTCATCCATGCAGCGCCCGACCATCCATCTCCCTAGCCTACAGTGTTTTAAATCCTGCTTGTCACTAGTCGCTACTTTTGCTATTTACTTTGCTATCTACTTTTGCTATTTACTTTTGCTGTTTACTTTTACTATTACTATCATCACTATCATATCACTGTTACCACTTATCTTTTGTTGCAAGTAAGTATATTTCAGGTGCGGTTGAATTGACAACTCAACTGTCAAAGCTTATAAATACTCTTTGGCTCCCCGTGTGTCGAATCAATAAATTGGGTTATTCTTACCCGCGAAGACTATCTCGATCCCTTACGGTTGAGGGTTATCAAGTACCGTTTTCTGGCGCCGTTGCCGGGGACCATAGCAATATTTACAAGTCTACTTGAGGTATCCTACCTGCTGCACTTTATTTACTATGGGTAAGAAAGGAGACCCCAAGGTTCCTATCTTACTATCTACTACAAGGAGAGGTACTGCTCTGAGCACTAGTGCTACACTTGATTGACCTTCTGTTATGAGTAAGTTTGCCTCACCACCACCACATGATGCTCCTACTGAATCTGTTACTATGTCTGATACTCTTGATGATGCTTCTACTACTTTTGATGATGATATTAGTTCGCTTGGCTATGCTCTTGAGAAACAAATTGCTGTTGCTGCTGAAAAATATGGAATTGAACTTCCTGTTGCTCGCTACCCTATTGGTGAAACTTATGATTATCCTGATTTGAGTAAACTCAAAGAGAGGCTCCTTGATGATGATTATTATATTCTTGATGAAGATCTATGCAGGGAACTGACAGAGTTTGCTGGCTCTGACCCTGAAGTTATTAAGAAAATATTTGAAAAACACTCTTTGAAAAACAAAACCGTTCCTAATCCTGAATTTGCTACATCTCCTATATGCATTGATGATCCTGATTTTGATTTCTCTGTTGATCTTTCACTTATACCTATGGTTGAAGCTGACCCCTTTTATGGCAGAGAAAATGATGATGCTATTGCACACCTGACTAAACTCGGTGAGTTGGGTAGCCTGTTTACCACAGATGAGAAGATACGATACTTTTATGTGACCAAGCTTCTTCCTTTCTCCTTGAACGAGGGTGCTAAAGCATGGTATGATTCACTTCCATGCGGTTCCATTAAGAGTCCTCAGGACTTAGCTCACTCTTTTGTTGATAAGTACTTTCCTGCTCACATGCAACATGCTGCTTTACAAATAATTTATAACTTTAAACAGTTGCAGGATGAGTCCCTCCCTAAAGCTTGGGGGAGGTACTGCGGTCTGATTCGGGCTAGACCAGGACATGAAATCCCTAAGAATGAATTAATCGATATATTCTATGCTGGTCTAACTGATGAATCCAGGTCCTATTTGGACAGTTGTGCTGGTTGTGTTTTCAGGAAAAGAACACCGGACGATGCGGAAGACTTAATGGGCAGGATTGCCAAAAACCATGAAGATTGGTCCGTCCCTGAACCACCTCCACCAACGAAGAAGAGGGGCATGTTTGTTCTGAGCCCCGAGGATATGCGAGAAGCAAAGAAGTCTATTAAAGAGAAAGGTATTAAAGCTGAAGACGTGAAGAATCTACCCCCTATTGAGAAGCTGTGTGAGCCTACTACTCACCCTCCTATGGTAGAGGTACACTCTCTTTGAGATTTCAACGCAAGTGACATCCCTCATGGTAAGCCTCCTGATCAATGTTTAGATGAGTTTGATAATTTTATTATGAAACAAAATCATTTTAATGAGAGGATAGAAAGTCAGTTGCATGATAATTCCCTTGCTATCAAGAAACTGCTTGATGTTTTAGATAGAACAGTTAATGATGTTCAATGTCTTGTGAAGCATTTTCATATGGTTCAAACTCAGCTTGATCAAATTTCTAATGTGCAAAGAGATTTGCTTGCTAACAATGCCAAACAAGATAATTTGCAGGCCTTCGGAATTAAGACCCGAGGAGGAACTAGCACTCAAGATCCTCTTTATCCAGAGGGGCATCCGAAGAGAATCGAGCAGGATTCTCAAATACAGGAAGAAGAAATTGTTGGCTCTCCAAAGACAAATAAGAAACATAAGGAGACTGACAATTCTAATGATCCTATTGCAGATGAAGAACCCGCTATTGATCCCAACAGTGTATCTATCTCCGATGCTGAGACAGAAGACGGTGCTGAACCTGAAGGTAATAATAATGAGAAGAATGATCTGCCTGAAGTTCGAGAAGAAGAAGCACCTGACAAACGTAAGAGGTACACTAAAGAAGACTTCGTCGCAAGAAAACATGGGAAGGAAAGAGAACCATGGGTACAGAAACCCATGCCCTTTCCAGGTAAGTCCATCAAATCCAAAGAAGAAGAGCATTATAATAAGTTTTGTGAGTGGATTAAACCTCTTTTTCTTCAGATACCCTTGACTGATGCTATTAAGTTACTTCCTTATTCAAAATATATGAAAGATATTGTCACTAATAAAAGAAAAGTTCCTAATGATGCAATATCTACTATGCTTGCTAACTATTCTTTCAGTGGAAAGATTCCTGAGAAGCTCGGTGATCCAGGTATACCCACCATTCCTTGCTCCATAAAGAATAATTATGTCAAAACTGCTTTATGTGATCTTGGGGCAGGAGTGAGTGTTATGCCTCTCTCTCTTTACGAGAGGCTTTGTTTAGAAAAACTAATTCCTACAGATATCTCCCTTCAGATGGCTGACAAGTCAACCGCTGTTCCGATAGGTATTTGTGAGGATGTTCCAGTTGAAGTTGCTAATTGTTTAATTCTTACTGATTTTGTTGTGCTTGACATGCCCGAGGATGGGAGCATGTCCATTATTCTTGGTAGACCTTTCCTTAACACCGCAGGTGCTATTATTGACTGTAATAAGGGGAAGGTTACCTTCCATGTGAATGATAAAGAACACACGATATATTTTCCGAAGAAGACCGACAGGAGGCATGCCCTCAACTCTATAGAGAATATCGAGACCGTGAAGATTGGAGAATGGGATTGTCCACTACATGTGCCTCACAAATACAAAACTATCATGGTAGGGACAATGTCAATCAAGGTAAAAGTTCAGTGATTACTCCGTAGGAGGTGAGACTTTTTAATCTATATATCGCCTGTTTGTTGGTAAGACTTGATCAACCTTATTAACAAATATGTTTTATATGGATAAAAAGTTGAGCTTGTTATATTTTCATTTGTTTTTAGTTTTGTCCTACTTGCTGTACCAAGTATTTATGTTTTTGAAGCTTCACAATACTACTAACTGCTTCAAGTTTTCAGAGAGTTTCGCAGCTTTTTGAACTTCGAAAAATTTACAACAGTGAAGTTTTCAAAAAAATTCCAGAAAAATTATAATAAAAATTTCCACGACGGGAGAGAACCAGAAAGTCCTGGGGCCAGCCAGGGGGGCCACCAGTGGCCCAGGCGGCCAGCTGGCGCGGCCCAGCCCCTGGCCGCGCCCACAGGGCGCCTGGGGCCCACGGGACAACCCTCTAGGTACTTTTTCTTCCTCTCTCTCTCTCTTTCTCCAAAAACACGAGCTCTGCTGTTGTTCTTGTGTTCTTGCTGTTCTTGGAGGCGATTCTTCGATCTCTCTCTACAGCCCATCACTTGAGCTAAAACTTTGAGCAAATACTCCCTGGTATGTGACTCCTCCACCCCTCCAATTAGATTTTTAATTGGCGGCCTCATTTGTGAGTATTTAGTAGTTCTTGGTGCTGTAGAGATGAGCTTGCATGCATGTGTAGAAAGTTATTTTCCAAGTTTTGATGCAAGTTTATGCCTTGGGCAAGTGAGTTGAGTAGTTTGCCTTAGCTCACTTTGTTTTAATCCTCGTTTTTGTAAATTGTAATTTTTTTTTCAGAAATGAGTTTATTAGGAAGGGCAAAAGGGTGGCTTGAGAAGAGGAGGCCCGCACACTCCGATCGAGTTACTAGAGCCGCAGCTTCACCATCGACTGCTAAGGTGAGCTATAATGAAGATCATGTGCCCCTGGAGTTGTTGGAAGACACAAGTCCAGCACGTGCGATGACGTTTCCATGTGATGAATTCATGGAAGCTGCGGGAATCAAGGATGAGTTTTATAATCTTTGTGCTAATGCAGGTTTGACACGACTCGTCACGAGCCGTGTTACTTAGTATCAAAAACTCACCTCCAATTTCATTAACAGTTTTAGATATAATCCTGATTCAGGTGCTATTGAGTTTAAAATTTATAATGATCTTATCACCATGACTTTGGGAAATTTTTGTGAAATAATAGGTGTGCCGAACGTTGGAAGGACGGCTAGGATGGCCACTCAGCCCTCCGAGCTGAAAACCGTCATCAACTCTCTCTGCAGCATGGTACGAGGGATATTCATCGGTCGAAGATCTCAAGCATCTTATTTCCTCACCTCAGGTATTTTGCATATTATATTGCTAGAGGGGTGTTAGCTTGTGACAACACGAGCAGCATTTCTGCTCCGGATATTGCTATCCTGGCAGCAGCCCTCTCAGGGAGGTCTGATTATAATCTGGGTACCTTAATTGCTCGACGCCTTGCTATGAACGGTAACAAGGGGGACTTATATGGTGGCGTTTACGCCACACTTATCTTAGAGCATCTTGGAGGCACCCCACACCCTGATGATACTCCTTTTACTTATTTAAGCTTTGATCTTGCTGCTATGAAAAGGCATAAGTTTGTTACCATGGGTTCTGAACTTAATAATCTTATCTATATCTTGCGTTTCGGAACTGCCGCGGAACGCGAGATCCGTCTACCTGCACCTCTTTTGTTTGATTTTTCTCGCAGGAACGGATGGTCCTTTGATGTTGTTCAGTTCGATGAGTTCATGGTCCAGCATCAGTTTCATAACCCTATGGAGGGGGTTGTGCCCGACGAGGAGAGGCACGGTGAGATACCACATTTTCAGGAAGAGACTGCCACCGAGTTTGGTGAAGGGTCTTCCTCTGTTTGGCGTTCGGAGCCTTCCTCGTGGGAGACTCCGAGGAGTTCGGTGTACGCGCCAGCATCCTTCTACGACCCGTGGACTCACCACCATACCCCTGGAGCAGGAGGCTCCTGGGGGCAGTAGCTGCTACCAACTTAGGCCAAAAGCCTAAGCTTGGGGGAGTACGTGCCCTTCTCACTTTTCCATTGTATTATCCGTTTTATTCGCTTTGATCTTTTCGAAGTTTTTGCCCGTTCTTCTTTATTTCTCTCTTTGCAAAAACAACAAAAAGATTTTCTCTTTCTTTTGCTTTTTATTCAACCTTTGAAAAAACCAAAAAGATTTCCTTTCTCTCTTTAGTTTGCTTTGTTTTCAGAGATCAGCTCGATTCTGTGATGGCATTTGATTATATTTCCTACGTTCGATCGTGCAAGTGACAAGCAGTAATGACGAAGATCGACTGAAAGGAAGCAACAAGGAAGACCGGTATGAACTCTTATTGTTTCTACTTTTGTACATATGCCTGTACTTATGATCTAGAGACCAGCTTGTAGCGACATAGTGCTATGTTTACAATGCTCTTCGGTGGTTCATGCTTTCCTTGTGGCTAGTCTCGAATAACTAGAGTATATAATGTGTTATTGAAATGATCTACATGCATTGCACTGTTCATAGTCTGGTATACTAAGGTGGTATTTCCCTTTAGAGAATTTTTGGATTGACTTGGCACATGCTTACACATGTTTAAGACTAAAAAGTCTACTTTGCCTTGATGATCTTTGAGTTTTAGAATAGTTATATCACTTTCATGCCCGATTCAATGTTGCTTTGTCGCTCTGCATGATTATGACCGTTATTGCTCTCTAGTTGGTCGCTTCCCAGTCTTTTGCTAAACCTCCACCTGTACTAAGCGGAATGACTGCTTGTGCATCCAAACCCTTTAAACCAGTTATGCCATATGAGTCCATTATACCTTCCTATAGATGGTATTTACCTGCCATTCCTAACGAAGACTTTCATGTACCATCTCGAAACTAATCAAAAGCATCTCCTTTTTGTGCCTATGTTTTAGCTCATGAGGAAGTAGTAGTTAATTCATGATCTTTTTAAGTTGGACAAGTTTCACCCCTGGATTGCATGTATAATGTGCAAACCCCTAATATGAAAAGGAACTGTCATTGAGTGCGCCCGACTCAAAAAGATAATATAACAAACAAACCCTCCTTCACGCTTTGTTCATGAGAAATCAGAAAACTTTGGCAGTGATAAACAAAGGAGATTAAGAGGATGTGATCGTCCTCATGCGGGAGCCGTTCCTCGAGACTTGTCCACTTAAAAGGTGATTGAGTTATCTGCTAGCATTCGTTGACGAAATATGCATTTCTCAAAACATGTTTACTTCTGTTTTTAAAACCAAGAGCTCTGGTACATGTTTAGTTTTTGTTTCCGACCACGGGTTTTCAACCTTGCCAATAAAAGCCACGGTTTGAGAGTCTCACCTTCTTTCTTCAAAGCACCGACTAGGAGAGCATAATTGTCATTCTGAGTGTAATGTGCATTGTCCCAAAGTATTACATTGTCTTCTGCATACTTGTGATATGATTTATTCTGAAATTCTTAGTTCTAGTCTCCTTTAAAACTCTGGAGGAGTCTCTGCATTTATGTTTTGCTTCACTCATGGAGGCTAGCGAGATACCACCCTAATATGCTCAAGCTATGTGCAATGTAATCTTGTCTTAATTTTCAGTAATATATTATTTACCTTAAGTATTCGTGACTGGTCACTTGAAAGAAGGATTGCTCTTTGCATTGTCCTCATAGTACCGTTTCAATACTTGCTAAACTCTTTTCGTAGTACATGCTTATATACATCTAATGAAGCAAAAGAGTTTGTCAAAGTTTTCTTTGTCGCATCCAGTTCGTTGAACTGAATTGCTTGAGGACAAGCAATATGCTAAGCTTGGGGGAGTTGATACGTCTCAAACGTATCTACTTTTCCAAACACTTCTGATATTGTTTTGGCCTCATTCTTGCATGATTTGGACTAAACTAACCCGGACTGACGCTGTTTTCAGCAGAGCTGCCTGTATGGTTTATTTGTGTGCAGGAAAACGGATTTTTAGGTACGTCAGAAAAATCCACGAAAAATCACAGAAAATCCACGCACCCGAAGGAACCGAGAACCAGAAGTGGGGCCAGAGGGGGGCCAAGGGGTGCCCAGGCGCCCTGTGGGCGCCCCCCCTGGGCCGCGCCGGGGGGCGCCTGGGCAGGCCCCACGCCCCCTGGTGCCCTACTTTAGCCCGTATTTTTCCTCCCGACGCAAAAACCCCAGATCGGAAGTTCTTTCGCAGTTTTTCATCGCGGAGCCGCCACCACCCTCTGTTCTTCCCCGGGAGGGCTAATCTGGAGGCTGAATTGGCCTCCGGAGAGGGGAGATCGTCGCCATCGTCATCATCATCACCACTCCATCATCCCTCCATGACTTCTCCCTCCATGTGTGAGTAATTCCCCCGCTGTAGGCGAAGGGGATGGTAGGGATTGGATGAGTTAGATCATGTAATAGTTTATCAGATTGTTGGGGGCATGTTGCCTATCATCTACTATGGTGTTTATCATCTTTGCTACAACTTGTTATTCTTAATGCTTGACACTTAGGGCCCGAGTGCCATGATTTCAGATCTGAACCATATGTGTTTGCATGAATATATTTGTGTTCATGATCCTATCTATGAGTTGTTTGCACCTGTTACGGTCCGGAACCGGCGATCCCAAAAGTGACAGCTTGGGATACCAAAGGGGATGGTCCGTAGTTTGAGGATTACATGTATCCATTGAGTTCATTGCTTTGTTCCGGTGCTCTTTGACAGGAGCACCTTAATATCCATTAGTTCCTTTTGGCCCCGTTCGTAGCGGGATGGTAGGACAAAAGATGTTGTGCAAGTTCTTATTGCAAGCACGTACAACGACCTACGGGATACATGCCTAATTTTTGATATTTTCCTAGATGATCATTACTTTTCCATGTGCCGTGCCCCAAGTTAAAACTATCTCATCCATGCAGCGCCCGACCATCCATCTCCCTAGCCTACAGTGTTTTAAATCCTGCTTGTCACCAGTCGCTACTTTTGCTATTTACTTTGCTATCTACTTTTGCAATTTACTTTTGTTGTTTACTTTTACTATTACTATCATCACTATCATATCACTGTTACCACTTATCTTTTGTTGCAAGTAAGTACATTTCAGGTGCGGTTGAATTGACAACTCAACTGTCAAAGCT
Source organism: Secale cereale (assembly GCA_902687465.1). Classification (NCBI taxonomy): domain Eukaryota; kingdom Viridiplantae; phylum Streptophyta; class Magnoliopsida; order Poales; family Poaceae; genus Secale; species Secale cereale. Next base: position 649,718,632 of record LR738709.1, read on the forward strand.
TATAAATACTCTTTGGCTCCCCGTGTGTCGAATCAATAAATTGGGTTATTCTTACCCGCGAAGACTATCTCGATCCCTTACGGTTGAGGGTTATCATGTGATAACATGATCACCTCTGATCTTTATGATGAGCTTATGTTATTTTTGATGTGTGAAGAGTTATCAGAAAAGACTTCTTGGCTAGATGTTAATGCCATAGGAATAAAAAACACTTTGCAAAATTGCCATCTCTATTGTGTTGTTAATTGCCATGAAAATGATTACATAAGTAAGATTAGAAAGGAGGGAACTTTACCAAAGTATAAAAATGTCTCTTATATTTCTGCTAATAAAAAGGAGAGTTTCTCCCAAGTTTCCCCTATTGTTCCTAATGATAAACCAGGATATGTGGAGAAGCTTCATCTCCAACCACTCCCTCCTAAGGTGAAGAAGAAGAAAAAGAAGAGGAGGAGGAAGAGGAGCAAGAAGGAAGAATAATGGGTATCAACCTGGCCTGAGCATATTCCTCCCATCAACTTTTATCCTAACGGTTGTAAGTTTAAAGAAGAAGGTGAAGTTTATTGCCTTAATTATCATCTTTATGATACGTCCGTAGGTACTATTGAAGATGATTTTGATTATGATATGTATGTTACTTATTGTGATTGGGAAAATGATGATAATGCTACTTATGATCTTGAAAATCTTTCTGGTACCAACTCTGAAAGTGATGATATGGAAAGCTCTAAGCTTGGGGATGATAGGATTGTGAATCCTTCACCCACTAGTGATGTGATAATTGATAATTCTTTTGCTAGTAAGAATAAAGACAACATGTTTACAAATATAATTGCTAGCAATGATAATGCTCTTCTCTACTATGATGATGTTATAACTCCAATCTATAGTGATTATAAAGGCACCTATGACATAAGGAGAAATTATCCTTATGAAACTTGTCATAATCATGGAGGGAATTACACCACCTTGTTGAACACCATCTTCCTAATACACAATTAATCTATAGTGTTCAAGTTGTTTATGATAGTCCTACTCCCACTATTACCAATAAGAAAGATTATGCTTATGTGGAGAGTAAGAGTACCTTTTTGCATGTGGATCATGGTAACAATGCTTTATGTGATGCTTATATTGTTGAGTTTACTCGTGATCCCACTGAAAATTATTATGAGAAGGGAACATATGCTTATAGATATTTCAATAATATCAAGTTCCCTCTCTTTATGTTGAAGGTTTTGAAGCTGCACTTGTTTCGTCTTCCTATGCTTATTGCTTTGTGCTTCAATCAATTATTCTATTGCAATATTCCTATGCATAGGAAGCATGTTAGGCTTAAATGTGTTTGATATTTGCTTCTTGATGCTCTCTTTTGCTATTCAATTCCTACGAGAGCATCATTAAAGTCTTAAGCCTATCTTTATGGCTATAAAAAAGAGCTCTAGGAAGACAACCCTTGTTATCTTTGCTTTCAGTTTGTTCTTTCAGTTTTTAGTGGTCTTGATGTTTGTTACTACTATAGCAACATCATTGTATCTTTATTTTTCAGATTTGTGCCAAGTTTAGCCTCCGATTGCAAGAAAGTTCAAAAGTTGTGACGCGCAGTCCAGAAAACAGATTCTGTCCTTGAACAGAAAAATTCGTATAAAATCACCAGATCATCTTTTTGATCTGAAATTTTTTGACAGCGTGCTCTATACAATTGGCTTTCGAGCGTCTGTTCTGAGTTTTTTGATTTGAGTTGCAGAAGTGCCCCAAAAAATTATTTACTATCTGCTGGTCTGTTTTTCATAGATTATGTCCTGTTTTGCCTTTTCTTCGTTTTGCAAACCTTGAGCTTGCTTTTTCTTTGCAAAAACCTTTTGGCAATCTTGAGAAACAGTAGCTCTTCAAGATTATCCTTGTTTCCAGTAGGGAAAAATATTTTATTGTGGGTACTAACCTCGCTAATCAGATTATGATGAGTTATGTATGAAGGGAGTTTTCAAGTGTGCGAGGGAAGATGATAAAAGAAGATCCAGGAGGGTCAAATGCTCAAGCTTGGGGATGCCCCCGTGCACCCCCAAGAAATATTCAAGAAGACTCAAGCGTCTAAGCTTGGGGATGCCCCCGTGCATCCCCTTCTCCATCAACAATTATCAGTTCGTCTTTCGTTCCACTATATTTTAATCACTTCATGCGTTATGTGCTATGCTTGGAGCGTCTTGCTCTTAGTTTCCTTTTTAGTTTTCTTTAGCTTTGCTTGCTGTTCATAATAAGTTAGATCCTAGCCTTCATTGTTTGGGGTAGAAATACGCTCCACTCCACTGTAGAACACAACATAGGCTTGCATGCGTATCTTCTTGTGCGTGTTCTTTATCTTTTCATAGCTGCTGTCATGCTTAGCTCTTAGTTTTTATGCTTATCTTTTTAAGAGCTTTTGTTTAGGTTCTTGCTTCTGGAACTCTCTTGAGTTATCATGCTTATCTTGTTAAGAGAGTTGGCTTCTGTGGCACTGGTTGATATGTCTATGATAAAAATGCTATGTGCATAATGGTGCTTAGTAGTTCATGTTTTCTTATGGTTAGTCTCAAATAGCTGGGGGTTCTTAATGTGTTATTGAAGTACCAGCATGATTTGTTTGCCTATGATGTGGTATGGTTTAGTGATATCTTCCTCCAAGAATTTATTTTGATTGACTTGGCATGTGCTCACGCATATTTAAGACTGTAAAGAAAGTCTATCGAGCCTTGATGATCTTTAATTTCTGAGTAGTGATATAACTTCCATGCCCGATTCAATGTTGCTTTGTCGCTCTGCATGATTATGGCCGTCATTGCTCTCTTAGTTGGTCGCTCCCAGTCTTTTGCTAGCCTTCACCTGTACTAAGCGGACCGACTGCTTGTGCATCCAAAATCCTTGAAACCAGTTATGCCATATGAGTCCACCATACCTTCCTATATATGGTATTTACTTGCCATTCCTAACGAAGACTTTCTTGTACCATCTCAAAATTATTCAAAAGCATTTCTCTTTTGTGCCTCTCTTTTAGCTCATGAGGAAGTAGTAGTTAATTCATGATCTTTTTAAGTTGGACAAGTTTTACCCCGGGATTGCATGTCTAATCTGCAAACCCCTAATACGAGGATGAATTGGCATGAGTGCGCTCGGCTCATAAAAGATAATACAACAAACAAACCCTCCTTCACGCTTTGTTCATGAGAAATCAGAAAACTTTTGGCAGTGATAAACAAAGGAGATTAAGGGGATGTGATCGTCCCCGTGCGGGAGCCGTTCCTCGAAACTTGTCCAGCTCGAGAAGTAATTGAGTTATGTACTAGCATTCGTTGACGAAATATGCATCTCCCAAAAAAATAATTTTTACCTCTGTTTTTAAAAACCAAGAGCTCTGGTACATGTTTAGTCTTTGCTTCCAACCACGGGTTTTCAACCCTGCCATCAAAATCCACGGTTCGAGGTCTCCACCTTCTTTCTTCAAAGCACCAACTATTGAGAGCATAATTGTTATTCTGAGTGTAATGTGCATTGTCCCAAAGTATTACATTGTCTTCTGCATGATTGTGATATCGCTTATTCTGAAATCATTGTATCTAGTCGTCACTTAAACTTCGGAGGTGCTCCTGCATTTATGTTTTGCTTCACTAAAGGGGGCAAGCGAGGAATAACTTTGTCATGTTTGCACACCATGCTCACTACAAATCTATTGGGTGTTTCAGTATCATATTGTAAAACTTTCAGTTCTTTGTTATATTCTCATGAGGCAACTTAATTACTAAAGATTCATTATCTTAGTAAGCATTTGTCATGTGATTGTGAAAAGTTCTTATATGGTTGATAGCATGTCACCACAGAAATTATGCTTGTTATCATTTACCTACTCGAGGACGAGCAGGAATTAAGCTTGGGGATGTTGATACGTCCAAAACGTATCTATAATTTCTGCTTGCTCCATGCCTCTTTTGTGTGATATTGCTATGATATTTATGCACTTCCATACATTTTTGATCATATTTGGACTAACCTATTAACTCAGTGCGCCCCAGTGCCAGTTTCTGTTTTCTGCTGTTTTTGTATTTCAGGTTTTCCCATTACTTAAATTGCCAGAAAAATTCCGGGAAAAATATATAAAAAAATCAGCGCTCCGGAAGCTTCCACGCGCCAGAAGTGGGGCCAGAGGGCAGCCAGGGGCAACCCAGGCGGCCTGCCCACGCGGCCCCCCTCCTGGCCGCGCCGGGGGGGGGG
>LR738709.1:649722903-649757149 GCA_902687465.1 Secale cereale
GGGGGGCGCCTGGGCCCCCCTTACCTCCTCTGGTGACCCCCTTTGGCATATATTTACACCGCGTCCCGAAACCCTCGAGGACGGACCCCTTTTCTCCAGAAGCTATTCCGATCTCCGCCGCCATCGCCACCAAGTTTCGGGGGACCAGAATTCCTGTGCCGGCACCCTGCCGGGACGGGGAAGTGCCCCCGGATTCATCTCCATCGATGTTGCTTCCTCCCTCCATGATGCGGGAGTAGTTCCTCCTCGGGGCTGAGGTTTCTACCAGTAGCTATGTGGTCAATTCTCTCTCCCATGATGTGATCTTCGTTGTGATCATAGGCTATGTTAATCTAGGGTGATCCCATGATATTTCCCCTTCCTCTATGTATTTGATTGATGTACCCACTTGTCTTTATCTAGTATAATCCCCGAGACCAAGGTGACAGCGGTCTATTGGACATGGATTAGAAGAATATTTTCATGAGTGATTTCCTCTTTTGTGTGTGGATTGAAGATTGAGAGTCTCTTGGTGCTTGTCTTTGACTATCCTTGAGATATGTTGTGGTGATTGTGGTATTCTCTTTGGATGGCCGCGGTGACATTGGGAAATCCATAGATTGAGAACTACGAACTTTGAGGTGTGCTTTTGTAGCCCTACATAATTCTCGTCCTCTCTTGACCACAAAGGAATGACCTCCGGGTGCGTCTCCGTTGCATGTTTTATGGGAAATATCATGTGATTCGATTATGTTAATGTTGTTGGGAGTTGCCACTAGTGAAAGTATGAAGCCTAGGCCTTGTTTCCACCATTGCAATACCATTTGTGCTCACGTTTACCACTTGTTTGCTTGCTGCACTTTTTGTTACAGATTTATATTACTTTGCTTTGCCATCCATATCACTTGCCATTTAACATCTCTTCGCCGAACTAGTGCACCTATACATCTGACAAGTGTATTAGGTGTGTTGGGGACACAAGAGACTTCTTGTATTTTGATTGCAGGGTTGCTTGAAAGGGGTACGTTCAACCTCCACTTCCCTGAGTTCGATAAACCTTGGGTTACTCACTTAAGGGAAATTTGCTGCTGTCCTACAAACCTCTGCTCTTGGAGGCCCAACACTGTCGACAGGAATAGAAGCGTGTAGTAGACATCACCGGCGCACGACACTGAACGGAAAACACACACGCAGATAGGCACCAACACCACCCGCGCCTCCAGGTTCGGAGCGCCCTTGACCGGCCACCGGCCTCCATTACCCCAGCCAGGGCGCATGTTAGTAAGAGCAACTCCAACCGGAAGATTGGTCCTTATAAACTTAGTACTAAGTAACATGGTACTATATATGATTTCCTTCTTCCAGTTGCCGAAAGGAGTTTTACATAGATTGGATTATTTCCGATCAAGATTCTTTTGGCAAGGAGATAGCGAGCAAAAAAATTATCGTCCGGCTAAATGGAGTGTGGTTTGCCGTCCCAAAGACCAAGGCGGGTTGGGCATTCAAGACCTTGACGTTAAGAATAGAGCCCTTCTCGGCAAATGGTTGTTTAAATTATTAACGGAAGATAGTGTATGGCAAACCCTCATGAGGAGGAAATATGTGGGTTCCAAGGTTGTATCCCAAGTATACTGGAATCTTGTGGATTATCACTTTTGGGCGGGTCTAATAGCTACGAAGAAATATCTCTTCTCATATGGATCCTTCTTGATTAAGGATAGATCGGAAATTAGATTCTGGGAGGACAAGTGACTAGGAAATGCCACACTCCGGTAACAATATCCGGCTCTATACAACATTGTGTGTCACAAGGGTGATACTATTGCCAGAGTAATGAAATAATTTTCGTCAAATGTGACGTTCAGAAGAGATTTAATTGGACCCATACTCCAGTTGTGGTACATCCTGCTCCAAAGGTTGTCCACGGTGCAACTGTCACATGGATCTGATGTATTTCGATGGAACCTACATTGGAATGGACAAATCACAGTGGAGTTTATGTATAGGGCGTTAATCCAGTCTGATGTGCCAGTTGAAAATAACAAGAAGATTTGGAAGATGAAGATACCTTTTAAGAATAAAATATTTACATGGTATCTTCGTCGCGGAGTCATTTTTACTAAAGATAACCTTATCAAGAGGAATTGACATGTAAGTCCGCAATGTGTATTTTGTCATCAGGATGAGATAATAAAACATTTATTCTTCCAATGCAAATTTGCTCGGTCTATATGGTCAATCATCCAGATAGCTTCTGGTTTGTATCCTCCTTGTAGTGTTGCTAATATATTTGGCATCTGGTTACATGTGATTGATCACATGTTTAGAACTCTTTTTTGGATGGGAACGCTTGCATTGGAAATGATAAGTTTTTTAACGATAAAGGTACTTCTCTAATGCAGGTTATCTAGAGATGTATCGGGACCCTTCGTTTATGGTCCCCTCTACAACGCGTGGAGAATCGAGACCTATTTACGAAGGTGTGTACACGATTAAAGGATGCGGCGAGGGATACTTTTATGCAACATGAGTGTGAGCATGATCTTAGGATTGGCCTACCTTCGGTTTAGGCGTTACACAGACTCTAAATATTTCTTTGTATTCCGCCTTTTTTTATTTGTACGAGAGGATTTTGTTTGACTGTGTGCATCTTAGCTATGGAGAGGCTGAGTGTAATGCTTAGACCTTTTATGTAATAAAGTGCCTTTTTTTGAAAAATAAATATGATAGATTTTTCTTCATTTGAGTAGTGTTTTCCATTGATAGAAAAATCAAGAAGAAAAGACCCTTCACCCGGGCCCACTTGCGGGGAAACCAGTCAAACCCACAACGTCAGGAAAACAACGGAAAAATTACAGACGCGCAAAACCGCGCGCCGAGATTTACATCATCGATCGAACGCCCACCAAATTCACCAGGAAGGGAAAATAAAAAATAGTCTACTGAAAATTAGCAATAATATTTGAGCGCTGCTACGCGTCCACCGGCCGATCCGCGCGATACGTCCGCCACATCGATGGCTGTTCAATCTACGCACACGCAGCCGTCCGATAGATCTACTGGCACGCGGCTCGGTCATCTCTCCCGCTCATTAATTCCTAAAACAACGGTCGAGTTGCAGAAAAAAGCACTTTGTCCCGGCCCCAACAAACCTGCGCTACGATCAAATTCTAAAAATTTTGGCTTCCAACAAACCGGCCCCAACAAACACGCGGCTCGGTCATTTCTCCCGCTCATTAGTCACGGTATAGAAGCACGTGCATCAATTTTTTTTCCTCTCATTATATTTGCAACTAATGTTTAGGAAATAGTCGTAACACGCATAATTCTAAAAATTATTGGATTAACCCATTAATCGGGGTGCGCTACGCGTCCGCCGGCTGATCTTTTTGAAAGATTGACCGGACGTGACGTATCCAGCGGCCGAGCGTTACTCCACCATTGCAGCACATGCCTGGTTGTGAAAATTTCTTGGAGCAGACGTTTTGTTACGGAATTTTTTGTAGCAGACGTCTTGTTGCAGTTTTTTTGCAATAAATAATTTGTTCCGGATTTTTTTTAGATTTTTTTGCAATGGTCGGCTTGTTGCGGATGTTAATTTGTTTTTGCAACAAAGGACTTGTCGCGGGATTATTTCTACAAAACGAAGCCGCATCACATCATAGTAGTTGTTCGTCGCCAAGATTTGCAACACCACTGTTGTTGCCGAAATAAGGGGTTTGCACTTGTCTTTATGCTGAGGACGCGTGGCATGCAACGGAGGCGGCAGACGCAGCGTGATTATCGCCGGCTGAGGACAATCATTGGGCAGCTCTATGCGTCCGCCGCGGATTTTTTAAAAGATCCGCCTCTTCCTATGTGTTTGTTGCATTGAGCCATGAATAGCCGTCAGATCTACCCAATGAAGGTGTGACGTGAATTGCAACAATATAGATGTTACGCGATTCGCCTGTAACAATTGCGTTGTTGCAAAACCATCGAAACATTATTTACGTCCTATTCTTTAAAAAAAAAATCTTCAGCCTTTTTTGCAACATAGGTGATGTTGCGGAAAGACTTTTGCAATAGTCGTGGTGTTGCAGAATTATTATTTTCGTTTGGACGTTTTTTGTAACATAGAAGATCTTGCGGGAAGACTTTTATAACATGAATAACATTGCAGAAATTTATTCACTGAAAAGATGATGTAATCTGTTGTGTGATTCAAGAAATTTATGCAAGAAAGATGAGTTGCGGGACGGCTTTTGCAACAAAGCCTTTGTTGCGAAAAGTATAAAAAGTATCGCCGGTCTGAGCGATGACGTAGGGCGAGAGGGGAGTCTGGAGCGGCGCAACAGAATTGATGGTGGCCAGAGTGGAGCTCCAACCTGCTCGCTCGAGCAGCAACCATGGCTACAATCAGGCGCATGAAGGCTAATAGTACATACGGAAAGGATAAGGGCACGTGTTGCACTTAGGAGGCAGCGGATGCAGTGCGTTTGATCCACCGGTTGAACCATAGTTTTTTCCATAATATTTCTCTCTTTTGGATTACGTCATCCTAGCTTTTTCATATCGTTATGGCATTCTTTTCTCAAGATGAAATACTGCAGCAACACGTCTTTATGTTTTATATATACTTCCTCCTTTCGGAGTGCGACGAATCTGCACCCGGGCTCAGCTGCACCCGCGTTCATGAAAAAAATCAAAACAAAATACTAAAAAGATTCAAAAAATTCCAAAAAAAATTATGTGGTAGATAATTTGATGCGTGAGGTTCGCTCCAAATTTCAACTCATTTGTACATTTGGGGAGCTCTGGGCAAAAAAGACAAAATCGGGGTCTGTAAAACAGTATACTGTTCAGGAACTGTTTTTGACCCGATTTGTCTTTTTTGCCTAGAATTGCTCAGATGTCCAAATGAGTTGAAATTTGGAGTGAACCTCACACATCAAATGATCTACCGCATAATTTTTTTTGGAGTTTTTTTAATCTTTTTAGTATTGTTTTTGAATTTTTTTCTGAGCGGGTGCAGCTGAGCCCGTGCTCAGATGCGGATTTCCCCTCCTTTCGGGGTTTTATTACTATTATTACTAAGGGATAAGTATATTTTTCATCCTCGAACTCTTCCGGAAATTTAGAAATCATCTCTCAACTCCAAAACCAATAAAGGTCGATCCCTCAACTATTTATACCGGATACTTTTCATCCTTCAAGTATTTAAACTAGATATTATTTGTCCCTCATAACACTTTAAGGTGGTTTTATCGTAACGTGGACCCTGTTTTGACCGAAACGGGCCACTTGGACTTTTTTTGACTGCCACATTAATAAAGTATTTGTGCATGAGTATGTGTGTGTTCGTGTGTACAAGTGAGAACAAGAGAAAATGTAAGTGTTTGCACTGAATACAGCTTAACAAAATCTGAATATAACTAGAAATAATTTGGACATTTCAGAACATTGTATTTGTACTGAATTTAATTGAACATAATCTGAACCCAATTTAAATTAAAATAGTCTTTACATATATAGGGTCTGTTTGGGAATATTCCGCTTCACTAAAATCAGTTTCACTCCATCAAATCCAGTTTGGAGTAGTTTCATACAGAAGTTGTAGCACTATCAAAGAGAATGTTTGGCTTCCATCTAGCTCCAGCTTTAAGAATGAGAAATTTGGTGGAAAAGATCTATTTGATTGGACGAAGGAGGAGAAACGAAGGAGTATCCACTTACTTGTGGCACTGGTGGGTAATTTCCCCCCAACTCCAGCTTCTAGAGTTTTTTGGAGCACCTCCTGAAAAGATTCATAAAAAACTAGGAGTTGTACCCCAAATTCTATATATTTTTTGCGGAGCGGCATATCGTGGAGCTAGCCGCTTGGCTTGTGTTTTCTGAAGCAAAGCTGATTTGAAGGAGAAGAGCAGCCCAAACAGGCTCATAGTCTCGACCCAATTTAATTGAACATAGTCTGACAAAGTACTAAATGGGAAAGGAAAATAGTACTGAATATAGCTTAGAATCAACGAGAAACATGAATTCTCACATGGTCTCACATAAGAACAGACAGCAGCAAACAAACACTAGTCTAGTAGTTTTGCTGGCACTTTTTTGCTGATTTAATTCCACCATCTTGGGAACTTGACGGGCCGGAGGTAACATTGGCGGTAAAGGATGAACTGGAGTTCAGAGCGCATCCGCTGCCATGCTCAACCAGCAACCGCAGGCCTCAATCACCGCCGCCCATGAAGGAATTGCTGCCGCCGCCGCTGCCTAAATCGCCACTGCCGCCCAGAATTGGTTGTGCTCAAGGTCCCTGCCACCGTGCGCAAGCAGCCACCACCATAACCACCTGTTCAACCAGGAACCACCACGCCTCAATCACCGGCCGGCCACGCCGCCACCGCCGTCGTAGCCACGCCTCACTGCACGCCACCACTGCGCCCATGAGGGATCGCCGCCGCCGCCGCTCAATCACTAGGATCGAGAGAATGCGGGAACGAGAGAGAGAGCCGGTGGGTGCCATTAGTTACTTGATTGACTTGGCGGTCAAAACCAGCCCACGCGGCCTGTTTGAGTCAAAACAGGGTTTATGTCACAGTGAAACCACCTTAAACGTTATTAGAGACGAAAAATATTCGATTTCAATAATTGAGGGACTGATTTTGATGGTTTTGATGTTGATGGATGATTTCTCAATTTTCCAAAGAGTTCAAGGATGAAAAATATACCTATCTCTATTATTAATTATTAACTGGTTCATTCAAAGGGTATAAGAAGAGATGTCAACGACGTGAACGCAATCACGGCAAGCTACTTGTTTGAACTTGTATAAACTGTCATCTCCCACCCGCCCCTTCCGCTCTCATCGCCACTCACGTGGTAATAATTACAAGCTGTGTTCCAGGGAGGCTGGCTGCGTGCTTCCGCTGGCTGGCTGACTTCTTGGGGACGAGCTAGAGGCGATCCGATCTCCAGCCATGCGCAACGGCGAGGGCACCGGCGGCGGAACAGCGGGGGACATCGTGGAGGCCGGCGGCGGCGTGCACGAGAGAGTCCACGGGCCGCGGTTCGTGGAGGTGGAGCCCGTGTCCGCGTCGCACGGGTTGCAGGCGCCGCGCGATGGCAGCGACGACGACGACGACTACCCCTCCGTCGAGATCACCCTCGACGTTAGCGACGACTCGGTGGTGGTGAAACAGGAGACGCTGGACAAGCGCCCGCCCTCGTACGGCCACGGCGTGCTCCGGGACGCCTCGGCGCGGGTCGAGCAGGCGCCGCAGGAGCTCCGGCGGCTCACGGCCTCAAGCGAGCAGGGACAGGGAGGCGACCGGAGCTGCGTCGGTAGGTCCATGACCGCCACCGCGCACTTGCTCAAGTTCCTCAGCCGGGTTGACGCCTCCGCCGGGTGGGCCGCCGTTGAGAGGCGCTTCGACGAAGAAGCCAAGGATGGCCTCCTCCACCGATCCAAGTTCGCCAAGTGCATCGGTACACACCCCTCATCGCTTCATCTTGACGTCTTAGTAACAAGAAGCTATTCGATCGCTCATGACGTCTCATGCAGGGATGAAGGAGGAGCTCGCGTTGGCCGGCGAGCTGTTCGACGCACTGACAAGGCGTCGGCACATCTCTGGAGACAGCATCAGCAAGCCGGAGTTGCTCGAGTTTTGGGACCAAATTTCTGACCGCAGCTTCGATGGCCGCCTGCAAATCTTCATGGATATGTAAGCTAATTAGCAACCCCCCACCCCATTGTGTTAGCTCTCCTAAATTGACCAACAAGAAGTAAGGGCACGATTATAGTACACATAAGGTTGTCGTGAATGTTCGGGGCTATCTATATTGCAGTTGCCTGAAATTATAGAAAGTTTCAGTCACTTTTTCTGTTGGCACTTACATTTACATCAATGGCACATACTAAACACCATATACTGTTTTCTCTCGGCCTGGTATACTAAGCAATTATAGACCTTTCATCAGAGATCAGCACATGGTGGTCTCTGGGCTAAGTAGCTAGCCCAACTACCCTATTCTGTCAAGATGCAAGCATGTCATTTTATCATGCAACATGTATAGGAAAAGATTCACCTTAACATGCAGCCATGTATAGGAAAAAGTTCACCTCAACATGTCAACTTGCATGAGAATTTCCAATATGTTATGCTATTTCTATTTAATATTTTTCAGAAACATATTTAATAAATATTTTACAACAATACAATAAGGGAGTACCTAGAACTCATCTAGATGGGACATAATTTGGTCTTATTCATGTTTTATAGACATTAGATGTGATGCTATAAGATGCGTGTGTGCTAACGTGGATTGTATCTGTTCACATCTAATGGCTATAAAACGTGAATGAGATCAAATTATATCTCATCTAGATGAGTTCTAGCAAAACTGATACAATAATCAAACATCGTAAATCATAGGTATTTTCAGTTTTAGTTCTCATATTATTTCTCCAAGTATTCATGTTCCATAAAACCAAATCTCAATGCAATGTATTGCAAAACATTCTGACAACAAAGTGTGTGGTATCATATAGTCCATAGAACTATCATTCCCATGTAGTAGTTTTACTCTTAAGGAAACATAAGTAAATACATGAAACTCCAATAAAGACAAAACAAAAATACCACGAGCGGAAACTTGCATAAAAAAATACACATAACTGCATCATTATAAAAATTAGATCCATGGGCACTAGCACCCAAGACATAGTTTTATAAACGAAGCCCACCCGGGGTTCGAACCCTGGTCACAGGGTGAGCCACTGCCCACCCTTGCCACTAGGCTACATCATAGTCCTCAACTTGCACCATTATAGAGCATACAAATATAACTGCACTACAATGAAGGGTGTCTAGTCACTATCACGCGTCCACCGGCGTTTGGGGGTCGGTTTTTGGGTATTGGGTTGTAAATGCTCTTAGCCATTTGATTCATTTATCTTTCTCTTTCCTTTCACAACCATATGTGGACTTTCAAGTGGTCAATAAAGAAAATGTGTGTTAGTCACGGTTTGTTGTCTTCTAAATAAACAAAACATAAGTTATTCTAAGAAAAAAATTGAATTAATAGCATTGGTATTAGCTAAAATAGGAAGAAAAATAGTGCATGAAAAGGTAAGTTATTCCCGTCACCTGTTTTTTTTTTTTCATATTTGACTGAACGAAAAAATAGATGTGAGTTACGTAATTAATAGCAAACACGTGAATGTTTTGTTTACTACATCTAAGTTAGAAATCAACCAGTTTGGTCCATAATCTTGCGTAAGTGATGATGATGCACAAACAAAAGAAACTAGCCAAGCTGAGTGTGCGATGCCAACATGTTCACGAGGGAATATTTGAAGAAAAAAATTCTGGTTACAAGCTTGCACTTTAGTCCTTGTTGGTGGAGGATGCACATTCGATCTCACAGCACCCATTGTATAACTATAACGTGATTTCGTCAAATAGCCCAGTGCAAATCCCACCTAAACGGTATGAGAACACACCGGCGTGCACGTTGGCCTCGCACGCTTTGCTCGGCTGGTTTGTATTGCTTGTGCATCAGTAACCCGATACCGTGGACTAAACTAGTAGTTATCTTACTACTGTACATATACAACAAATTTATGTACTAACAATGTATTTTGTTGGCAATTAACACTAGGATTGACAAGGACGGTGACGGGAGAATCCTCGAGGAGGACATCAAAGAGGTAAATTCGTCATACTCTCACCCGTTCATTTAGGTCTCTCCGAGAAACAGACCAAAAACCTCAGATGACAACTCTATTTATGCGAGAAACCAGATCAAATGAAAAATCTCCCTTCCCACATGACAATAATGCCACATGCATGATATACACACATGCCAATATTAGGGAGTGTCGCCTGACACCCTCCGCTCAAGCCGGAAAGACACACAACACAAAACCATCGCAATCCATGTAACACAAGACAATCGCTCGTGTGCAAACCGCATCCGCCAGGCCAACCTTCAGTATCATTGTCCTGACATACCATTCTAATATAACATATCATGTGTTGGGGAACGTAGTATTTTAAATTTTCCTACGATCACACAAGATCTATCTACCAGATGCATAGCAACGAGAGGGAAGAGTGTGTCTACGTACCCTCGTAGACCGGAAGCGGAAGCGTCAAGTGACGCGGTTGATGTAGTCGAACTTCTTCGCGATTCAACCGATCAAGCACCGAACGTACGGCACCTCCGCGTTCAGCACACGTTCAGCTTGATGACGTCCCACGAGCTCTTGATCTAGTTGAGCTTCACGGGAGAGTTTCGTCAGCACGACGGCGTGGTGACGGATATGATGTATCTACCGGCGCAGGGCTTCGCCTAAGCACTGCGACGGTATGACCGAGGTGTGTTTCTGTGGAGGGGGGCACCGCACACGGCTGGAACAATTCAACTTGTGTGTCTTTGGGTGTCCCCCTGCCCCCGTATATAAAGGAGCAAGGGGGGAGGCCGGCCGGCCCTCCTATGGTGCGGCTAGGGTGCAATCCTACTAGGAATAGGATTGCAATCCTATTCCTAGTAGGAACTACCAAAGAAGGAAGAAGGGGGAAGGAAAGAAAGGGAGAGGGAGAGGGAAAGAGGGGCCGCGCCCCCCTCCCCTTGTCCTATTCGGACTCCTCCTAGGGAGGGGGCGCGCCACCTCCTGGCTGCTGCCCTCTCTCTCCCCTATGGCCCACCAGGGCCCACCATTCCCCCGGGGGGTTCCGGTAACCCCCCCGGCACTCCGGTAAATTCCGAAACTTTCCAGAACACTTCCGGTGTCCGAATATAGTCGTCCAATATATCAATCTTTATGTCTCGGACATTCCGAGACTCCTCGTCATGTCCGTGATCTCATCCGGGACTCCGAACTACCTTCGGTACATCAAAACTCATAAACTCATAATACCGATCGTCATCAAACGTTAAGCGTGCGGACCCTACGGGTTCGAGAACTATGTAGACATGACTGAGACTCATCTCCGGTCAATAACCAATAGCGGAACCTGGATGCTCATTTTGGCTCCTACATATTCTACGAAGATCTTTATCGGTCAAACCGCATAACAACATACGTTGTTCCTTTTGTCATCGGTATGTTACTTGCCCGAGATTCGATCGTCGGTATCTCTATACCTAGTTCAATCTCGTTACCGGCAAGTCTCTTTACTCGTTCCGTAACACATCATCTCGTGACTAACTCATTAGTCTTTTGCTTGCAAGGCTTATTATGATGTGTGTTACCGAGAGGGCCCAGAGATACCTCTCCGACACTCGGAGTGACAAATCCTAATCTTGATCTATGCCAACACCACGAATACTTTCGGAGACACCTGTAGAGCATCTTTATGATCACCCAGTTACGTTGTGACGTTTGATAGCACACAAGGTGTTCCTACGGTATTCGGGAGTTGCATAATCTCATAGTCATAGGAACATGTATAAGTCATGAAGAAAGCAATAGCAGTAAAACTAAACGATCATAGTGCTATGCTAACGGATGGGTCTAGTCCATCACATCATTTTCCTAATGATGTGGTCCCGTTGATCAAATGACAACTCATGTCTATGGCTAGGAAACATAACCATCTTTGATCAATGAGCTAGTCTAGTAGAGGCATACTAGGGACATACTGTTTTGTCTATGTATCCACACATGTACTAAGTTTCCGGTTAATACAATTCTAGCATGAATAAAAGACATTTATCATGATATAAGGAAATACAAATAACATCTTTATTATTGCCTCTAGGGCATATTTCCTTCATCATGTCGTCCTACGAGTAATGCACCACGTGCAACACCCACAAACATTGTCAGCTCTCTAAGGTGTAGCACTCCAAGGCAATATCCCCAAGAAGGTGACAACATAAACATCATTGCCACCTTCTCCAACTGAGCTTGCTTTTTCACCTAGAGTTCATAGGACCCTGCGACGATGGAGGAATGGAGCTTCACAACAATGCCATCAAGAAGAAGAAAAACAATGCCCAAGCATGCCATCATTTGTCCTCACCGACCAAAGTCAATGAAAGGTTTTCGACCATAGCACAAAGTTCCTCTCCGAGCCTCACAGGGATGCCCAGACCACGAGAATACAACCCCGTTGCACATTGTGCACCCCCGCCAACAGTTAACATCACCTCATGGTAGCACCTCACACGTCAACAAGCACCACCACGTGTGCACGAAGGCATAACGTAACCATACACCTGACCTGACAACCATTACCAATGACTACCACACCAACATCCATGCGAACAAAGCCATATCGATGTGCATTCTAAGAGGATGAAACCGACAACATAGTCATGCACAATGGAGCCAAGCATCTGCCCCAGTGCCTCGAGGGCATCCCCCCTATACCGTCACCGTTCGACCAATTCATGTGCCACTGCTTCTCATGGCTACGTACCACGGTTTGTCGACCACCACACCATCCAACTGAGACCAAGTCAGATGCACAAATGAGATCTCATCCTAGGTACACTGTTCCGGTATCCCGCTTCGCTGAGCTGAGAAACCGATGTCCCCATGCCTGAGTAGTGACCATTGCCAACCATGTTACCTTTGGAGTGTGGCATGCCAGTGCCACCACTACAATATACTCCCTCCATAAAGAAATGTAACTGCGTTTAGATCACTGCTTTAGAGATCTAAACGCTTTTATATTTATTTGCAGAGGGAGTATCCCATAAGTCGGTGGCAGCGACCATGACGACTCAAAATGGGTTGACTGGAGCATAAGTGCTAGGATGGACGTTCTCGTGACTTTGACATGTCATTTTCCTACAAGTCCACACGTACTGATTAATAAGTTCATGTTTTCCGAATATACATTGCATATATATTTCATGCTTTAAGATTTTACATTAATAGAAGTACCAAAAATATTAATATTACTTTGTTGTTGTGCTCTGGTTTGCAGATGATCATGCTGAGCGCGAATGCAAACAACCTAACGATGGACACACAACAGTCCCAAAAGTACGCCCGGCTCATGATGGAAGAACTGGACCCTGGCGACCTCGGCTACATCGAGGTAACTGAGACGTAGTTGTTCCCGGTTGCCTTAATTTTGATCCAAACAACAATGGCGCAATTCCTTTGTCACATGAGATTAGTCATCTGCGATGCATCGGCGTGTCACTGTCTCACTGATCATGTCGTGGGATGAATCGATTTACAGTTGTTCGAGCTGGACAGTCTCCTGCTGCAGACGGCGAGCCGTGCGAAGCCGACCGGGACAGCCCTCAGCAGCAAGCTAAGCATGCGCCTCCACCCGACGGCGGCGGAGCCCAGCCCGCTCCGGCGGTGGTACAGGCGTGCTAGCTACTCCCTGGAGGGCAACTGGGGCCGGCAGGCCCTGTACGCGTGCGAGCGAATGGCGCGACCGCTGCGGTGCAGCGCGCGGTCAGTGGCCATACTGGAGGTGGCCGTGTTCCCGGATCCTGCGAGCGCGATGTCGATGCGCTTCTCCAAACCGCAGGGGTTCAGTTACAAGAGCGGGCAGTACATCTTCCTCAAGTTCCCTGCCGTCTCACGATCCCAGTGGTGAGCAGCCAACGGCAGCCCGGCCGATGACTTGCTTAATCAACTTAACTGAAGCAAAAATTAAATTAATGGATGAATGAACGAACGAACGTGCAGGCACCCGTTCTACATCACGTCGGCGCCACGGGACGAGCACGTCAGTGTCCACATCAGGACGGTCGGTGGCTGGGCCAAGGAGCTCCACAGCGTCTTCCTAAAGGTTAGAGCATCTCCAACAGACTACACAAATTTGATCACCTAAAAACAGCTTTAATGTAGTAGAGATAAGATCACTAGAATCTACAACTTGATTGTTACCTTTATCGAGCCCTAAAAGTTTAGAACATGCTCCTCTTGCTTTTTTCCTTTCTTCCTGGATGCTCATCACCATCATCATCATGATTTCAGCATCTTTGTCGTCCGATTTCGACGAACTCTTTGTATATGAATTATGTCAAATTCCTTGTACCCAAAGTCATCATCCAACGAATGCATTTGTTTACCTGCAAATAAGCAAAAGAATAAGAAAAATAGCTTGAACATTTCATTTGAACACATAGAGGGTGATGTATATGTCCAAAGTAATAGGACGTACCAAGGCGGCATCAGTGATGGCAAAGACAATGGCGCTTTGGGTTGGGGCCTCCGGATGCAGCATTGTGGGTTGAGGACAACAACGAAGCTAGGAGCTAGGATGGCACCGGAGCTAGGAAGGGGCGGTGCAGACGAGGAAGAGGGCTGGTCGGACTAGGTTGGGGACAATTTGAAGATATTTGATATGAGTTCGGCTTGTCGGATCTAAGGTGATGGATGCATCCGAGCGTCTCCATATCCGTCCCATGTATGAGCTGGGTTTGAGGGGTGTCAGATAGTCCAAATATTTGAGCTAGCTTTGCTAGGTCTGGTTGGGTGACTTTTTCGATTCAGGCCGTGACCGGGTTGTCTACTCGAAAAATTGGGGAAGATTTGAAGGGTCCAATAATAGATGCTCTAGTTATTTTTTGAGGTAAGATGAAAGAGAAATTTAGACTACTAATTAATATTTGCATGGATAGCAAACCACTTAGGGCATGTATCATGGAAGCATCACTTTGATGCTGCCCCTTCCTTTCCCAATAGATAAATGTGTTTGGAGAGCTAGGACCACCCCTGTACCGATTAGGGCATGGCCAATGCATAGCCTCAGGGTGATGCTTCACATGACATGTAGGATCGGATAACAAAAAAAGTAGGTTCGGGTGAGGAAGCGGGATCCTCTTCAGGAGGCGGGTTCTTAGAGAGAAAAAGTGTGGTCCGGTGCATAAAGTTGGAAAAGTTGAAGTGAAGAGGAGGGATGCATGTCTAGTGTGAGTCACTTTCTAATCTTTGATGAGGCCCACTAGTAATAGCTTGCATTGGGGAGAAAAAATCAACACATATGCCTCAAATTACTTTTTGTCATGAGGCATATGTATCCATATGCTACCATTGTACATGCCCTTAGTGCCCAACACACATGCTGCCTCATATACGTCAGCCTGGGCTATTTTCTTCTCTAGCTTGCCACACACTTTTCCTCTTTCCCTTCTCTCCCCCTCCTTTCCTTACCTTTCTTCAGCGAAGCAGCAGCCTCCTCTGCAGGAGTCACCTCCTGTCTGCAAGCTATAGCTTTATTGCCACGACGGCATCCGAGCCTAGCTGGCCTACGGAGCAGCACGTCTGGGGCTAACCGTTGGTCATGCCCTTATTAGTTTATCTAGTGGAGCACTGCTTTGAAAAAATATATCAGTTTTTATGATAGCAAATGAGTTTAAGTAATCTGCCGGAGATGCACTTAATTACATCGACCTCATTCATTCATTCATTCCCTAAAAGCTCCAAAACCATGTACATTCTCAACCTGGTCTTATGCTAATCAACAATTAATATGTGCGCGGTTGCTTGGCGACGTATGACTCGCAGGTTTGCCCGACACCAACAGAGAAGAAGAGCGAGATGATATGGGTGGAGCATGACCTTGACAGCTCGTCCAATCCAAGGTACATATTTGATAACATGCATCATAGAAACCCATCCCATTTTTTCCCTTTAAGTAGCCACACCAATTATCACCTAGCTAATCTTTTCGGCATTGGCTGTATGGGATCTAGAAGCCATCTCAAGAGGTTATAAGAACTGGCTCGTTGTTAACTAAGATGGGTGTCTATTCCACGAAAACTTCATAGGTCGCAAAATAGTGTTGCAGATTGCATGGCATGGTATAGCCGCTCTGAGCGGGATACGGTTGTGGCTCGGCAGAGGACCCCCATGTATTGAGGATCTTTTGCCTAAGGATTATAGCTCTACCATGATGAAATAAAACCCTTTTGATCTCGCAAAGAAAAAAACACTCAAACTATTGTAAGTTCGCTTTTGCTATTATTAGGCCATGTGTTTTTTTCCAGTTCAGTCACACCCCACCTTACTTTTGTGTGTTTGCTTCCATTTCCTTATATATGGTATATTTTGTCTTTTATCTTTGCGTCTATGTGCGTGTGTGTGTTGGGCGTGTGCGCGCGCGCTCATGTGTGCGTGTGATGTATGTGTGTGCTCGTGCTTGTGTGCACCTACCAGCCGTGTGTGCACACTCGTGCGAGTGTGTCACGTGCAATACCAATAAGACATGTAATTCGTCTTCGACGTGCTTGGGGTGTGTGCGCGCGCGCGTATTATGGGCATAAGATAAAAAGATCAATCTTGAACGATACATGCAAGTTCCATGAAATGTGTGTCCTAATTGGATCGTCTGTCCAAAAGTTGCACTAATACATGCGTGTTATTTTATATAGTGAAAAAAGTGCAATTTCTGTGCAATCTGTATGCAAGTTTTTATTTTCATCTGTTTTTATTTTCGTTTTTTAGCGCAATACCCATTCCCTTAATTCATTCTTCCTTAGGTTTTTTTAGTTTTTGGTTTTAATATTAGGATAATTTGTGCAATTAGGATGATAATTTCTGGTCACCTAACAATAGTCGCCGCCTTTTAAGTTTCACAGTGTTTTCGAAAAAATATTACCAAGTACATTGCTGAATCAATATCACTATGACTACCAACACATGTGTTTTTACAAATGTGATGTATTTATTATGAATTATATAAATGTTAATATATTCTATTGCAAAATTGAACAAACTTAAAACAACCTAAAACAGTTTGACTTAAGGCAAGATTAAGTGTGAATCTTTTATAGGTGAAGTGAGGGAATATGTTTTCCCTCAACGAATCTTTGGGAAAATATATGTCATTAATGTTCTACCCTAAACTATTCATCTAAATTAATTACTAGTTCAATTGTTGAAAGTAAACGTGATATGGAAAATTATGTTTCGGTTGCAGCTTTCCGAAGGTGGTGATCGATGGGCCATATAGTGCACCGACGCAGGACTACAAGCAGTATGACACCGTGCTACTAGTGGGGACCGACGTCGGTGCTGCACCCATGATCTCCCTCGTCAAGGACATCGTCAACAACATGAAGCAACCCAACTGCAGCGATGGCGAATCTAGCACCCCCCAAACTTGTCGTGCCTACTTCTACTGGATCACCCGGGAGCAAGGCTCCTTTGAGTGGTTTCGTGGATTCATAGACGAGATGTTGGAGACAGAGAATGAGGGTGTCATCGAGATCCATAACTACTGCAGCGGCGTCTACGAGGAGGGCGACGCCCGGTCGGCGCTCATCTCCTTGCTCCAGTCCCTTAACCATGCCAAGCATGGCGTCGACGTGGTCTCCGGTGCTCGCGTCAAGACCCACTTCGGCCGACCAAACTGGCGGGGTGTCTATGAGCGCATTGCCCTCAGGCACCGTGAACAACGTGTTGGTCAGTATCAAAACTAAATACATGCTTCGTGGGGGTGAACAACAAGACTGATCAATCAACATTACTTTTTCCCGCACATTAGCAAGTATCAAACTATCAATACATTTAGGAGTTGAACTAACTCTGATTCTTGGATGTCGCAGGAGTGCTCTATTGTGGTACACCGGTGCTGACAAAGGAGCTGAGCGGACTTGCCCGGAATTTCTCGACAAAGACCAGTACAAAATTCGAGTTCCATAATGCGAACTTTTAGTTTTGCAGACAACTCAGTGATAGAAGTTTCACTTTTTATGTGCAAAATTGAAAAGATGTTATTCTTATAATTCCCCATCCAATAATGTATGATGTAAGACAAGGTTCTTATGATGTATTAAAATTTTAATTTCAAAATGATAAACAAACATATTTGTTTAAATAAATATGATAGATTTTCCTTGATTTGGCCAGATTTTTGAAGGAATTAAAAATGTGGGGTTTAGAATTTCCTAACCTTAGTTAGAATTTTATTTACGAGTTGACTAATTAACATAACTATCAAAAATCAGTTAGGATTTTTTTTTGGCGTTACGAATACTTTTGTTGTCTTATTTGGAAAAAATTCAAGGTTGAGAAATTCGCACTAGAAAAATATAATTAGCCAAATCAATACTTTGCCTATGCTTCTTTTAACATGGATTTTTGTGCATGGAATTGCTTGCATTTTAGGTACTTATTAAATGTTGTTATTTCAGAGGAACGCACAACCACATTATTGGTCTGTTGTAACATTCATATGTTTATTTAGTAGATGTAATAACTTGAAAATCATTAATTAACGAATAATTATTGCAAAGGTCAATCCCACCTTCTCTGGCCTGACATGTGCGTCTCTTGTCGCAACCTGGGAGTTTTCCCCTTTGTTCATACTTTGTTTTGCAAAATGTTTTATCTACTGAACCGTTTAAATCACGAACCGCTTTCACTGTTGAATTTCCCGCGTCGAGATCTTTAAAAATAGATCCCATGTCAATAGGGTTTGGCAAATTATTTTTCACGAAAAAACCGAGAATAGAAATAGAAACCAGAAAAAGGAAACCATAAAAAATCGGGGAAAACGGAACCCAGAAGAGCAGTTTTGCATTTTTAGTTTTTTGTAGACACAACCGTGCTTTTCTGTTTTCGCGAAGCACATGTTGTGCCTTTTCATATCTGTCGGGGTTTTGATGTGACATATGCCAAAGGATGACTTATCATGCATGGGGACAAGAGTACGTCGCCGGGCCCTAGAAGCGGGATAAGGCGATACTTAGGACGCCTACGAATATTATCCAGGTTCGGGGCTCTCCGTGGAGATAACACCCCTAGTCCTGCTCTGCGGGGGCTCCGCGTCATGACTAATGTCAATATGGTAGCTACAAGATCGCTCCTTGAGCTGGGTCGTCTAGAGGAGGAAGAAGGGCAAGGCTAGCTCTCTACCTTTTCTCTAGGGAACGGGAGTGATCGCTAGGGTTTCTTCCTATCGACGCCCCTCTTTCTCTGTCAGTGTGTCTTAGGGTCCAACCCCTCCACAAGGAGTACCCTGGGGGGTTTATATAGGCCTACCCCCTAGGGGTACAATGGTAATCTGGGCGGAGTGGCCCACGACCGTCAGTGTCTCTGGGCGCCGGCCTCTCCGCCGTCTGTGGGCCCGTGTGATTGTCTTTTACTGTTGGCGTCCTTCTGCTGACGGGAGCATCGCCAGGAGGGGAGTGGCTACAGTGCCACCGCTTTTTGGTCGTACACTGCCACCACCTCCTGTCTTGTCATCTTGATGGGGTTCAGATTCCCAGGGCACGGTTAGCCGCCTGCTACAGGGCGGCCCGTCCCCCAGGCCGCCTGCCAAAGGTCACTTTCTTCTGGATGGCTCACCGGCGGGAGGGGCCTGCCGCCTGCTGGCCACCCCGCCTACGGGTAGTGGGATCATGGCTTCCTCTGACCGATGCTAGGTCATCGATAACATGGCTACAGTAATACGCCGTTTAGGAAGTGTCCGTAAGGTACACTCTCACTGTAGCCACGCTTCTGTGGATTCTTTAGGGACAAGCTTAACTGTAGCCATGCCTTAGTCTCGTCACGGACCTCCAGCGCGCGCCCCGATGCGGGAGGCACGGGGCCGTCATCCAGATGCTGGCCGCTAGGTTGCTGATGTCTACACACGCTTCTACTCTTGTAGACTATGTTGGGCCTCCAAGCGCAGAGGTTTGTAGGACAGCAGCAATTTCCCTCAAGTGGATGATCTAAGATTTATCGAACTCAGGGAAGTAGAGGTTGAAGATGGTCTCTCTCAAGCAACCCTGCAACTAAGATACAAGAAGTCTCTTGTATCCCCAACACACCTAATACACTTGTTAGATGTATAGGTGCACTAGTTCGGCGAAGAGATGTTAAATGGCAAGTGATATGGATGGCAAAACAAAGTAATATAAATTTGTAATAAAAAGTGCAGCAAGCAAACAAGTGGTAAACGTGAGCACAAATGGTATTGCAATGGTGGAAACAAGGCCTAGGGATCATACTTTCACTAGTGGCAACTCCCAACAACATTAACATAATCGAATCACATGATATTTCCCATAAAACATGCAAAGGGGACACACTCGGAGGTCATTCCTTCGTGGTCAAGAGAGGACGAGAATTATGTAGGGCTACAAAAGCACACCTCAAAGTTCGTAGTTCTCAATCTAAGGATTTCCCAATGTCACCGCGGCCATCCAAAGAGAGTCCCACAATCACCACAACATATCTAAAGGATAGTCAAAGACAAGCACCAAGAGACTCTCAATCTTCAATCAACACACAAGAGAGGAAATCACTCATGAAAATATTGTTCTAATCCATGTCCAATAGACCGCTGTCACCTTGGTCTCGGGGATTATACTAGATAAAGACAAGTGAGTACATCAATCCAATACATAGAGGAAGGGGAAATATCTTAGATTAACATAGCCTATGATCACAACGAAGATCACATCATGGGAGAGAGAATTGACCACATAGCTACTGGTAAGAACCTCAGCCCCGAGGAGGAACTACTCCCGCATCATGGAGGGAGGAAGCAACGTCGATGGAGATGAATCCGGGGGCACTTCCCCGTCCCGGCAGGGTGCCGGCGCAGGAATTCTGGTCCCCCGAAGCTTGATGGCGATGGCGGCGGAGATCGGAATCGCGTCTGGAGAAAAGGGGTCTGGAATCAGGTTTTTCTCGACGGACCTTAAATATATGCCAAAGGGGGTCACCAGGGAAGTCCTGGGGGGCCCAGGCGCCCCCCCGGCACGGCCTAGGGGTGGGCCGCGTGGGCAGGCCGCCTGGAGCCCCTGTGGGTCCCCCCCGGCTGTACTTTGGCCGCACGGTAGCTCCTGGAACACTGATTTTTTATATATTTTTTCTGGATTTTTCCTGGCAGTTCTCGTAATGTGAAAACCTGAAATACAAAAACAGCCGAAAACAGAAACTGGCACTGGGGTGCACTGAGTTAATAGGTTAGTGCAAATATGATCAAAAGTGTATGTAAGTGTATAAATATCATAGCAATATCACCCAAAAGAGGCATGGAGCAAGCAGAAATTATAGATACGTTTTGGACGTATCAACATCCCCAAGCTTAATTCCTGCTCGTCCTCGAGTAGGTAAATGATAACAAGAATAATTTCTGTGGTGACATGCTATTAACCATATAGGACTTATTCATAGTCATATGACAAAAGCTTACTGAGACAATGAATCTGTAGTAATTAAGTTGCCTCATGAGAAAATCACAAAGAACTGAAAGTTTTACAATATGATACTGAAACATCAAATAGATTTGCAATGAACATGATGTGCAAATATGATAAAGTGATATCTAGCTTGCCCCCTTTAGTGAAGCTAAACATAAATGCAGGGGCACCTTCAAGGTTTAAGTGATGACTAGATACAATGATTTCAAAATAAACGATATCACAATCATGCAAAAGACAATGCTACTTTGGAACAATGCACATTACACTTAAAATGACAATCATGCTCTCAGTAGTTGGTGCTTGAAGAAAGAAGGTGGAGACTCGAAAAGTAAAAGAATGGTTATGTGCTAGAGCTTTTTATTTTGAAAACATAGAAGCAAATTTGTCAACGGTAGTAGTACTTCATATGTGTCATGCATAAGACATCCTATAAGTTGCAAGCCTCATGCATCGAATACCAATAGTGCTCGCACCTTGTCCTAATTAGCTCAGATTTCCATGGGTTATCATTGCATTACATATGTTTCAACCAAGTGTCACAAAGGGGTACCTCTATGCCACCTGTACAAAGGTCCAAGGAGATAAATCGCATTTGATTTCTCGTTTTTGATAGATCTCAACTTGAGGACATCCATACCGGGACAACATAGAAAATAGATGATGGACTCCTCTTTAATGCATAAGCATATTCTCATAAGAGATTGAGGATTAATGTCCAAGCTAAAACTTCCACCATGATACATGGCTTTGGTTGGCGGCCCAATGTTCTTCTCTAACAATATGCATACTCATTCAACCCATGGCAAATCACCCTTACTTCAGACAAGACGAACATGCATAGCAACTCACATGATATTCAACAAAAGTGTGACCGTTGATGGCGTCCCCAGAAACATGGTTACCGCTCAGCAAGCAACTTATAAGAAATAAGATACATAGGCAACATATTCTTTACCACAATAGTTTTTAAGCTACTTTCCCATGAGCTATGTATTGCAAAGTTAGTCTGCTTAGTACAGGTGGAGGTTAGCAAAAGACCGGGAGCGACCAACTAAGAGAGCAATGACGGTCATAATCATGCAGAGCGACAAAGCAACATTGAATCAGGCATGGTAGTTATATCGCTACTCAGAAATAAAAGATCATCAAGGCTTGACAGACTTTCTTTACAGTCTTAAATATGCGTGAGCATACGCCAAGTCAATCAAAATAAATTCTTGAAGGAAGATATTACTGAACCATACCACATCATAGGCAAACAAATCATGTTGGTATTCCAATAACACATTGGGAATCCCCCAGCTATTTGAGACTAACCATAAGAAAACCTGAACTACTAAGCGCCATTATGCACGTAGCATCTTTATCATAGACATATCAACCAATGCAACGGAAGCAAACTCTCTTAATAAGGTGAGCATGGTAATTAAAGAGAGTTCAAGCAACCAACTAAACAAAAGCTCTTTGAAAAGATAAGCATGAATACTAAGAGCAGAGCATGATAGTAGCTATTAAAAGACAAAGAACACACACAACAAAGATATACATGAAAATTCTATGTTATGTTCTAGGTAGAAGTGGAGCGTGTTTCTCTCCCACATAAAGAACGCTGAGTTCTGACTCGTTATGAAAAACTAAAAAGAAAACTAAAAGCAAGACGCTCCAAGCATAGCACATAACACATGAAGTGATAAAAATATAGCGGAACGAAAGACGAACTGATAATGTTGATGGAGAAGGGGATGCACGGGGGCATCCCCAAGCTTAGACGCTTGAGTCTCCTTGAATATTTCTTGGGGGTGCACGGGGGCATCCCCAAGCTTGAGCGCTTGACACTCCTGAATCTTTTTATCATCTTCCCTCGCACACTTGAAAACTCCCTTCATACATAACTCATCATAATCTGATTAGCGAGGTTAGTACCCATAATAAAATAATTATACCTTGCTGGAAATAAAGATATTCTTGAAGGTCTACTGTTTCTCAAGATTGCCAAAAGGTTTTTGCAAAGAAAAAGCAAGCTCTAGGTTTGCAAAATGATGGAAAGGCAAAACAGGACAGAATCTGTGAAAAACAGAACAGCAGGTAGTAAATGATTTTTCCGGGGCACTTCTGCAACTCAAATCAAAAAACTCAGAACAGACGCACGAAAGACAATTATATAGATAACGCTGTCGAAAAAATTCAGACCAAAAAGATGATCTGGTGATTTTATACGAATTTTTCTATCCAAGGACATAATCTGTTTCCTAGACAGCACCTCACAACTTTTGAACTTTCTAGCAATCAGAGGCTATACTTGGCATAAAGCTGAAAAATAAAGATACAATGATGTTGCTACAGTAGTAACAAACATCAAGACCACTAAAACTGAAAGTAAACATAACAAGGGTTGTCTCCCTAGAGCTCTTTCTTTATAGCCATAAAGATAGGCTTAAGACTTTAATGATGCTTTCGTAGGAATAAGAGCTGAAGAACAAAAGAGAGCATCAAGAAGCAAATACCAAACACATTTAAGCCTAACATGCTTCCTATGCATAGGAATATTGCAATAGAATAATTCATTGAAGCACAAAGCAACTAGCATAGGAAGGCAAAACAAGCATAACTTCAAAATATCCACCATAAAGAGAGGAAACTTCTTATTATTAAGATATTTAGAACCAAGTCTCCCTCTCTCATTATAAATTTCAGTGGCATCATGGATGAACTCAACAATATAAGCATCACATAAAGCATTGTTACCATGATCCAC
Organism: Secale cereale; assembly: GCA_902687465.1. Classification (NCBI taxonomy): domain Eukaryota; kingdom Viridiplantae; phylum Streptophyta; class Magnoliopsida; order Poales; family Poaceae; genus Secale; species Secale cereale. The sequence continues at coordinate 649,746,743 of LR738709.1, forward strand.
ATGCAAAAAGGTACTCTTACTCTCCACATAAGCATAATCTTTCTCATTGGTAATAGTGGGAGTAGGACTATCATAAACAACTTGAACACTATAGATTAATTGTGTATTAGGAAGATGGTGTTCAACAAGGGAGTAATTCCCTCCATGATTATGACAAGTTTCATAAGGATAATTTCTCCTTATGTCATAGGTACCTTTATAATCACTATAGATTGGAGTTATAACATCATCATGGTAGAGAAGAGCATTATCATTGCTAGCAACTATATTTGTAAACATGTTGTCTTTATTCTTACTAGCAAAAGAATTATCAATTATCGCATCACTAGTGGGTAAAGGATTTGCAATCCTATCATCCCCAAGCTTAGAGCTTCCCATATCATCACTTTCAGAGTTGGTACCAAAAAGATTTTCAAGATCATAAGTAGCATTATCATCATTTTCCCAATCACAATAAGTAACATGCATATCATAATCAAAATCATCTTCAATAGTACCTACGGACGTATCATCAAGATGATAATTAAGGCAATAAACTTCACCTTCTTCTTTAAACTTACAATCGTTAGGATAAAAGTTGATGGGAGGAATATGCTCAGGCCAGGTTGATACCCATTCTTCTTCTTTCTTGCTCCTCTTCCTCCTCCTCTTCTTTTTCTTCTTCTTAACCTTAGGAGGGAGTGGTTGGAGATGAAGCTTCTCCACATATCCTGGTTTATCATTAGAAACAATAGGGGAAACTTGGGAGAAACTCTCCTTTTTATTAGCAGAAATATAAGAGACATTTTTATACTTTGGTAAAGTTCCCTCCTTCATAATCTTACCTATGTAATCATTTTCATGGCAATTAACAACACAATAGAGATGGCAATTTTGCAAAGTGTTTTTTATTCCTATGGCATTAACATCTAGCCATGAAGTCTTTTCTGATAACTCTTCACACATCAAAAATAACATAAGCTCATCATAAAGATCAGAGGTGATCATGTTATCACACAACCGGTTAACAGTTATGTTTTGAAAGTTCATGCATTGAAAATTAAAGTGACCCTCTATATGGCAAAGTTCACAAGTAAAAGGATAAAGGTCACACAATTCTCTAGCAATTTCATTTAAATCTCTGACCCAAGTGATTGTTCTTTCATGCTTATGTTGCTTACAATACTTTTCTTCTTCAATCATAGGCCTTTCACAAGGTCTATCCACTCCACAAAAATTAACATGCTTATATAAAACTTCATTTTTAGGAATTGGATCATGCATGTTGCAATCATCATGAACAATTTCATTTTCTTTGCAAGTCTCTTTAAAAGGTTTATGATACTTGATCCAATCCTCCTTAGGCATATTAAGATGTGAAGCAAAAGATTTGAGGAAATCAACAAGGAGTTGAGAATCAAGCCCAAACTTAGCACTAAACTTATTAAAACTTGTAGTTTCAACAAAGGACTTAATGCAATCATACTCATAAATTATACCTGACTCTTTACCTTTGTTGATCTCCCAATCTTCAGTGTTGCGTTGAATTCTTTCAAGGAGTTCCCATTTAGCATCAATCTTTTTGTTTGTGAAAGAACCCATAGAGGAAGCGTCGAGCAAATCTTTATCCTGTCGAGAAAGCCTCGCATAGAAATTAGTAATAATCATATCTTTGGGGAGCCCATGGTGAGGACATTTTAGCATTAACGTTTTCAGTCTCCCCCAAGCTTGAGCTATGCTCTCTCCGTCATGAGGATAAAAATTATAAACATAATTCCTATTCTCATGGACTTCATGAAGAGGATAAAACTTGGAGTAAAAGAGAGACTGGATCTCTTCCCACTCCAGCAGGTGAGAGTCATTTAGTAGCCTATACCATTCCAATGCTTTTCCTTTCAGTGACAAGGCAAATAATTTCCTCATGACAAACTCCCTCGATACACCTGCAAGCTTAAATAATGAACATAGTTGTGACAGATATAGCAAGTGTTCACCGGGATGTCTGTCTCCTGCATAACGATTAGCCAAAACATAATCGATAATACCAGCCGGTATTTTATAGGGCACAATTTCAGTAGGAGGAGGAGCAATCACCACAGGTGTGGGGCGTCCTCCCGCAAGCAACGATCCAATAGCAAGGTTTACCATAAACATAACTAGTGAAATAAAAACAAGAAACAAATAGATTTAATTGCAAGATCTAAAGATATACCTTCAAGCGCTCACCTCCCCGGCAACGGCGCTAGAAATAGCTTGATGTCTACACACGCTTCTACTCTTGTAGACTATGTTGGGCCTCCAAGCGCCGAGGTTTGTAGGACAGCAGCAATTTCCCTCAAGTGGATGACCTAAGGTTTATCGAACTCAGGGAAGTAGAGGTTGAAGATGGTCTCTCTCAAGCAACCCTGCAACTAAGATACAAGAAGTCTCTTGTGTCCCCAACACACCTAATACACTTGTTAGATGTATAGGTGCACTAGTTCGGCGAAGAGATGTTAAATGGCAAGTGATATGGATGGCAAAACAAAGTAATATAAATTTGTAATAAAAAGTGCAGCAAGCAAACAAGTGGTAAACGTGAGCACAAATGGTATTGCAATGGTGGAAAAAAGGCCTAGGGTTCATACTTTCACTAGTGGCAACTCCCAACAACATTAACATAATCGAATCACATGATATTTCCCATAAAACATGCAAAGGGGACACACTCGGAGGTCATTCCTTCGTGGTCAAGAGAGGACGAGAATTATGTAGGGCTACAAAAGCACACCTCAAAGTTCGTAGTTCTCAATCTAAGGATTTCCCAATGTCACCGCGGCCATCCAAAGAGAGTCCCACAATCACCACAACATATCTAAAGGATAGTCAAAGACAAGCACCAAGAGACTCTCAATCTTCAATCAACACACAAGAGAGGAAATCACTCATGAAAATATTGTTCTAATCCATGTCCAATAGACCGCTGTCACCTTGGTCTCAGGGATTATACTAGATAAAGACAAGTGAGTACATCAATCCAATACATAGAGGAAGGGGAAATATCTTAGATTAACATAGCCTATGATCACAACGAAGATCACATCATGGGAGAGAGAATTGACCACATAGCTACTGGTAAGAACCTCAGCCCCGAGGAGGAACTACTCCCGCATCATGGTGGGAGGAAACAACGTCGATGGAGATGAATCTGGGGGCACTTCCCCGTCCCGGCAGGGTGCCGGCGCAGGAATTCTGGTCCCCCGAAGCTTGATGGCGATGGCGGCAGAGATCGGAATCGCGTATGGAGAAAAGGGGTCTGGAATCAGGGTTTTCTCGACGGACCTTAAATATATGCCAAAGGGGGTCACCAGGGGAGTCCTGGGGGGCCCAGGCGCCCCCCCGGCGCGGCCTAGGCGTGGGCCGCCTGGGCAGGCCGCCTGGAGCCCCTGTGGGTCCCCCCCGGCTGTACTTTGGCCACACGGTAGCTCCTGGAACGCTGATTTTTTATATATTTTTTCTGGATTTTTCGTGGCAGTTCTCGTAATGTGAAAACCTGAAATACAAAAACAGCCGAAAACAGAAACTGGCACTGGGGTGCACTGAGTTAATAGGTTAGTCCAAATATGATCAAAAGTGTATGGAAGTGTATAAATATGATAGCAATATCACCCAAAAGAGGCATGGAGCAAGCAGAAATTATAGATACGTTTTGGACGTATCAGTTGCCGCCTGTCGGAGCTCCGTCACCTGCTGGCAGCCGGCTCCTAGGCGTTGCGGCCTGATACGTCCAAAACGTATCTATAATTTCTGCTTGCTCCATGCCACTTTTGGGTGATATTGCTATGATGTTCATACACTTCCATACACTTTTGATCATATTTGGATTAACTTACTAATCCAGTGCACCCCAGTGCCAGTTTCTGTTTTCGGCTGTTTTTGTATTTCAGGTTTTCACGTTTCGAGAACTGCCCAGAAAAATCCAGAAAAATTATATAAAAAATCAGCGTTCCGGAAACAACTCTGCGTCCGAAGGGCAGCCTGGGGGGGGGGCACCAGGGCTCCAGGCGCCCTGGCGGCGCGCCCCCCCCCCCGGGCCGCGCCGGGGGGCGCCTGGGCCCCCCGAAGCTCCCCCGATGCCCTACTTTGGCATATATTTAAAGGGTCCTCCGAAACCCTCAGAACAGGAACTCTTTTCGCGATCCCATCTCTGTTCCGCCGCCGCCGCCGCTTCCAAGATCGGAAGCACCAGGAGAACTCTTCCCGGCACCCTGCCGGAGGAGAGGATCACCACCGGGAGCTTCTCCACCACCATGGACGCCTCCCGGATGACTCGTGAGTAGTCTCCCTTGGACCATGAGTCCATGACCAGTAGCTATGTGATGTTTTCCTCCCATTCTTGTGCTTCACTAATTAGTCCTCGTGAGCTGCCCTACATGATCGAGGCACCTATGTAATCCTTATGCTGTTGCTATGTTGAGTTTGCTGGGATCCGATGGATTATGAGATTATGTTCAGATTGATCTTGAGTAATATATTTGATCTACCTCTTTTATATTTTTGTTCATAAGTAATTCTTGCATGTTCTCTGTTGTTATTTATTGCTTTGGCCGAGTAATAGGTAGTGACTCCAAGAGGGAACGTTATGCTTGATTGTGGGTTCATGCCCCTCGATGACTAGCTTGAGTGACAGAAACATGAGTCTAGGGGATGTGCTGTTGCCACAAGGGGGAAAACAACGGTGCTTGTGCCCGTGGGTGCAAGGATTGTTTACTTTACGCAAAGTTCTTTTAATGCAGTTGTCTGTTGCATTGAGTTTGCACTATGGGTGGGACTCGCAACTTAATACCAGCGAGATGTTCTGGATAGATATCTCAAGGTGGATGATTAGTAGTAGATATTGATGGATTTCGGTCTACTTATTTTGGCGTACCGCCCATGCTTTGAACCTCAACCTTTCTTGCAATGTAGTCAGCATTGGTTTGCGTTCGTGGTCCTGTCAATTGCCCAGCTGTAATTTGTTTACCTCACATAGCTGTTTTATCGTCTTTTGGGAGAGAGACATCACTAGTGAACATCATGAGACTCCGGTCCATATTACCATCATTGATCACATCCACTATTTACTTTACGTTATTATTTACTATTGCAAAACACTATCTATCACTACTATCATTGCTTTTAATCCTTTGTGAACTACAAGGCCGGAGGGATTGACAACCTCTCTGTACTCGTTGGGAGCAAAGTTATTTGTATCTGTGTGCAGGTCCACGTTGATTGCTACTAATCTGGCGCCGTAGCAATTGACACCTACTTGTTGAACCTAGGAGTCTCCGGGGATTCGATCCTTGGCATCTTTGCTAAGGGAAAACACTTCTACAATACTGCATCTTACACCTTCCACTTGGGGTAACCAACGAGGGGTTCGAGGCCCATCAAGGAGTATTTTCTGGCGCCGTTTCCGGGGACTCCACTCTTCAGGATAGGGGAGTTGCATGCTATCTTTTACCTTTGCTTTTTAGTCTTGTTAGTTTACCTTTCGTTTTTTTGCTTTAGTTCCTTTTATCGAAAATCACAAAAATAGTTATCTTGCTTGCTTGCTATTATGGGTTCCACCGAGAACACCAAGTTGTGTGACTTCACTAGTCACAACGACGATGACTTTATCAGCACACCTATCACTACACCTGCCACTTCAGCACCTTCATATGAAATTAAACCTGCTTTAGTGAACTTAGTTATGAGAGAACAATTCTCCGGTGCTGGAGATGATGCTGCTTTACACTTGAACAACTTTGTTGAACTTTGTGATATGCAAAAGTACCAATAAATAGATGGTAATATTGTTAAGCTCAAGCTTTTTCCTTTCTCCTTGAGAGGAGGAGCTAAAATTTGGTTTCAGTCTTTGCCTAGAAATAGCATAGATTCATGGGACAAGTGCAAAGATGCTTTTATTGGAAAATACTATCCACCTGCTAAAATTATCCAACTTAGAAGTAACATAATGAATTTTAAACAATTGGATAATGAACACGTTGCCCAAGCTTGGGAACGTATGAAATCTCTTATCAAGAACTGCCCTACTCACGGTTTGACTACTTGGATGGTTATCCAAACTTTTTATGCAGGCTTGAACTTTACCTCGCGGAACTTGTTAGATTCAGCCGCGGGAGGAACTTTTATGTCAACTACACTTGGTGCTGCCACGAAGCTTCTCGATGAGATGATGACCAACTATTCCCAATGGCACACCGAACGCGCTCCAACAGGTAGGAAGGTAAACTCTGTCGAGGAGATTTCCTCCCTTAATGAAAAAGTTGACTTGATTATGTCTCTACTTTCGAAGCAATCTACTGTTGATCCTCGTGATGTTCCTTTAAATTCTTTGATTGCTCAAGAACAAGTAGATGTGAACTTTATCTCTAGAAACAATTTTAACAACAATGCTTATAGGAGTAACTTTGGTAACAATCCCAGACCGTTCCCCTCTAATTCTTATGGGAACAACAATGCTTATCCTAGTGCCAAGAACTCCACTACTGAACTAGAGACTATGCTTAGAGATTTCATTACTACCCAAAAAGCCTTTAATAAGAATGTAGAAGAGAAACTACATAAACTAGATGATCTTTCTTTTAAGGTAGACCATTTAGCCAATGAGGTAAAATTGCTAAAAATTGAAACTTCTCCTCTTAAGGAAAGGGAAGTCATCCCTATTAATGCTACTCAAGTGCAAATTAATGAAAATATTAGGATGATGGCTAAACTTAAAGAAAGATGGGCTAGAGAAAGGGAAGAAGAGGAAAGAATTAAGAGCCTTCCTACCCACCACACTATTGCTACTATCCAAGTTATTGAGGATGTTCACACTCTTAGCACCCAATGTACTCCTGGTCCCAATGGACCTATTAATGGTGATGCTATGACTATAGAAACTACCAAACACGTGAACTTAAAGGACACCACTACCAATTTACTTGATGCTCGTGACCTTGATTTTGATAATTGCACTCTTACCGAAGTTATTGATTTCCTTCATAAGATGTCTAGAGATCCCCGCACTAGCACGCTTAACCTTGCCTTCACAGAGCATATCACTAATGCTCTCATCAAAGCTAGGGAGGAGAAACTTAGAGTAGAAGCCTCCATACCTAGAAAGCTAGAAGATGGTTGGGATCCTATGATAAAAATTAATTTGAATGACTTCTCTTGTTATGCATTATGTGATGTTGGTGCTAGTACCTCTGTTATGCCCAAAGAATATATGATATGCTTAAATTGAAACCTTATGATTCTTGTTCTTTTGTTGTTCGTCTCGTTGATTCTTCCATAAAGAAACCTTTGGGGAGGATCGATGATGTTCTTATTGTCGTCAATGATAATTATGTGCCCGTTGATTTCACTATTATGGATATTGAATGTGATCCTTCATGTCCAATTATTTTGGGACGTCCCTTTTTGCGCACCGTTGGTGCTGTCATTGACATGAAAGAGGGAAATATAAAATTTCAGTTTCCTCTCAAGAAAGGAATGGAACACTTCCCTCGTAAGAAGGTCAAGTTACCATTTGAGTCCGTTGTACGGGCTAGTTATTCTTTCACTCTTGATAAAACTTGATCTATGCATTATGCCTAGCTTAAAGGCATAAAAGGAAGCGCTTTTGGGAGGCAGCCCACATGAATAGATTTTTTGTTTTTGTTGTGTCTTGATGTTGTTTACTGCTGTAACATCATCATTGTATCTTTGCTTTTCATATTTGTGCCAAGTATAGCCTCTGATTGCTAGAAAGTTCAAAAGTTGTGAGGTGCTGTCCAGGAAACAGATTCTGTCCTTGGATAGAAAAATTCGTATAAAATCACCAGATCATCTTTTTGGTCTGAATTTTTTCGACAGCATTCTCTATATAATTGTCTTTCGTGCGTCTGTTCTGATTTTTTTGATTTGAGTTGCAGAAGTATCCCGAAGAGATCAATTACTGCATGCTGTTCTGTTTTTCACAGATTCTGTCCTGTTTTGCCTTACCTTCACTTTGCAAATCAAGAACTTGCTTTTTCTTTGCAAAAACCTTTTGGCAATCTTGAGAAACAGTAGAACTTCAAGAATATCCTTATTTCCAGCAAGGTATAATTATTTTATTAAGGGTACTAACCTCGCTAATCAGATTATGATGAGTTGTGTATGAAGGGAGTTTTCAAGTGTGCGAGGGAAGATGATAAAAAGATTCAGGAGTGTCAAGCGCTCAAGCTTGGGGATGCCCCCGTGCACCCCCAAGAAATATTCAAGGAGACTCACGCGTCTAAGCTTGGGGATGCCCCCGTGCATCCCCTTCTCCATCAACATTATCAGTTCGTCTTTCGTTTCGCTATATTTTTATCACTTCATGTGTTATGTGCTATGCTTGGAGCGTCTTGCTTTTAGTTTTCTTTTTAGTTTTTCATAACTAGTCGGAACTCAGCATTCCTTTATGTGGGAGAGAAACATGCTCCACCTCTACCTAGAACATAACATAGAATTTTCATGTCTATCTATGCTGTGTGTGTTCTTTGTCTTTTAATAGCTACTATCATGCTCTGCTCATAGTATTCATGCCTATCTTTTCAAAGAGCTTTTGTTTAGTTGGTTGCTTGAACTCTCTTTAATTACCATGCTCACCTTATTAAGAGAGTTTGCTTCCGTTGCACTGGTTAATGTGTCTATGATAAAGATGCTACTTGCATGATGGTGCTTAGTAGTTCAGGTTTTCTTATGGTTAATCTCAAATAGCTGGGGGGTTCCCAATGTGTTATTGGAGTACCAACATGGTTTGTCTGCCTATGATGTGGTATGGTTTAGTAATATCTTCCTTCGAGAATTTATTTTGATTGACTTGGCGTATGCTCACGCATATTTAAGACTGTAAAAAAAGTCTGTCAAGCCTTGATGATCTTTTATTTCTAAGTAGCGATATAACTACCATGCCTGACTCAATATTGCTTTGTCGCTCTGCATGATTATGACCGTCATCGCTCTCTTAGTTGGTCGCTCCCAGTATTTTGCTAACCTCCACCTGTACTAAGCAAACTAACCATGCAATACATAGCTCATGGGAAAGTAGCCAAAAAAAACTATTGTGGTAAAGAATATGTTGCTTATGTATCTTATTTCTTATAAGTTGCTTGCTGAGCGGTAACCATGTTTCTGGGGACGCCATCAACTGTCACATTTTTGTTGAATATCATGTGAGTTGCTATGCATGTTCGTCTTGTCTGAAGTAAGGGTGATTTGCCGTGGGTTGTATGAATATGCATATTGTTAGAGAAGAACATTGGGCCGCCTACCAAAGCCATGCATCGTGGTGGAAGTTTTAGCTTGGACCTTAATCCTCAATCTCTTATGAGAATATGCTTATGCATTGAAGAGGAGTCCATCATCTATTTTCTATGTTGTCCCGGTATGGATGTCCTCAAGTTGAGATATATCAAAAACGAGAAATCAAATGCGATTTATCTCCTTGGACCTTTGTACAGGTGGCATAGAGGTACCCCTTTGTGACACTTGGTTGAAACATATGTAATACAATGATAACCCATGGAGATCCGAGCTAATTAGGACAAGGAGCGAGCACTATTGGTATACGATGCATGAGGCTTGTAACTTATAGGATGTCTTATGCATGACACATATGAAGTACTACTACCGTTGACACAATTGCTTCCATGTTTTCAAAATAAAAAGCTCTAGCACTTAACCTTTCTTTTACTTTTATGTTAAAGCACCAACTACTGAGAGCATGCTTGTCATTCCGAGTGTAATGTGCATTGTCCCAAAGTAGTATTGTCTTTTGCATGATTGTGATATCGTTTATTCTGAAATGATTGTATCTAGTCATCACTTAAACCTTGAAGGTGCCCCTGCATTTATGTTTTGCATCACTAAAGGGGGCAAGCTAGATATCACTTTATCATGTTTGCACATCATATTCATTGCAAATCTTTTTGATGTTTCAGTTTCATGTTGTAAAACTTTCAGTCATTTGTGATTTTCTCATGAGGCAACTTAATTACTTTAGAATCATTGTCTCAGTAAGCTTTTGTCATATGACTATGAAAAGTCCTATATGGTTAATAGCATGTCACCACAGAAATTATTCTTGTTATCATTTACCTACTCAAGGACGAGCAGGAATTAAGCTTGGGGATGTTGATACGTCCAAAACGTATCTATAATTTCTGCTTGCTCCATGCCACTTTTGGGTGATATTGCTATGATGTTCATACACTTCCATACACTTTTGATCATATTTGGACTAACTTACTAATCCAGTGCACCCCAGTGCCAGTTTCTGTTTTCGGCTGTTTTTGTATTTCAGGTTTTCACGTTTCGAGAACTGCCCAGAAAAATCCAGAAAAATTATATAAAAAATCAGCGTTCCGGAAACAACTCTGCGTCCGAAGGGCAGCCTGGGGGGGGGGG
>LR738709.1:649757251-649777889 GCA_902687465.1 Secale cereale
GGGGGGGGGGGGGGGGGCGCCTGGGCCCCCCGAAGCTCCCCCGATGCCCTACTTTGGCATATATTTAAAGGGTCCTCCGAAACCCTCAGAACAGGAACTCTTTTCGCGATCCCATCTCTGTTCCGCCGCCGCCACCGCTTCCAAGATCGGGAGCACCAGGAGAACTCTTCCCGGCACCCTGCCGGAGGAGAGGATCACCACCGGGAGCTTCTCCACCACCATGGACGCCTCCCGGATGACTCGTGAGTAGTCTCCCTTGGACCATGAGTCCATGACCAGTAGCTATGTGATGTTCTCCTCCCATTCTTGTGCTTCACTAATTAGTCCTCGTGAGCTGCCCTACATGATCGAGGCACCTATGTAATCCTTATGCTGTTGCTATGTTGAGTTTGCTGGGATCCGATGGATTATGAGATTATGTTCAGATTGATCTTGAGTAATATATTTGATCTACCTCTTTTATATTTTTGTTCATAAGTAATTCTTGCATGTTCTCCGTTGTTATTTATTGCTTTGGCCGAGTAATAGGTAGTGACTCCAAGAGGGAACGTTATGCTTGATTGTGGGTTCATGGCCCTCGATGACTAGCTTGAGTGACAGAAACATGAGTCTAGGGGATGTGCTGTTGCCACAAGGGGGGAAAACAACGGTGCTTGTGCCCGCGGGTGCAAGGATTGTTTACTTTACGCAAAGTTCTTTTAATGCAGTTGTCTGTTGCATTGAGTTTACACTATAGGTGGGACTCGCAACTTAATACCAGCGAGATGTTCTGGATAGATATCTCAAGGTGGATGATTAGTAGTAGATATTGATGGATTTCGGTCTACTTACTTTGGCGTACCGCCCATGCTTTGAACCTCAACCTTTCTTGCAATGTAGTCTGCATTGGTTTGCGTTCGTGGTCCTGTCAATTGCCCAGCTGTAATTTGTTTACCTCACATAGCTGTTTTATCGTCTTTTGGGAGAGAGACATCACTAGTGAACATCATGAGACTCCGGTCCATATTACCATCATTGATCACATCCACTATTTACTTTCCGTTATTATTTACTATTGCAAAACACTATCTATCACTACTATCATTGCTTTTAATCCTTTGTGAACTACAAGGCCGGAGGGATTGACAACCTCTCTGTACTCGTTGGGAGCAAAGTTATTTGTATCTGTGTGCAGGTCCACGTTGATTGCTACTAATCTGGCGCCGTAGCAATTGACACCTACTTGTTGAACCTAGGAGTCTCTGGGATTCGATCCTTGGCATCTTTGCTAAGGGAAAACACTTCTACAATACTGCATCTTACACCTTCCACTTGGGGTAACCAACAAGGGGTTCGAGGCCCATCACAGCCCTAGGAGGCGGCCTGATGCACAGGCTGCCAGAGGATGATAGGCAGCCCTTATTTTTGTCTTGAAACGCCATGGGTGGTCGATGAAGGCACCCGTGGTCAATATCTCCGACAGTAGTCCCCGAAGCTGGTGGAGCTCTGCGGTCGCGAGCTGGACGGCGGGGTTCCAGCAGCTTCCCTCTCTGTGTGAAAATTGGTTGTGCTTCTAGTCCGTCGTCTGAAAGGGCCGGCTTCTAGCAGCCGGGCCTTTGTCTTTGAGTCTTCGGGGAGAGGGTATCGCGCGGATGGCGGGCCGTGGTGTGGTCTTGCCGTCTGTTGGCGGCGTTCCACGCGTCGTCATCTCCCCGTGCCGTCCTGCCAACCCACGCGCGCGATGGGACGCAGCAGCAGGACGGGGCCCACCACTACAGGGCCTCGGCGTGCGTGCGGATCTGTTGTGGCAGAGGCAATCGATTGCCCTCCCCAAGCGCATTAAATGCGCGCGGATTAGGCACGAAAAAGGCGCGGGTCGTGCGGGGCGTGGCGCAGTTAATCCAACGCCCCGCCCCCTCGGGTTCGTCGTCTCGGGCCTATAAGTAGGCGCGGGAGGAGGCGAGCGCAGCTCATGCGCATACCTCTTCTCCATCTTCTTCTTCCTCTCACCCTCTTGTGCTCTTTGTTGCCGTCACACGCACAGCTCCGCCGGAATCCGCGCCCCCTAGAGCCATGGCCGCAGAAGCGCAGGTCGACCGCTTCGGCGAGTGGGAGGGCATCGAGATCATCGAGGAACATGTGCATTTCCTTCGCCGCTCGCGGCGGTTGCCCCCCGCCGAGAAGGTCCCCATGCGTCTTGCACTGTCGGTCGAGATCAGGCCGGCGCCGCGGCTGGGCGAGCGCGTAGTCTTCCGCTCGCACTTCCATCGTGGATTCGGGCTCCCCACCTGCGGGTTCTTTCGCTCCTTCCTCGACTTCAACAATGTGCAGCCTCACCACCTCACGCCAAACACGATGGTGACGCTGTCTGCCTTCCTCGTCCTCTGCGAGGGGTACCTCGGGGTGCTCCCCACGCTTGAGCTGTGGAGCGAGATCTTCTACTTGAAGCTCGGCACCGCACTCCGGGGTAAGGTCGCTCAGTGCGGCAGGTGCGTCGCCGTGAAGCGCACCGGGGCCAGGAACTACTTCCCGAAGTTGCTCTTGTGCACTCGGCGAAGCTATGGCAGAAGACCTACTTTTATGTCTCCAACGTCGACCCGGAGCACGACTTCATCAATCTGCCGGACTACGCCGCCGGTCCGCCTGCCAAGCCCCGCGCCTTCTGGAAGTTCCGGCCCGTCTCCCTCACGCATGGGGCCTCTATCGCCGTGCACCGCCTTGGGGAGATGAAGGAACATGAGGGCCTGGTGTTCTCGGACTTCCTAGCCCCCTTTGCGGGGCGCCGAGTGTTGTCGCTGCAGTCCCGCCCACACCTGATCTGCGACATGAGCGGGCACCGGGACCCGAGCCGGACCTGCACCAAGAGGATGCCGTACGTGGAGGTGGCCAATCTGGTGAACTCCATCTCGAACTACAAGATGTCCGATTCGGGCTGGGCATTTGGCAAGCCGCCGTACAGCTGCAACAACCCGCCGCCTACGGTGAGCCCGCTTTCTCTTTCTCCTTCTTTCCTTCTTCTGCTTTCCCCAGCCGTATGACCCTTGTGCCGCCTTGCGGCTCTTCCCCGGCCAGCCAGAGCCGGGCTCTGGGCAGCCGGCCCGCCCGTTGATGCCGGACCGCTCCCAGAGCGACACGAGCGACCCCGATCTAGGGGCGGCCGCCATGGAGGAGGAGGAGGTTACAGGCGGCGGGGGCCAGCCAGCAGGCGGCTCGACAAGAGGCGGAGTCGAGGACTGGCCAGACGAGGAGGAGGAGGAGGAAGTGCCGCCTCGCGTCCTAGGGGAGGACCCGATCGGGGGCAGCAGCTCCTCGATGGCGTCGCCAACCGCGGTCGGCGGCTCGAAGCGTCGGGCCACCGCTGGGCTACCTGGTGGCCGGCCCAAGAAGCCCAAGGCCTCGGTTGCCACTGTCGGGCTGCCTGGTGGCCGTCCCAAGAAGCCCAAGGCCTCGGTCGCCACCGCCGGGCTGCCTAGTGGCCGGCCCAAGAAGCCCAAGGCGGCCCTTCTTAGGGTCCCCAAGCCCAGGCCAACCGTATCCGCGTAAGTGCTGCGTCCTGCTTTTCTCTTTACGCTTGTTTTAGTCCTTTGCTCTTTCCATGGCTGATTTTACTGTCTTTTAGGGATCACTTGAACAGAGCCCTGCTTTCCCTCTCGCGAGCTCCTATTGGCTCGGTGGTCGGGGGTACGGACACCTCTTCGGCGCCATGCCGCGTGGACCCTGCCACCGCCCTCCGAGAGGCGACGGGAAGGAATGCGCAAGAAGCACAGGAGGAACGGGAGGAGCGGGAGGCCGCGGCCCGCAGGGAGGCGGAAGTGTCCCAGGCGGCGCAGGCAGAGGCCGACGATGCAGCCAAGGCCGAAGCCGAAGCCGCCACCAAGGCGCAGGCGGATGCCACCGTCCGGGCCCAGGAGCGGGAAGCGGCCCTCCAGCAGTCGCGAGCCACGCCGACCTCCAGCACGTGGCTCCTCCGGAGACGTCTGTTCAAGTGCCGGCTGGCGATGATCAGCCGACCCTTGAAAATAAGGGGGACGGCCATGCCGTCATGGAGACGGAAGCAACTCATCCCGTGCCGCCTGCTGGGGCACGGGACAGCCGGCCTGAGGGGCCAGATGTGCCGCCGACGGAAGGCGTGCTGGTCGTGGGCCCGTTGCCCACCACCCGGTTTCCAGCTCGTCCGCGACTGGTGAGGGCGGCCTCCGCCCCATGGCAGGTAGAGGCTGGTGCTGCCAGCTCTTCTTTGCCGGACAACGAGGCCATTAGCGCAGCGCCACCGTGCTGGACGTCTGGTAGCGGTGGCGTGCTGAACATCGCTTCTCAGGATGTCCTCGACCGGTTCAACACTCAAGGCGAGACCCTGCAGCGGGCCTTGCGGGAGTTTTTGGCCACGCGGCTGCCGTCCAGGTAAGTTGATTTCTTCTTTAATTTTCATTCCTTCAGTTTCTCTCATGGGGGTGCATCAGCGCACCCACTGGATGTAGTCCCCGAGTTCTCAGCAGGCGGCTTGGAACTCGAAGGTGCTACTTTGTAACTAACTTGTCTCTTGGCTCCCTTGTTGCAGGATTACCACAATCTTCGGGTGGCGGCCTACAACTCCCAGCATCAGGAGCTAGCTCAGCCGAGGACCGCCCTGGCCAACAGCTGAAGTAAGTACCTCTCTTTTTCTCCTTGCGGGGGCGCGTCAGTGCACCCGCTGGGTGTAGTCCCCGAGTTCCGGGCCGGCTGCTGAGCAGGCGGCTTGGAACTCCAAGGTTGTTTTGTCTTCTGTCTGATGGTAACGCCTCCTCTTCCCTCTTTGTCATCAAGCATAACCGACCTCCACAAACAGCTAGGCGGGGTCCAAGCCAAGCTCGCCGTCAAGGAGCAGGAGCACAGCCTCGCCGTCCAAGAGCGTGACCGCCTGGCCAAGGAGTTGGCAGACCAGGCGGCGACGCACAAGGCGGAGCTTAAGAAGCTGGCAGATGCTGAGGAGCTTCTTCGGGCCGAATTCGAGACTGAGCGCTCGAACTGGGCCGAGACGGCTCGAACTGCGCCAAGACGGAGACGGCCCTGCAGGACGGCTATGGGGCCATCGAGGACATGGTCGATGGTGAGCTGCTTTTCCTAGCTTTCGCATGTTCGCCGTCTGCCATAGCAGTCGGCTCCTTTTTAATATTTCTTTATCTTGTCCTTGGCGCAAAGTACCTCCCGGGCCATTCTGTTGCCGCCAGCCATGCCATTGAGGCCCAATGCGACGAGAGGTGCCGGGTGGGTCGGGTGATCGCACCCAATGCGCCCCGGACTCCCATCGAGCAACTCCTCGCCGTTAAAGCGCGCCTCCAGCCGGCCCATCGCCTGCTCCGCCGCCTTCAACACGCCGGGTCCCACGTACTGGCCGCCCTCTGGACAGACGTCCCGGCACCCCGCACTCCCAGCCGGGCCGCCGAATGGCTGGAGGCGGCCGTCGGCCGCTTCGAGGCTTGGAAGGGCGCTGCAGCGAGAGCCGGCACGCGGGCCGCCTTGGAATTTGCCAAGGGTTGGTATCCCAATATGGATCTCGCTCAGCTAGCGACCTTCCGCCTGGAAGCCGAGCCCGAGCTAGCAGCGGTACGAGGAGATCTCATCAAGCGCGCTGCCGCGATTGCTGATTACACCGACACTACCGTCTTCATCCTGGAGTTGGATGAAAACGGCCATGTGGTGCCGCCTGACAACTTTGGGCTGGACCTGGCGGCGCCGAAGGAGCTGGATGAGGAGATCGCCTCGAGCGACGAGGGAGAGTGTGACAGCCTGATTTTTTGCCCTCTTTTATTGGCCTGAGTTTTATTTGAATTTATTTTGAACCTTGGGATTTTTGAATCTTTTCATATGGACTTAAACACTTGGGTACCCTTGGCTTTCACCCAAGTGCCTCATATCCATCTCAAATAATCTTTTCCCTCTGGTTCACCCTAAAATAATTATTGGAATATTTTTCTTTATTAAAAAATATTCATTTTTCACTCCAAAACCCTAGTTAAGCCCATTGTGCTCCAAAGCAACCCCTAGTTTTTCGGCCCACAAAAATCTGAGGAAATTCATAAATATTCTTTGGACCCTCAGACACATTCCTGAGCAAAAATATTGCACCACTTTTTGGAATATTTTTGCTACAGAAATTCTTTTCTATTCTGGACAGAAATGGTAGTTTCTACAACAACTACCATTTTACTTGCTCCATTGCTTCTGGAACTCCTTGTGCATCTTTACCTTAATAACTTAGGACTAGCCTCCAAAGCACAGCCTCCAACTCTTTCCAACTCTTAACCAATTTACCTCAGTAAGCTCTCAAAGTTTCTGTCAAGAAACTTACCAGCCGTGTGATTTTCTTTCTACTGCGCCTGGAACCAAACTAAACCTGGGTAACTCTCATATCTACCACAAACACCACGCCAGACATGATCTTTGGCACCAAGTCGGCCAGTAGGCAAAGTTCACGCGCTGACCACGCGTGTGCACCTTGCGAGGCTGCTTGTCGGCGCGCTCTGTTTAGCGCGTGCTTGCTTCCGCGCCTGCCAGAGCTTGCCAAACTGCGCCACCATCTTCGTCTCGACCTCTACAGCATCCCCGTGGCACTCGCCGACGCTGGAGCTCACCGCAGTGAGCACGGGCGCGGTCCGGCCAAGGCAACAGTGCGGTGCGCACTGTGCTCGTCGCCTCTCTAGCGCCCGTGTGCTCGTCTCCGTCCGTCCACAGCTCCCGCGTGAACCCTGTCGCCTTCTCCCCCTCTCACTGACGCCATTCGTCGCCGGTCGCAGCGTCCAGGTGTCGCCGACGGAGCCCCGAAACCCCCTCTCGGCTAGCCTATATATAGGACTCCTCCTAGCCTCCCCGAGCACCCAGCTCCACTCCCACACACACCACGACTGCATAGAACCCCGTGGCCCAGCCGGGTAGGCCACAGGCCGCCGTCCCCGAGCTTGAGCTCGCCGGCGATCCCCTCGGGTCGTCGCGATAGCTCCAGCCCCTCTCAGGTCAGGAAAAACCTTCCAGAGCCTCCGCCACTCTCTGGTGGTGCCGTTCCACCTAGTTGGAGCTTCTGGAGTCGCGTTGCTCGCCGTCTTCCTCAACTTCGGCGACCACCCCGTTCTGCCTCCGCCTGCGAGGCCATTTCCGACGTCGTCCGACCACCCATAGCTACTCTACGGTACGGGCAAGTGCGCCTCGACCTCCGCTATCGATCTATCCCTCCCATCTTGGCCAAGGAGTTCGCGTCGCCGGCGTGCGCTCCGGCGAGGCCGCAGCCGTCCCTGTTCTTCTCCGTCTCTCCCCCTCACCTGACTAGCGGGGCCCGCTAGTCAGCCTCTCTATACCCGCGTGAAGCGATACGAGTGGTGGCGCCCTGGGCGTTTACGCCTTCGACGTCACCCCCCCTTTCAGTGTGTTTATTCAAATTCCAAATTTAAATATATTCCAGAACACTTCAAACTGCAATAACTTTTTAACCATAAGTCCAAATGAATTGATTCTTTTTGCATTGCGTTCATTGTAAAGAAATCTTGCAGCACACCAAAAATGAGACTATTTGGTGCTGTGTAGATTTTCTGGTGAATTTTGAATGGTTCTTGATATTTTCTTTTTGTACTTTTAATTATTTTCAGAAGGTGAAGCTTGTCTTGAGGATCACCAGGAGGCTTGTGAACCTCATTTGCACTAAGGCAAGCCATAGCAACATTTTCAAGATGCCATTTCAATATTTGTGAATTTCCAACTTGAATGAATGATTTAATTTATGCACATGAATTATTTTTGCTAAATACTTTCTGTTGGTTGCTGTATTTAGTTGTTTCATTTAGTTTACAGAAAGATGGAAGTTGGTTTAAGTTATTAATATAGCTAGAAGAAAGTTTGGATCATGCAGAACTAATATGGGTATGCATATAAATAGCTATGTGAAGTTATTTTCTTTTACATAAGAACTATGGTAAAAAAATTGCTAGAATATATTCTGTTTTTAATTTGAAGTAAATCATAACCAGAATAATATTGAAGTCGTGATGCTTACATTTAGTAAAGTAAAGTTGGCCCAGTTATTTTTTTGTAATGCATTTGGTATGCTGCATTCCATGGCATTTGATGACACCTATTATTTATTAAGTTGAACCTGTTAATAACTCAACTTGAATAAATTGTTGACCGGGTCATGGTGCCACCGAATCGAGTTTTCCGAGTGCAACCACATTTGCCTTTATGGGAAGGTCTTTATTCGGTCCGTTGTCATGCCTCTTGTCGGTACCTCCAAATAGGGAAGGTTATGGGCATGCAGTACCCTGGGCCGGTAAGCAGACATAACCTTGTGTGCCCGTTCCTAAGTTTCTAATATCGAGTCCCCATTTGGGACAGTTTCTGTTTGGCCACGACGGTGGTCGGTGTGCCTTTGGTAGGCACAGGGCCACCCAAGACTATTCCAGTGGGGAATGAGTCGGAATGGCCGGGAGAGTGTCATGGCAATGGAAGAGTTTTGTTGGAACGCCGTTGGTCCACCCGAATGGGAAAGCGAGGCCATGGGTTTCGTGGTGTGGGTACAGTGCACTACCTCTTCAGAGTGTAATTAATCTATCGATAGCCGAGTCCACGGTCACGGACACGCTCGGAAGTAAGTCACACCATGGGTCAACATAAAATAAAATTTGGATCACTAAGTTATGAATTTTTGTACTGTAACAATGGTGGAAGAGCCACCGAGATGATTCGAGACCAAGTACGGTCAGGGTTGTGATCGCCGGAAAGATCACGAATTATGTCCTATTGAGATGAACAAGTTTATAGTTTAAGAAAAATCACTATGGGTAAGTCAGACCGAGGGTCTGTTTTCACAAGAGCATGAGCACAACACGTTATTTGTATAATCACGTATGGTGCTGCATTTTTAACAATTGATTAATTATCATGATATTGATTGTCATTATGATTTTGTTTGCTATAAGCTTGCAAGTACATTCAATGTACTGACCCATCGTGTCATGCCAGATTTCAGGAAAGTTTCGCTGGAAAGGAGTGTCATCCGAGTCTAGACCGTGTTCACACCGGTGTCCCTGTGAGATGGAGTTCCGCTACAAAGTCGTTCCGCTGCTGCGTAGTTTTTATGACCGAGGCCTTTTATGTTGATTAAATAATGTACATATTGTCCAGCCGCACCGTGTGTGCCGCTTGGCCTCGCTACTCATTGTAATGTAAAACTGTGATCCACTAGTATCAATAAAGCGGTTGTTTTCTGTACCAAGATGTTGTGTGTTGCCAGAAGACAAGGTCTCTGGGCTGGCAATGCAAGGTAAACCGGTCGCTCTGATCCGGGGTGCCACAGAGAGGACGAGGATGACGATGATGAGGAAGGCGGCTTTCTGGAGGAGGAGCCACCTGCTCGTCATCAACCCAACCAGGCCTCGACGAGCGGACCCTGCGGGACTGCACCGTCTTCCATTGAAGGCGACCAGGCCGAGACCCACCAGGAGGCCCCCTCAGCAGCCGGCCCAGCGGACACCGTGGTGTCATCTAGTCCGCCTGCTGCACCTCTGGCCTAGGCGGCCATGCTATCCTTTATTTCCTTTTCCGTTTAGGACTTGGTAAGGTTAGTCTTTAACAATTCCACCCACTGGGTGTATCAAAAACATTTGCTGGTAGGCGGCCATGGAGGCCTTTTGTTATGTAAATATTCTCTTGATCCTGCATATGTTTATGCTATTTTCCAGGAGACACTTCTGCATGCAACGCTGAAAAGTGGCGCCGGCATTTCTCAAGCCGAACGTCATGGTCAGGTAGCAGAAGGCCCCAAATGGCGTGAGGAAGGCGGTCTTCAGGCGGTCGGCCGGATCCAGTTTGATCTGGTGGTATCCGGAATAGGCATCAAGGAATGACAGTAGCTCGCATCCGGCTGATACGTCTCAAACGTATCTACTTTTCCAAACACTTTTGATATTGTTTTGACCTCATTCTTGCATGATTTGAACTAAACTAACCCGGACTGACGCTGTTTTCAGCAGAGCTGCCTGTATGGTTTTATTGTGTGCAGGAAAACGGATTTTTAGGTATCTCAGAAAAATCCACGAAAAATCACAGAAAATCCACGTGCCCGAAGGAACCCGGAGCCAGAAGAGGGACCAGAGGGGGGCCAGGGGGGCCCCAGGCGCCCTGGTGGCGCGGCCCACCCCCTGGCCGCGCCGGGGAGTCGCCTGGGTGGGCCCCACCTCCCCTGGTGCCCTACTTCGACCCGTATTTTAGCTCGTGACGGAGAAATCCCAGATCAGAAGTTCTTTTCGCAGTTTTCGTCGCGGAGCCGCCGCCACCCTCTGTTCTTCTTCGGGAGGGCTAATCTGGAGGCTGATTTGGCCTCCGGAGAGGGGAGATCGTCGCCATCGTCATCACCATCACCACTCCATCATCCCTCCATGACTTCTCCTTCCATGTGTGAGTAATCCCCTGCTGTAGGCGAAGGGGATGGTAGGGATTGGATGAGTTAGATCATGTAATAGTTTGTCAGATCGTTGGGGGCATGTTGCCTATCATCTACTATGGTGTTTATCATCTTTGCTTCAACTTGTTATTCTTAATGCTTGTCACTTAGGGCCCGGGTGCCATGATTTTAGATCTGAACCATATGTGTTTGCATGAATATATTTGTGTTCTTGATCCTATCTATGAGTTGTTTGCACCTATTACGGTTCGGAACCGGCGATCCCAAAAGTGACAGCTTGGGACACTAAAGGGGATGGTCCGTAGTTTGAGGATTACATGTATCCATTGAGTTTATTGCTTTGTTCCGGTGCTCTTTGACAGGAGCACCTTAATCTCCATAAGTTCCTTTTGGCCCCGTTCGTAGCGGGATGGTAGGACAAAAGATGTTGTGCAAGTTCTTATTGCAAGCACATACAACTACCTACAGGATACATGCCTAATGTTTGATATTTGCCTAGATGATCATTACTTTTCCGTGTGCCTTGCCCCAAGTTGGAATCATGATATATCTCATCCATGCAGCGCCCAACCATCCATCTCCCTAGCCTACAGTGTTTTAAATCCTGCTGGTTACTAGTTACTACTTTTGCCATTTACTCTTGCTATTTACTTTTGCTGTTTACTTTTACTATCACGATCATCACTATCATATCACTATTACCACTTATCTTTTGTTGCAAGTAAGTATATTTCAGGTGCGGTTGAATTGACAACTCAACTGTCAAAGCTTATAAATACTCTTTGGCTCCCCGTGTGTCGAATCAATAAATTGGGTTATTCTTACCCGCGAAGACTATCTCGATCCCTTACGGTTGAGGGTTATCAAGTACCGTTTTTTGGCGCCGTTGCCGGGGAGCATAGCAATATTTACAAGTCTACTTGAAGTATCCTACCTGCTGCACTTCATTCGCTATGGGTAAGAAAGGAGACCCCAAGGTTCCGATCTTACTATCCACTACAAGAAGAGGTACACTAAAGAAGACTTCATCGCAAGAAAACATGGGAAGGAAAGAGAACCATGGGTACAGAAACCCATGCCCTTTCCAGGTAAGTCCATCAAATCTAAAGAAGAAGAGCATTACAATAAGTTTTGTGAGTGGATTAAGCCTCTTTTCCTTCAAATCCCTTTGACTGATGCTATTAAGTTACCTCCTTATTCAAAATATATGAAAGATATTGTCACTAATAAAAGAAAAGTTCCTAATGAAGCAATATCTACTATGCTTGCTAACTACTCTTTCAGTGGCAAGATTCCTGAGAAGCTCGGTGATCCAGGTATACCCACCATTCCTTGCTCCATAAAGAATAATTATGTCAAAACTGCTTTATGTGATCTTGGAGCAGGAGTGAGTGTTATGCCTCTCTCTCTTTACGAGAGGATCTGTTTAGAGAAACTAATTCCTACAGATATCTCCCTTTAGATGCCTGACAAGTCAACCGCCGTTCCGATAGGTATTTGTGAGGATGTTCCCGTAGAAGTTGCTAATTGTTTGATTCTTACTGATTTTGTTGTGCTTGACATGCCCGAGGATGGGAGCATGTACATTATTCTTGGTAGACCTTTTCTTAACACCGCAGGTGCTATTATTGATTGCAATAAAGGGAAGGTTACCTTCAATGTGAATGATAAAGAACACACGGTATATTTTCCAAAGAAGACCGACAGGAGGCATGGCCTCAACTCTATAGAGAATATCGAGACCGTGAAGATTGGAGAATGGGACTGTCCACTACATGTGCACCACAAATACAAAACTATTATGGTGGGGACAATGTCCATCAAAGTAAGGGTTCAGTGATTACTTCGTAAGAGGTGAGACTTTTTGCTCTATATATCGCCTGTTTGTTGGTAAGACTTGATCAACCTTACTAGTAAACATGTTTTATATAGATAAAAAGTTGAGCTTGTTATGTTTTCATTTGTTTTTAGTTTTTGTTCTACTTGCTGTACCAAGTGTTTATGTTTTGAAGCTTCACAATACTACTCACTGCTTCAAGTTTTCAGAGAGTTTCGCAGCTTTTTGAACTTCGAAAAATTTTCAACAGTGAAGTTTTCAGAAAATTTCCAAAAAAATTAAAATAAAAATTTCCACGTCGGGAGTGACCCAGAGGGACCTGGGGCCAGCCAGGGGGACCCACCAGTGGCCCAGGCGGCCAGCTGGCGCGGCCTGCCCCCTGGCCGCGCCCACAGGGCGCCTGGGGCCCACAAGGCCCCCCTCCAGGTATGTCTTCTTCCTCCCTCTCTCTTTCTCTCCAAAAACGCGAGTTCTGCACTTGTTCTTGCGTTCTTGCTGTTCTTGGAGGCAATTCTTCGATCTCTCTCTACAGCCCACCATTTGAGCTGAGATTTTGAACAAATACTCCCTGGTATGTGACTCCTCCACCCATCCAATTAGATTTTTGATTGATGGCTTCATTTGTGAGTATTTAGTAGTTCTTGGTGCTGTATAGATGAGCTTGCATGCATGTGTAGAAAGTTATTTTCCAAGTTTTGATGCAAGTTTATGCCTTGGGCAAGTGAGTTGAGTAGTTTGCCTTAACTCACCTTGTTTTAATCCTTGTTTTTGTAAATTGCCAAAAATTTCAGAAATGAGTTTGTTAGGAAGGGCAAAAGGGTGGCTTGAGAACAGGAGGCCCGCACACTCCGATCGAGTTACTAGAGCCGCAACTTCACCCTCGACTGCTAGGGTGAGCTATAATGAAGATCATGTGCCCTTGGAGTTGTTGGAAGACACAAGTCCAGCACGTGCTATGACGTTTCCATGTGATGAATTCCTTGAAGCTGCGGGAACCAAGGATGAGTTTTATAATCTTTGTGCTAATGCAGGTCTGACACGGCTCGTCATGTGCCGTGTTACTCAGTATCAAAAACTCACCTCCAGTTTCATTAACAGTTTTAGATATAATCCTGATTCAGGTGCTATTGAGTTTAAAATTTACAATGATCTTATCACCATGCCTTTGGGAAAGTTTTGTGAAATAATAGGTGTGCCAAACGTTGGGAGGACGGCTAGGATGGCCACTCAGCCCTCCGAGCTGAAAACCGTCATCAACTCTCCTTGCAGCATGGGTACGAGGGATATTCATCGGTCGAAGATCTCCAGCATCTTATTTCCTCACCTCAGGTATTTTGCATATTATGTTGCTAGAGGGGTGTTAGCTCGTGACAACACGAGCAACATTTCTGCTCCGGATATTGCTATCCTGGCAGCAGCCCTCTCAGGGAGGTCTGATTATAATCTGGGTGCCTTAATTGCTCGACGCCTTGCTATGAACGGTAACAAGGGAGACTTATATGGTGGCGTTTATGCCACACTTATCTTAGTACATCTTGGAGGCACCCCACACCCTGATGATAATCCTTTTACTTATTTAAGCTTTGATATTGCTGCTATGAAAACGCATAAGTTTGTTACCATGGCTTCTGAGCTTGATAATCTTGTTTATATCTTGCGTTTCGGAACTACCGCGGAACGCGAGATCCGTCTACCTGCACCTCTTTTGTTTGATTTTTCTCGCAGGAACGGATGGTCCTTTGATGTTGTCCAGTTTGATGAGTTCATGGTCCAGCATCGGTTTCATAACCCCATGGAGGGGGTTGTGCCCGACGAGGAGGAGCACGGTGAGTTACCACCTTTTCAGGAAGAAACCGCCACCGAGTTCGGTGAAGGGTCTTCCTCTGCTTGGCGCACGGACCCTTCCTCGTGGGAGACTCCGAAAAGTTCGGTATATGCGCCAGCATCCTTCTACGACCCTTGGACTCACCACTGTTCCCCCGGAGCAGGAGGCTCCCGGGGGCAGTAGCTGCTACCAACTTAGGCCAAAAGCCTAAGCTTGGGGGAGTACGTGCCCCTCTCACTTTTCCATTGTATTATCCGTTTTATTCGCTTTGATCTTTTCGAAGTTTTTGCCCGTTCTTCTTTATTTCTCTCTTTGCAAAAACAACAAAAAGATTTTCTCTTTCTTTTGCTTTCGTTCAACCTTTGAAATAATCCAAAAAGATTTCCTTTTCTTTTTAGTTTGCTTTGTTTTCAGAGTTCAGCTCGAGTCCGTGATGGCATTTAATTATATTTCCTACGTTCGATCGTGCAAGTGACGAGGCAGTAATGACGAAGATCGACTGAAGGGAAGCAACAAGGAAGACCGGTATGAACTCTTCTTGTTTCTACTTTTGTACATATGCCTGTACTTATGATCTAGAGACCAGCTTGTAGCGACATAGTGCTATGTTTACAATGCTCTTCCAGTAGTTCATGCTTTCCTTGTGGCTAGTCTCGAATAGCTAG
Source organism: Secale cereale (assembly GCA_902687465.1). Classification (NCBI taxonomy): domain Eukaryota; kingdom Viridiplantae; phylum Streptophyta; class Magnoliopsida; order Poales; family Poaceae; genus Secale; species Secale cereale. The sequence goes on from LR738709.1 coordinate 649,771,984, forward strand.
AGTATATAATGTGTTATTGAAATGATTTACATGCATTGCACTGTTCATAGTCTAGTATACTAAGGTGGTATTTCCCTTTAGAGAATTTTTGGATTGACTTGGCACATGTTTACACATGTTTAAGACTAAAAAGTCTGCTCTGCCTTGATGATCTTTGAGTTTCAGAATAGTTATATCACTTTCATTCCCGATTCAATGTTGCGTTGTCGCTCTGCATGATTATGATCGTTATCGCTCTCTAGTTGGTCGCTTCCCAGTCTTTTGCTAACCTCCACCTGTACTAAGCGGACTGATTGCTTGTGCTTCCAAAATCCTTAAAACCTGTTATGCCATATGAGTCCACCATACCTTCCTATACATGGTATTTACCTGCCATTCCTAACGAAGACTTTCGTGTACCATCTCGAAATTAATCAAAAGCATTTCTCTTTTTGTGCCTCTGTTTTAGCTCATGAGGAAGTAGTAGTTAATTCATGATCTTTTTAAGTTGGACAAGTTTCACCCCGGGATTGCATGTCTAATGTGCAAACCCATAATACGAGAAGGAACTGGCATAGAGTGCGCCCGGCTCATAAAAGATAATACAACAAACAAACCCTCCTTCACGCTTTGTTCATGAGAAATCAGAAAACTTTGGCAGTGATAAACAAAGGAGATTAAGAGGATGTGATCGTCCTCATGCGGGAGCCGTTCCTCGAAACTTGTCCAGCTCAAGAAGTGATTGAGTTATCTGCTAGCATTCGTTGATGAAATATGCACCTCTCAAAAACATTTTTACCTCTGTTTTTAAAACCAAGAGCTCTGGTACATGTTTAGTTTTTGTTTCCGACCACGGGTTTTCAACCTTGCCAACAAAAGCCACGGTTCGAGAGTCTCCACCTTCTTTCTTCAAAGCACCAACTAGGAGAGCATAATTGTCATTCTGAGTGTAATGCGCATTGTTCCAAAGTATTACATTGTCTTCTGCATGCTTGTGATATGATTTATTCTGAAATTCTTAGTTCTAGTCTCCTTTAAAACTCTGGAGGAGTTTCTACATTTATGTTTTGCTTCACTCATGGAGGCTAGCGAGATACCACCCTAATATGCTCAAGCTATGTGCAATGTGATCTTGTCTTGATTTTCAGTAATATATTATTTACTTTTAAGTATTTGTGATTGGTCACTTGAAAGAAGGATTGCTCCGGGCATTGTCCTCATAGTACTATTTCAATACTTGCTAGACTCTTTTCGTAGTACATGCTTATATACATCTAATGAAGCAAAAGAGTTTGTCAAAGTTTTCTTTGTCGCGTCCAGTTCGTTGAACTGAATTGCTTGAGGACAAGCAATATGCTAAGCTTGGGGGAGTTGATACGTCTCAAACGTATCTACTTTTCCAAACACTTTTGATATTGTTTTGACCTCATTCTTGCATGATTTGAACTAAACTAACCCGGACTGACGCTGTTTTTAGCAGAGCTGCCTGTATGGTTTTATTGTGTGCAGGAAAACGGATTTTTAGGTATCTCAGAAAAATCCACGAAAAATCACAGAAAATCCACGCGCCCGAAGGAACCCGGAGCCAGAAGAGGGGCCAGAGGGGGGCCAGGGGGGCCCCAGGCGCCCTGGTGGCGCGGCCCACCCCCTGGCCGCGCCGGGGGGTCGCCTGGGTGGGCCCCACCTCCCCTGGTGCCCTACTTCGACCCGTATTTTAGCTCGTGACGGAGAAATCCCAGATCAGAAGTTCTTTTCGCAGTTTTCGTCGCGGAGCCGCCGCCACCCTCTGTTCTTCTTCGGGAGGGCTAATCTGGAGGCTGATTTGGCCTCCGGAGAGGGGAGATCGTCGCCATCGTCATCACCATCACCACTCCATCATCCCTCCATGACTTCTCCTTCCATGTGTGAGTAATCCCCTGCTGTAGGCGAAGGGTATGGTAGGGATTGGATGAGTTATATCATGTAATAGTTTGTCAGATCGTTGGGGGCATGTTGCCTATCATCTACTATGGTGTTTATCATCTTTGCTTCAACTTGTTATTCTTAATGCTTGTCACTTAGGGCCCGAGTGCCATGATTTCAGATCTGAACCATATGTGTTTGCATGAATATATTTGTGTTCTTGATCCTATCTATGAGTTGTTTGCACCTATTACGGTTTGGAACCGGCGATCCCAAAAGTGAAAGCTTGGGACACCAAAGGGGATGGTCCGTAGTTTGAGGATTACATGTATCCATTGAGTTTATTGCTTTGTTCCGGTGCTTTTTGACATGAGCACCTTAATCTCCATAAGTTCCTTTTGGCCCCGTTCGTAGCGGGATGGTAGGACAAAAGATGTTGTGCAAGTTCTTATTGCAAGCACGTACAACTACCTACGGGATACATGCCTAATGTTTGATATTTGCCTAGATGATCATTACTTTTCCGTGTGCCTTGCCCCAAGTTGGAATCATGATATATCTCATCCATGCAGCGCCCAACCATCCATCTCCCTAGCCTACAGTGTTTTAAATCCTGCTGGTTACTAGTTACTACTTTTGCCATTTACTCTTGCTATTTACTTTTGCTGTTTACTTTTACTATCACTATCATCACTATCATATCACTGTTACCACTTATCTTTTGTTGCAAGTAAGTATATTTCAGGTGCGGTTGAATTGACAACTCAACTGTCAAAGCTTATAAATACTCTTTGGCTCCCCGTGTGTCGAATCAATAAATTGGGTTATTCTTACCCGCGAAGACTATCTCGATCCCTTACGGTTGAGGGTTATCAAGTACCGTTTTTTGGCGCCGTTGCCGGGGAGCATAGCAATATTTACAAGTCTACTTGAAGTATCCTACCTGCTGCACTTCATTCGCTATGGGTAAGAAAGGAGACCCCAAGGTTCCGATCTTACTATCCACTACAAGAAGAGGTACACTAAAGAAGACTTCATCGCAAGAAAACATGGGAAGGAAAGAGAACCATGGGTACAGAAACCCATGCCCTTTCCAGGTAAGTCCATCAAATCTAAAGAAGAAGAGCATTACAATAAGTTTTGTGAGTGGATTAAGCCTCTTTTCCTTCAAATCCCTTTGACTGATGCTATTAAGTTACCTCCTTATTCAAAATATATGAAAGATATTGTCACTAATAAAAGAAAAGTTCCTAATGAAGCAATATCTACTATGCTTGCTAACTACTCTTTCAGTGGCAAGATTCCTGAGAAGCTCGGTGATCCAGGTATACCCACCATTCCTTGCTCCATAAAGAATAATTATGTCAAAACTGCTTTATGTGATCTTGGAGCAGGAGTGAGTGTTATGCCTCTCTCTCTTTACGAGAGGCTCTGTTTAGAGAAACTAATTCCTACAGATATCTCCCTTCAGATGGCTGACAAGTCAACCGTCGTTCCGATAGGTATTTGTGAGGATGTTCCCGTAGAAGTTGCTAATTGTTTGATTCTTACTGATTTTGTTGTGCTTGACATGCCCGAGGATGGGAGCATGTACATTATTCTTGGTAGACCTTTTCTTAACACTGCAGGTGCTATTATTGATTGCAATAAAGGGAAGGTTACCTTCAATGTGAATGATAAAGAACACACGGTATATTTTCCATACACTTTTATATCATTTTTGGGACTAACCTACTAACCCAAAGGCCCAGTACAGATTGTTGTTTTTTGCCTGTTTCAGGGTTTTGTAGAAAAAAAATATCAAACGAAGTCCAAACGGAATGAAACCTTCGCGAGAGATATTTTTGGAGAAAATCATGCACGGGGGACTTGAGAACCACGTCAGGAGAGCCTCGGGGTGTCCACGAGGGTGGGGGGCGCGCCCCCCTTCCAAGGGCGCGCCCCCTACATCGTGGGGCCCCCGAGCACCCCCCGGTGTCCTCCTTCTTCCTATATAAGTCTACATACCCCGAAACCTTCAACAACAGAGAGAAAACCCTAATTCCACCACCGCAACCTTCTGTTCCCGTGAGATCCCATCTTGGAGCCTGTTCCGGAGCTCCACCGGAGGGGGATCCATCACGGAGTTCTTCATCATCATCATCATCATTGCCCTCACCATGAGTTGTGAGTAGTTTACCACAGGCCTTCGGGTCCATAGATAGTATCTAGATGGCTTGTTCTCTCTCTCTGGATCTCAATACAAAGTTCTCCTCGGTCTTCGAGGAGATCTATTCGATATAATCTCTTTTTGCGGTGTGTTTGTCGAGATCCGATGAATTGTGAGTTTATGATCAAAATTATCTATGAAAGATATTTGGTTCTTCTCTGAACTTTTTATGTGTGCTCATAATATCCTTCCAAGTCTCTTCGAATTACTGGTTTGGTTTGGCCTACTAGATCTATAGTTCTTGCAATGGGAGAAGTGTTTGGCTTTGGGTTCAATCATGTGGTGTCCTTTCCCAGTGACAGTAGGGGCAGCAAGGCACGTATTGTATTGTTGCCATCGACGACAAAAAGATGGGGTTTATATCATACACTTGATGCATGCTGGATAGCGGTCGATGTGTGGAGTAATAGTAGTAGATGCAGAATCGTTTCGGTCTACTTGTCTCGGACGTGATGCCTATATACAATGATCATGCCTAGATAGTCTCATAATTATTCGCTTTTCTATCAATTGCTCGACAGTAATTTGTTTACCCGTCGTAGAATATCGCTATCACGAGAGAAGCCACTAGAGAACACTATGGCCCCCGGGTCTATTCTCAACATATCAATCTACATCTACTTTACTTTTATTGCTTTTATTTGTTGTTCTTATAAACCAAAAATACCAAAAATATATACTATTATCTCTATCAGATCTCACTTTCGTAAGTGACCGTAAAGGGATTGACAACCCCTTATCGCATTGGCTGCGAAGTTCTTATTTGTTTGTGCAGGTGCGAGGGACTCGCGCGTGGTCTCCTACTGGATTGATACCTTGGTTCTCAAAAACTGAGGGAAATACTTATGCTACTATGCTGCATCTCCCTTTCCTCTTCGAGGGAATACAATGCAAGCTCGAGAAGTAGCAACGTCTCATAGTCCCCGACTATGGTGATTATTCCTTTGGGGCCCGGCATCTTCATCTTGAGGTAGGCGTAATGCAGCAGTGCCATGAATTTTGTGAGAGCTGGCCGGCCCAGTATCACATGGTAGGGGCTTTCCAGATTCACCACTTCAAACCAGACCGTCTCTTGTCGGAAATGCTTCTTGTCACCAAACATGACATCAATCTTGACCTTGCCGATTGGTGAGCAAGAGAGACCGGGGATGATGCCGTGGAACACGGTCCTGGTAGGCTGAAGCTGCTTCTCTTTGTTGCCCAACTTCTCCATGGTGTCTCGGTACATGATGTTGATGCTGCTGCCACCGTCTACCAGCACTCGGGAGAACCAGCGGGCCCGTCTATCGGTGGAGAAAGTTGCATCCAGAACCATGGCGTAAGCTCTTGGCGAAGGCATGACAGCCGGATGATCTTCACGGCTCCAACTGATGGGCCTCTCGGACCAATGCATGAACTCTGGGGCTTCGGAGGCAACGATATTGACTTCTCTGTGCTGCTGACGCCGGCTGTGCCTATCGTTCGCCTGGCTTGCGAAGACGACATAGGCTCCGTTCTCTTCTCGGAATTCGTCCTGGACCTGGCCGCCTGGACGAGCAGCTGGCCGTTTTGGAGGCGGAGCCGCTTGCCCAGCAGGCGGCGGGGGCAGAGCCTCGCCTCTAGCAATCTGTGTGAGCCAGTGGCACTTTCGTGTGATGTGGTTGGATGGTGTCGCACCATTGTGAAACTTGCAAGGGGCATCCAGGGCTTGCTCAAAGGAGAAGGAAGGCTGCCAGGCTGGCTTGCCGCCCTTCTGGCGCTTGGGACGTGCCTGAGCTTCTGGCTGCTCGCCTTCAACTGCCGCCACCAGCCGGCTGTTGGAAGCTGGCGGGGGGGG
>LR738709.1:649777982-649810623 GCA_902687465.1 Secale cereale
GGGGGGGCTTTGCGCTTGTGATATGTCTGCTGCCGGCGCCGACTGGACTCTCCAGCCGGCGTCCGAGGAGCCGGTGGGGCCCTCTTTCCGGAGGCATCCATGTGCAGCTCGGACTTCATAGAGGAATCTGCTGTGGCGTACTTGTCTGCTATGCTTAGCAACTCGTCTAGTGTGGTCGGCTCATCATAGAGGAGCTTGTGCTTGAGCAAGGTGCCTTCTCTGCATCCGGCAGTGAAGTACTCGATGTCTTGCACCTCGTGTACCCCTTCACAAGAATTACACAGCTCGGCCCAACGCGTCACGTAGTCACGAGCGGACTCGTTCGGACCTTGGACACATAGAGAGAGGTGTCGTGGCTTGGGCGGCCGCTTGTAGGTGCTGGTGAAGTTGCGGGTGAAGACGTCGGTGAAGTCCAACCAGTTGTTGATGCTGTTGGGCTTGAGGCTGTTTAACCACATCTGGGTCGTGCCCTGGAGCATGAGTGGTACATACTTCACCGCGACGCGCTTGTTGCCGGTGGCTATGTTGACTGTTGTGGAATAGTCCACTAGCCAGTCCTCTGGCTTCACGAATCCATTGTACTTGGGGGTGTCTCGGTGGAGTGAGAAGTCTTTGGGGAAAGGCTCGTCACAGATGCATGGGCCGAAACATGCTGGGCCGAGTGCATCTTCTTCCTCAACCGCTTGGGACCGGGCTAGTCGGCCAAGGCGGTGGCGGGCATCATTCTCCCCAACTCCCTCGCGGCGGCCCAAGCGGCCTCCGAGGGACGGATGGTCGACATGCGCGGGGGGGGGGGGGATACACGCCTCTCCCGGCGAGGGGGAGGCGTTGATAACCCACAAGTGTAGGGGATCGCAACAGTTTTCGAGGGTAAAGTATTCAACCCAAATTTATTGAATTGACACAAGGGGAGCCAAAGAATACTCTTAAGTATTAGCAGCTGAGTTGTCAATTCAACCACACCTGGAAACTTAGTATATGTAGCAAGATAGTTTAGTAGCAAAGTAATATGATAGTGGCGGTAGCAGTAATAAAAGTAATGATAGTGTTTTTGTAGTTTCTATAATAGTAGCAACGGAAAAGTAAATAGCAACTAGCAATATAGGAAAAGCTCGTAGGCATTGGATCGGTGATGGGAAATTATGTCGGATGCAATTCATCATGAAGAAGTTATAACCTAGGGTGACACAGAACTAGCTCCAGTTCATCAATGCAATGTAGGCATGTATTCCGAATATAGTCATACGTGCTTATGGAAAAAACTTGCATGACATTTTTCTCCTACCCTCCCGTGGCAGCGGGGTCCTATTGGAAACTAAGGGATATTAAGGCCTCCTATTAATAGAGTACCAGACCAAAGCATTAACACGTAGTGAATACATGAACTCCTCAAACTATGGTCATCATCGGGAGTGGTCCCGATTATTGTCACTTCGGGGTTGCCGGATCATAACACATAGTAGGTGACTATAGACTTGCAAGATAGGATCAAGAACACACATATATTCATGGAAACATAATAGGTTCGGATCTGAAATCATGGCACTCGGGCCCTAGTGACAAGCATTAAGCATAGCAAAGTCATAGCAACATCAATCTCAGAACATAGTGGATACTAGGGATCAAACCCTAACTAAACTAACTCGATTACATGATAGATCCCATCCAACCCATCACCGTCCAGAAAGCCTACAATGGAATTACTCACGCACGGCGGTGAGCATCATGGAATTGGTGATGGAGGAAGGTTGATGATGACGATGGCGATAATCTCTACTCTCCGGAGCCCCGGACGGACTCCAGATCAGCCGTCCCGAGAGAGATTAGGGCTTCGCGGCGGCTCCGTCTCGTGAAACGCGATAATTCCTTCTCCCTGATTATTTTTCTCACCGAAAGTGAAGATATAGGATCTGGGGGTACATCGGTAAGTCACCAGGGGGCCCACGAGGCAGGGGGCGCGCCCCCCACCCTCGTGGACAAGCCCTGGGCCCCCTGGTGTGGATCTTCTTGCAGATATTTTTTATATTTTCCAAAATAATTCTCCGTTGATTTTTAGGCGATTCCGAGAACTTTTTATTCTGCACAAAAACAACACCATGGCAGTTCTGCTGAAAACAGCGTCAGTTCGGGTTAGTTCCATTCATATCATGCAAGTTAGAGTCCAAAACAAGGGCAAAAGGGTTTGGAAAAGTAGATACGTTGGATACGTATCAAGTCCCTCAAGCTTAAACCTTTGCTTGTCCTCAAGCAATTCAATTGATAAACTGAAAGTGATAAAGAAAAACTTTGACAAACTCTGTTTGCTCTTGTTGTTGTAAATATGTAAGATAGCATTCAGGTTTTCAGCAAGATCATGAACTAACCACATTCACAATAACTTTCAGGTCTCAAGACTACTCACATCAATGGCATAATCAACTAGCGAGCAATAATAATAAACCTCGGATGACAACACTTTCTCAAAACAATCATGATATGATATAACAAGATGGTATCTCTCTAGCCCTTTCTGGGACCGCAAAACATAAATGCAGAGCACCTTTAAAGATCAAGGACTGATTAGACATTGTAATTCATGGTAAAAGAGATCCAGTCATGATCATACTCAATGCAAATCAATAGTAATACATGCAATGACAGAGGTGCTCTCCTACTGGTGCTCTTTGATAAGAGGATGATGACTATGCATAAAAGTAAATAGATAGGCCCTTCGCAGAGGGAATCAAGGATTTGTAGAGGTGCCAGAGCTCGATTTTTAAATAGAGATGAATAACATTTTGAGCGGTATACTGTGATAGTCAACATAACAACCAAGAATCTCGATATCTCCCATGCTACGCACATTATAGGTGGTTCCCGAACAAAATGGTAAAGTTTATACTCCCCCAACCACCAACAAGCACACTCCACGGTCATCCGAATCCACGGGGTACCATCCAAACAAGCAACAACCCTGGGGGAGTTTTGTTTAATTATTATGATTTTGAGCATGGGACTGGGACTGGGCATCCCGATTACCAGCCATTTTATCATGAATGATGAGCGGAGTCCACTCATCGTGAGAATAACCAACCTAGCATGGAAGATATAGACAGCCCTAGTTGATACATGAGCTATTCGAGCATACAAAACATAATTTTATTTGAAGGTTTAGAGTTTGGCACAAACAAATTACTTGGAACGACATGTAAATACCGCATATAGGAAGGTATGGTGGACTCATGTGGAATAACTTTGGGGTTTATGGAAGTGGATGCACAAACAGTATTCCCGCTTAGTATAGGTGAAGGCTATAAAGAGACTGGGATGCGACCAGCTAGAGAGCAACAACGGTCATGAACATGCATTAAAATTAATCAACAATGAATGCAAGCATGAGTAGGATATAAATCACCTTGAACATAAATATCGTGAAGGCTATGTTGATCTGTTTCAACTACATGCGTGAACATGTGCCAAGTCAGATCACTTAAATCATTCAAAGGAGGATACCACCCCATCATACCACATCACAACCATGTTAATATCATGTTGGCACGCAAGATAGACCATTATAAACTCTTAGCTAATTAAGCATGGCATAAGCAGCTATGATCTCTAATTGTCATTGCAAACATGTTTCATTCATAACAAGCTGAATCGAGAATGATGAGCCATCATATTTACAAAAACAAAAGAGGTCGACTTCATACCAGCTTTTATCATCTCAATTAGTTCATCATATATCATCCTTATTGCCTTTCACTCGCATGACCGAACGGTGTGGATAATAATAATAGTGCACGTGCATTGGACTAAGCTGGAGTCTGCAGACATTTAATACAAGAGAGAAGACAAGGTAATATGGCTCAAGGTTAAATCAACAATAAAGCATATGAGAGCCACTAAGCATTTTCAATCTTGGTCTTCTACTCTTAACCCCCAAAAAAAAGAAAAGAAACTATTTACACAGGAAAGCTCCCAACAAGCAAAAGAAGAACGGGAAATCTTTTTGGGTTTTCATTTTTAACTACTACTACAAGCAAAGAAAGTAAACTAGCTAGAAGCTACAACTAATATTTTTTTTTGTTTTCCTGGGTTTTTCTAGCACACAAAAAAAGACTAAGAAAAATAAATTGTAACTAAGCATGGATGGTACAGTGAAAGAGTGTGAGCATTGACAACTAGAATAAGTGTGAACATGAATGCAAAGTCGGTGAGAAACACGTACTCCCCCAAGCTTAGGCTTTTGGCCTAAGTTGGTCTATGGCCACGGATCGAAGCCACTCCCTCCAGTGTACTGAGACGCATCCTCTGGGTGCCACTGGTTGGCGAGCTCATCCAACTCCCACCCATAAATATATTGACGGGAAGGATCAAGTGGTGGTTCTGGCTCAGGCTCTGAAGCTTGTGCCTGGCCTTGGTACTTGTAGAAGGCATCTGATGTAATGAGATACTTGCCTGTGGACAGATCAAACAAAGATGGTGCAGGCAAGGTAACAATTTCATAGTATATTTCATCAAATCTTAATTTATAATTAAACTGCCTATTCTTGTCTTTAACAATAAAATCATGAGCTACCATGCTCTTGTAGTCTAGATAAACAAGGGCAAGCAATTTTTCTTCCTTCTCATGATGCCTAATAGGTATATTAGAATATTCAGGAAGGCGAGAAGCAAGGATGCCTCCTAAAACGGGCCCCTTTGAGCGGTTCAGACTCAATCGTTTGGCAACGACGGCGCCCAAGCTAAAAGTTGTGTCTTGAAACAAAGCATGGCGTAAAATGATAATATCAGGGGCACTGAGATTCCCATTGTTCCCACGACCAATTAAACATCTACTAGCAAATAAGGCAAAGTAGCGCAGAACAGGGAACTATATACTAGTGATTCTTGCCCCTGAAACTTGTCTCATTTCCCCTACGACTATCATGTCAATGAACCCTTCTACGTCTTCACGACGTGGGTCATCAAGTCTACCTCCAAAGGGTACTTTGGATATTTCACAAAAGTCTAAGAGTGATATCTCCTTAATCACATCATATAAACGGAACTCCACCGTAGGTGGTGTTTTCCTAGAATGAAATGAAAGCTTTGCGTGAAAATATTGGTGAGTAAGAGTTACTGTTCTTTCTGGTCGTGGAGGAAGTCGGTGAGGCCTCCATTATTTGCCAACCAATAAAAGTCTTCATAAATCCCGGCGGACACCATGAAATCATTGCTAGGCCATTCGCACGGTCGAACTTTCGCCATGCGAGGAAGATTATATTTGGGCTTCTTATTTTCTTCTTTCTTCTTCTCCTCTGAGCTCTTGCTGGAGGAGCCCCTCAACAATCTCTTTAACATTTTCCTTTCTGATTTTTTTTGAAATTTTTAGTAACTTCAAAATAAAAGTTAACCAAACTCAATAAGATTGATAGCAACAACTCCTACTAGTGCCTGGAGACTATATCATGCATTAGGACTACTTGGGACCAAGAAAATTTGGCATGCAAGCTCAAGAACAAGGTCACCACAGTAGCATAAATTTGCAACAAATAAAGCACTAGAACAAAAACTAATTGGACCAATGGAGGAGTCACATACCAAGGAACAATCTCCCAAAACAGTTTGGTGAATGGTGCTTTGAGCAAGGAGATCGAAAATGGCAGCAAGATGAGCTAGAACTCGGGTTTGAGCTGGTTGGTGATTTTTTGGGAGGAAGAAGAAGAAGATAGGTGCAGGAATAAGTGGAGGGGGCCACATGGGGCCCACGAGGCAGGGGGGCGTGCCCTGGGCAGGGGGGCGCGCCCTGGACCCTCGTGGCCATGTGTTGGCTCCCTTCGCTGTGTGTTCAGTGCCATATTTCCTCAAATATTCTAGAAAAAATCATATTTCATTTTCATGGCATTCGGAGAAATTTTATTTTCGGGATATTTTATTATTGCACCGATAAGTCTGGAAACAGACAAGAAATACTAATTTTTTATTTATTTATCCAAATTAACATAAAGTAAAAAGAGGGTAGAGAAGGTTGTGCTATCTAGATTCACCTATCACATGCTCATCAAAAGGAATCCATTAACAAGGTTTATCAGGTCTTGTTAGTAAACTCTTTCCGAGTAACATGAAACCAGAGAATTTTCGAATAACACTAGGTTACCTCAATGGGGATATGTATGTCCCCAACAATAAGGATGTCATATGTCTTCTTGATAGTAGGAAGAGGAAACTCAAAACTTCCAATAGTAATAGTTGAAATTTTTCCAATATAATTGATACTGTGGACCTGAGGTTGTTTCCTCGGAAAGTGTACCGTAATTGACATGAAAACTGACATCGCCTTTGTTGCAATCAATAACAGCCCCTGTAATATTCAAAAAGGATCTTCCGAGAATAATAGACATACTATCGCCCTCGGGAATATCAAGTGTACAAAGTCCGTTAGAATTTAACATTTGCAACTACAACAGGCACATCCTCACAAATACCGACATGTATAGCAGTTGATTTATCAGCCATTTGCAAAGATATTTCAGTAGGTGTCAACTTACTCAATTCAAGTCTACGATATAAAGAGAGAGGCATAATGCTAACACCGGCTCCAAGATCACACAAAGTAGTTTTAACATAGTTTCTCTTAATGGAGCAAGGTATAGTAGGTACTCCTGGATCTCCTAATTTCTTAGGCATTCCACCCTCAAAAGTGTAATTGGCAAGCATGGTGGAAATTTCTACTTCAGGAATCTTTCTTTTGTTGGTAATAATATCTTTCATATACTTAGCATATGGATTTGTTTTAAGCACATCAGCCAAACGCATACTCAAAAAGATAGGTCTAATCATCTCAGCAAAGTGCTCAAAATCCTCATCATCCTTTTTCTTGGATGGTTTCGGAGGAAAAGGCATGGGTTTCTGAACCCATGGTTCTCTTTCCCTACCGTGCTTCCTAGCAACAAAGTCTCCCTTATCATAACGTCGATTCTTTGATTGTGGGTTCTCAAGATCAACAGCAGGTTCAATTTCTACATCATTATCATTGCTAGGTTGAGCATCATCATGAACATCATTATTAATATTATCACTTGGTTCATGTTCATTACGAGATTGTGTCTCAGCATCAGAAACAGATATATCATTGGGATTCTCAGGTGTGTCAGCTACAGTTTCACTAGAAGCATGCAAAGTCCTACCATTTTTCTTTTTCTTCTTCTTAGAAGAACTAGGTGCATCTAGATTATCTCTCTGAGAATCTTGTACAATTCTCTTAGGGTGGCCTTCAGGATACAGAGGTTCCTGAGTCAGTCTGCCACCTCTAGTCACTACCTTAATGGCATTATCATTATTCTTACTATTTAATTCATTGAGCAAATCATTCTGAGCCTTAAGTACTTGTTCAACTTGAGTGGTGACCATGGAAGCGTGTATACTAATAAGTTTCAGTTCACCTTTAGCTCTAGACAGATAATCACTCAAGCGTTCAATCATATAAGCATTGTGTTGTAATTGTCTACCGACATAAGCATTGAAGTTTTCTTGTTTCACAATAAAATTGTCAAACTCATCTAAGCATTGGCTAGCAAACTTATAGCGAGGAATATCACCTTCATCAAACCTATAAAGAGAATTTACCTTTACTACCTGTGTCGAGTTATCAAGACCATGTATTTTTCAATAGGAGGTAAATTCTTAACATCTTTAGCTTTCATACCTTTTTCTTTCATAGATTTCTTTGCCTCTTGCATATCTTCAGGACTGAGAAATAGAACACCTGTTTTCTTCGGAGTTGGCTTAGAGGATGGTTCAGGAAGTGTCCAATTATTTTCATTGGCCAGCATATTATTTAATAATAATTTAGCTTGTTCAACTGTTCTTTCCCTGAAAACACAACCAGCACAACTATCTGGGTGGTCTCTGGAAGCATCGGTTAGTCCATTATAAAAGACATCAAGTATATCATGCATCTCAAGAGGATGATGTGGCAAAGCATTAAGTAACTCTAGAAGCCTCCCCCAAGCTTGTGGGAGACTCTCTTCTTCAGTTTGAGAAAATTTATATATTTCCGTAAGGCAGCTTGTTTCTTATGAGCGGGAAAATATTTAGCAGAGAAGTAATACATCATATCTTGGGGACTACGCACACAACCAGGATCAAGAGAATTAAACCAAGTCTTAGCATCATCGTTTAACGAGAAAGGAAATAGCTTAAGGATATAGTAGTAACGAATATTTTCATCGTTGGTAAACAAGGTGGCTATATCATTCAAGTTAGTAAGATGTGTCACAACAGTTTCAGACTCATAGCCATGGAAAGGATCAGATTCAACCAACGTAATTAACTCGGGATCAACAGAGAATTCATAATCATTATCAGTAACACAGATAGGTGAAGTACCAAAAGCAGGGTCATGTTTCATTCTAGCATTCATGGACTTTTCTTTCAGCTTAGCTAATAACTTCTTAAGATCATATCTATCATTGCAAGCAAGATAGTCTCTAGAAGTTTCTTCATCCATAACATAACCCTCAGGAACAACAGGCAATTCATATCTATTGGGAGTAGTTTCATCATCACTTTCATAAATATCATCAGTTTCAACATTTGCATTCTCCCTAACCTACGCAATTTGTTCATCTAGAAATTCACCTAGTGGCACAGTATCAGGCATAGAAGTAGTTTCATCATACATAGCAGAAGTGGCATCATCAAGAACATACGACATATCAGACTCAATAGCAGGAGTAGGTGTCGCAAGTTTACTCATAACAGAAGGATAATCAAGTGCAGAGCTAGATGGCAGTTCCTTACCTCCCCTCGTAGTTGAGGGTAAGATCTTGGTTTTTGAGTCCTTCAAATTCTTCATAGTAATAAATAGATATAAATCCCAAGTGACTTAAAGAATAGAGCTATGCTCCCCGACAACGGCGCTAGAAAATAGTCTTGATAACCCACAAGTGTAGGGGATCGCAACAGTTTTCGAGGGTAAAGTATTCAACCCAAATTTTTTGATTCGACACAAGGGGAGCCAAAGAAAACTCTTAAGTATTAGCAGCTGAGTTGTCAATTCAACCACACCTGGAAACTTAGTATCTGCATCAAGATAGTTTAGTAGCAAAGTAATATGATAGTGGCGGTAGCAGCAATAAAAGTAACGATAGTGTTTTACTAGTTTTTATAATAGTAGCAACGGAAAAGTAAATAGCAACTAGCAATATAGGAAAAGCTCGTAGGCATTGGATCGGTGATGGGAAATTATGTCGGATGGAATTCATCATGTAGAAGTTATAACCTAGGGTGACACAGAACTAGCTCCAGTTCATCAATGCAATGTAGGCATGTATTCCGAATATAGTCATACGTGCTTACGGAAAAGAACTTACATGACATCTTTTGTCCTACCCTCCCGTGGCAGCGGGGTCCTATTGAAAACTAAGGGATATTAAGGCCTCCTTTTAATAGAGTACCGGACCAAAGCATTAACACATAGTGAATACATGAACTCCTCAAACTATGGTCATCACCGGGAGTGGTCCCGATTATAGTCACTTCGGGGTTGCCGGATCATAACACATAGTAGGTGACTATAGACTTGCAAGATAGGATCAAGAACACACATATATTCATGGAAACATAATAGGTTCAGATCTGAAATCATGGCACTTGGGCCCTAGTGACAAGCATTAAGCATAGCAAAGTCATAGCAACATCAATCTCAGAACATAGTGGATAATAGGGATCAAACCCTAAATAAACTAACTCGATTACATGATAGATCCCATCCAACCCATCACCGTCCAGCAAGCCTACGATGGAATTACTCACGCGCGGTGATGAGCATCATGGAATTGGTGATGGTGGAAGGTTGATGATGACGATGGCGACGATCTCCACTATCTAGAGCCCCGAACGGACTCCAGATCAGCCCTCCGGAGAGAGATTAGGGCTTGGTGGCGGCTCCGTCTCGTGAAACACGATAATTCCTTCTCCTTGATTTTTTTCTCCCCGAAAGTGAAGATATAGGATCTAGGGGTACATCGGTAAGTCACCAGGGGGCCCACGAGGCAGGGGAGCGCGCCCTGGGCAGGGGGCACGCCCCCACCCTTGTGGACAGGCCCTGGGCCCCCTGGTGTGGATCTTCTTGTAGATATTTTGTATATTTTCCAAAATAATTCTCTGTTGATTTTCAGGCGATTCCGAGAACTTTTTATTCTGCACAAAAACAACACTATGGCAGTTCTGTTGAAAACAGCGTGAGTCCGGGTTAGTTCCATTCAAATCATGCAAGTTAGAGTCCAAAACAAGGGCAAAAGGGTTTGGAAAAGTAGATATGTTGGAGACGTATCAGGCGTGCGCTCGTTTAGCCGCTCTACAGCCCTTGGGCGGCCGTCTTGATCGCGCTCGATGGTGATACGAGTCTGCCGAGTGCGGCTAGCAGCCGGCTCTGAGTCGCGCCGACTGTGGGCGGGCTTCCTACTTCTCGGCCGCCGTGTCGAGGAGCTGCTGGACGCGCTGCGTCATGCAGTGAAGCTAATCTCCCTCTAAATGGTTTAGCTCATCTACAGCCGCCTGAGTGGCCCTTAGGTTCTCTAACGGGGTGGCATATACCAGTCGTGGGGCCCCCAGCACGCTGGCCAGGGCCCCGACTCGATCACGGAGGGCGCCGGCCTGGCTGGGCTCGCCAGCAGCCGGCGTGCCGCCTATGGCACGGTCCATCTCGCGGCGGTAGGCTTCGGTGAGGTGCCGGGAGACAGCTAACATGTTGGTGTTGTCGAGGAGCGAGACGCGGAGTGCTTCCAGCGCCGCGCCGTCTGTCCCCGCGGCGATGGGAGCAGAAAGAGTCCGCATTGCCGCCTGTAACGGGTCCTGGCTGGACCTGTTGGAAGGCTCGTCGTGGCTAGCAGCCAGCACCTCCATGACGGTGTTGATGCTAGTGTCGCAGGTCGCAGGGAGGAGGGGGTCGTCGATGACTACCACGTGGTTGGGGAAGGAGTCGGCGGACGTCGTGTTGAGATCGACGATCATGTCAATGGGTGGATCAGAGGAGCCAATGGACTCCATGCCAGAGGCGCGCTCGTCAATGATGTGGAGGTTGTCCAGGATCTCGACGAGGCAGCTCTCCGAGCCGACTGGGCCTGCGACCGGAGGGGGCTCGTCATGAAGACGGACCTCGCCGAGAAGATCGGCGAGCCCGCTCGCGGAGCATGCGGCCTCAGCACCGCAAAG
Organism: Secale cereale; assembly: GCA_902687465.1. Taxonomy (NCBI): domain Eukaryota; kingdom Viridiplantae; phylum Streptophyta; class Magnoliopsida; order Poales; family Poaceae; genus Secale; species Secale cereale. The sequence continues at coordinate 649,789,164 of LR738709.1, forward strand.
CATCCCGGCATCCACGCCTGTGGGCATGCCGGGCTGGCTGTGCTCGCCAGGGAGGAACAAAGTTCCCGTCCAGAACATGTCTCCGGATGACGGTTCACCTTGCCCCACGGTGGGCGCCAAATGTCGGGGTTTCGGTGCGACATATGCCAAAGGATGGCTTATTGTGCAAGGGGACAAGAGTACATCGCCGGGCCCTAGAAGCGGGATAAGGCGATACTTAGGACGCCTACGAATCTTACCCAGGTTCGGGGCTCTCCGTGGAGATAACAACCCTAGTCCTGCTCTGTGTGGGCTCGGTGTCATGACTAATGTCAATATGGTAGCTACAAGATCTCTCCTTGAACTGTGTCGTCTAGAGGAGGAAGAAGGCCAAGGCTAGCTCTCTACCTTTTCTCCAGGGAACGGGAGTGATCGCTAGGGTTTCTTCTTATCGATGCCTCTCTCTCTCTCTCTCTATCTATGTCTCTTAGGGTCCAGCCTCTCCACAAGGAGGAGCCTGGGGGGTTTATATAGGCCTACCCCCCAGGGGTACAATGGTAATCTAGGTGGAGTGGCCCCCGGCCGTCAGTGTCTCTGGGCGCCGGCCTCTCCGCCGTCTGCCGGGGCCCGCCGTCGGTGGGCCCGCGTGATTGTCTTTTACTATTGGCGTCCTTCTGTTGACGGGAGCATCGTCAGGAGGGGAGTGGCTACAGTGTCGCTGCCTCTTGGTCGTACACTGCCTCCATGTCCTGTCTTGTCATCTTGATGGGGTTCAGATTCCCAGGGCACGGTTAGCCGCCTGCTACAGGGCGGCCCGTCCCCCAGGCCGCCTGCTAAAGGTCGCTTGCTTTTGGGTGGCTCACTTGCGGGTGGGGCCTGCCGCGGGTTGGCCACCCCGCCTACGAGTAGTGGGATCATGGCTTCCTTTGACCGATGCTAGGTCATTGATAACAGGGCTACAATGATACGCAGTTTAGGGAGTGTCCGTAAGGTACACTCTCACTGTAGCCACGCTTCTGTGGATTCTTTAGGGACAAGGTTAATTGTAGCCATGCCTTAGTCTCGTCGCGGACCTCCAGTGCATGCCCCCATGGGGGAGGCACGGGGCCGTCTTCCAGATGCTGACCGCTAGGCTGTCGCCTGTCGGAGCTCCGTCACCTACTGGCAGCCGGCTCCTAGGCGTTGCGGCCCTAGGAGGCGGCCCGACGCACAGGCGGCTAGAGGATGACAGGCGGCCCTTATTTGTCTTGAAACGCCATGGGTGGTCGAGGAAGGCACCCGTGGTCAATATCTCCGACAATTTCCGTGAAACACAGTTGTGCTTCTTATGGAAACACAAACTGTGTTTTTGTGTTTTTCCATTTTCAGGAAGCACACTTGTGCCTTTTCTTTTTGGGAAGCACAGTTGTGCTTGTCGTGGAAGTAGAGGCTGAGATTCTCAAAGAAATATAGTTGTGCTTTTCCATTTTCTGGAAGCATAATTGTGCTTCTCATGGAAGGACATACTGTGTGTTCCCCTTTTTCGAGGAAGCACGGGCTGGGCTTCTCACAAAAATACAACTATGCTTTTCCTTTTTTTAAAGTAGAGTTGTGCTTCTTGTGGAAGCATAGGTTGTGTTTCTCGTGGAAAACACTGGTTTGCGGGGGGAAATGGTTTCTCCCAAAACTTAGAAAAAAGCAAGCAAAAATTGAAAAACCTAGATAGCCCAAATAAAAGCTGAAAACACATGAGAAATAAAATAAAGTCCCCAACACGTGACACATGGCAGCGGCTGGGTGCATCACTTGGCAATGCTCCCAGGCCCAAAAATGTGATCTCTCTAGGAACCCTCCAAGGGCACCCATAATTAATTTCTCCTAATATCATTCGCATGCAATCGGATCATCCTAAAACATCCTCTCTACACGGGGCAAGCCCAGGACCAGCCCAGTCACAACATCAATTGGGATTCATTTGTCATCCCCTTGCATATGGTGGTTTGTGTGTGCTAAACACCGAAAAAATCTCTAGAGCACTCAGGCTTCATTAGTTATGGTTTGAGTAGAAGGAGCCAACAAAGATGTGGTTAGGGATGGGCAACCCTATCTTTATTTTTACCTAATAATAAAGAACATAGGCTTTCATAGTTCTCTATACGTCACGTCTTTATATTCGTTGATTTTCTATTAACCATAAAGTTAATGGTTGAGATTTAAAAGTAGATTAAAAGTGTTGGATTCAGTGTTATGTTAATACAAATATATAGGAACTTAAATATGAAGCAGGATACAACAAATACAGAGAAAGATATGCAAATATTGACATAGATCAACGACCCGCAATCTGCGTTCCTCCGCACCTGCATGCCACAAATGCCCTCCTGATGACCCACACGTATAGGAGGTCTATCATAGTCCTTTCGATAATTAAGAGTGTTGAACCCAACGAAGAGCATAAGGAAATGACAAGGGGTTTTCAGCAAGGTTTTCTCTGCAAGCACTGAAATTATCGGTAACAGATAGTTGTGTGATAATATAATTTGTAACGGGTAACAAGTAACAAAAGTAACTAAGGTGCAGCAAGATGGCCCAATTCTTTTTGTAGCAAATGATAAGTCTGGATGTACTCTTATATAAAGCAAAGCACGCCCGAGGACACATGTGAATTGTTGTCAAGCTAGTTTTCATCATGCTCATATGATTCGAGTTCGGTACTTTGATAATTTGATATGTGGGTGGACCGGTGTTTGGGTCCTGTCCTTCCTTGGACAATCCTCCCACTTATGATTAACCACTCCCGCACGCATCCACAACTACAAAAGAAGTATTAAGATAAATCTAACCATAGTATGAAACATAGGGATCCAAACCAGCCCTTGTGAAGCAACGCATAAACTAGGATTTAAGCTTCTGTCACTCTATCAACCCATCATCTACTTATTACTTCCCAATGCCTTACCCTAGGCCCAAATAATGGTGAAGTGTCATGTAGTCAACGCTCACATAACACCACTAGAGGAAAGACAACATACATCTCATCAAAATATCAAACGAATACCAAATTGACATGATTACTTATAACATGACTTCTCCCATGTCCTCAGGAACAAACGTAACTACTCAAAAAACATGTTCATGTTCATGATCAGAGGGGTATTGAATAGCATTAAGGATTTGGACATATCATCTTCCACCGAATAAAACAACTAGCATCAACTACAAGGAGTAATTAATACTACTAGCAACCCATGGGTACCAATCTGAGGTTTTGAGACAAAAATCGGATACAAGAGATGAACTAGGGTTTGAGAGGAGATGGTGCTGATGAAGATGTTGATGGAGATTGACCCCCTCTTGATGTGAGGATCGTTGGTGATGACGATGGCTTTGATTTCACCCTCCCGGAGGGAAGTATCCCCGGCAGAACAGCCATGCCAGAGCTCTAGATTGGTTTCTCCTAGGTTCCGTCTCGAGATGGCGGCGCTTCGTCCCGAAAACCTCTTTATGATTTTTCCAGGTCAAAACGCATCATATAGCAGAAGATGGACTCCGGGGGCCTGTCAGGGGGCCCACAAGGTAGGGGGGCGTGCCCCTCACCCTTATGGATGGCTGGTGGGCCTCCTCTGGTGCTTCTTTCGCCCAATATTTTTTATATATTCCAAAAATATTCTTCGTGAAGTTTCAGGACTTTTGGAGTTGTGCAGAATAGGTATCTCAGATTTGCTCCTTTTCCAGTCCAGAATTCAAGCTGCCGGCATTCTCCCTCTTCATGTAAACCTTGTAAAATAAGAGAGAAAATGCATAAGTATTGTAATATGATGTGTAATAACATCCCATAATGCAATAAATATCAATATAAAAGCATGATTCAAAATGGATGTATCACCTCCCGACCCAAGTTGTTATTTCAGCCCGCCGTAGTCGCAGGTTGAGCATAGGCTAGATGGTTAGGTTCCTTTTGTTGAATTCAGCCCAACATGGTTCAAGTTCTAGACCTAGTAGTTGGAACTGGTGCTCGCATTTTCCTGGATTGATTTCAGGCTTTTCGGCGATTTCCTTTCAGTGGTAGAAAACGTTTTGTCCACTACAAAGGTGGGCATATGGGTTTGCATTGTGCTAAATAAAAAGCCCGTCGTAGCCTAGTCAATTAACGTCACAGAAAAAGAGGCACTGCTAATAATCTTTATACTGACCGAAAACATGAAGGTAATAACCACCACCATTAACGGTCACATATATAAGTTCAATCCAAGCGAGCACCGCATGCTTGTGCTAATAAAAGTACTAGAAATAATAAATATGATGACAGTATGATGAAAGAAACGAATTGTAGCAGTGATACGGATCACTGATGGAAAACTAGTTAAACCTTTGAAATGGTTACCCAGACTTCTTCGGCGTCAAGGGATCCTCACAGCTCAACGACCCGAGCCTTCCACATCTTGACCTTCTCGCCACATGCCTTCATGTTGGCATCACAGGCTGTGCACTTCTCAACACAACTCCGGCGTTGCTCCAGCAACGCCGAGCGAAGGCTCACCACCATGGTCTCCTTGCACCAGAGCTGGGTTTTTTTCAACCGGGCTCACACCCCTTTCCTTTAATTTTGTAATCTACGGAAATACATCAGTCTTGTAGTTCGAAACAGGTTTGTCACACACTATCAAGAGAGCAACTACCGAACCAAACTATTGCAAAAGGGGACCGAAAGGGGGGGAGCGAGTTCGCGCACCGCCAGGAAACCCACTATGAATGATCCTAAAATGGACCACCCACCATGGGTCGAAAACCCGACGACGCTAACCACTACCCAACAAAGCATCCTGGAGAGGGCTACCAAAGTACCGGAGCTATTGTGTCAGCTCTGTGACGTGGATCGCCAGGGTCATCTTCTCCCATAGCTCCTTCTCTAGCTGCGCTATTCGAGTCTCCAGCTCATGCTCCAACTTTGTGCGCAATGCCTCCTCCACCTTCGTCACCCCGGTCGTGTTGCTTGTCACCTTCGTCACCACGGGCTCCTCCACCTTCTTCACCAAGGGCTCCTCCACCTTCTTCACCAAGGGCTCCTCCACCTTCGTCACCGTCACCTTCTTGTAGGATTGTTTTGTGCGGCTCCATACAAAGTTGGATGGCACAATTGTCTGACCAGAAATCCCTAGCATTGACATGTTAATATATGTTTCATTATTATTATTAGTTGATTTCATGTCAGAGAGAAAGCAATCAAATCATTTCTTACAGAGTAGAGGTAGCGGTTCATTCTGTAGTTCATGAGCTTAGGAGAAGCATCTTGGAAGGAGGGTAGGTCGACGCCCCTCATCCTCTCCACCATTCCATAGAGGTACGCGTCCGCCTGGCTCCTCACTTCCATGGCGTCAGAGATGGCATAGCCAGCATGCATGGCGTCTCCGTAGAACTGTCGCGTGCACAATTGCCTGCAGATCCAGAATATATGGTTAGTAATTAAGTAATGCAATGCAAACACATGTGCACTGTCGTAGAATTATTACCACTTGACCTCTTCACTTACCAAGTAGAGGTATCGGTCCATTTCATTGGTCCATGTCCTCCATGATGCTTCGTGGAAGAAGGAGGTGATCTCGACATCCTCCGTCTTGTGGATCATCACCTGAAGGTCTTACAGGCATGCATATACATCAACAAAAATAAGAAGCCAGATATATAATATATCATCTATGAGAATAAGAACATCATACCAGGGATAATTTTATCAACAAGTGACTAAATTCCGCACTGCAATGGCAAGCAAACTTATCTTAAAGAAATCATTACGGTGAACACAACACAAGGAGAAGAACAAAGCCAAACAACTACAGAGGCGCTACAATAAAAAATGCAATGGAAAATCAATGGATCATTTAAAATGAATATTTAGCGCACACAAGTATGGACAGTCAAACAACAGCAACCACAGTGATATTATCAAACTAGCTTAGCAAGTGATTGATCAACAACGATTTACTAGTACATCATCAAGCTAGTAATTGGAAAATAGGACAAGCATGTGAACAGCTAGGTGTTCAAGTTCCAGCAACCTACCCTTTATCTATCTCCTGTAAGGGCAATCTAAAAATAGATAACAAAGACAAAAAATTAGATGAGGTAAATACTCCCTCCATCCTAAAATACTTCTCAGAGAAATAGATGTATTTTTATCCATTTCTCTGATAAGTATTTTTGGACGGAGGGAATATGCTACACTAGGTAGAAGGGAAAACATGAAGCAGATGACATTATACTAGTAGAGCAAGGGGTGACAAGAAAAACTACTCCCTCAAATCCATATTACTTGTCACAGCTTTAGTACAAACTTGTACTAATGTTGTGACAAGTAATTAATATGAATCGAAGGGAGTAGTTTACTTACTATGCGGATTGTGCATGAACTATATCAAAAAAGCAACCTTATAAAAAGGTAGCAGAGAAATCATAGTAGAGGGTGCAAATTAACTATAGTGACCAAACATGGATCTTTTATTTAATTCGAAATAAAAGCATCAAACCATGAAGGGTTAATTATCCTTTTGCCCTCAGTGGTGTCCATGTGCTCAGTTTTTCCCTCAGATGCGAATTGTCCTCAGTTTTGCCCCTATTCCTTGCACAACTACTATGACGAGGCCAAACGGCCAGATTTGAGTCCATTCCGTCCGCCGGCGTTAGGGGTTGTGGGTCCGGAGCTTACACGTGGGACCGCGTGGACGTGGGTCTGGAGCTGACATGTGGGCGCGTGCAACAAAATCCCCAAATCATTCATAGGATTCTAGCCGGCCAAATCGACGCCCACTCGGCCCATCCGCCGGCCGGCCGTCCTGCGCCGCCGCCGCCACATGTGCCGCCGCCAGCACCTGCCCCGCCACCAGCTGCACAGCCTGGTCCGCCGCTACCGTCCCGCACCGATGATCCACTGCTACCTGCGACGCCCGCCAGCTTCCTGCGATGCCACGGGTGGGGCGCCCACCACCTGCTGGACCCGCGGCGCGGCCTCCTTCCATGTGCCCGGCCGGAGCGCTCAAAGGTGGGGGACTGCTGGAGCTGTTTGAACTAGGAGGAAGAACCCCGGGGCGAAATGGTGAGCAGCTGTGACCCCAAAGTATTTGGCGAGGCACGCATCGGGCTAGAGATCCGCCGCGTCCATGATTGGGTTCCCAAGGGGTAAGTCACGCCTCCTGTTTAGATTGAGCTTAGTTGTGCATTTGAACGGTCGATTCGAGTAGGTTTGCCCAATTAGTGTGCTGATTGCGTCTCTATTTTTCGTCGGTTAGGATGGAGTTGCGGTTTGCTTTCTTGGTGCACATTAGAAGGGACCGGTACATGTTCGATGCAAAGGATAAGAAGAAATACCAAGGAGGTTTCGATTATCGGTTGCCAATGGCTAGTAATTGGAGTTTCAGAAAATTTAGGGAGGTAATTTGTAGCCAATATCCTTGGGGTTTGCGTGATGAAGTGGTATTCAAATACTATGATGGGGAAAATAAATGGGTAACAATTAGTAATGATGAAGAGCTGGCTACCATGTTTGCTAGGCATAAAGAGAAAGATAATTTTCATGCGAGGCTGCAAATTGATGTGCTTGAGCAGCCATTTGGACCTAGGATGACGGGTGCAACATCTCGGGGAGAACCAATTCGTCGTAATGGCATCTCTAGCCATAACTGTTCAGTTGGTGCATGGCGACGTGGTGGCTCGACAAGTGTGGGCAACGGCTGTAGGTTCCCTCTTGAAGTGGAGCTTGATGACTACAATTCTGGGGTTGATGAAGAGAAGCTATATTTTGATGTTATTCAAAATTTACGATGGGCACCTCGGGTTGAAAACCAAGATGAGGCTCACAATGCAGTCCGTGTGGATGATGATGCGGTGGGTGAGGTCGAAGACCTTGCAGCTGTTGAATGGGACCCTTTGAACCCTCATATGGAAGAAGGTACCGTTTTTGCATCCATGACCGAGTGTAGAAATGCACTTGTGACATACTGCATCAAGGTAGAACGTACTTTCAAAGTTGACAAGAGCGAATAAGTACGTTACAGAGTGCACTGTCTGACTGAGGGTAATCCATGAAGGCTGCTCGCATCTATGGTGCGAAGTAGCACTAATGTTCAGGTCAAAGTGAACCCTTTTAAGCACACATGCCAAGAATCAACACTTAGGAAGGATACAATCAGTAGAGCCAAGTCAAGATGGGTGTCAGAAGAAGTAAAAAAGTGGGTGAAAGAAAAATAGCAAGTGGGTCCAAAGGAATTGTAGAAGAACATCAAAGATAAGTTCAAGATAGATTTACCATACATGAGGTTGTTCAATGGTAAACAACATGCTATGAATTCTATTTATGGTAACAGGCAGGAAAGTTTTCAATTGTTGTATTCATTCAAAGGTGAAGTGGAGAGGACCAGCCCAGGTAGTATTGTAGATATTGATCACCACACCGTGGAGTACACATTCAGGGGAGTGACAAATACTAAGGAATGCTTTAGGAGGGTTTTTGTCTGCTTTGCGGCTAGTCGCCGGGTTTTTTGGCAGGCTGCGGGCCTTATTTGGCTATTGATGCCACTTTTCTCACAGGGAGGTTTAAAGGACAGTTAGTAGCAGCTTGTGCAGTTGATGCACACAGCTTTGTATTTCCAGTTGCCTACGGTGTGCTGGAGACAGAGTTTGAGGAGAGCTGGACTTGGTTTTTGCATAATCTGCGCCGGGCTATTGCACATCTCAATGGGTTGGTCATTCATACAAATGCCTGCAAAGGTTTAGAAGTGGCCGTGGACAATATGTTCCCTGGAGTAGAGCATAGGGAATGCATGCGTCACCTTGCTGCAAGTTTCATGGAGAAATTCAAAGGAAAGGTGTATACCGACAATTTATGGCCAGCATCTTTGACTTGCAGTATGAAGAAGCACAACTACCACTTGAGGCAGTTATACATGAATCCCAAAGTGAAAGAATACTTGGAAACACACCACTCCAAGTTATGGGCCACCAGCCAATTCAGAGAACTGAGCAAAGTTGACTATGTGCACAATAATCTAGCAGAGTCTTTCAACTCAACCATCTGGAAACTAAAGGGTCATTATGTGGTGGATTTGCTTGACATGATAAGGATAGAATACGTGCAGAAATTTAATTATTGTGCAGGAATAGCCGAGGAAAAATTCATGGGCCACATTATCATCCCAGCCGTGATAAATGAACTCAAGCAGAAAACAACAGGCTTGGAAATGAACATGACTCTTTGCTCGGGTACCACAGCAGAGATATCATATTTGGATGAAGAGAAGAGGGAATGGAGATATCCAGTGGATTTAGAAGCTAGAACTTGCAGTTGTAGTCAATGGCAGATAACTGGGTTGCCATGCATTCATGCCTTGTTTTTCATCACTTCTCTCCCAGGTCCAGCAAGGAACATACAGCAGTATGTGCATGATTACTACTCTATTGCAAGGTTCAAAGCCACATATGCTTATGCCTTGCCTGCTATGGAGGGAAAACAACAATGGGACATGGTGGAGCCTGGATTCAAGCTTTGCGCTCCAATTCTGAAGAGAGCAGCAGTTAGACCAAGGAAGAGTCGAATCAGACCTCGTAGCGAAGGAGCTGGACTTGGAGCGAGGAAGCATAAGTGCACAAGATGTGGTTGGTCTGGTCATTTCGGTAAGTATTATGATAACACAGTAGATCCAGCGTTCGGAGAGAGTTTCGATGAAGCCTTCGATGAAAATGTTGGTCAGCAGCCGGTTGCCTCAACAGATGATGAAAATGATGGTCAATAGCCGGTTGCATCAAATGAGGATTTTGACGAGGTTCCAAATGATGATGGCCAACAGCCGCATGATTTTGACGATGATCCAAAATATCCTCCAAATAATGATTCAAGTGAGGCTCCAAATGGTGATCCAAGTGAGGCTCCAGATGGTGATCATGGTGATCCGAGTGAGGCTCCAAATGGTGACCAACCTTCTGTTGTTGTGAGTTCTGCTAGGTATGTATATCTTGCAAGGGTCAAATACTGATGTACATTTATCACTTGACATGATCTCATTACCCTTTATGTTTTGCACAGCTCTATGGTAGGTTTGAAGAAAACGCGCAAGGTACTGACAACTAAGAGGAGAAGAGAAGAAGCAATGAGCACAAGGTGCACGAGGAGCAAAGTGATGGCAAGAAGCTCAAGGAACAGACAGAAGCCCCAACGCTATTTATGAATAATTATGAAACATTATGAATAATGTTGTATTTCTGTTGGATGATGTTGGACCTATGTTAGAACTATGTTTGAATGATGTTGGACCTATGTTAGAACTTCAAATTTGACATGCTATATGGATGTTGGAATTCTTTCGAAACTTTGGTAAACTCACATTCATGAAAAATGTGCTAAAAAGAGCTCCAAAGGTAGGGTAAACGGCTTCATTTCTAAGCAAGATTTTTTTGACCTTGTCTAAATGAGCCAAATAACTTTCCTACACATATATATATTCTATATACACGGACTATGTGCGCTGGTTTTTCCTTTTTTTGATTTTTTTGAATTTTGTTTTGCTCATTTGAATTCTGGTCAAACCTAACCTTGACCAAGATTTAAACAAGTCTAAAACATCAAAATGAAAAACTAAGCCTGGATCCTTCTTTGTCAATCCAAAATGAAGCTGTGGTGAGGTTTTTGAAATTTTCACGAAAAATGTGCTAAAAAGAGGGGTCCGAAGGTAGGGTAAACGACCTCATTTCCAAGCAAGGTTTTTTTCGACCTTGTCTAAATCAGCCAAATAACTTTCCTACACATATATTCTATATATACAGACTATGTACGCTGGTTTTTCCATTTTTTTGTTTTTTTAATTTGTTTTGCTCATTTGAATTCTGGTCAAACTTAACTTTGACCAAGATTTAAACAAGTCTAAAACATCAAAAATGAAAAACTAAGCCTGGATTCTTTTTAGTCACTCCAAAATAAAGTTGTGGTGAGTTTTTTGAAATTTTCATGTTCATTTCTCCAAAACACTTATCTTCACTTCATACAAGAGAGTTTGAGATACTCGAGATATCACATAAGACACACGAACTTATCGTTTAAATGTATGTAAACCTTGTTTATCAACTCAAATCGTTAGTATATGACATAAGAAGACTATGTGCGCAGGTTTTTCATTTTTCTGATTTTTATTTAATTTATTATGCTCATTTGAAATCTAGTCAAAACATATCTTTGACTCCTCCAAACCCCTCCCAAACCCCGCTAACCCTAGCGCTGAACAAGGACCGTCCATCTAACCCTAGTAGCGATCAAGGGCCATCGATCTAACCCTTCTAGAAGGAATCTGCGGGGAGGAGGGGAACGATCCACGAGATGCAATCTGATTGGCTGGGAGATTGTTTTTTCTAAACAAGTACGGGGCGCGCTGGATGGACCGTTGGGACATCTCGTTGTCCGGGCATGAGAACGTAGTTAATAGCCCGCCTCAGCCTTTCCAGGCCTGCATGCATGGGCAGGGCGGCGACGTGGTTTGCAAAGAGCGGGAGGCGGACGTGCATGCATGCGAGCGAGGCAAGCGAGGCGTGCTAGGCTAGCGAGGCGAGCTAGGTGGCCATGCATGTACTGATTCAAAGTTAGGCCATTACGGCAGTGGTTCACATTACGACAGCGAGTCAGATGCACGGGCCCGGTCAAAGAGCTTCGCTATGTAGTGATTCAGATGCACGCACGCGCCCCATGCATCGTTTTCGTGTAAACATTTAAGGGTCCAAAACGTAACGGATACACACACGTGTTCGGATTCACACACGCACCGTTCTCATCCTTTCTCTCTTCCTCTCCCACCCACATGCCTATAAATGGGGTGCCTCTCTTCCTCTCCCACCCACAAGACAGATCCGATCCATTCTTTCCAACTTCAAACACCCAAGCGACCGAGCCCTCTCCAAGCGACCAAGTGAAGATGCAGTTCAATGGGCCGACCTTCAACCGTCCGCCTGTCGTGCCGGAGCTGCGCTACCCACCGGGCGTGCTCGTGGAGAGGGAGCTCCATGTGTGGGCGATTTCTAGGTGGAGGGATTCCGTCGAACTCACCCGCGCCTTCCTCAGAGCTGGCTATGCCCACACTAGTAGAAAACGAGGCTTTGGTCACAGCTCAATATATACATTAGTCCCGGTTGCATTACGAACCAGGACTAATGTGAGTGTTAGTTCCGGTTCGAGCGGCTAAAGGCATTAGTCCCGGTTCAAATGGGACCTTTAGTCCCGGTTTGAGACACGAACCGGGACTAAAGGGCATCGCACCCTTTAGTCCCGGTTCGTGTCTCAAACCGGGACTAAAGATTAGACCTTTAGTCCCGGTTTGAGGTATGAACCGGGACTAAAGGGTGCGACGCCCTTTAGTCCCGGTTTGTGTCTCAAACCGGGACTCCATGGCCCATTTCTCAAACTCTACCCCCCCCCCTTTGTATCGCCATTTCAGTTTTGAAAAAAACAAAAGAAAATGATAAGAATTTAAAAAAATAAAATCCTTCGAGATGTAGTTATATTACTACATCTAATAGTTAAGAAAATTAAAAAACTTAAATCTGGACATGTTTTGCAAAAAAGTATTATGAAAAAGTAAAACAGCTATAACTTTTGCATACGATCTTGGGAAAAAAACGTATAATATATCAAAATGTTCAGCACAAAAATCCACATAATATACGACCTGTTTGCAATTTTTTAGAATCCACAAATTTTAAAAGGAAAAAAGTTATGCTCAAATTTCAGTTTTTTGAAATTTTGTTAAATCTGTTGAAACTATGGTCAAACTACTTATTCAAGAAGTATTAGTGTTACTAAATAATTATTCAAGAATGTTAGTGTTACTAAATAATTATTTCAGTTTTTTTGAATTTTGGTCAAATCTGGTCAAACTATGGTCAAACTACTAATTCAAGAAATATTAGTGTTACTAAATAATTATTGTTTTTTAGAATAATAGTTTCCAACTCAAACAGTGAAATGTATGACTTCATGCTCAAGCTAAACTCCTGAAGGTTAATAGGATTGACATATTACTATTGTCAGGAAAACAACAAGTGCAGACTTGGCAACGAGGGGGAATAGAACCCGAAAGTTAAGCATGCTCAGGCTGGAGTAGTGAGAGGATGGTTGACCGGCCGGAAAGTTAGATGATTTGGAATGATGAGGGGTGATTAAAGATTAAAGGTTAAATTGAGCAGTGATGAGGGGTGGGTGATTAGAGAATAAAGTGTAAAATAATTCAAAAATTTGAAAATCAGAAGAAAAAAATAAAAAATAAAAATTTAAAAAATCGTAAAATTACCTTTAGTCCTGGTTGGTAACCAAACATATCAGCTCTAGCCAGCAGCCACGTGGAGGTTCTTTAGTCCCGGTTCGTATAAGAACCGGGACTAAAGGCCCTTTTGAACCGGGACAAATGACCCATTTTCTACTAGTGCCACCTCCCACGGGGCTCGCCTAGGATGTTCACCCTCAACGAGGTTCGTGACCGCGGCGGCATCCTCCTACTGCTCATGGTCACCTTCACCATCCCGTTTGACGCGCGCGAGCTCCTCGGCCAAGTCTTTTGGTGCGGCTGCGAGGCCATCTTCTTCACGGTGTACAACATCTACACCAACTAGGAGAGCATCTTCCCCACTCCATGCCAGATGCACTCCCTTCCCTACGACGAGGAGGTGTGAAGTTGAAGACGGTGTTGAAGGGACGCGCGGCCAAGGTGGAAGAAGGAGGTCAAGATGAAGATGCTCAAGCCCGGAGTCAAGCTCGTCATGTTTTAGTTTTATCTTTTTTATTTTATTGCTTTTCTATGTCGTGCGTGCCATGTCGTGTCGTGTCGTGTCCGTGAACTTATGGGTCCAAGTTATTATTGCCTAATGTAAGGGTACTGTGTGTTCCATCTTATCTAAGTTATTATGTGTGTTAAAAAATGTCAATGGCCAAACATATCATTTCTTCCCTAAACCAAGTCATGAAGTTCGATAACTTGTGGATTTCATTAATGAAAAATGAAAATCGGAGGGGGTGAGAAGCCCTCTCTTTCATTAAAAAAACAAGTCATGAACTAACATGCAAAATTATTCCCTTTAAATCCTAAACCAAGTGCCACTCTAACCCTAAACAAGGTGCCACTCTAACCAAAATCATGTGGCAGTGCAAACATACATTTCCAACCCTCCAAAATTTCAGTGCAAAACAAAGGAAAACCACTCTCACGCGTGTGCAAACATTCACGGTCTCACTATGTATACCTTCCTTCCCTACCCATGTCAAAGTCTTTCCATCTGTCCTAGCGGTTACCAGCACAGCCCTAAACGCCACAAACCCACGCGGTCCTGGGTTCGAGTCCCCAGCTGCACCAATTTTTTGTGCATTTTCCACCCTTCATTTTTAGAAAAAAAAATCTCAATGTACTGCCCTTAAAAAATGTTCATTTATTTTGGCACCAGGTGTAAACCTCAACCAGAGGTGAGGCACATTTTCCATGACAATTTGGTCTTGGATTTAAATCACGGTGTATTTGAATTGGAGTAATTAAATTGCTATTAAATATTTAATAGCTACAAAAAAATCTAAACTTAATTGTTTGGCTCTGGAATAATTCAATTAGCTTCCACAAAAAGTTTCAGCATTATGATTTACTGCCTAAATTAAATCAGAACAGAAAACAGAAAAACACGCAAGAGAACCCCCGAATGGGCATAAATTGGATGCAGTTGGCCCATTAGTCTAGCATGCACTTGGCTCTACGCTCTGAATTTGGCCCATAAAGGAACCTTTTTTTGACAGAAAGGCAGAGCGGAGAGCTGCATTTCGTTGATGAAAAGTTTCTGAATTCCTCATTTCTTCTCCCTTTTTTCAACATATTTAAATGTTGGCCACTTCTTATTTTTTTAACATTTAAACAACTTTGACCAACATTTAAACTAGGTGAATTTCTCATACAATTTGAAGCTTACAAATTCCTCCATAATTCATGCCTTTCCATACATTTTGAACATTACAACCAGTGCGATTATCATACCTACAAATTCCCAAAAGTAATTACAAATGGGTATTGGTATTTGTACTTGATCTTCAAGCTTCCTAACCTTCTTCTTCAACATCCTAAGCTCAACAGCTAGCTCTCTGTCAGTGCGTGCTTCGCCCTCCATCTCATCTTCCGGAGCTCGTGATACGGCCACTACCGTTCGTGGCAGCATGGGCAACCATATGCTCTTCTTGCAGTTCATTCATCAGAGTCTTGGCCAGGGCATCGACCCAAAGAAAGAAGCATGTCACCTGCATGAACACCAAACAGATCAACCCATTGCTCAAAGATCCCGACTGCAAAAATGGTGCCATTGCCTCGATTCTTACCCCATTCTCGCTGCACATGTAGAACGGACGATCCTGGTTCCTCGGTGTGTGAGAAACCCTCCGATTAATGCCCGCCCGACACCGCGGACAGGCGAAGACATGCATGTCCACACGCGCTCAGCTCTGCATCCGCGAGGTGGCGCGGGAGCTTGAGGAAGACATGGAGCTCGGAGCCAAAGGGGATCTCAACGCCGCCGTGCCCTCCACAGCTAGCTTCCCACCACCGTGCTCTCTCTCTCTCGCCGTGGTCACCGCCGTGCTCTCTGTAGCCGTGGTCACCGCCTCTGTCGCCCGCTTATATAGCACAACAGCTCTCTGCTCAACGGCTCTCTGATGGGTCCCACAAGCCATGCGTCCAACGGTCTAAATAGAATTGGCCGTCTCTGCCGCCTGGTCCTACCTGCAAGGGCCGAGTCAAAAGGTTGACCTGACGGAGACGACAGAGTTCACAGAACGAGTCGGTGCGCACGGACTAGGGGCAAAACTGAGCACAATTCGCATCCGAGGGCAAAACAAAACTGAGTACGTGGACACCACTGAGGGCAAAAGGATAATTAACCCAACCATGAACTCCATCAATCTTCTAAGTTATTTGGAAAATTGAACAGATCATTAATCCATCAAGACCACCCTAGACAGTAGCATGCCAAGATCCTAAATAAAAATTACACCCCAACAAATAGCATACAACAGAACAAAAGGGCCTAATCAGTACATGGGCCGATTCATCAACATGATCATCAGTCACAAGATTGTGGTGGCCGAAAGACCACCACCACAGACAACACGACCGCTCCCTCAAACAATGGCTCGATAGTTAATGCAGAGATAATTAATATCTTCTCGGTATTAATATAGTTTCTTTATCAACCCTTGCGAACGAGTTTGAATGGCTTGAAGGATGAATGTCGTGCAACAACTACTTGGCCCAAGTTGTTATTCCAGCGCGCGGTAGTCTAGAGTTGAGGGTAGACTAGATGGTTAGGTTCCTTAGGTTAAATTCAGCACATCATTGTTTAAGTCCTAAATTTTGGCATCGGTGCTTGTATTTTCCTGAATTTATTTCAGGCTTTCCGGTGATGTTCGTCTAGTGGCAGAACACGTTTCGTCGACTACAAAGATGCCTATGGTGACTTTGTCAAATCTCAAGGTGTTATGTCGGCTCAGTATTGAGAGGTGCTTGTTGAGGTAGGGTGTGCATGCATGTATTACGTGCATGTGGGCACTTAGATTTGTAGGCCTGTAGTCAATTAATGTCAAAGGAAAAAGAGGCAGTGATAATAAGCTTTACATAAGTTCAATCCAAGAGAGAACTGCGCACATGCGTGCTACTAATAAAATTGGAAAAGCAAAGATGACAATTCTAATTGAAGAAACGAGCTGCAGCGGTGATACTACACATCATTAATTATTGGAAAACTAGTTGGACCTCTCAAATGGTTACCCGGACTTCTTCTTCGGCATCCAGGGAACCTCCCAGCTCAACGACCCGAGCCTTCCACATCTTGACCTTCTCGCCACATGCCTTCACGTCGGCGTCACAGGCTGTGCACTTCTTGGCACAGCTCCGGCGCTGCTCCAGCAACTCCGAGCGGAGGCTGACCACCACGGTCTCCTTGTACTGGAGCTCCTGTGTCAGCTCCGTGACGCGGACCACGAGGGTCGTCTTCTCCAGCAACTCCTTCTCTAGCTGCGCCACCCGAGTCTCCAGCTCCTGCTCCAGCTTCGTGATCCGCACCGTCGCTTCCGCCAAACTTGCGGTCAGCACCACGGTCTCCTCCACCTTCGTCACCACCATGGTCGTGTCGTTCGTTGCCGTGGTTAACGTGGACTCATCCACCTCGGTCACCACCACGGTCGTGTCACTCGTCGTCACCGTGGTCGACGCGGCCTTCTCCACCGTCGTCACCGCCACGGTCATCTCACTCGTTGTCGCTGTGGTTGATGCGGCCTCCTCCACGGTCGTGTCGCTCGTCACCGTAGTTACGGTCGTCTCCTCCCTCTCCTCGTAGGATTGTTTAGTGTGGCTCCATACAACGCTGGATTGCACAATTGTCTGACCAGAAATTCCCAGCATTGACGTGTTAATATATGTTCAATTATTATTATTATTCGTTGATTTCACGTCTAGGGAGAAAGTGATAAGATCATTTCTTACCGAGTAGAGGTAACGGTTCATTTCGTAGTTCATGAGCTTAGGAGAAGCATCTAGGAAGGAGGGCAGGTCGACGCCTCTCATCCTCTCCACCATTCCATGGAGGTACGCGTCTGCCTGGCTCCTCACTTCCATGGCGTCAGAGATGGCATAGCCAGCATGGCGCCTCCGTAGAACGGCCGCGTGCACAATTGCCTGCAGGTCCATACACATGCACGGAATATATGGTTAGTAATTAAGAAGAATTATTGAATCTAGTCTGCCACCACTTGAGCTCTTCACTTACCAAGTAGAGGTATCGGTCCATTTCATAGTTCATGGCCTCCACGGATGCTTGCTGGAAGAAGGAGGTGATCTTGACATCCTCCGTCTTGCGGATCATCACCTGAAGGTCTTCCTCCATCACGGACCAGCGAGGATGCCCTAGGAGATCAAGTGCGTTTGTGTTTTGCGGCTTGATCACATTTGACTCAAAGCCAAAGCTGAAGCCGCCACCGCTAGAGTAGCAGTAGAGCATCCACATTAGGAAGAGAAATGGCAAGAGGAGCACTGCATGATGGGTGCGCAAGCAGGAGAAGGGACGATCAGTAGGAGTGATGATGGCGCCGCCAACGTTTCCGCCACCTGCCACGATGACTTGGAAAGCGCCGGAGAAGGAGAGCGTGCCCTTGATGGTTGTGCGCTGCCACTGGTGGCATGACACCCATGACAGCATGTAGGCCAGCCCTCCAGATCTCTTGTGCTCGTCGTAGTTGCCTATAACCATGATCTTCATTGCAGCTACATCCCTATCGAGTTGTGATAGGATATCCTTGGCGGCCTCACTACCTGCAACAGAGTGCTTGAACTCATCCAATATCTCTCGTAGCCGGTCACTGGTGGGGTTCCCCTCAGGACCACACTCGCCGATGGGTTCGGGTTGCTGTTCTAGCACTCCCAAGATGGCCTTCAACAACCTAATCCGCGTGAGCTCAACCGCCACCTCAGGATGGATGTCGCCTAGTGGGCATTCCCCAGGCTCAGGGTGGAGAACCAGCGTAGGCTTAGGAAGAATGCATGTGTCCAGCCCCGGCACCCCAGGCTCGGGGTGGAGATCTTGCGGAGGCTCGGGAAGAATGCATGTGTCCGGGCACGACACCTCGAGCTTAGGGTGGACATCTTGAGGAGGCTCCAAAATAATGCGTGTGTTCGGGCCTGGAACCTCCGGCTCAGGGTGGACATCCTGCGAAGGATCGGGAAGAATGCATGTGCCAAGGCCCGACACCTCGGGCTCAGGGTGGACATCTTGCGGAGGCTGAGGAAAAATGCACGTGTCGGAGCCCGACACCTTAGGCTGGATGTCCTGCGGTGGCACGGGAAGAACGCATGCGTCCTCACTCAGTGGCAGCACACACACGTCTGTGCATGGCAGCACCTTGTTTTCCCCGATGCTCTGGTACCCCCCGCTGATGGTGACGAGTTTGGCCTTCCCTTCAGTGCCACTGATCACGAGCTTTCCCTCCCCCTGGTTGACTTTCAGGTAGACGATGAAGTTCTTTTTCTCGCCAGCGTAGATGTCGGCGATGTCGATGTCGCACGAAAATCCTACATTGCTCACATGGTGGTCGTAGGCCCCGCTCTCGATGGACGAAATGGTGACACCCTCGTGAGCATTGAGGGTGATCTTGATGGACCTGGCGGCGATGATCGTGAGCCCAGCGATGAATGGCGTGAACGCTCCCCTGACGTCGCCGACGTCCTGGTCGACGAAGGAGTACGTGCCGTGAGTTTCATCGGCGATGCGCTTCATTACCTCGGGGCCGTGGCCTCCGCCAAGGCCGAAGGTGTGCACCGGGAATTTGATAGAGTCGAGTTGGATGTCCACCGGTGATCTGCCGCCGTCCGACAGGAGCATGATACATCTTGCACGTTGGCTGCTCCTCTCCTCTTTTGCAAGCTCACCGAGAACCTGAGCATGAAAAGAGACGCGGACGTATGTATGAAACTATGAATATGCTGTGAAGTAGTGCAATGTCCATATATAAGCATGTGTAATGTGTCCGGCGTTTGTGCATGCACCTTGACTCCCTCTATGAAGCAGACGTTGGTACGTTCGTCATCCCCCAGGACGAGCTGCTGGATCGCTCTGGTGGCCTGCCAGCGGCCACGGCAGGACATGTACGTCGGCCTCACGAGGCGGCACGCCACCCCGGCCTCTAAAGAGACGACGGCAAGTCGATCGCAGGCGCCGAGCTTGGCGATGGCGACCATCAGTGCCTCCCTCAGGTGCTCCAGCTTTTGACCCTGCTGCACGGCGGCTCTGAGGTCGAGCACGATGACGACGTCCACACCGGCGCGCGGCACCCACTGTGACGCCGCCTTGACCCGTACCAAGACAGGGAACTCCTTGCAGGTGTCGCCGCCGGCTGGAATCTGCTTGGTTTTTGTGAACGCTTCCACCTCCACCTGCATCAAATCCCAACTTCAGATTGTTGAATGATGTTCGAGTTTCAACACATGGACGGCGAGATGGCATGTGTGCAGCTTACCAAATTGTCGGCCCTGAGATGACACATCCATGCCGGCAGTGAGCTTTTCCACTCTTCAGGCACCATCTCCGAAAGCCCAGTCGCCAGCTTCTGTGCATACATCGATCGGTATCAGCGGGAAGCACACATGTTTGGTCTAATAAAACAAAGTTTTGAAGTCCAGGTGCCAAAATATTCTCGTACGGATATGAGGGTGTCGGTCAGCCCAGGCGTTTGAGGCGTCCATCTGAGACAAAAAATCGTGACCGGGCGACCCACCCGGCCATATGAGGCGGGTTTAAGTCGTCGAGCTATAGCTCTTATAGAGCCGTTAAAACAGGTAAGGATGTATAGTAAATCTTGCACCCTCCTTTCACTATCTTGATATTTTTTGGATATTTTAATATGAACTACATATAGAATATAATGAGTGAACAAACGCACTAAAACATGTTTATATACAACCGATCTAGAAAAAATATTAGAACATCTTATAGTAATATTGAACGGACGGAATAAAGCGTAATATACTCCCTCCATTCCTAAATGTAAGGTGTATTAGTTTTTCAAAAAGTCAACCATTGTCAATGTTTGACCAACATTATAGAAAAATATATAAACATTTACAATACTAAATATATAAAATATAAAAATATATTTCATGTTGAATCTAGTGACAATGATTTGGTATTCTAGCCATTGATATTTTTGTCAATAAACTTGGTCAAAGTTAGAGAAGTTTGACTTTTTAGAAAAACAATACACCTTATATTTAGGAACGGAGGGAGTATATAGCAACCTAAAAAAATCTAGAGAACTATGACTATTTCTTTCCTACTCAATAAACACATCTTTTTGAATTTGCACTTATTGCAAACAGGGTACGGGATTCTCTGACCCAAACAAACAAATGGTCCGGAGAAAGCAATCCGTCTTTTCAGTACTACACATGCCTCAAATTCATTTTTACATTGAATTACTCTCTTTTTAAATTTCGCACCGGAATGAGTGACATGTGTCATTCAATCATATAGTATTAGAAATGCAGGAATTCGCATCAAAGAGTGTTTGTGCCCACATGAAATGAGGATTTAGAAGAAATCAGAGTAGAATGCTCGCCAATACTTACGATAGTTTCTTAAACATTTTAATACTCAACCTTATAAAAAAATGACCCTATTCATCCATAAATCCTATGAAATTCCTTAGTCACCCTTAAATGAACATTCATTTGAATAAAATAAACCTTTAAAGAACAATAGTGTATGTTTATCATTTGTCTTTCTTCTATAACAGATAAAGGGTATTAGAGCCTCATGTTGTTACATTACCTACATTCATCACTAGTATTACTTTTTGCCAATTGTAGAAACTTATGAGTACATCAACTAAACATTTAAAGGAGATGCAATTGGCTAAAAAAATTGCAGTAACTTGCTGACAGTTTTGTTTTTTGAGGCGCGGGGGGGG
>LR738709.1:649810661-649850393 GCA_902687465.1 Secale cereale
GGGTTGTTGACCATTTTGATCTCTAAGGACCGATTTCCATTTCCACAACCCATTAACTTGGTTATGATTACAGGCTTACAACACATGTACTTTCACATGGATTGTTTGTCCACGGAAAACTTTAGGAAATAGTGCTACAAACATCTTCATATCTGTCAATATAGGAAGTTAATAGACTTTAATGCAGCTCCTTCTCTTTGGAAATTTTTATCAAAATTTCCACACATTACCCCCCTCCAAGAAAAGTATTTTTCCGAGAAATTCTACTATTGCGGGTAATGTTTAGATGGTGCAGCTTGACAAGAATCAGATGTCACTTCCCCTAGAGATATCGCCGCTTTAAAAAAAATTGGATGGGATTACCACTGTAAACTTTATAACAAATATATTACATAATTCTGTCATGAAATTGAACATATTTTTTTTTATCCAGTTGCCATATGGCTCACTTGTCAGCGGAAGAGTAGTTATCCAAACTAGCATTCGTATATAAACTTGTGCAGTTTTGTTAAGTTAAACTTAAGCATAACATAATTACATAAACCAACAATTATAAGCATGGGGCCATAAAATGGAAACTGAACAGCTGCACTCACACACACACACACACACACACACACACACACACACAAACAACTTGGACCGGATACAAATAGCGGCTAGCCTGAACATAAATCAATTGTATTAACGCAAAGACTTTGGATGAATTAATGAATCACCTTTCCGGCTTCTTGGATCACCATTGCACGTAGCTAGCTCAAGGCTTAATCTCACTCTTGAGTACGGTGTTTGCGAGAGCGAGCTGCGATGCTTAAGCTCAAGGCTTGCAAGAGCTATATATAGAGCGTGGAGCGAGTGGCGCGCGGGATCGGTGATCCATGCACGACATGACTGAGCTGCCCTTGGCGGAGCAGCGCGACGACCGGTTGACTAATTTACTCCCTTCCCAGCGTGTACCAGATCTGGATCCAGACCTAGACCGTACCTGGTTCTATATATTAAATTCTTGACGTACATGCATCTAGACTTGGTGTATGTGGTCGTGGTGTGTGAACACGTTGGACGAGAGCACATCTACATGAAGAGCCCATTTTGATGTGCGTCTACTTTCCATTTTCGAATTAGAGCATGGTTCTTCATGTACATGAAGAGCCCATTTTGATGTGTGTCTACTTCCTATTTTCGAATTAGAGCATGGTTAATAGTATAGCCAATCTCATAGCCAACATGTATAAGTTTGTGCTACTTTATTAATACATGATCCATTTTTCACTCCTACATCGTGCGAAGAAGCCCGCTTATATTATCTTTTCTATTATCTCTCCTCCAACTAAGTATAGAAATATTATTTTACTTTTTATAGCCTACTGAATGTACCTTGTTGTACTTACTCTTAACTATGGTACTTTTTAGTGATACTGGTGAGGAACTTTCGGAGGAAGCTAAGGTAGCTAGTGTATGTTCCTAAGTTAGCTACAAAAGTGGCTCAATATGAATATTCCTAGTACTACTACACTAAGGCATAGTCGCTTCTTGTAATTGGTGTATATATATACCTCCTTTTCGGTTTATAAGGCTTGTGCGTATCCCTAGATCTATAATTTGACCAACATAAAATAAGTTGTATAGTCTAAAAATTACACCATTAGAAAGTAGAATATCTGAAGTTCCTAATGATATATTTTTTGTGACAGATAACTTGTATTACGTTGGTTTATTTTTAAACCTAGATATACGTGCAAGCCTTATAAGCCGAAAAAGAGGTAGTATATATATATATATAAAATACTACTAAGTAGTCACGGCCGGTGAGACAAATGAGTCAGTTGGATAATAAAATTCATGACTAATGAATAACTTGGGAGTTGAGACTTAGTTGGTCCATAATACTATAGGTCGAGTAAATGTTGCTTGCAGTCACTTAACATGCATACTACACATCATGTTGCTTACGCAATTGCGCATGACGTAACATGCATCCAAGCCATAACTTGAGAGTTGAGACTTGGTTGGCGAGCATTAATTACTTGAGAGTAGAGGACTGGCTAAGGCCCATCCTTCACCTCACATCCATAGCCGTTATGCTTACTCCAATGCAAATGTGCTAAGAGCATGGTTAATAATATAGTCAGCTGCTGGCTATATGATGTTGCCATGTCACATATAGCCAAACTTATAGCCAACAAGTACAATAGCTAGATATAAATATATACTACTTTGTTGATATATGGCCCACCTCACTCTCTCACAAAGTACCTAGGAGCACGTGCTGCAGCCGGCTGTTAACTAGTAGCCCGCTTCTCTTCTCTCTCCTCTTCTCTCTCTTCCAAGTAAGCAAAAATATAATATTTAATGTCTTACAGCCCGCCTACATCATCTTATTATACTTGCTCTAAGTGAGGTGCTAAGAGCATTAAATGTGTTAAGCAACTATAGTCTCCAGTGCATTGGTGTTTAGCTTGTTGTAGCTAAGGTTGCATCATTTAATTATTTAGCAACTAAAGTCTTGCATGGATAGGCTAGTTCTTTTTATTTTTAATGTTTTGCATAGGTTCCCGTGACTAGCACCGTTTCCTTCTGGGGTCACCAAACTCCTCTCACTCCTCTTAATTACGGTGCCACATAGGATTTTTTGCCTAGTTGGCATGCTTAGCACCTATCCAAGGTGTTACAACATCTCTAGCAGACCCCGCATCCCGCCGACCCACAAAACGTGTTTGCAGTTCGCTAAAAAACGGTTTTGCAGGCCGGCACGGATGGCCGCAGCGGCAGACCCCATAAAACGGACCCGTATAAAAGGATATTCGCGGAATATGTTTTTTTATGGGTCGTCTTTGCGGGGTCTGGTCTGACGTCGCTCCCTCAGGCCTGCAAAACCTAAATTTGCATCTTAATTTGACACAACATAATGCATTTTTTTTGCTTTTTCAACAACATCGGATACATTGGACATCACCAAATCTTGCTAGAATAGCAAGACCAAAGAAAAGAAGAACCACAAGGATACATTTTAGAAGATTTCCAACTTCCATAACTGCTCCCACTAGTTGAAGCAATATCTTCTCCATGCACTCATTGTTGATGTGCGGATTCTTGATATTGCATTCTTCATTGTTATTCTTTTGTCTTAAAGAAGTAGACGTTGCGTCCCCTCTAGTTGCACATGCAGTTGCTTCATTGCCTTCAATTCTACTAAGGAGTGCATGAACGTCTATTAAGTTTCTTTCTATCAATAAATCAATGTATTCGCCTTCCCAAAACCAAAATGAGCAATCCATCTTCCTACACACACGAATGATGTTTGAGATGAGCTATCGCAATTGAACCAAAGAATGCGGCCAAATGAAAACAGCACGTACCCGTCGTTTTCGCATTTGAAGAACACCCATCCGGGGTGCTTTGGCGTGCCCGAAGTTAGCCGCGGCACAGTCAGCGTGCACTCGCCGCACTGTATAAGCGGCATTGGCGAGCCACAGAGCCTCTGCGCGAGCGCCGAGCCCGGCGGACGGCCGGCCGAATCCATGCCCGCAAACCGTCGGCGGCGGCGACAGGACGAACCCGTACCTGCATGCGGCGATGCGACTTTGCCGGGGCTGCACAAGATGCTCCTCGACCACTACATCGCTTGACGCAGCCACCGGCGGCCGGAAAAGCCAAATCCGACCGCTCGCGATGAAGGGCCGCAACTTTCCGGCCCGCCGACGTAGGAGGGGGGCAGAGGGCAACCTCGTGCGCGTGACGGCCTTTCGGCGTGCTCCGGCCGGGTACTTTCACCGGAATCTTGGGCGGCGGCTCGGCGGCGGGGCGAGGGGGAGAGAGGAGGTGGTTGGTGGGGAAAAGCGTGGGCTGAAATGTCCTCCCCACCAACCGCTCCCGCTATATGCAGGGCTCCGACGGGCCGGGGGAAAACCCGCGTATTCGCGGGTTGTGGTGAAGATTTTGCCACGCCACTCAAAAAAATTGGGGGCCCGCCGTGTTTGCGTAGTTTGTTCGGGTGGGATTTCCGTGTCGGCCCATATTTTGGCGGTTATTTTGCGGGTCAGGGCTTTTGCGGGGTCTGCTAGATTTGCTCTTAGTACACTAGGTTGCCCGTCGCGCCAAATGGTACAGGTCCTATTTCAAACCCAGAATTATTTTGTAAGTAAATGCTTGTCAATTCTAAGGACCCTTTTAATTATTCAATTTTGAGAAAAATGTAGCTCCAAAATATGCAATAGTATAGTTTTTCAAATGCGGACATAAATTCTCTTTATACTACAATTTGCTATGTTAGAGTATCTACAGCCGGGTTCCTCAAACACCGCCTGTGCGTTCGGGCGGATGGCGCTTTAAAATAATTACGGTTTAGACTTGAACAAATGTGGAATAAACTTGTGTTTAATTTGTCAAGCACAAAACCTAAATAGAATAGGCAGACAAACAACTAAGTGAAAGCAAGATATATATCATGAAACACTATAACTAACACAAAGTAAAGTGCATAAGTAAAGGGATCGGGTAAGAGATAACCGAGACACGCAGAGACGATGATGTATCTGAAATTCGCACTCTTGTGGATGCTAATCTCCGTTTGGAGTTGTGTTGAGCGACAATGCTCCTCAAAAAGCCACTAGGGCGCCCTCGCACAATGCAAGATGTCGTGATTCCACTTAGGGACCCTTGAGGGCGGCCACACCAAACCCATACAATTGGCAACCCTTAGGGCGGTCACCGGTACCCGTACAAATTTCTCGAGGCAATCTGCACAAGTTAATTGGAGACCCTGGTGCTTCCCCGGAGCTTTACACCATAATGATTGAGCTCCGAGACACCAACACTTGTCTAGGGCGCCCAAGCACCCAAGAGGAACAAGCTCTAGGGTACCAAGCACCCAATAGTAATAAGCTACTCAAACTTCACATCCATGTATCACCTTGGAGAACTCAAACATAAGCACCAAATGCAATAGTAAGGGCACACCGAGTACCCAGATCCTTCTCTCCCAAATCCCACCACAACAACTAATGTTATGGAGAAAAATGAGAGGAATAACAAAGAGAAGAACGCAAAGAAGAAGTCTAGATCAAAAGGGGCCCCCCTCACATAGATAAGAAAGTAATTGGTGGAAATATGGATCTAGATATTCTCTCTCTTTTCCATCAAAAACTAGTAAGAATCATGGGAGCGATTGAGAGATAACAAGCTCAAAGAAGGTCAACAATGAGGGCAAAACATGAGCTCCAAGGATAATAACAATTGGGGAAGAAGACCCTCTTTTAGGTGGGGACAAATCCAACCGTTATGCATGTTGGTCATCCACAAGCGGTACTACTGATCATGGGAGCGGTACTACCGCTTGGGGCTGTAGTTCTACATGCACTACACAAAGCAAGAGAAGAGCTAGAGCAGTAGTGCTGCACAGAGCAGTACTACCATCCACTTCCAGCGGTACTATCATGTTGGGAAATGTTGCATGGAAAAAAATACGCACACGCAAAGATCTATCCGTGGAGATGCAGCAACGAGGGGGAGAGTGTGTCTACGCACCCTCATAGACCGTAAGCAAAAGCGTTAGACAATGTGGTTGAGGTAGTCAAACTTCTTCGTGATCCAACCGATCAAGTACCGAACATACGGCACCTCCGCGTTCATCACACATTCAACTCGGTGACGTCCTCGCTTTCTTGATCCAGCAAGACGGGTAGTAGTAGATGAGTTCCGGCAGCACGAAGGCCTGGTGACGGTGATGGTGAAGTGATCTCCGTAGGGCTTTGCCTAAGCACTACGAAAATATAACCGAGGGACGAAACTGTGGAGATGGGCACCTCGCACGGCTAGGACAATGTTCTGGGTCATTGTGTGACGCCCCCTCCTCATATATATATATATATATATATATATATATATATATATATATATATATATATGACTCCTCATTTGTACTCCTAGGAGTATGTACTCCCATACTGAATATACCTCATATACGCATTAATTATACCTCTTTATCATTCTCAATATACTTCATTAAATATTCTAAGATACCCCAATACGAGTTTTGTTGAAAAAATATCATCTATGACGTACTTTTTTAAATATACCTTTTTCACGTAGAAACACATCAGTATATACGTAAACATTTAAAACATGTAGACTCGCATGAAATTTTTCATGAAAATCATTTTGGGGTATCTAATAATTACTAATGAAGTATATTAAAAATAATAGAGAGGTATAAAAGATTTATCTACATGGTATATGAGGAGCGGGAGTACGTACTCCCAAGAGTACACAACCATTTTCCTATATATATATATATATATATATATATATATATATATATATATATATATATATATATATATATATATATATATATATATATATATATATATATATATATAGGGTGGGTCTATTCTCATAACACCCCTTAAGACCTTATTCTCATAACAAAAAGCTTATTCTCCTTACACCCTACCCACTAGCCACCTGTACCCGCGCGGACCTAGCGAATAGAAAAAATTCACCCCTCCTCCCACGGCTGCCCACCACTCCTCCACCAACCTCCCTCCCCACCCCACCACCACCAGCCACCAGCACCGCCACCGTCCACAACCTGCCTGGCGACCGACGACCACGGGGATGGCCCCGACCACTGAGGCGCCCCACCCACCGCCTCCCCACGCTCGAGTCCGTCTCGCTCTTCGGGAACGCGCTCTTCGGCGGGATCCCGGCGGGCTACGCCTCCCTGGCGCCCACGCTGTGCAAGCTCAACCTCAGCCGCAACGCGCTCTCGGGCGAGATCCCGCCCTTCCTCGGCGCCTTCCCCTGGCTCCGCCTGCTCGACCTCTCCTACAACACCTTCTCCGGCGAGATCCCGCCGGGCCTCTTCGACCCCTGCCCCCGCCTCCGCTACGTCTCGCTCGCCCATAACGCGCTCCAGGGCGCCGTCCCGCCCGGCATCGCCAACTGCTCCCGCCTCGCCGGCTTCGACCTCTCCTACAACCGCCTCTCCGGCGACCTCCCCGACCAGCTCTGCGCGCCGCCGGAGATGAACTACATCTCCGTCCGGAGCAACGAGCTCTCCGGCCGCATCGATGGCAAGCTCGACGCCTGCCGCAGCATCGACCTGCTCGACGTCGGGAGCAACCAGTTCTCCGGCGTCGCGCCCTTCGGCCTCCTGGGCCTCGCCAACATCACCTACTTCAACGTCTCCTCCAACGCCTTCGACGGCGAAATCCCCAACATTGCCACCTGCGGCAGCAAGTTTTCATACTTCGACGCGTCGGGGAACCGGCTCGCCGGCCTGGTCCCGGACAGCGTGGTGAATTGCCGCAACCTGAGGGTGTTTGATTTGGGAGCGCATGCTCTTGCCGGAGACATACCGCCGGTGATCGAGACTAATGCAGTTCATTTTGTGTTTTTTGTTTATTTTGTTCTCGTAGTCCTGGGAGATTGAAGGATTGCCTCTGATCCCCTCTTCATTTCTTGCAGTTCGTTGTTTGCTTCACTGAAAGAAATTAACCGCGTCGCTGGAGAAGATGAGCTACACATGACCCCCGTGCAGTTTGGACACCGAGCATTCGGTGGGTCTTTGGTGTATAGCAGCAGTACACTGGAGCTTTGTTGTTGTTAAAGAAGTCCACTGTAGTCATCAACCAGAGCTCGGAAAAAACAACATATACATACAAAGTTTTCTCGTTCACTTTCCTCGTGGTGCACAATAGAAAATGTCATATTTTTAATATGTAGCTCACTGTCCTCCCTTGGGGTAATTTTGGTTGTTGTTGCTGCAGTGCAACACACCTCTTCATGACAACGGTGTATGTAATATGCTTGTCTGTAATATGTAGCGTGCAAACAACAAATGCAGTCCTCTCGCCTCGTCCCTGCAGTGTATATTTCATTTTTAAACCAAAAAAATATATGTGCAGTGCACTATGGGAAAAAGAAAAAGAAAAATGCAGCGCACTCCGGTCTTTAAAAAAGTTCGCTCCAAAGGACTTTGTAGTACACTTACTACATTTGTTGTAAGTGTACTACAAAGGAAATAAAAAGGAAATGTAGTGCAGTTCGATCTTGAAAAGGTCCACTCTAAAAGACTGCAGTACACTTCATTTGAAAAAAATGAATTAAAGTCGTTCATAAAAAAGTTAGAGAAAAGGACAAAAACAAATCAAGCAATTCGTTTGATGCAGTGCGGTTTTCAGTCTAAAGAAGTGCGTTCTTCTGTCTGATGGAGTACACGCGTTGATATTTGTGTCGCGGAAAAACAGAGTGTGTGCGTTTTTGTAATTTCAAAACTGCTCTTAAACCGTAATGAATTAGAGGAGTGTTCTACATGAAAAAGTAGCTTCTCGATGATATCTTTCCAACGGTGTATCATTTGGATCATTTCGACCAACGTTTTGTAAAAATTTCACGAAAAACGGCCACTGCCCTTCGTAGTCAGCCGCACGATTTTCAAAATTAACTAAAAACCGTAAGGAATCTCAAAAACATTTCAACATATGAAAGTTGCGTGTCGGGGAAACTGATCGCCCACGAACACCTATGGGACCGGAGCCCCTTTTCGGTACGGCAAGGGAGCGGAGGGAGCACGAAGAGCAGATCGAGGCAAGCACGCGAGCAGTTTACCCAGGTTCGGGCCGCACGGATGCGTAAAACCCTACTCCTGCCTTGGTTGTATTGAGTTCTTGGCTCGGAAGCAAGAAGAGCTACAGTACTGGTTGCTAGCTACACCGAGCGTGAGAGTGATCGAAGTTCGGAACCCCCTCTACGTTGTGTATGGGCCTCCTTTTATAGGTCAAGGGGTCACCGACAGGTGGCAACGTAGACGAGGGTAAAAACGTAAAAATGGTGGTAGTTGTAACAGTGTATGTACAGTGTTTTGTACCTAACCCTGACGGTGGGGGACAAGGGCATTGAATGCCCGTCACCGTAGCCCCAAACAGTGCAAAAAGCGTCTGTCCGGGCGTCTTCGTTCGCCACGACAGTAGCCTCGTCATCGTGGCTTGCCACCGTGTCCCCCAGGCTGTACAGCCTTCCGCCACGTGCCCCTGGAAGGGCCCCAGGGCGACGCCTGGCCGGATGAGCTGGAGCGCGGGCACACAGTGGAAGCTTGCCGTGGCAAGCGCCTTGCCGCGGTCGCTACCTTGCCGCGCCCGGAAGCTTGTCGCTCTCCGGGCCTTGCCGGGGCGCGCGATGTGCCACGGCAAGTCTTCTGAAATGCTATGCTTTGGCCTTCCTGGCAAGCTCCTCTTGCCAGGGTCTTGTGCTAAAGAGGTGGTTATGAGCCTGGAGCGGCCTTCCCGGCAAGCTCCTCTTGCCGGGGCCTTGTTTCTTTGACTTGAATACTTTGTTCTTGAATGGCTCCAAAGGAACCAAAGCGGGCCTTGACGGGCGCGTGGCAAGCCCTGCCACGGGACGCTGCTACTGCCCGTGCACAAGTCGGGATACTAAGGTACCCCTACTTTAGTACACCGACAGGAGCCCCCGGGCCTGGGCCACACACGATGCCGAGCGCTGTTGGGCCAGGCTCAAAACAGTGCACGGGCACACGCGGCCCACGGCGCGCCGCAGCCCACTCCGTATCCACCGCACCTCTCCCTAACGGCACGCGTCGATTGCGGCGTCGTGGGAGAGATCGTGGCCTGTTTCTTTAATGGGAAAATGCGGAACGTCCCCCTCTCCCCCTTAAAAGCAGAGGAAACAGGGGCAGTTTCCCCCCATTGCTTCATTGCGTCTTCAACCTCCAGAAACCCTCGCCGCTCTCCTCCTCCCCAAAGGTCGAAAGAGAGCGGAGCTCCACCCTTCTTCCGCCGCCGCCAGCCTCTCCAGCGCCGCCGGCCCCCTTCGCCGTCCCCGCCATGGCCCCGAAGGGCGACAAGGCGAAAGCCGCAAAGACCGAACGGGCGGCGAAGCTTGCAGCAATGCGAAAGAGGATGGTGGTCTTCCCGCCGAGGCTTGGCGCGAGGGAGCTGAAGGACAAGTTCTACCTCTTCTGGTCGAGGGAAACAAAAGCTCATCCGCGCACCAGGGTTCTCCCCGCCGAAGCTTGCGACATGTTTCCGGGAGGTTATCCTTACTTTGCCCTGTTCTTCCATTGCGGACTCTGCCCTCCATACTCC
This sequence comes from Secale cereale, assembly GCA_902687465.1. Classification (NCBI taxonomy): domain Eukaryota; kingdom Viridiplantae; phylum Streptophyta; class Magnoliopsida; order Poales; family Poaceae; genus Secale; species Secale cereale. The sequence continues at coordinate 649,820,768 of LR738709.1, forward strand.
GAGTTCTTCTGCGACGTTATGAACACCTACGGGTTTCATCTTCTGGATTTCACCCCGAACGCAGTCTTAACCATGGCCGTTTTCGCACATCTGTGCGAGAACTTTGTCGGAGTCAACCCCAACGTAGCCCTCTTCCGCCCTTTTTTACACCTCGGGTAGAGTCTGGGTCTCCTCTGTCTGGTGGGATTTCTTGGATCTTTAGGCTCAATAAAAAAGAGGCATACTTGATTGGAGAGCTCCGCGGCAAGTGGGAGGAGTGGAGGGCCGACTGGTGCTGGATCATGGAGGATGGACCCCAGCAGTTTACTTCCCCGCGCCGAGCCGCAATAGTGTGCGGCAAGGACTGGAGTGATCTGGCCCCGGAGGACGAGAAGTTGAAGATAGCCCTCACTAGGATTCTTCGCCTCCGGCAAGCCAATCTTACTGTAGGTGAGGTCGGGGCAGATTTCCTTCGCCGCCGCATTGCTCCCTTGCAGGAGAGGAAGAGGCCAGCTTGGGATTTCGGCAACGCGGGAGACTGTATGAGGCTGCGCCCCGGCCTTAACTATAATTTCACTGTCCTGGAGCTCAAAGGGATGCTCCGTGAGCTGTTCAAGCACGACGCCAAGCACCCGGAGTGGTTCGCCTCGCCGCGGGGGGTAGTTCCACTATGCAACAATTCATCACTTAGTGCTATCCACGCGGCGATGCTGTTGTGCGACTCCCACGGGGTTGACCCCACTTGGCTGGCGCCTTCTGACGAAGCCGCGCAAACCTTCTTCGACAACTTGGTGGAGCTGCCGATCAATCTCGATGAGAAGAAAGGTCTCACCCGCGACACCACCGACCGGGAGGTGGCGTATATCGCCACCAGGATGGAGGAGGCAGCCGTAGCCGAGGCCGCGGGCGAGTTTGGGTACTCCTTGGACGAGGCGGATGCAGCGGATGCGGTGAGTCGGGCTGAGGAGGAAGAGATCCTCAAACTGATAAAGCCTGCCGGGCAGCCCGCCGAGACGAGCGAGGCTGCCGGGCAAGGCACAGAGTCGAGCGAGCCCGCCGAGCAAGGCGCTGAATCGGGCGATTCTTCAGAAGACTCAGGCGGGTCTCTGGGCCTTGACGACTCCTCTTCATCCTCGGGGAGTTCTCCGCCACCACCAAGTCCTCCGCCTCAACCGAAGAAGCGTCTCCGCAAGGCTACGGACACGGCGAAGCAGCCGGCGGGCCAGCAGCCGCAGCGTCGCTCGACGCGCGCCACCACGACGAGCAAGGCCGTCAAGGGGGCGCCTCGCGCCTCCGCAGCGGCTGGGGGAGGATCTTCCCGCACGGGCTCCACCGCCCCTTCCGCCCCTCAGGCCTCGGCAACGACCGGAGCGGGGTCTTCTCAGACCACGGCTCCGGCGCCCGCCAAGCACCCGAGGGAGCCTACTCCTCCAGCTCCTTGCGCCGGGGCGCGCGAGGCGGACTTCGACTTCTCCGTCCTCAGTTCCGACAAGGAGGAGGAGGAAGAGTAAGTAAAGCAACTCTTGTTTTCTTCAATTTGCTGTTCTTGTCTTGAATCTTCTTTTGTCTAATTTTGATTCTGTTTGTCTTCCAGGACCCTGGCCCAGAGGATGGCGAAGAGGGCCAAGATCCCGGTGGTCGATCTCGAGGACGAGCACGTCGCAGCGGCAGGGGATGCGCCCGCGACAGACTTGCCGGACCAGCCAGCTGCCCCGCAGGGCAGCCCCCAGCGCAGCCCCCAGCGTAAGTCTTCTGTTCGCTTTTTACTTGTCGGGCGCGCGTGGGCTTCTTATCTTCATTGACGTTTTGCTTGTTTATTGGCTTGTACAGAAGCGGAGCCGCAGCCTCAGGAGCGGCAAGAGACTGCCCCCGACGAGCGGCGCGTCTCAATCTCCCCGCCAAGGAGGAGCTCCCCGGCGAGGGAGAATACTCTGCCAAGGACGGGGACTCCGCCAAGGGCGAGTACCCCGCCAAGGGCGAGCACCCCGCCAAGGGTCGTCACCCCGCCAAGAGAAGGCGCCAGCGGCCCTCCGCCGGCGGGGGCCACCACCACGCCGCCGAGGGAGAACTCCCCGGCAAGGAACCCCGTAGAGGAAGAGGCCCGCGCAGGTAACCCTTGTACTTTTCTTCTCTTGAATTCTTCTTTTTGGATGTTTGCTTGACTATTTCTTCTTTCTTTTTCTTGCTCTCAGACTCGTCCGCTCCAGAGCCTATGGAGACGGAGGCCGCCACCGAGGAGGCCGCGCGCGGCAACACCGGCGGCGTCGCGGCCACCGAGGAGGCGATCGGCACCGAGGAGCCCGCCGTCGAAGAGGCAACCAGGGACGCCGACGCGGCAGCTGAGGAGGGGACCGGCGGTCGCACTGACGGCCCCGAGGCCGCAGGAGCGTTTGACGCTGCGCCGATCGCCGACCCTGCCGCTGCCGCGGCTGGAACCGGTGCCTACTTGGAGGCTGGGAACGGGGTCTTCATTCAGATCCCGTGGGCTTCTTCGTCAAGGGCGCCCGCGGAGGGGGAGGCCTTCGATGGGGAAGTCCTCGCCTCCGCGGGGCTGAAGTTTGTCGACGCGCCCGGCAGCAGCAACGAGCCCGAGGAGGAGCAGCTTCTGCGCCGGCTCTTGGCCCTGTACCGTGCCAGGCAGGCCAAGCTGGAGTCCCGGGAGGCTCTGGCTGCCAAGGCAGGCGTCGATTTGGAGAAGCGCGCCGAGGAGCTCCGCGGCGCCAACCAGGCGGCCCTCCGGTCCTTGGCGGAGGAGCGGGAGGAGCTCGCCGAGGCGCACCAGGCGTTCATCCTCGAAAAGGCCGAGGCAGAGGAGCAGCAAAGGCTTGCCGCCGAAGACCTGTCTCGGCGGGAAGGTGAGTTGAGGCAGCGGAAGGTCGACCTCGATAGCCATGAGGATGACCTTACCGCGCGCGAGCAGTCCCTTGGCGGGGCTCTGCAGGAAGCGAGGGATGCCGCTGCAGCTGTAGAGACCGTCAAGAGAGACTTGGAGGCGAGGGTGGCACAGTTGGAGCTCAACTTGAAGATGAGCGAGGAGAAGGTTGCCGCGCTCACACTGGAGAGGGAGAAAGACGCCCACAGCCACTCGGAGCTGCAGGTCCGTCTCTCCGACAAGGGCAAGGAGCTCGCCATCGCCAAGGATTCCATCGCGGACTTGGAATCGAAGCTGTCCACCCTCACTGAATCACTTGACGGCGCCAGGAACAGGGAGACGAAGCTGAAGGAAGATCTCCGGGCTGAGAGGGCACTGTTGGACAGCGCCGCCCTCACCCAAAATAACTTCAGGCAGACGATGGAGCAGTGGACCGAGGAGCTCGTTGCCGCCGCCGCTGACATCGACAGGGAGATGGCGGCGCTAGGGATGGAGCACCTCGGGTACTCCCCCGATGCGAACCTCCCTCACAGCGCCAAGCTGAGCTTATTCTTCAGGGGAGTGGCGCCGGCCCTCGAGCAGCTTCGGGAGAGGATCCCCACGCAGCTGGCGAACGAGGCGCGCAGGCTTTGCACGGGAGTTGTGGAGAGAGTGCTGACAAAGATAGTCTACCGCAACCCCGGGATCAACCTCGACAACGTCCTCCGGACCTTGCCGCCCGACGCCGACCAGGAGGCGCTGAAGGCTCTTGTCGCCCCCATCGTGGCCAAGGTGGGCAAGATCAGAAGAGTCGATGGCGACCGTGTAGACTAGGCTGTTTTCTTTCCGCTTCCCTTGTCGCTGCCAATTAAGTCATGGACAGTAGTTTATTAGAACAGTGACAAGTCATCTTGTAATATAACTTTATTTTGGGTAGTTAATGCAGTGTTATTTCCTTGGTTTGATTACTTTACTTCGTATGCTTTTACCCTACGCTTTTAGGGAAACTTGCCGGCAAAGGGACTCTTGCCGCGAGCGCTGAGTGCGGAACTTCAGTAGCCTGCTAGCAACGCCGCTACCGGCAAGAAACCTTGTCGCAGCTAGCCGCAGCACACTTAGGTTGTTGAGCGAACTCGAAAACGAAGTAAGGGCGCGACACTTGTCGCAGCTCACTTAAGCCGTTGAGCGTGCTCGAAACAAAGTAAGGGCGCGGCTAGTCACGGGTAGGTTCCTCCGCGCACAGGTTTTCCATACAAAGTGTGGTCGTTCAAGGAAGATAACCTAATTTTTTTTAAAAAAATTTGAATGCTCAAACTTTGACAACTTAGCTTTTGTGTGCGGTTTGCTTCTCGGCAAGGCAAGGCTTTCTTGAACGGCACTTGGTCCATACTACAGTCTCCTTCCCCCCGGCAAACTTGTGCGCGATGGATCCTTCTTCTGCTTGAGAAAAGAAAGAAAAACGGAGGAAACATAGGCATGGAGCTTTGCGGCTCATTATTGCTTACCGGGGGTGTGTGCTGCACAAAGTGTCAGATAACACATGCAAGAAAAACGAAAAGGCATGAAACGACAAGTTGTGCATGGCACAAAAGTTTTACTGATGCACGGGGTCTGCGCCCGGCTTTGTACAAAGGTTTACATGCATCAGCGGCAAGACTTGTACAAAAGGTGGTTGCCGGAGCGGATCACGGCAACCGCGCCTTATGGGTGAAACTTGCGAAGGTGCTCAATGTTCCAGGAGTTGCTCACCGGTAAGCCCTCTTCGGTCTCAAGGCGGACAGCGCCGGGCCTTGTGACTTGTCTCACCCGATAAGGGCCTTCCCACTTTGGCGTCAAGTTGTTGGAATTCTTGGTGGACTGAACGCGCCGAAGAACAAGGTCGCCTTCCTCGAGACTTCTGGCTCTAACTTTGCGGCTATGATAGCGGCGCAAAGCTTGCTGGTATCGAGCAGCTCGTACAGCAGCCTGAAGACGGTCCTCCTCGAGGAGCAGTGCATCATCTTGCCGCAGCTGCTCTTGCTCGAGCTCATCGTAAGCGAGCACTCGAGGAGACCCGTATGCGAGTTCCGTGGGGAGAACTGCCTCTGCTCCATAGACAAGAGCAAAGGGTGTCTGCCCGGTGGCTCAATTTGGTGTCGTCCTGATTTACCAAAGAGCCGCCGGCAACTCTTCAATCTAGTTTCTTCCGCACTTGTGCAGCCTGTCGAAAGTTCTTGTCTTGAGTCCGCGCAGCACTTCAGCGTTCGCCCTCTCCGCTTGACCATTGCTTCTCGGGTGAGCAACAGAAGCGAAGCAGACCTTGGCGCCAAGGTCTTGGACGTATTGCATGAAGGTGCGGCTTGTGAACTGTGTGCCGTTGTCGGTGACGATCCTGTTAGGGATTCCGAAACGGCAAACAATTGACCTGAAGAACTTGACTACTGACTGTGCGGTCACCTTTCTCACTGGTTCCACTTCTGGCCACTTTGTGAACTTGTCGATGGCGACGTACAAGTACTCAAAGCCCCCGACTGCACGGGGAAAGGGGCCGAGGATGTCGAGCCCCCAGACCGAAAAGGGCCAGGACAAAGGGATCGTCTGGAGAGCTTGAGCTGGCTGATGTATTTGCTTGGCATGGAACTGGCACGCTTCACACTTGGTTACTTGTGCAGTTGCATCTTGGAGGGCTTCTGGCCAAAAGAAACCTTGCCGGAACGCCTTCCCGGCAAGTGCTCTTGCGCCAATGTGGTGGCCACATATGCCTCTGTGTATCTCTGCCAACAGCTTCTGTCCATCTTCCCGGGGAATGCACTTCAGTCTAACACCGTTGAGTCTTCTTCTGTACAGCTCATTGCCGACGAACTGGTACATACTTGACTGCCTGGTTATTCTTTCTATTTCTTCTGGCTCTTCGGGGAGTTCCCCAGTTTGAAGAAAACGGACAATTTGCTGCGCCCATGCTGGAGCCTGAGGCTCAACAACAAGGACTAAAGGCATCAGTGCTGCTGCGGGAACGTCAGCTTCTACCGCAAGAACCTGTGGCTCGGCCGGAGCTGGACGTTCCTGTGACGACCCCGGCCCGACCGTGCACTAATCATACACGCAATGCACACGATCAAGCCTAAGGACTCACGTGAAGGAATCACAACACAACTCTAAAACATAAATAAATACATACAAGTTATATATTACAAGCCAGGGGCCTCGAGGGCTCGAATACATAACATGATGTCATACACATAGTCAGCGGAAGCGTTAGGTATCTGGGTACAGATACAACACAGCAGAAGATAGGCCTGTTACACAGGCGGGGCAAAAGAAAAGCTACGATCGAAAAGGCGCAGGCCTCCTGCCTGGGACCTCCGATCCTACTCCTGGTCGTCGTCCGCCGGCTCCTCGTAGAAGTACTCGCCGGCCGGGTAGTAGTAGTAGCCAGCCTCGGGCTGGTAGTAGTAGTCGTCCACGGGGGCTGCAGGCATCATGGCTCCGTCGTCTGATTTATCATGCGGGTAGGACAAAAAGGGGAAGCAAAGCAACCGTGAGTACTCATCCAAAGTACTCAGCAAGACTTACATCAGATCTATACTAGCAATGCATCATTTTCAAAGGAGGCTTTATGTGGGTGGACTAGACTGCAGAAAGCCAGAGTAGAGAGGGGAAAAGCCTAGTCCTGACGAAGACTAGCATCTTCAGGGTCTTGCAGCAATTAGGAGGGAGCAGATAGTATATCATAATGTAATGTGTTCATAGCAATATCAACCTCATATCTCAAGTCACCAGTTCTAGTTGTACCGAAGTGGATACAACTCCGAGTGTCCGTTACCGTAGGACAGGCTATCGATAGATGTTTTCTTCCCTGCAGGGGTGCACCAAGTTACCCACCACGCTCGCTTAACTCCGGCCGGACACACCATCAGGTCGTGCCCGCCCTCGGCTAAACAATACGACGCAACCCGACCGGAAACCGCCAGAGAGGATCGAGCACGCCGGACTAATCCTATGCCCCCGGGGGTCGGGGCCATCGCCCCGGACGCTCCGCACGTTGCGAGTCCGTTCGGTAGCAGACCTAGCAACCCCTTATACAAGCACGCAGTTGCATCCTAAGTCCAATCCGAACGGGCCGCTCAATCGCTGACGTCGTGACGACTCCGGCTGATGTATACGACGCAGAGCACCCACTCACACCCACGTGGTGGTTAGTGCTATCGGACCCGGAGGCCCCTCGGATCAAATATCCAAATCGCTTAGTGTATTGGGAGCGCGCGGTAACGAGCAGAGCCTACGATACTGTTGGCCCCGTCGTCCCGTCTCGAGGACTTGTGACAAGGACTGGGAAAGACCGGTCACGCCTCGTAGTTATCTCGCGGGTACGCCTCGTAGTTTATGAATAAAGACAGGTATCAACAGTATTTGCAAAAACAGGCTATGCAATAGTAATAGGAGCAGTAGCAGTAGCAGCAATTCTAATGCAAGAATAAGAGAGAATAGACATAGGCGATATCGGAATGATCAAAGGGGGGTTGCTTGCCTGGTTGCTCGGTGGCAAAAGCAAGGTCGTCGGAGGGGGAACCAATCACCGGGACGGCGTCGGTCTCTGGAGTGGCGTCAGCGTCGGACTCTACCGAGAGAGAAGAGGGGGGAGAAACAGATAAATACACAAAACATATGCAACACAGAGCGTGCTAAGCTAACGTGCAGTGCAGGGTTGCCTAAAAACATGCCTAGGTCATATTAGTTATTTTTAGGAATTAACTGGAATTATTTATCGGGTGTATGTGCACTATTCATCTACCGAAAACAGGCTAAAAGTTGCGGGTTCACCTCCGTAGAGGGTCCCGATACGGAAACAGATAGCACGGTTAGAATCGTCTCGTCGTTCTGAGCAACTTTCATGTAGAAAGTTTTTCGATCCGAGCTACGGTTTAAAAGATATGAATTTTCTAAGTTTTTGGCATTTTCTGGAATTATTTTATTAACAGAAATGAATTATTACGTCAGCATGATGTCATCACTGTGTCAGCAGTCAACAGCCGCACTGGTCAGGTCAAACCTGAACAGTGGGTCCCACCTGTCAGCCTCTGTGACTTAGCAGAGTATTAAAAATAAACTAACAGTGCTATTTAGTGGGGTGGACCCCACATGTCAGTGAGAGTATTAGTTAAACTAATTAAGTTAATTAACTAATAGTTAAACTAATCCGTTTTATTTATTTATAAAAACATTTAGCGCACGGGCCCACTCGTCAGTGGGTCAGGGTTGCCCAGTCAGCCTGTTGACTTGGTCAACAGGTCAACGTGGGGCCCCAGGGCCCACTGGCAGTGACCCTGGGGGTGGCCCCAGGTCAGCCACGCTGGCGGCGGCCGGTGTTTCGTCGCCGGCGACCCCCAGACGCAGCGGAGGGCCACGGCCCTCGTCGGATTTTGCCCCTAGGCCACCAAAATGGACGGGGCCGGGCGCGTTCGATCGGCGAGACGACGCCGCGTCGATCTACGGCGGTGGCTTGGCCTAAAACGGCCGGTATAGAGCGCTACGTCGACCGTGGCGGGCGCCGGAGTTCTGCCGTCGACGGGTTTTGCGTTAGGGAGTGCGGCAAGGGGCGTGCGCGGTCCCGTTCGAACGAGAAAAGCAAGGCGCAGCCAATGGAAGTGTTCTCGTCGCCGGACTCGATCGGAGTCATCGACGGTGAGCTCGCGGGCGGCGCCGGAGTTCGGGCGTCGACCGAAATGGAGCTAGAGAGCTCGGGGTGGCGTGTGCGTAGGTGAGTTGTGCTCCTGGGAACCCCAGGAGCTCAACGGTGGGCTCCGGCATGCGTGACAACAACGGAGGCCACGACGGTGAGCTCATCGGCGGAGCTGCGTTCGGGCAAGAATGGCGCGACGGCTACGGCGATGGATTTGACTGGGAAGGAGATGGAGGAGACGAGGATGCTCACCGTGCGGCTAAGGAAAGCCTGTGACAGGTTAGTAGCAGCAGAAGCTCGCCGGAGTTGACGGAGATCGACGGTGGCCGAAGCAAAGGGGACGGCGTCGTCTGCTCGTTCCCGAGCCTCCCAGCTCCGGCTCGTGGGCGGGGACGACGTAGTCGAGGCCCGCGCACTCGCCAGACACGGTGGCGAGGCCGGCCGGGAACGGTGGCCGCGGAATCGGCGGTCGAACGGCGGCGGGGCTCTCTGGCCGCGCGGATCTGAGAGGGGAAGGGAGAGAGAGCGAGCCAGGCGAGGGGGGGAAATGGCAGGGGGGGTCGAGGGGCTCCTCCTTATCCTCTCCCCGCTCCTGTATCGTCGGTGGCGACGCTGTGGCGGCAGGTGTCGGCGAGCGCGGCGGCGAGCGCGCGGCGGCCAGCGCGCGCGTGACACGGAGGGGGAGCAGGTAGGAGGAGGGTGCTGGGCCGGGCTGGGCCACGCCCTGGGCGCCAGGTAAGTTCTTCCCTCTGCCCTTTTCTTTTATTTCCAAAACAGAGAGAAGAGCAAAAAGATGGGACCACCAGATCACTTTTATAAAATGTGTTATCTGGTCCAAAAATGTCCTAGCAATATTCCCTAACAGCAAAAATTGTTTTGGGCAGATTTGGAACATTTTTGAAATATTCAAAAATGAAAAGGCATATTTAAGGGCTGATATGGCACTGTTTAATGCACTAGCCCATATTTGGAGTTGTTGGTGATGTTGTCTTCAACAACATCATTAGTTATGGAATATTTGCTAATTAATGAACATTTTTCCATAATTTTTGGAACAACTTCATTTTGCATTTGAATTTGAATTTGAACTTTCTGGGGCAAAATTGAGTTGTTTTGATTAACCACTGTGGTTAGCTTTGCTAATGAGCATGACATGGCATGATTAACATTATGACACAGTGATTAATACAAGGGGGTGTTACAAATTCTCCTCCTCTAAAAGAAATTCTCGTCCCGAGAATTTAGGAGGTAGAAGCAAAGAAGTCGGGGTATTCCGCCCGAAGATTTTCCTCGCGTTCCCAGGTGGCTTCATCTTCAGTATGATTTGACCACTGCACTTTCAGGAACTTGGTTGTCTTCTGGCGGGTCCGACGTTCAGTTTGATCGAGGATGCGGATCGGATGCTCCTTATAAGACAGATCATCTTGAAGCTCGAGCATCTCGTGATCCACAGCACGATGCGGGGACTCCTTGAAGGATCGACGAAGTTGCGACACATGGAACACATCGTGGATATGCGAAAATTGCGGTGGCAATTGCAGTTTATAAGCCACAAATCCACGTCTAGCAACCACGGGAAAGGGGTCAATGTAGCGTGGAGCTAACTTGCCCTTGATACCGAAACGGTGCGTGCCCTTCATAGGGGTGACACGAAGATAAACTTGATCACCTGGTTGATAAGTCAGACCCCATCGCTTGCGATCATAGTTGCTCTTCTGACGGTCTTGAGCCGCCTTGAGATTTTCACGCACGATACGGACTTGCTCTTCGGCGTGTTGAATAATGTCCGGACCAATAACTTGTCGTTCCCCAGTTTCTGACCAGTTCAGAGGGGTTCGACACTTACGTCCGTACAGAACTTCAAAGGGAGCCATCTTCAAGCTGGCTTGATAGCTGTTGTTATACGAGAACTCGGCATATGGAAGGGATTCTTCCCATTTCTTACCGAATGATATGACACAAGCTCGCTGCATATCTTCAAGCACTTGATTGACTCGTTCAACTTGACCTTGGGACTGGGGGTGATAGGCTGAACTCCAGTGGATATGAGTTCCCAAAGCTTCTTGAAAACTTTCCCAGAACTTGGAAGTGAACAGGGTGCCACGGTCCGAACTGATCTCCTTCGGAATTCCGTGGAGGGATACAATTCGGGAGATATACAGTTCTGCTAACTGGCTAGCAGTGATAGTCTCCTTGACTGGCAGGAAGTGTGCAACCTTTGAGAGTTGGTCGATGACGACAAGAATGGCATCGTTACCCTTCTGGGACTTAGGAAAACTAGTAATGAAATCCATCTGCACCTTATCCCATTTCCACAGCGGAATAGGAAGAGGTTGCAGAAGTCCAGCAGGCTTCTGATGTTCTGCCTTCACGCGACGACAGACATCGCATTCAGCAACATAACGAGCAATATCCCGCTTCATATTAGGCCACCAGTACCTTTGGCGGAGATCACGATACATCTTAGTACTACCAGGATGAATAGACAGCGGTGTATCATGTGCCTCCTTCATGACCTTGTCAGTCATTAGGTCGAAACGAGTTACCACAATGCGGCCTCGGAAATACAAGGTTCCATCTTCGGATATCGAGAAATCCCTGTATTTCGGAAGATGCAGTTCTTGTTTTATAACATCAACGTGAGCATCTTTGGTTTGCGCTACCTTGACAGCCTTCTCAAGATCCGGCTGTATCACAAGGTCATTAAGCGAACCATGTGGAACGATATGCAGATTCAGCTTGCGTAATTCCTCATAAAGACGAGGCTGAGCTCGTCTAACCTTGAGGTTGGTGCTGTATGACTTGCGACTCAAGGCATCGGCCATCACATTAGCCTTGCCAGGGGTATAAGAAATACCGCAGTCGTATTCAGAAATAGTTTCCAACCATCGCTGTTGGCGGAGATTAAGATCCGGCTGAGTGAATAAATACTTCAAGCTTTGATGATCAGTATAAATCTCACACCGGTTACCGAGAAGGTAATGCCGCCATAACTTCAAAGCAAAGATCACTGCAGCAAGTTCAAGATCATGCACTGGATAATTCTCTTCATGCGGACGTAATTGACGCGATGCATAAGCAACTACTCTTCGTTCTTGCATTAGGACATAGCCTAAGCCTTGACGAGAGGCGTCACAATATATCACGAAGTCCTTGCGAGAATCTGGAGGAGCAAGCACTGGAGCAGAAACGAGCTTGTCCTTAAGAGCTTGAAAGCTTTCCTGGCATTTATCTGTCCACTCAAACTTAACGCCTTTGTGAAGCAGATTAGTCAGGGGCTTGGCAATCTTGGAAAAGTTCTCGACGAAGCGTCGACAATAGCTTGCAAGGCCGAGAAAACTTCTCACTTGCTTGACATTCTTCGGAGGAGTCCAGTCAAGAATAGCCTGAACCCGTTCCGGATTAACGGCAATGCCATCCTTGGAAATCACATGTCCAAGGTAGGTTACTTCAGAAAGCCAGAACTCGCATTTGGAAAACTTAGCATAAAGCTGATGCTCTCGCAGCTTCTCCAGAACAAGCCGAAGATGTTCGGCGTGTTCTTCCTTGTTCTTTGAGAATACCAGAATATCATCCAGATATACCACGACGAACTTGTCGAGGTAATCCATGAATATATAATTCATCAGGCGGGAGAAGGTAGCTGGAGCATTAGTCAGTCCAAAAGACATGACAGTGTACTCATACGAGCCATAGCGAGTAACAAATGCAGTCTTTGGAATATCCTCTTCACGAACACGGATCTGGTGATAACCCAACCTCAAGTCGAGTTTAGAAAACACCGATGATCCAGCCAGTTGATCATATAAGTCATTGATCCGAGGAAGCGGATATTTATTCTGGATGGTTGCCTGGTTGATAGGTCGGTAATCTTGTACCAGCCTATTCGTACCATCTTTCTTCTTGACAAAAAGAGATGGTGCTCCCCAGGCAGAGGAACTAGGACGGATGAAGCCCTTCTTGAGTGATTTGTCGATTTCCTCCTTAAGCTCGAGGAGCTCATGCGGTGGCATCTTGTAAGGACGCTTCGCAATAGGAGTAGTACCTGGCTTCAAGTCGATAACAAATTCGACGGCTCGAGCAGGGGGTATTCCTGGAAGTTCTTCTGGGAAGACATCCGGGAAATCACGTACAACTGGTATGCTTTCGAGCCCTTCTAGCGGTGAAGCATTCAATACGTTGGAGGCATAGATTTGAGCCTCGGCATCACGGGATACACGGGCGCGGCAATTCACGAGTTGATTCGAGGGGTGCCGAAGACGTACAGTCTTGGTGGCACAATCAATTTGGGCCTCGTGAGCCTCCAACCAATCCATCCCTAGGATAAGGTCGATGCCGCAGGATTTCAGGACAATGGGGTGTGCCTGAAACTTCCTTTCTTCTATCTCCACTACCACTTCCGGACAGAATAAGGTAGATGTGCACTGACCCGCGGAGGTTTGTACGGACACCATGTGATATAGTTTATCTTGTTTAAAGCCATGTTTAATTGCAAATGGTTCTGATATGAAAGAATCGGATGCACCAGTATCAAACAAAACAGTAGCAAATACTGAGTTGACAAGAAGTGTACCCATCACTGTGGCTGGCTGCTCTGGGTCTTCACTCAGATTGACGTGGTGAAGCTGACCACCACGAGTATAAGAAGGCCTGATAATATTGTTGCGCTGCTGAGGAACTCCACGTCCACTGCCACGGCCAGCAGATGGAAGAGCCAGCTGACCCTGAGCCTGCGGACAGTCTCTGGCACGGTGACCCGGACGGCCACACTTGAAGCAGAGTCCACTCTCTGGACGAATCGCAGGTGCTTGAGGTGCTGGGGCTGCAGGCCTGTACTGCATTGGCGGTGGAGGAGGCAGACGAGGTGCAGCATAAGAAGGCCTGTACACTGGAGCGTTTGGACGATACATGCTCTGAGGAATCCATATACGGCGCTTCTGAGAAGACGAGCCCGAAGATGAGCCCGACTCGCGAGAGCGCTTAAGAGCGTCCTTGTGAAGCTTGAGTCCAGTTTCAACCTGAATGGCCTTGTTCACTAAAGTGGCGAAGTCCGGAAAGTCCAGTGCCACTAGAGCAAGCAGAATATCATGATGAAGTCCGCGCCTGAACTTCTCTTGGCGTCTTGCGTCAGTAGCGATATCCTCCTCAGCATAGCGGGACAGTTCCAGGAACTCCCGCTGATAAGCATCAACTGACTTGTTGCCCTGAATCAGGTTACGGAACTCCGTCCTCTTGCGGTCGATAACCCCTTCCGGGATGTACCGAGCACGGAAGGCAGTCTTGAAGTCTGCCCAGGTGATGATAGTTCCAGTAGGCACTGTGTTCCGGTGAGTGTCCCACCACTGGGCCGCCGGACCCTTCAGGAAATACGTCGCGAATTTGACATAGTTGTCAGGGGACACGGCGGCAGAATCCAGCTCAAAGAAAATATCACGCAGCCAATCATCGGCATCCAAAGGGTTGGCGGCACTGCGAAATATCGTTGGACTGAGCCGCAGAAATTCTTGCAGAGTGATAGCGGCTGGCTGATGCTGAGCATTGGCGTTGACCTGGGGTATCTGGTTGAGCATACCCTGCAGCACCTGACGCTGCAAGTCAAAGGTCTGCATTACGGCAGCCATATAATCTGGCGGCGGAGGCGGAGGCGGAGGTGGAGGTGGATCATTGTTACCAGCCATCCTGATAAGTCCAACAGGGGTGGTTTAGCGACAGGAATACACGTTGCATGAATTCAACAATGAAGTAAATATGCACGACATAAGGGAAGTGCATTAATACCACATCATACACATCATGACATACGGGTTCGTACATAACGTCGGTTACAAACGGGCAGCATAACGGCGCAAAATCAAAGCTAGACATAGTAGGCGGCGCGCAGACCGCGGTAAGGAAGTACACAACGAGACATAGCAAAGGCTACATCAACGTCGGAGAAAGGAACTGAAACGGGGTAGCTGCAAGTGCGGACGGCGGATCTCAATCGCAGAAGGATCCTGAGCTCCATGTGCACTCTGATGCAGAACCCGGTCTCGGACGGGAATCAGAGGTCCACGAACTGGCGTGTGACCTCCAACCGCAGGCCACTCGACACCTGGAGGTGTGTTGATCCTGCGCGGGCAAAGGATAGACTGAGGAAGTGTCCCTGCTTGGACAGCCGGTACCAACTGCGTCAACGTCTGGTAGAGAGTTGTCCGAGTGATGGACAACTCAACCGCCAGGGCCCGAGCAGTTCGATCCAGCGCCTGAGTGTGCTGAATCAGAACCTGCGGGTCATAACGTCGACTCTCGTACGAGGCACAGATAGCTGAGTAGTATCCAGTCTCATCTCCAGCGGGTGCATACGGTATGTACCGAAACTCAGAGGCATCCAAGCTATCTCTGTGCTCTCCTCGGAGGCGTGCGACAGCAGCGTAGGCAGCATCATGGACTGCCATCGCAACCGTCACTCCATTACCGCGAAAGCGGTACAGCTCAGTGTCTGAGTCATCCTGCCGGTCGTAGATACGAACATCAGCATAATACTGCTCCTGGTTGAACTCGCGATACTCCTCGTAGACCATGTACTCGGGGTACCAGCGGTAGCCCAGTCTGGTCAGGAGAGCGACTAGAATGGCCGGAAACCCAGGGGCATCTCGAGCCCAGGTGCGAAGCACAAGCTGAGTCTCCGGGCGAGGTGGAAACAGAGGATTCATCTGAAAGAAGAAGAATCAGACTTGTCAAGTCAATTATCATCAGGACTTGATAGGAAAGGTTAAACAAACAAATGGAAAGGAATGATTATCAAATTATTCAGGTCAATGATAAGAAACCGCACTGATATCCAGCTCTCCGGGTAGATGTGAAAACGAGAACCTAATGGAGTTAGTAAAACTTAACCCGAATAGACGAGAGGTAAGAGTCCCAGAGTATAGACGAGGAATAAAAGAAGCTACACCACCCAATTGGCGACGTGGGGCCATAAGCCACACAGCCAAGTTAGTAAAACATGTTTGGACCTCTAGACTCGACTTCGGCCAAGGAGTTGGAAAGGGGGTTCCTACAGGCAGTCGGCTCTGATACCAACCTGTGACGACCCCGGCCCGACCGTGCACTAATCATACACGCAATGCACACGATCAAGCCTAAGGACTCACGTGAAGGAATCACAACACAACTCTAAAACATAAATAAATACATACAAGTTATATATTACAAGCCAGGGGCCTCGAGGGCTCGAATACATAACATGATGTCATACACATAGTCAGCGGAAGCGTTAGGTATCTGGGTACAGATACAACACAGCAGAAGATAGGCCTGTTACACAGGCGGGGCAAAAGAAAAGCTACGATCGAAAAGGCGCAGGCCTCCTGCCTGGGACCTCCGATCCTACTCCTGGTCGTCGTCCGCCGGCTCCTCGTAGAAGTACTCGCCGGCCGGGTAGTAGTAGTAGCCAGCCTCGGGCTAGTAGTAGTAGTCGTCCACGGGGGCTGCAGGCATCATGGCTCCGTCGTCTGATTTATCATGCGGGTAGGACAAAAAGGGGAAGCAAAGCAACCGTGAGTACTCATCCAAAGTACTCAGCAAGACTTACATCAGATCTATACTAGCAATGCATCATTTTCAAAGGAGGCTTTATGTGGGTGGACTAGACTGCAGAAAGCCAGAGTAGAGAGGGGAAAAGCCTAGTCCTGACGAAGACTAGCATCTTCAGGGTCTTGCAGCAATTAGGAGGGAGCAGATAGTATATCATAATGTAATGTGTTCATAGCAATATCAACCTCATATCTCAAGTCACCAGTTCTAGTTGTACCGAAGTGGATACAACTCCGAGTGTCCGTTACCGTAGGACAGGCTATCGATAGATGTTTTCTTCCCTGCAGGGGTGCACCAAGTTACCCACCACGCTCGCTTAACTCCGGCCGGACACACCATCAGGTCGTGCCCGCCCTCGGCTAAACAATACGACGCAACCCGACCGGAAACCGCCAGAGAGGATCGAGCACGCCGGACTAATCCTATGCCCCCGGGGGTCGGGGCCATCGCCCCGGACGCTCCGCACGTTGCGAGTCCGTTCGGTAGCAGACCTAGCAACCCCTTATACAAGCACGCAGTTGCATCCTAAGTCCAATCCGAACGGGCCGCTCAATCGCTGACGTCGTGACGACTCCGGCTGATGTATACGACGCAGAGCACCCACTCACACCCACGTGGTGGTTAGTGCTATCGGACCCGGAGGCCCCTCGGATCAAATATCCAAATCGCTTAGTGTATTGGGAGCGCGCGGTAACGAGCAGAGCCTACGATACTGTTGGCCCCGTCGTCCCGTCTCGAGGACTTGTGACAAGGACTGGGAAAGACCGGTCACGCCTCGTAGTTATCTCGCGGGTACCCTCTCTGGTCACCCGACTCCACAGCTCACGCCTCAAAGGCACTCGCGGGTACCCCTCTGGGTCAACCCGCCTCCATCCAACATGTGTAGTAATAACTTCAAAGTGTCATCAGACGCACGATACCTCTGGCCGCACGCCTTTGTTCCTGGCGACGTCCGGCCTCGGGGATCGATACGTCTTTAAACACGGTATGGTAATCCAGGGCATCCGTGTGGTTTTCATGCCGATGAGGAATCCGAGGAATCACCCTCGTTGGATTCTTAAACGACAAATCCCGTTAAGGTGATACCGGAGGAATCACCCTCGGCGGTAATCACCATAGCGGATGCACGACAAAAGCTAAGTCGGAAGTGGGAAGAGGAATCACCCTCGGTATCCCACAACGAGCTAGCTATACTACAGGGACAACATCGAAAGTGAGTTCGGAGGTATCACCCTCGTCACCTGATGTTAACTCTGCGGAGTCGAGCATATTAGGGGGGTGTGCGGTGATGTGAAGAAGGTCAGGGGAAGGGGCTCGATCGCTTGATCGAGGCAAGGGTACTATGCGAGGCAACTACGAGAGTGCGGGACCATAGCAGTGCTACCCAACCTATACTAAGCAGTTTATGAATAAAGACAGGTATCAACAGTATTTGCAAAAACAGGCTATGCAACAGTAATAGGAGCAGTAGCAGTAGCAGCAATTCTAATGCAAGAATAAGAGAGAATAGACATAGGTGATATCGGAATGATCAAAGGGGGGTTGCTTGCCTGGTTGCTCGGTGGCAAAAGCAAGGTCGTCGGAGGGGGAACCAATCACCGGGACGGCGTCGGTCTCTGGAGTGGCGTCAGCGTCGGACTCTACCGAGAGAGAAGAGGGGGGAGAAACAGATAAATACACAAAACATATGCAACACAGAGCGTGCTAAGCTAACGTGCAGTGCAGGGTTGCCTAAAAACATGCCTAGGTCATATTAGTTATTTT
Organism: Secale cereale; assembly: GCA_902687465.1. Classification (NCBI taxonomy): domain Eukaryota; kingdom Viridiplantae; phylum Streptophyta; class Magnoliopsida; order Poales; family Poaceae; genus Secale; species Secale cereale. The sequence continues at coordinate 649,838,599 of LR738709.1, forward strand.
TAGGAATTAACTGGAATTATTTATCGGGTGTATGTGCACTATTCATCTACCGAAAACAGGCTAAAAGTTGCGGGTTCACCTCCGTAGAGGGTCCCGATACGGAAACAGATAGCACGGTTAGAATCGTCTCGTCGTTCTGAGCAACTTTCATGTAGAAAGTTTTTCGATCCGAGCTACGGTTTAAAAGATATGAATTTTCTAAGTTTTTGGCATTTTCTGGAATTATTTTATTAACAGAAATGAATTATTACGTCAGCATGATGTCATCACTGCGTCAGCAGTCAACAGCCGCACTGGTCAGGTCAAACCTGACCAGTGGGTCCCACCTGTCAGCCTCTGTGACTTAGCAGAGTATTAAAAATAAACTAACAGTGCTATTTAGTGGGGTGGACCCCACATGTCAGTGAGAGTATTAGTTAAACTAATTAAGTTAATTAACTAACAGTTAAACTAATCCGTTTTATTTATTTATAAAAACATTTAGCGCACGGGCCCACTCGTCAGTGGGTCAGGGTTGCCCAGTCAGCCTGTTGACTTGGTCAACAGGTCAACGTGGGGCCCCAGGGCCCACTGGCAGTGACCCTGGGGGTGGCCCCAGGTCAGCCACGCTGGCGGCGGCCGGTGTTTCGTCGCCGGCGACCCCCAGACGCGGCGGAGGGCCACGGCCCTCGTCGGATTTTGCCCCTAGGCCACCAAAATGGACGGGGCCGGGCGCGTTCGATCGGCGAGACGACGCCGCGTCGATCTACGGCGGTGGCTTGGCCTAAAACGGCCGGTATAGAGCGCTACGTCGACCGTGGCGGGCGCCGGAGTTCTGCCGTCGACGGGTTTTGCGTTAGGGAGTGCGGCAAGGGGCGTGCGCGGTCCCGTTCGAACGAGAAAAGCAAGGCGCAGCCAATGGAAGTGTTCTCGTCGCCGGACTCGATCGGAGTCATCGACGGTGAGCTCGCGGGCGGCGCCGGAGTTCGGGCGTCGACCGAAATGGAGCTAGAGAGCTCGGGGTGGCGTGTGCGTAGGTGAGTTGTGCTCCTGGGAACCCCAGGAGCTCAACGGTGGGCTCCGGCATGCGTGACAACAACGGAGGCCACGACGGTGAGCTCATCGGCGGAGCTGCGTTCGGGCAAGAATGGCGCGACGGCTACGGCGATGGATTTGACTGGGAAGGAGATGGAGGAGACGAGGATGCTCACCGTGCGGCTAAGGAAAGCCTGTGACAGGTTAGTAGCAGCAGAAGCTCGCCGGAGTTGACGGAGATCGACGGTGGCCGAAGCAAAGGGGACGGCATCGTCTGCTCGTTCCCGAGCCTCCCAGCTCCGGCTCGTGGGCGGGGACGACGTAGTCGAGGCCCGTGCACTCGCCAGACACGGTGGCGAGGCCGGCCGGGAACGGTGGCCGCGGAATCGGCGGTCGAACGGCGGCGGGGCTCTCTGGCCGCGCGGATCTGAGAGGGGAAGGGAGAGAGAGCGAGCCAGGCGAGGGGGGGAAATGGCAGGGGGGGTCGAGGGGCTCCTCCTTATCCTCTCCCCGCTCCTGTATCGTCGGTGGCGACGCTGTGGCGGCAGGTGTCGGCGAGCGCGGCGGCGAGCGCGCGGCGGCCAGCGCGCGCGTGACACGGAGGGGGAGCAGGTAGGAGGAGGGTGCTGGGCCGGGCTGGGCCACGCCCTGGGCGCCAGGTAAGTTCTTCCCTCTGCCCTTTTCTTTTATTTCCAAAACAGAGAGAAGAGCAAAAAGATGGGACCACCAGATCACTTTTATAAAATGTGTTATCTGGTCCAAAAATGTCCTACCAATATTCCCTAACAGAAAAAATTGTTTTGGGCAGATTTGGAACATTTTTGAAATATTCAAAAATGAAAAGGCATATTTAAGTGCTGATATGGCACTGTTTAATGCACTAGCCCATATTTGGAGTTGCTGGTGATGTTGTCTTCAACAACATCATTAGTTATGGAATATTTGCTAATTAATGAACATTTTTCCATAATTTTTGGAACAACTTCATTTTGCATTTGAATTTGAATTTGAACTTTCTGGGGCAAAATTGAGTTGTTTTGATTAACCACTGTGGTTAGCTTTGCTAATGAGCATGACATGGCATGATTAACATTATGACACAGTGATTAATACAAGGGGGTGTTACAGTTCCCCGGCAAGCTTGCCGGGGCAAGACTTGTCAGGAACGCCTGCTTCAACTGTACGGACCCTCGGATCCGCAGGAGCAGACTGTTCCTCAGCAACTCGGTCGTTGACCCTGGGGACCTTGGCGTCGGCTTCAGGAAGATCCGCCGGCAAGTAGTTGCCGGAGACCAACTTTCTCTTTTTGCTTGGCCCAACTGATGGTGTAACGGATGGTTGAGTTAGCTTGAGCACGAAGATCCCTGGTTCCACAGGTAGCTTTAGTGCAGCACACTTTGACAGGCCGTCTGCGACGTCATTTTGAGCTCTTGGAACGTGCTCCATTTGTATGCCTTCAAAGTGCTCTTCAAGCTTTCTCACTTCGTCGACGTAAGCTTCCATCAATGGGCTCTGGTAGCTCTTGTTCACTTGTCGGACAACCAACTGCGAATCTCCCCGCACAATCAGCTTCTTGATCCCAAGTTCTGCTGCTATTCTAAGGCCGGCAAGCAAACCTTCATACTCTGCAGTATTGTTTGTTGCTTGCTCCTTGGGAAAGTGCATTTGGACAACATACTTGAGGTGTTCTCCGGTGGGTGCGACAAGCAGCACACCAGCACCGGCGCCTTGCAACGAGAATGCACCATCGAAGTACATTACCCATTCTTTGCTCGCTTCTTTGACGGGGATGCTTGTCTCTGGAACTTCTTCATCTGGCGTTGGTGTCCATTCTGCTATGAACTCTGCCAATGCTCTGCTCTGGATAGTTGAAGTACTTTCAAACTTAAGACCAAAGCTTGACAGCTCCAGTGCCCACTCGACAATCCTGCCTGTTGCTTCTGGATTTTGGAATATCCTTTTCAGCGGAAAGCGAGTGACCACTGTTATCTCGTGTGCTTGGAAGTAGTGGCGTAGCTTTCTCGAGGCCATGAGGAGGCCGAAAAGCAGCTTCTGCACCCCAGGGTATCTTGACCTAGCCCCTTGCAAGAGGGAACTGACAAAGTAAACTGGGCGCTGCACCATCTTCTTCTGCACCTCTTCCTGGATCTGCGCAGATTCATCCTTGTCGGGGCCAGAGCTTGTCGGGGAAGCCCCCTGCTTGTCGCTGGATGTGCTTGCCGGGGCTGTGGGCTCCTCATCTGCCTCCCTTTCCGCTACCAACGCAGCACTAACCACTTGATTGGTTGCTGCTAAGTACAGCAACAACTTCTCTTGTGGCCTAGGTGCGACAAGTATTGGGGTCGAGGACAGGTACCCTTTCAAGTCCTACAGCGCTGCCTCCGGTTCCGAAGTCCATTTCATTGGACCTGCCTTTTTTCTAGATTTTGAAAAACGGTAGGGCGCGTTCTGCAGACTTAGAAATGAACCTACTGAGAGCAGCCACGCAGCCGGCAAGCCTTCGTACATCCTTGACGCGCTTCGGAGCTTCGATCTGCTCAATGGCTTTGATCTTGTCGGGATTGGCTTCAATCCCCCTCTGGGACACAAAGAACCCGAGAAGCTTGCCGGAGGGGACTCCGAACACACACTTCTCGGGGTTAAGCTTGAGTTGTATCTTGCGTAGATTCGCAAAAGTCTCATCTAGGTCTTGGATCAGGGTATCCTTGTCCTTGCTCTTGACCACTATATCATCCATGTAAGCTTCTAAATTCCTGTGTATCTGTGGCTCAAAAGCAGTGTGGACCACCCTTGCAAATGTTGAACCCGCATTCTTCAATCCAAAGGGCATGCGTATAAAACAGTAAGTGCCACATGGAGTAATGAATGCGGTCTTCTCTTCATCCTCTTCAGCCATGAATATCTGGTGGTATCTGGAGTATGCATCAAGGAATGAAAGCAACTCACACCCAGCCGTGGAGTCAACGATCTGGTCGATGCGCGGCAAGGGAAATGGATCTTTGGGACAAGCTTTATTCACATCAGTGAAGTCTATACAAAGCCTCCACTTCCCATTAGCTTTGCGCACGACAACAGGGTTGGCCAGCCACGTGGGATGAAGTACACCTCTAACAAGGTATGCTGCTTCCAACTTCTTGATTTCTTCAGCAATAAACTCTTGGCGCTCCACCGCTTGCTTCCTGACCTTCTGCTTGACGGGCCGCGCGTGAGGACAAACGGCAAGCTTGTGCTCAATTACTTTCCTGGGAACGCCGGGGATGTCAGACGGTTGCCATGCAAACACGTCGACATTCGCCCGCAGGAAAGCAACGAGCGCGCTTTCCTATTTGGGGTCGAGCGTAGCACTGATGGTGAAAGTACCACCAGTGCCGTCCTCCTTGGCGGACACCTTCTTGGTTGCAGGTGGAGCTGCCATTCCCTTCTTGCACTTGCCGGTGGAGCTCGATGGTGCGTCCTCGACGGCAGCGCAGCACTCCGAAGAGGTTCGTTTGCCGGAGTGGGCCCCAGAGCTTTTGCCGGACTTCGTCTTGTTCTTCCCCCCGGGAGCTTCAGCGGTAAGTGTTTTGCTATCTGCTGCAGCTGCTGCGTCCCGGTAGATCTTGTCGGCGCAGATAAGCGCATCCTTCTTGTCGCCGGGGACAGAGATGACGCTTATTGGGCCTGGCATCTTGAGCACGTTGTAGGCGTAATGAGAGGCTGCCATGAATTTGGCAAGCGCTGGACGGCCAAGAATTCCATTGTATGGCAATGGGATATCGACAACGTCGAAGGTGATCCTCTCAGTCCTGAAGTTTAGCTCTCCGCCAAAGGTTACTGGCAGTGTGATCTTCCCCTTCGGCTTGCTCCTTCCCGGGTTAATTCCTTGGAAAGTTCCGGTTTCCTCGAGCTCGCTGTCGGGGATCTGTAGCTTTCGGACTACAGCAGAGGAGATCAGGTTCAGGCCGGCCCCGCCGTCAACCAACATCTTGGTGACCTTGAGGTTGCGGATGGTTGGCGAAACCAACATCGGCAAACACCCGACCGCTGTTGTGCGGTCAGGGTGGTCCTCAATGTCGAAGATGATGGGCGTGCTGGACCACTTCAGGAGTTTGCGCGACTCGACGGGTGGCTCCGCTGCATTAACTTCCCGCACCCATTGCTTGAGTTGGCGGTGGGAAGTATGCAGAGAGGCCCCTCCATCGACGCACAAAACTTCTGTGGCCTTCTGGAACTCCTGCTCGCTGTTGTCTCCGTCGTCCATGTCCTCGTCGTCGTCTTCGTCCTCGTCCTTGTCGCGGCCGCGGGGAGGTCTATCTCCTTGCCGCTGCTTGGCCTTACCGCGGCGTCCTCCCCGGCCATTGAATGGCCGCTTCTTGCCGGACTCTCCTCCGCCTCCTTGGGCCTTCTCCTTGTCGCGTCGCTCGTACTCAGCCTTCTGCTGCTCGACGAGGTATTCGACCCTCTTGAAGTTCTGGAGGTCGTGGCCCTTGGTGCGGTGGATCTTGCAGTACTGCTTGTCGGAGCTGTCCTGCCTGTCGGCGGCGGCTACAGTGGCAGCTCCCTTGCCGGAGCTACCAGCCTGAGCTTTCTTGGCGCCTGCCTCCTTGCCGGACTGCTCGACAGCTAGTACTTCCTTGTTCTTCTTCTTCTTATTGTTCCGCCGCCGGTTTTTCCTTGCCGGGGCGGCATCCTCACTGTCCGTTCCTCCTGCTCCAACATCCTCTCCGGGGAGTCTCCTCCCCTCTTCAGCGCGCGCGCACTTGTCGGCCAGGGCATAAAGCTCACTGACGTCCCGTATCTTGCACATCGCCATTTCCTCCCTCATCCGGCAGTTACGCACGTTCTGATGGAATGCGCTGATAACCGCGGCAGGGTGGACGTCCGGGATGTTATGTTGGACGCGGCTGAATCTCTGGATGTACTTTCGCAGGGATTCTCCCTCCTTCTGGGCAAGTATGTGGAGATCACTTTCCTGGCCATGGGGCTTGTGGCCGCCCGTGAAGGCGCCGACAAACTGGTGGCACAGGTCGGCCCAAGAAGAGATGGAGTTCTCCGGCAAGTGCATGAGCCAAGATCTGACATTGGGCTTGAGCACAAGCGGGAAGTAGTTTGCTAATATCTTCTCATCTCGTCCCCCGGCAGCCTGCACCGCAATGGTGTAGATGCTGATGAACTCCGAGGGATGGGTTTTGCCGTCGTACTTCTCGGGTACGTCGGGCTTAAAGTTCTTCATGCTGGGCCACTGGACTTGCCGCAGCTCGCGGGTGAACGCAGGGCAACCTGCCGCGTACGGCAAGTTGCCCGGTTCTCCGGGCGCGCGCATGTCAACAGCGGTCCCAGCGCGTTGGTCGGACTGTCGTCGCGCTTCTCTTCGACGCTCGATGCGAGTCCGAGCGTCTTCTTGTCGCCTGTCATCGAGGACTTGGCGTTGATCGCGGCGAGCTCGCGGATCCGACGACGCCGTGGAGTCGTCGTCGACGTTGATCCGGCGAGTCGGCGATTTCTGCTTCCGCGGCGGGGAGTGCACGGTAGTTGCACCCCCGGCGGTCTTGTCTCCATCAGCCCGCGCCTGGCTGACTTGCCGCGGCCGTGACGTTGCCGGCTGCTGCGGCGTGTCGTTGTTGGCGAAGGCGATGAGACTTTGGATGGTGGCCCTCCAGTCTTCGGCCTTGTCTGCCGCTGGAGGGAAATCGAGGAGTAGCTGGGCTCTAGCTAGAGCTTCTGCTGGAGTGGAAGGGAGCGGTGGCGAGTGGTGCGAGGAGCGAGATATGCTCGGACTTCTAACTGCGTTAGAAGGAGCAGGCTCTCGCCCCGGCGACCGCGCCTTGCTCGTGCCGGCGCGTTGGCCTTGAGCGTCCCGCGACCCGCCATCTTGGCCTTGTCCCAGCAAGCGTATGGTACCTTGGGTACCACGTCGCTGCTGTTCCGGCACCTCCTGAGAGGGGCGCGGTGCATGCACGGATGCCGAGGTCTTGGAGTGCGCTCGGTCGTCCGTCTTGTCCTTGGACTTGGCGGCGCCGTTAGTTTCCTCGCCGGCGTCCCCCCTTCCGCCAGCGTCTACCCCACCAACCGTTGGTTCTGGTGGTGGCGGGATCGACGCGGACAGGCCTCCTACCTCCGAAGCTTTCTTCTTCGGCGGCATGTCAATGGAGTTCACGAAGTTGACGAAGTTGCTGAAGATTTCGCCCGCGTGAACGCCGGATCAGGTTCGCACAACCTCGACGCCCCCTACCTGGCGCGCCAAAGATGTCTGGGAAACTGATCGCCCACGAACACCTATGGGACCGGAGCCCCTTTTCGGTACGGCAAGGGAGCGGAGGGAGCACGAAGAGCGGATCGAGGCGAGCACGCGAACAGTTTACCCAGGTTCGGGCCGCACGGATGCGTAAAACCCTACTCCTGCCTTGGTTGTATTGAGTTCTTGGCTCGGGAGCAAGAAGAGCTACAGTACTGGTTGCTAGCTACACCGAGCGTGAGAGTGATCGAAGTTCGGAACCCCCTCTACGTTGTGCATGGGCCTCCTTTTATAGGTCAAGGGGTCACCGACAGGTGGCAACGTAGACGAGGGTAAAAACGTAAAAATGGTGGTAGTTGTAACCGTGTATGTACAGTGTTTTGTACCTAACCCTGACGGTGGGGGACAAGGGCATTGAATGCCCATCACCGTCGCCCCAAACAGTGCAAAAAGCATCTGTCCGGGCGTCTCCGTTCGCCACGACAGTAGCCTCATCATCGTGGCTTGCCACCGTGTCCCCCAGGCTGCACAGCCTTCCGCCACGTGCCCCTGGAAGGGCCCCAGGGCGACACGTGGCCGGATGAGCTGGAGCGCGGGCACACAGTGGAAGCTTGCCGCGGCAAGCGCCTTGCCGCGGTCGCTACCTTGCCGCTCCCGGAAGCTTATCGCTCTCCGGGCCTTGCCGGGGCGCGCGATGCGCCACGGCAAGTCTTCTGAAATGCTATGATTTGGCCTTCGTGGCAAGCTCCTCTTGCCAGGGTCTTGTGCTAAAGAGGTGGTTATGAGCCTGGAGCGGCCTTCCCGGCAAGCTCCTCTTGCCGGGGCCTTGTTTCTTTGACTTGAATACTTTGTTCTTGAATGGCTCCAAAGGAACCAAAGCGGGCCTTGGCGGGCGCGTGGCAAGCCATGCCACGGGACGCTGCTACTGCCCGTGCACAAGTCGGGATACTAAGGTACCCCTACTTTAGTACACCGACATTGCGCCTCGTTCGTAGCTTTCCAACAGCGTATCACACGCCTCGTTTCAACAAACGGTTAAAAAACTGAAGCTAAAACAGTACCGAAAATTGCAAAAAATTCGAAAAAACATAATTCCGCGATTTGTTAAATTCAAAACTGCTCTTAAACCGTAGCGAATTAGAAAAAATAATAGATATGAAAAAGATGCGCGCCGACGATACCTTTCCAACGGTGTATCACTTGCTTCATTCCGACTAGCGGTTTAGAAAAAAACGCTCGGTGTCATTCGTTGCGAGCCGCACGATTTTCGAAACTGCTCTTAAAGTATGATGAATTTTGAAAAGTGTTCAACATGGCGAAGTTGCGTCTACTCCATAGCTTTTCAACGGTATATTACACGCATAATTCCGACAAACGATTAAAAAACTAGAGCAAAAAAGGTACACAAAAAACAACACATACAGTTTTTTTGAAACGAAAGTTCACCTTTTGTTGTGTTGAAGTGCCCTCGCGTTGTGCGTGCAGTGCCCTCGCATTGTGCGTGCAGTGCGGAAGTGTTATGAGAATATTATTCTCATAATGTTATGAGAATAGACCGGCTGTATATATATATATATATATATATATATATATATATATATATATATATATACAAGTGAGGGAAGGGAGGCAGTCAGGGTGCGCCCTAGGGCTGGCCGCCGGTGACCAGGGCTCCTGCCCTGCCCTGCCCTGCGCCCCCCTGCCATGTTTTCCTCAAGGGGGAAGGAAAGAGGAGGAGAGGGAAGGAAGGGGGAAACCTAGTCCCCTCTTTCCTTCTCTCCCCTTGGGACGACCACCTATATGGGACGCACCATCCCCTTGTGGGCTGGTGTGTTCCCTCACTTGGCCCATTAAGCCCACTACTTTGCCGGGGTTGCCCCGAACCCCTTTCGGTGACCCGACAAGTACCCGGTATCACCCGAAACACTTTTGATGTCCAAATACCATCGTCCTATATATTAATCTTTACTTCTCGACCATTTCGAGACTCCTTGTCATGTCCGTGATCTCATCCAAGATTCTAAACAACATTCGGTCACCAAATCACATAACTGATATAATACTATATCGCCATTGAATGTTAAGCGCGCAGACCCTATGGGTTTGAGAACTATGTAGACATGACTGAGACACCTCTCCGGTCAATAACCAATAGCGGAACCTGGATGCCCATATTAGTTTCTACATATTCTACGAAGATCTCTATCGGTCGAACCATTATGACAACATGCGTAATTCCCTTTGTCTCTCGGTATGTTACTTGCCCGAGATTCGATCGAGGATATCTCTATACCTAGTTCAATCTCGTTACTAGCTAGTCTCTTTACTCGTTCCGTAATACATCATCTCGTAACTAACTCATTAGTGTCATTTGCTTGCAAGGCTTCTTATGATGTGCATTACCGAGAGGGCCCAGAGATACCTCTCCGATACACGGAGTGACAAATCCCAATATCGATTCATGCCAACTCAACAAACACCTTTGGAGATACCTGTAGAACACCTTTATGATCACCTAGTTATGTTGTGACATTTTATGGCACACAAGGTATTCCTCCGATATCCGAGAGTTTCATGATCCCATGGTCTAAGGAACGTGTATTTGACATACAAGAAAGCAGTAGCAAAAACTATACGATCAAATGCTAAGCTAACGAATGGATCTTGTCCATCACATCATTCTTATAATGATGTGATCTCATTATCAAATGACAACTCGTGTCTATGGTTAGGAAACCTTAACAATCTTTGATTAACGAGCTTGTCTAGTAGAGGCTTACTAGGGACACAGTATTTTGTTTATGTATTCACACATGTATTTATGTTTCCAGTCAGTACAATTCTAGCATGAATAATAAACCTTTATAATGAATAAGGAAATACAAAACAATAACAACTTTATTATTGCCTCTAGGGCATATTTCCATCATACCGCTCATGAGAGCGGGACTACCGCTTGGGGTTGTAGTACTACATGCACTACAAAAAGCAAGAGAACAGTTGGAGCAGTAGTGTGATACGTCTCCAATGTATCAATAGTTTTTGCTTGTTCCATGCTATTATATTATCAGCTTTGGATGTTTTATATGCATGAATATGCTATTTTATATTATTTTTTGGACTACCTTACCACAGACCTACGGGTCCATAGCAGTAGCTAGATGGCCTTTTCTCTCTCTTTGATCTTCAATACAATGTTCTCCTTGATGTTCTTGGAGATCTATTCGATGTAATCTTCTTTTGCGGTGTGTTTGTCGAGATTCGATGAATTTTGGATTTATGATCAGATTATCTATGAAGATTATTTGAGTCTTCTCTGAACTCTTTTATACATGATTAAGATAGCTTTGTATTTATCTTTGATCTATCGATTTGGTTTGGCCAACTAGATTGGTTTATCTTGCAATGGGAGAGGTACTTTGTGATGGGTTAAATTTTTTGGTGTCCTTACCCGGTGACATAGTAGGGGTAGCGAGGTAGGTATTGTGTTGTTGCCATTAAGGATAAAAATATAGGGTTTATATCATATTGCATGAGTTTATCCCTCTACATCATGTCATCTTGCTTAAGGTGTTACTCTGTTTTTAACTTAATACTTAGATGCATGCTGGATAGCGGTCGATGAGTGGAGTAATAGTAGTAGATGCAGGAAGGAGTCGGTATACTTGTCACAAACGTGATGTCTATATTCATGATCATTGCCTTAGATATCGTCATAACTTTGCGCTTTTCTATCAATTGCTCGACATTAATTTGTTCACCCACAATATGCTTTCTTCGAGAGAGAAGCCTCTAGTGAAAACTATAGCCCCCGGGTCTATTTTCCATCTTATATTTTCATATTTATGAAACCAAAAACCCAAAAATATCTTGCTGCAATTATTTTGTGTTTACTTTATTTTGCCTTTTACTTTGTTTTAAATCTATCTCTATCAGATCTCACTCTTGTTCATAACCGTGAAGGGATTGACAACCCCTTTTCCATGTTGTGTGCAAGTGTTTGTTAGTTTGTGCAGGTGCATAGATTGGAGACTTGCTTCTGCCTCCTATTGGATTGATACCTTGGTTCTCAACTGACGAAAATACTTATCTCTACTTTGCTGCATCACCCTTTCCTATTCAAGGGAAAAATCAACGCAAGCTCAAGAAGTAGCATGAAGAATTTTTGGCGCCGTTGCCGAGGAGGTTCTGTTGGGGAACGTAGCAGAATTCAAAAAATTTCTACGCTTCACCAAGATCAATCTAAGGAGTTCATCTAGCAACGAGCATAAAGGAGTGCATCTACATACCCTTTGTAAATCGCGTGCGGAAGCGTTCGAAGGAACGCGGATGATGCAGTCGTACTCGTTGTGATCCTCGTCACAGATGATCACAGCGCCAAACGGACGGCACCTCCGCGTTCAACACACGTACGGTACAGCGACGTCTCCTCCTTCTTGATCCAGCAAGGGGGGAGGAGAGGTTGACGGAGAACCAGCAGCACAACGGCGTGGTGGTGGATGCAACGAGAAAAGCTGCAGGGCTTCGTCGAGACCCTGCGGGAGGAGTTGGAGGTGTAACGAGGGGG